>JARFIZ010000279.1:0-1200000 GCA_036325965.1 Sinopyrophorus schimmeli
ATAACTTTTCTACTTGTTCTAAATTATTTATTAAAAGCAAAAATTTTTTGGGAATTTAATAAAACTAATGATACGGTTGTTTAATTGGTATTTTCGGGAGCATTTTATGTATACAGCAATTTTTTGTAACTCCACTAATAAGTCTAGAAAAAATTAATAGCTTTTCTGCTTGTTTTAACTTATTTATTAAAATGCAAATATTTTTTTTTGGACGTTAATAAAATTAATTTAACGATTGTTTAATGGGGACTTTCAGGAGCATTTTATGTACACAGTAATTTGTTGTAACTCCACTAATAAGCCCAGAAAAAATTAATAAATTTTCTACCTGTTCTAAATTATTCATTAAAAAAATATATTTTTTTTGGAATTTAATAAAACTAATGCTAGGGCTGTTTAATGGGGACTTTCGGGAGCATTTTATATATACAACAATTTGTTGTAACTCCTCTAATAAGCCCAGAAAAAATTAATAACTTTTCTACCTGTTCTAAATTATTCATAAAAAAAAATATTTTTTTTGGAATTTAATAAAACTAATGCTAGGGCTGTTTAATGGGGACTTTCGGGAGCATTTTATGTATACTGCAATTTGTTGTAACTCCACTAATAAGTCCAGAAAAAATTAATAGCTTTTCTGCTTGTTCTAAATTATTTATTAAAAAAATATTTTTTTGGAATTTAATAAAACTAATTAGAGCTGTTTAATGGGGACTTTCAGGAGCATTTTATTATAAGCAATTTGTTGTAACTATCCTAATAAGCCCAGAAAAATTAATAACTTTTCTACTTGTTTTAAATTATTTATTAAAATGCAAAATTTTTTTGGAATTTAATAAAACTAATTCAAGCTGTTTAATGGGGACTTTCAGGAGCATTTTATTTAAAGAATTTGTTGTAACTCCCTAATAAGCCCAGAAAAATTAATAACTTTTCTACTTGTTTAAATTATTTATTAAAATAAAATTTTTTTGAATTTAATAAAACTAATGCAAGGGCTGTTTAATGGGGACTTTCAGGAGCATTTTATGTAACAGAATTTGTTGTAACTCCACTAATAAGCCCAGAAAAATTAATAACTTTTCTACTTGTTTTAAATTATTTATTAAAAAAATATTTTTTTGAATTTAATAAAACTAATGCTAGGGCTGTTTAATGGGGACTTTCGGGAGCATTTTATGTATACAGCAATTTGTTGTAACTCCACTAATAAGTCCAGAAAAAATTAATAGCTCTTCTGCTTGTTTTAACTTATTTATTAAAATGCAAATATTTTTTTTTGGAATTTAATAAAATTAATATAACAATTGTTTAATGGGGACTTTCAGGAGTATTTTATTTAGACAAAAATTTATTGTAACTATCTTAATAAGCCCAGAAAAAATTAATGACTTTTCTACTTGTTTTAAATTATTTATTAAAATTCAAAATTTTTTTGAATATTTAAAAAAACTAATGCAAGGGCTGTTTAATGGGGACTTTCAGGAGCATTTTATTATACACAATTTGTTGTAACTCCACTAATAAGCCCAGAAAAATTAATAACTTTTCTACTTGTTCTAAATTATTCATTAAAAAAAAAAAAAATTTTTGGAATTTAATAAAACTAATGCTAGGGCTGTTTAATGGGGATTTTCGGGAGCATTTTATGTATACAGCAATTTTTTGTAACTCCACTAATAAGTCCAAAAAAAATTAATAGCTCTTCTGCTTGTTTTAACTTATTTATTAAAATGCAAATCTTTTTTTTTGGAATTTAATAAAATTAATATAACAATTGTTTAATGGGGACTTTCAGGAGTATTTTATTTAGACAGAAATTTATTGTAACTATCCTAATAAGCCCAGAAAAAATTAATGACTTTTCTACTTGTTTTAAATTATTTATTAAAATTCAAAAATTGTTTATTAGAATATAATGAAACTAATGGAAGGGCTGTTTAATTGGAACTTTCGGGAGTAGTTTATTATTACATCAATTTGTTGTAAGTCTGCTAATAAGCGTAGAAAAAATTAATAACTTTTTTACTTGTTCTAAATTATTTCCGAAAAAGGAAATTTTTTTTTCGGAATTTAATAAAACTAATTCAACGGCTGTTTAATGAGGAGTTTCAGGCGTATTTTATTTATATAGCAATTTGTCGTAAGTCTGCTAATAAGCTCAGAAAAAATTAATAACTTTTCTACTTGTTTTAAATTATTTAATTAGATGCAATTTTTTTTTGATATTTAATGAAATTAATGGAGGGCTATTTAACTGGGACCATTAGGAGCATTTTATTTATATAGCAATTTGTTGTAACTATCCTAATAAGCTCAGAAAAAATTAATAACTTTTCTACTTGTTTTAAATTATTTCCAAAAAAGGAAATTTTTTTTTCGGAATTTAATAAAACTAATTCAATGACTGTTTAATGTGGATTTTCAGGAGTATTTTATTTATATAGCAATTTGTTGTAACTATCCTAATAATCCCAGAAAAAATTAATAACTTTTTTACTTGTTCTCAATTATTTCCAAAAAATGAAAATTTTTTTTCTGAATTTAATAAAACTTATTCAAGATCTATTTAATTAGGAATTGTGCTGATTACTGGTGTTTTAGATTTGGAGATTTTTTTGGAGAACTGCTGATTTTTAGTCTTGGTAATTTATTTTGTAGCGATCTTAGTTTATTAGTTTAATTTGAATTGTTTAGATTAAATGTAGATGGGAATTGTTCGATTTTCAGTTGTGGATTTGTTGGTTCGTTGAAGACTTATTTCTTCGAATGGACTTGATGTATTTATGATGGAATTCAATTGTTTAATATGTCATCGTTGGAAGAAGAGTTGAACTTATAACTGCTAAGTGAGTATTAATTTTTTTTTATTTAACCAAGAGGGATTTGCTTGTTTACTGAGAAAAGTAAATAAGTTTTTCACAAAAGTATTTAACAAAATGCTTAACCGTTAAGACTCTTATTGAGGGGCGTTATTTATTCTTTTGATTTCAACATTGAATGAGGTAATATTTAAAAAATACCTCCTAACAACAAACCAAACTATTTTAATATATTTATTTTTTTATTATAAAATACACAAATAATTGATATTAAAAAAAGCGCAACACAATTGATTATATAATTTCCTTATTAAAGATAACCAAGGAGTATTTTTATTTTCTTAATTTCCTTTATAATCCTTGTGCTTTTTGGCTTTGGATATTCGCCGATCTCCATAAAATATTTACGATCAAGTGCAAATAATCTTCCAGCCATTGTGGTAGATTTTATAAAATCGGTAGCTTTTGATAGAATCCCTTAAAATTTATCGATTAATTAATCCTTTAAGATATTTAATATTTTAATTCTTACTAATGGATAGATTTTCCCATTTGCAATGTAAAGCCCAATTAAAACCACCTCTTACTAAAGGGCTTGAAGTATAAGCAAACATGTCCGCATTTCTAATATCAATAACTGGTTATTGCAACATTAGAATGCTTCACTCTAATTCTTAATAATAAAGGTAGGATCCATTGAATGTTTGCTTCGATGTGGCTATCTAGAAAAATGAGTACATCTCCCGTTGCTTCCTTTGATCCAAAAATTCTTGCTCTTATAAGCCATTTCTTTTAAATCATTTTACTTTATCTCTTAATTTAACATCATCCTGAATATAATTAGAAATATTGGCATGTAGGTAAATGAGATCACTATGGTCATCGATTCGAACTATTTCCTGCAAAATATTGCTCGGTGTTCGATTTATTATCGCATGTAAAGCCCTTAAGAGTAACCAGATGCTCGTTATGGAAACAAATTATTATACTGGCTGTAGGAAGATTATCTGCATATATAACATCTTCACATCTAAAAGAAGCAGTCATTTCTTAGAAAATACCTTATATAATTAAATTAGCTTACAACTTATTTCTGCTATCGAGGATTTCTCTGTTCAAACTTAAGTTATTGCTTATGAGCACATTAAAGGCATAAATTTTGTATCCTTCATCTCGTAGGGCTTGGTCTTCCTCAGTTTTAACCATACAAAGATCATTTAATCTAGAAAATGTTGCAATTATATTTAGATTAAATACATATTATGGGATATACACCTTGTACTTTTCTCTCGATCCGTTTGACAGTTTTATTAATTTTGCACTGTTTACATATTTGTCATGTGGTACATTTACTAAATTTACTACCTTCCATATCTAAATGGTTATTGTGAACGTCTTTATTTATTTTTGTCCCTTCATAACTTGGAGTGTAATCTGAAGTGAAATTACTGCGATTATCAGAAACTAGTTGTAAATACAAATATAAAGAAATACACCACGTAATAGTGCAAATCCATATAAAAACTATTTATTAATACTAACCATTGAAAAAATTGTTAATAATACTAATTTGTTAATTAAAACATCATGACTTAGGTTAGATGTGTTACATGGATCTCTTTCCAGTGACCGTTGAAGAAGTTATCGGCTTCTTGGTTGCTCAACTGTAAATATTGATTTTAACGTCTGATTTAAAGCAGTTGTAATTAAATGTGTGCTTACTGTTTCTTTAAACTTTGCATTCGTTAATCAATTTAATAAGTATACAATGCAGTTAATTATTAACTTTATAACCTATAAATAAAAACAATGCTTCAAACGATGGTTTTGTTCAGTAATTTATATGAATGGTGTTATTAATGAGGAAATTATTTGAGGTCATTGTATGTATTTTGGCCGATCAAAATTTATACATTGTTTTATTGTTATTGATGTAAATAACCATGTACACCTATTTAAATAGTTTCTATTAATTTGGATAGTTTAAAAAGCTTTTTAATCACATGTGAGTGTTATAAATAAAACTAATTAATTAATAAATTGCATTAAAACAATTGTGTTTACAGAATTTTACAAAAGATGTACGCATCTCTAAAATGAATGGAGCAATATTGAGGAAACAGAATTAACTGTAAAGTATTAGTATAACCATGAGATTGAAGAGCCCAATTATCTTTAATTTAATGAAGCATTTGTGGGTTTTGTTCCTCAACATTAGAATGTTGAATAACATGTTGCAACTATTGAAAGATTCTGTTTCTTCTTTTATGTAAGTTCAAGGAACAGAATTGATTATAGTAATATCATAACTATTTATTTCTAGTGAAGTATGAGTACTATTTGACATATATATCGGGCTATATTCCTCAAGTACTTATTATATCTGTCCTTGAACAATTACCGAAACAAATTAAGCCGCCACACCATCCAGAGAGCAATGTGTAAGAAGCAGTTTTTTCATTTATGGTTTAGTTAAGTGTGGGTAAAACCTTATGTTGTTTTTTAAAATTAAATATTTATTGTATTAGTGTTAAATTAATTAATCAATTGTCATTTATAAATAATTAAAAAGCTCTGCCCATTTTGAAGTAAGTTTGTTTTAAAATTTATTTCATTCTCTTAGTACCGAATTAATTTTTGTTTTCAATTTTTTTTAATTATTATAAGAATTTATTTAGACTTACATTTTTTTTAATTACAACGTTTTTAATTTAACAGGTGGCACTTTGGGTCAATTTCTCTGAAGATCGTTTTGTGCATGAAATGCTGCAATTTCCATAACTTATTCGTTGAGGACACTTCCACCGTCTTGGAAGGACCACATATTGAAGAAATCGTCTGATCTTTATCGTTGTTTACTTTTATTCTATGAAGATAGTTTTTAATACATTTCATTATTGTATATCTTGTTAGTTTGTAAGCACTGTTTATTTATTTGTAGTTTCTTTTGTGTGTAATCGAGATATGATATGGACCTTGATATTTTCTTAGACGTTATATCTTCGTAGATGTAAGTTAACTGATAACAGTAAAGGTCACTTGTGCTGTGCACGAGTCCTTGCTGTTTGATTCTTTGTGTTAGGATAATTTTTAAGTTCAGACATACACACGTACACACATTTTTGGCTTCACTTTTTTATTTGTTTGATTTTTAAGTGTCTTTGCGGTAAACCACTGTTATGAATAATTGAATTAGCATTACATTTTCAAAATTTACTTTTTAACTCAAACTCGTAATACCTAACATATTTAAAAAAAAATTAAATCAACAATTTCTTTTGAAACAAATTTTTTATCATTAAAAATTATTAAATATATTTGGAGTAAAACATTATCAATAATAATCAATCAATTGCATTTAAATTACTTTTTTAAATTAAAAATTTAATAATATATCCTTTTCGAATATTTAGAACTTAGTTTTTAATAAACACTTTTTTAAAATATATTATTAAAATTAAACAAACTCACACAACCCACATAGTTACAGAAGAGAGGAAAAGTATTGAAATAAGTTTTAAGATATAATGTCTAAGAAATATTAAGGTTTTTTTTGACACACAAGGGAACCTTTGGTCCCAAAATGCAAATAAGAAAACAGCAAAGGTATCGTAAAATGAACTGCACATATTTCTTTTCTACGCACTCACAACTCATTCGCATTCTATAAAGATAGGTTTGTTTTTGATTTTTAATTCGTGTTTAAATTTTATTACTGCCAACTATTCTTCCAAATTATAGTCTCTCCATAATTTAGCTTAAATATTTTCCTAGCTTAATCTTTATTTTAATTGTTTAGATCTGTATATACTTATGTTGAATTTAATTATTGTCATCTTCATTTCCAGTTTATTTTAACAAATATATTCTTCACTTCAACTTTTCCTTTGTCTTTTCACTTCGCTTTGTCCTTTTGGTTGATATTTTATTGCAGCTACTGGGAGCCTATCTCTTGCCATTCTATTAAGATGATTAAATCCTTATTAATGTAAACAATTATTAATAACTTGACTATTCTTACTCTTTAATGATTCTTGCAGGTTTTTCTTATTTTTAATTTCTTCTTTACCCTTTTTGATTTAACTCTATAATTTATTTGTTTATTTATTCCAAATTAATTTTAGTTTGCGCTGTTAATGTAATGCATGGGTAGTTGCATAAGTTGATTTCTAAAATTTATTTTATAAGTGTTAACAAATTTAATTTTGTTCGGATATAGAATTGAATTGATGTTACTTGAAAACTTACTTTAAGGATCTTTTGATAATTCATTTCATCGATGGCCAACCATCAATTCACCGCGAAATCAACCTAAGAAAGATAATGATGATGTATTTTTGATTTCTTGTGGTATTGACCAGGTGTTGGTTTGCCTAAGTGCATTGTGCAAGAGCATAACTCTCTCAGACCACAACATTGCCATATGGAGCAAAAGGACCTAAAAAGATGTATGTTTATAATAAATCGATTAATAACGATTTAAAAGAAGAAATACCTAAAGGTACCCATTCACTTACAGTTCGCCTGCAGATCAGTCAAGGGCAATTACATATACAGGCCATCGATAGATTACAGCCTTCAGTTTAAGTGAATCTTACAATAGACTTGTGTGTCGATAGCCTGTATATGCAATTGCCTTGTCTAATCTGCAGTTCTGGACTACAGGTGAACTGTAAGGGAATGAGTACCTTGAAATAGCTCTCATTGTAAGGCTTTGTTATCAAAGGTATGTCTTCTTTGGAAGTAGGTTTGTTAAGAGTACTTTGAGATTCCACACACTTCATTGTCTCAATGAGATTAACAACCTCACAAAGAAGTATTTAACGATATTTTGCGAATAGTTTATAAACACTACATGTTATTTTTAATCGTGCAACAATTCACGCCCAGATAGGGCTCCACGAAGTAAAAAATGTTGATAAACTCTCATATGTCAAAGTCGTGTCAAAAAAAGAACACGATCGACTGTGGCTCAATATCCGGCTACGGGATTTTAACATTCTCAAATAATTTAAACCTGGATTTTTGTTCTGAATTGCAATAGCAGTGTCCATTTCACCCCCATTATTTATTGTAATTCCTAATAGAAAATCAATTTCTTCTTCTAAATCAAAATCTTGTAAAGGAAATTCCATTCCACTACTCAAAACCCTACATAATTTTAAGGTGTGTGGAAGTATTTCTTTGAGTTATATATTAATTTCTTTGTAATCTGGAATGTATTATATAAGGAAAGAATTTACATCACCTGTGAATCACACTAATATTTGTTTAAAGTAGTAATTAATTGTTATACATTGTTATTTATAGTTAATTATTTACTTTTCCCACAGGATAAAAAAGCCCATTTGTTCAAATGCGTCCAACGAAGTAGACAACCTCTACGGTCGTGTTTGGAATAATAGCGGGATTTTTTTTAGAACTTTGCAAAGTGTAACCCGTGTACATTAGATGGCGATAGTTGTATTATTTCATGTTAAAAATAATTCGCACTTGGAATGTCAATTTTGTTTTATGTATATTACCACGAAAAATCGCTAATGGTTAATCACTTGCAAGACGTAAATAATTAACAATTTTCTTTTTAAATTAACTTTGGTACAGTAAAACATGTTTTGATTTCAGATGCAAAGGGTAGAATTGTTCATTAATAAAGAAGTGTGTTTTCACAAAAGCAATGAGATCAGTTCCTCGTGTCAAAGACAAGGAAGTCTCCAACGACGAAAACATCTAAGTGGATCCTCCGAGGAATTAGAAAACAAACAACTTGTTAAATATTGAGTGAGTACTTTTATTCCGTACCCCTTTAGCCTTTTAATTACCTTAGTAATACAAAGGCTTAAATCATGTAATTTCTAAATTGTAACTTGTGTCTTAAAGCAAGCATAGCAAAGACATTTTCTTAGACATTATTTCTTCGTAAATGTAAGTTAGCTTAAAACAGCAAAGGTCACTTGTGCTGTGCACATGTCCTTGCTGTTTGATAAATTGTGTTAGGATAATTGCTAAGTTTACACATACATATACACATTTTTGGCTTCGTTTTCTTATTTGTTTGATTTTTAAGTATGTTTGCGGTAAATTACTATGTTATGAATAATTAAATTGGCATTACATTTTCAAAATTGACTTTTTAAATCAAAAAACAGAGTTATTGTTATAGCTTTTCGACCACACTTAAGACACTTTTATTATTCACTTGTATTTACTATAGTTTTTAATTATTTATAATTATAATAAAAAGAGATTGTAGTTTTTTCATTATTTTTAATTTTTTAAGTGTACAAGCTTGTAGATATTTTTAGTTAATCTAAGTCTTTATTATTTTAATCATAATGTTCACGTGCAATATCTTTTAATATTAATTAATGTTAACAGGAATTGGACTTATTATAAAACAACTCTTGTTAAATGTGCACATTTAACAAGAGTTGTTTTATTCCAAGTCTAATTCCTGTTAACATTAATTAATATCTTAATTATATGTCTCCGATGCGAAGGTGTTGTTTTTGATTAAAATTTTTGCCTTTGTCGGTTATAAACATTCATTACTCTTCACATTGGATGACATAATGTTCAGTAAATGGTGGGGTGTTTTAAGGTTCTTGTAGTCTTGAAATATCTCATCAAGGGCTGCACTCTGATGAAAACATATTTGAGTTCCTCTGTTAAGTAGGTTAATTACATGTAAAGGGGGATGTAAGGGGATGTTGAGAAATAAAAAAACTATTAACTACCTGTTGTTTCTTTTATCACTAAAAATGTAAGGGGAATGTGTCAATTAGTAACAGGGCCATAAAAGAAAAATTGCAAAAATGTGATCGCGATCTACAGTCGTAATATCGCAAATCGCGAGTGACAGTCGGCCGAGTCGGCCGAGTCGGCCGAGGGTTTATCTTAGAGATTTTTAAAAATATTTTTCAAATCACGAGTATCCTACGGTCATTCGTCATTCGTCATTCGTCTCGTTCGGCTCGTTGCTCGTTGGATTTTTCTTAGAGATTTTTAAAAATTTTTCTTTTCTTCGACCGGTATGGGAATCGAACACGAGACCATTTGAACAAATAACCGATCGCTAACCATCTGAGCTATGGCGTTGTTATATGGAGTAAGTGTTTTAAACCTTATAAAGTACACGTTCCTATAATATTATTTTAAAATTATTTCTTACAAATAAATTACTGTTGTTTCTTTTCTAACTAAAAATGTAAGGGGAATGTGTCAACTCGTAACAGGGGCATAAAACAATTTTGCAAAAATGTAATGTTTCAAATCGCGAGTGACAGTCGGCCGAGGGTTTATCTTAGAGATTTTTAAAAATATTTTTCAAATCACGAGTATCCTACGGTCATTCGTCATTCGTCATTCGTCATTCGTCTCGTTCGGCTCGTTGCTCGTTGGATTTTTCTTAGAGATTTTTAAAAATTTTTCCTTCGACCGGTATGGGAATCGAACCCAAGACCATTTGAACAAACAACCGATCTCTAACCATCTGAGCTATGGCGTTGTTATATGAAGTAAGTGTTTTAAACCTTATAAAGTACACGTTCCTATAATATTAATTTAAAAATTATTTCTTACAAATAAAATATTATTTTTATTATTATTTTTTTCTGAAATTTCTCCAATTTTTCAAACTTCTAAGTATAAAGAATAAAAACATGTAAATAATTTTATTTATTTACCCAATTCCCCATTTACATCCCTTCACAATTAAGGTTACTGTATTTTATAATTTTATATCTATTGCTATTTTATTTTTTACACAATCTCAAAACTTGAGAGGAAGAGAGTGTAAGAGAGTGGATGTTAAAAATAAAGAGCATTGCCTCTTTATTTTTACCTTCCTCCCTACCCCAGACAAGTTTTAAGATCGCGTATTATAAAAATGGTGTAAAAATCCATAAGTCTAAACTATTCTAATTAGGATGATCTTGACTGTGGTGTTCTGGGAAGATCTGCGCTGAAGAGTTCCTTGGTCCATCCTTGGTCCTCATGCCTGTCCATTGGTGTAGAAGCACCTACAAAAAATAGAAAAACAGTTTATTTAAAAAAAAAAGTCTTTTACAAGGGAAGGAAGGAAGTAATTTTTTTTTAAAGTAAAACTTTGTTTTTTTGGCGATTTTAAGAGTTTTGAGTTAGGACCGGATTCTGGGGTATTAAGTCCTAATACATTCGAGAATAAAATAGTTCCGGGCGCTTCTTAAAAATAAAAAAGTTAAAGCGTTTTAAAAGTTTCCTTTTAAAGCCAAATTTAATTTTTCAAAAGAACGAAAAATTTTAGTTTAGAGCGAGAGCGCCAGGAAATGACACCAGCTATAGTCGCTAGGGGTACGTAGGAACACCCCCTTGCAACATAAAGCAATTCTATTTTTTTCATTTTATTGCCAAAATACATGGGTTTAAAACCCATCGATTTTGATTTTTCAAAACGTTTTCCCAAAGCTCTGAAATAGCACGCCTATGGTTTCTTGGGCCTATCCGAAGCTAAAACGGCTGCCAAATCGGAATCTGAATAGTTTTTAAAGATCCGTCCACAAATAACGGCGCTACAATTTTTTTAAAGTTCAAAATTCACCCAAAATGAGCGCGAAAAATCGCAATTTTTAATAATCGAAAAATTAACGTCGCACCCTATACATATTTTACATGTATCTTATGTAAAAAAGCCTCAGGAGTCCAAATCCGTGTCGTTTTTAATGATTGGATCGAAAATAAGGGCGCTACAATTTTTTTGGTAAATCAAGGGGTCTGTTTTATTATTTATTTAGTTTGTATCAAAAAATTTTATTTTAGAGGAAGAGCGCGGGGAAATGACACCGGTTATAGTTACGGGGGGTACGTAGGAACGTCCCCGTGCAATATAAAGCAATTCTATTTTTTTCATTTTATTGCCAAAATACATGGGTTAAAACCCATCGATTTTGATTTTTCAAAACGTTTTCCCAAAGCTCTGAAATAGCACGCCTATGGTTTCTTGCGCCTATCCGAAGCTAAAACGGCTGCCAAATCGGAATCTGAATAGTTTTTAAAGATCCGTCCACAAATAACGGCGCTACAATTTTTTTAAAGTTCAAAATTCACCCAAAATGAGCGCGAAAAATCGCAATTTTAATAATCGAAAAATTAACGTCGCACCCTATACATATTTTACATGTATCTTATGTAAAAAAGCCTCAGGAGTCCAAATCCGTGTCGTTTTTAATGATTGGATCGAAAATAAGGGCGCTACAATTTTTTTGGTAAATCAAGGGGTCCGTTTTATTATTTATTTAGTTTGTATCAAAAAATTTTATTTTAGAGGAAGAGCGCGGGGAAATGACACCGGTTATAGTTACGGGGGGTACGTAGGAACGTCCCCGTGCAATATAAAGCAATTCTATTTTTTTCATTTTATTGCCAAAATACATGGGTTAAAACCCATCGATTTTGATTTTTCAAAACGTTTTCCCAAAGCTCTGAAATAGCACGCCTATGGTTTCTTGCGCTTATCCGAAGCTAAAACGGCTGCCAAATCGGAATCTGAATAGTTTTTAAAGATCCGTCCACAAATAACGGCGCTACAATTTTTTTAAAGTTCAAAATTCACCCAAAATGAGCGCGAAAAATCGCAATTTTTTATAATCGAAAAATTAACGTCGCACCCTATACATATTTTACATGTATCTTATGTAAAAAAGCCTCAGGAGTCCAAATCCGTGTCGTTTTTAATGATTGGATTGAAAATAAGGGCGCTACGATTTTTTTGGTAAATCAAGGGGTCCGTTTTAAAAATTTATTTTTCAAAAATTTTTTTTTAAAAACCCGGGGAAAAACCATGATCTGGAATTTTAAAAACGGTTTTTTTTCCCAAAAAGGGAAAAAACCCCCGGTTTTAGCCTATTCTATTAAAACGTTTTCCCCAAATCGGAATTAAACCTTTTTTTTAAAGAAATCCCGGTCCCCACAAATAACGGCGCTACAATTTTTTTAAAATTCAAAATTCCCCAAAAAGACCGAAAAATCGCAATTTTAATAATCGAAAATTTAACGTCGCACCCTATACATATTTTACATATATCTTATGTAAAAAAGCCTCAGGAGTCCAAATCCGTGTCGTTTTTAATGATTGGATTGAAAATAAGGGCGCTACGATTTTTTTGGTAAATCAAGGGGTCCGTTTTATTATTTATTTAGTTTGTATCAAAAAATTTTATTTTAGAAAGAGAGCGCGGGGAAATGACACCGGTTATAGTTACGGGGGGTACGTAGGAACGTCCCCGTGCAATATAAAGCAATTCTATTTTTTTCATTTTATTGCCAAAATACATGGGTTAAAACCCATCGATTTTGATTTTTCAAAACGTTTTCCCAAAGCTCTGAAATAGCACGCCTATGGTTTCTTGGGCCTATCCGAAGCTAAAACGGCTGCCAAATCGGAATCTGAATAGTTTTTAAAGATCCGTCCACAAATAACGGCGCTACAATTTTTTTAAAGTTCAAAATTCACCCAAAATGAGCGCGAAAAATCGCAATTTTTTAAAAATCGAAAAAATTTAAAGTCGCACCCTATACATATTTTACATGTATCTTATGTAAAAAGCCTCAGGAGTCCAAATCCGTGTCGTTTTTAATGATTGGATCGAAAATAAGGGCGCTACGATTTTTGGTAAATCAAGGGGTCCGTTTTATTATTTATTTAGTTTGTATCAAAAATTTTATTTTAGAGGAGAGCGCGGGGAAATGACACCGGTTATAGTTACGGGGGGTACGTAGGAACGTCCCCGTGCAATATAAAGCAATTCTATTTTTTTCATTTTATTGCCAAAATACATGGGTTAAAACCCATCGATTTTGATTTTTCAAAACGTTTTCCCAAAGCTCTGAAATAGCACGCCTATGGTTTCTTGGGCCTATCCGAAGCTAAAACGGCTGCCAAATCGGAATCTGAATAGTTTTTAAAGATCCGTCCACAAATAACGGCGCTACAATTTTTTTAAAGTTCAAAATTCACCCAAAATGAGCGCGAAAAATCGCAATTTTTAATAATCGAAAAATTAACGTCGCACCCTATACATATTTTACATGTATCTTATGTAAAAAAGCCTCAGGAGTCCAAATCCGTGTCGTTTTTAATGATTGGATCGAAAATAAGGGCGCTACGATTTTTTCGGTAAATCAAGGGGTCCGTTTTATTATTTATTTAGTTTGTATCAAAAAATTTTATTTTAGAGGGAGAGCGCGGGGAAATGACACCGGTTATAGTTACGGGGGGTACGTAGGAACGTCCCCGTGCAATATAAAGCAATTCTATTTTTTTCATTTTATTGCCAAAATACATGGGTTAAAACCCATCGATTTTGATTTTTCAAAACGTTTTCCCAAAGCTCTGAAATAGCACGCCTATGGTTTCTTGGGCCTATCCGAAGCTAAAACGGCTGCCAAATCGGAATCTGAATAGTTTTTAAAGATCCGTCCACAAATAACGGCCCTACAATTTTTTTAAAGTTCAAAATTCACCCAAAATGAGCGCAAAAAATCGCAATTTTTTATAATCGAAAAATTAACGTCGCACCCTATACATATTTTACATGTATCTTATGTAAAAAAGCCTCAGGAGTCCAAATCCGTGTCGTTTTTAATGATTGGTTCGAAAATAAGGGCGCTACAATTTTTTTTGTAAATCAAGGGGTCCGTTTTATTATTTATTTAGTTTGTATCAAAAAATTTTATTTTAGAGGGAGAGCGCGGGGAAATGACACCGGTTATAATTATGGGGGGTACGTAGGAACGTCCCCGTGCAATATAAAGCAATTCTATTTTTTTCATTTTATTGCCAAAATACATGGGTTTAAAACCCATCGATTTTGATTTTTCAAAACGTTTTCCCAAAGCTCTGAAATAGCACGCCTATGGTTTCTTGGGCCTATCCGAAGCTAAAACGGCTGCCAAATCGGAATCTGAATAGTTTTTAAAGATCCGTCCACAAATAACGGCGCTACAATTTTTTTAAAGTTCAAAATTCACCCAAAATGAGCGCGAAAAATCGCAATTTTTAATAATCGAAAAATTAACTTCGCACCCTATACATATTTTATATGTATCTTATGTAAAAAAGCCTCAGGATTCCGAATCCGTGTCGTTTGTAATGATTGGATCCAAAATAAAGGCGCTACGATTTTTTTTGTGAATAAAGGGGTCCGTTATTTTATTTATTTAGTTTTATCGAAAATTTTTAATGCAGAGGGGAAGCGCGGGGAAATGACACCGGTTATAGTTACGAGGGGTACGTAGGAACCCCCCTTGCAATATAAAGCAATTCTATTTTTTTCATTTTTTACCCAAAATACATGGACTAAAACCCATCGATTTTGTTTTTTTAAAACGTTTTCCCAAAGTTTTGGAATAGCACGCTTATGGTTTCTTAGACCTATTCGAAGCCAAAAAGGCTGCCAAATCCGAATATGTATAGTTTTTAAATATTGGTCCGTAAATAACGGGGCTAAAATTTTTTCAAAGTAAAAGAAAAAGAGATATTAACAAACCCAAGTAGCTGGGACCTTCCTTGGAGTTCCATAAACAGCTGGAAAACATCGTCCAACGATCCGACAGAAAGAAGTCCGATGGCAGAAGTTGGGACTTTGGCGGATACCTCCGTTTCGGTCGCCGGGAACTTTCTCCGAACAATTCACGGTGCTATTCGGTTTCTCCTAAACACATAAGAAAATAGAATAAGCAAAAGAATTGAAATTAAGCTGGTGGTCAAATAATTGGCGCCACTGGCGTAGCTATTGGAGGACTAGGCGGTGTCGTGCACTGGAGCCCCAAGTCCAAAAGGCCTCTCGGCCCCTGGTCAATAAACCTGGAGCTGACTTAATAAAACCTAACCAGTTCAGATAAGGTCCCAATTGTTTTGCGAAATGTGTGATTTTTAAAAGAAATCGTTATAATTACCATTTGCCTTAAATGAAGGGTTGTAATGAAAATTATATGCACTAATTTATAATAATAAATAAGACACCACCGTTCGACTTCGTTGTATATTGAAAAATGATTCAGAAATCGAAAGTTTTATGTAAGTGCTGCTATAAGTCATATCCGTAGACCCCCAAAGCCAAGCTGCCCGATATCAAAAGCGATAGTTTTTAAATATTGGTCCGTAAATAACGGGGCTAAAATTTTTCAAAGTAAAAGAAAAAGAGATATTAACAAACCCAAGTAGCTGGGACCTTCCTTGGAGTTCCATAAACAGCTGGAAAACATCGTCCAACGATCCGACAGAAAGAAGTCCGATGGCAGAAGTTGGGACTTTGGCGGATACCTCCGTTTCGGTCGCCGGGAACTTTCTCCGAACAATTCACGGTGCTATTCGGTTTCTCCTAAACACATAAGAAAATAGAATAAGCAAAAGAATTGAAATTAAGCTGGTGGTCAAATAATTGGCGCCACTGGCGTAGCTATTGGAGGACTAGGCGGTGTCGTGCACTGGAGCCCCAAGTCCAAAAGGCCTCTCGGCCCCTGGTCAATAAACCTGGAGCTGACTTAATAAAACCTAACCAGTTCAGATAAGGTCCCAATTGTTTTGCGAAATGTGTGATTTTTAAAAGAAATCGTTATAATTACCATTTGCCTTAAATGAAGGGTTGTAATGAAAATTATATGCACTAATTTATAATAATAAATAAGACACCACCGTTCGACTTCGTTGTATATTGAAAAATGATTCAGAAATCGAAAGTTTTATGTAAGTGCTGCTATAAGTCATATCCGTAGACCCCCAAAGCCAAGCTGCCCGATATCAAAAGCGATAAGGTTACCTAAAAGAGCCTCGATTATTTTTAATAAAATTATCGATTTATTTTGTTAAAGGAAATACACAATACAGGGTATTGCAAACGTATGAGTTCTTACTTTATTTTAATTAATTTTTTGTTTATAATCAAAAATTATCAATCGGTTACCGCTTTATTCGAATTTAAATTCTTGGTAATTTTCTAAAACATATAAAGTTTAGTTTCTATTCGAAAATAGAAAAATTCAGGACCGTACTCAATAACCAAAAACTAATTAGCGTTTGAATTCGCAACAAAATCAAGTTTTTAATTAAAGGTAAAGACCTTTACGCTACTCACAACAATCCTGATTTTTTTCGGAATAAAATAAAGATATATTAATACGCTAATAATGTTTCGGGGATGTAATTACAGTCGAAGAGGGTTGCCCGAATTTTCAAAATACCCTATATGAATCAAAAATCAAATTATCTGTTTTGAAGGGTATAAGGGTTTCTTTCGAGTTGTAGAGGTTTTCGACTTATCGAGGTTCTACTGTATTAAGTTGGTATTAAAAAGTCAGACCAAGCGAGCCAAACTAGTTCCCATCTAAAAGCATTGAGTGCACACCCCCTGTCTAATCCTATTTGTGTTGTAAGTGAGCAGTAACAGATATAGCGAAATGGAAAAATTTTCCATATTATGTTTTGATAAAGCAATTAATAGGTTAATTTGAAGAAGTGCGCAAAGTTGCAGTTCTGTGGAAAATGACAAATATTTCTAATGTTTTAAAATATCATTGACGTTATAAGACCTTGACCATAATTACGTACTAGGTAAGTATGTTTTACTTATAATTTAACTAAAAAATTAACGTGTTCATCATCGATTGTTTTCAAAATAAATTATTCATGCAGTCCTGTAGTTTATAATTTGCTGAATTCTATGATTTTTTAGAATGTCGGTCAACCAAACAACACCAACTGGCAAGCCACTTAAAGGTAAACGCAATTCTATGGCCCGTCCACAAAGTGCTATCGACGAGGTATATGGCAGTTTTCGCTATGATTTAGAAAACGATGCATTATCTCCAACTTATCGCATAAGACTACATAATTTGTTTCGACAAATTGAAAAAGAATTTGAACTACTGTATCAAGAAAACCAAAGTCGTAAGCAATATTGTACATAGTTCATTTATTATTATAAACATGAAATATTACCGTAGTACATGAAAAAGTGGATTTACTCAATGAAAAAATAGAACGTGAGACCTATGATAAACAGACATACGATTGTGTCGACTTTGATACAAATATAGCCAAAGTTTTAAGTAAAAAATGTAAGTATAAGTTTGTTTTAACATTTTCTAAATCATAAATTTGTATTTGATTTTAGTGAGCTCCACTTCATCGCAGAAATTGAAAACGGCCCATAAACTAAAAGCACAAACGAGTAAAATAGTTTCTAGTTTTAAAGGACCACATTTAAATTGTACAATTTTAAAAGAATATTCGGGCCATAAGGATGGGGTGTGGGAAGTTTCTGTGGCAAGACAAGGTCAACCGATTATTGGTACCGCATCGGCAGGTGTGTAATTTTTTATTTTTAAGAGGTATATTCAATAGTTTAATTATATTAATGTAAAAAGTTGTTTTGACTTGGACTGAAGTAATAGAAAGGTATTATTTAATATTTTAAACTTTTAGTTTAAATAGTTGCACGAATTATAAAACATTAGTCAACTGCTAATTTTTATAATATTAGATATATATATATATATATATATATGACTGAAATTCATGCATTAGAGCAATGATGCCGAACCTATGGCACATATGGAATGATTTTGTCATTAATGAGTAAATATTAATTTAGACTTATTAATATTTAGGTAATGTGTTTACCTGAAAAATCTAGATTTTCACAAATAATGATGCATTTTTTTCATGGCATGCAGCACAAGTCCTCTATTACATAAATGTTATTGTAAAGCAAGGTCAAATAGGTTGTTCATTACTGCACTAGAAAAATTAATTGCAAATATGATACAAAGTTATACTGGCAATCATTTTGTTTAAATAACTTTTGAAAATTTGTAAAACAAAGCAAGCAATTATACTCGTGAGGAAATGTATTGATTTAGGGATAGTGTGTTATTATAATAATAATGAAAACACCTTTTTGTATAATTAGCTTAATTAACCTTGTTAATTTCATGCTAACTATAATAAATTTTTAAAAATTATTCAAAATCACGTATAAAATATGCAACACTATATACAGTAGGCCCTCAGCTATTTGACTTCTTAATGAACTACCAAAAAGTCGAACATATAAGGTTCTATGGAGTGAACATGCCATCCCCATTAACATCGTTAAACAATTTCCAATTTTTGTACTAGTCCTGATGATATTATACGGTCCTAGACCTTGTCAAGATCGTACAGCGATATCTGATATGTATATTTCTTGTTTTAGATCATAGTGCTTGCATATGGAGCATAGACAGTGGCCGCTGCTTATTACAGTATCATGGGCATAATGGTTCTGTAAATTCAGTAAGATTTCACCCATCGAAAGATTTAGTATTAACTGCCAGTGGCGATTGTTCCACACACATATGGCAAGCGGTTGTGAATTGGGATCTACCAGTAAGTACAAAATCTGTGTACGCTGAAACAATTAATATTTGAGTTTTTTTTTTTTTTAATTATAAAAACAATAAGTTTCGCACTCAGACGGCGTCAACTAGCAGTATGATTTTGTTAATTACACTTTTTTTAAATGTTTAGAACCAATCTTATGATTTTGATTTAAGATATAAACCATCTATTGTGGTTTTGGTGTAGATACTCAAATTAATTAATTTTTACCTAAAAGCATAGGTCATATATAATGCCATACATAAATTAAAAAATTTATGTAGGTACATTTTTATTTAATAAGTAGTTGATCATTTTTTATAAGGTAGAAGAGGGTAATATGAGCTACCTAACTTAATTTATAAATGTTTTATATGAAATAAACTTATTAAATAAAAAATATATATATATGTACTATAGCATACATTTACTGTATAATTTGTCGTCATTTTTTAGAATAGAATTAAATATCATTATTTTTTAGAAAGGGCATTCGTCTGAAGAAGAGTTAGAAATAGGCGAAGATTGCGAAGATCACTTAGATTCTAAAACGGCAGCTCTTCGTACACCTGTTCTTGAACTAAGCGGACATACAGGAGCCATATCTGCTGCTGAATGGTTATCAGGTAATATTATACGAAAATTTAGTCAATTCATTTTTATCATTCTCTCTCACTCGCTCTGTTGCTATTGTCGTATCTTTTCGCTCTCTTCCACTCATTGCTATGGTAAATATGTTTTTCGAACATAAAATTAATATTTACTAATTTTAATTTGAAAGAGCGAATGATAAAGTAGGCAAATCTAATAAATACGAGGATGTGCGCATTCGACCGAAAAGTGGCACATTTCCGAGCGAGGGAGGCAAATGAAGCGCGACGCGGAGCGGCGCGCTTCATTTTCCCGAGATCGGAATGTGCCACTTTGAGCTCGAATGTGCACACTCGATTTTAAGCACGATTCACAATAATTTAGGGCAATAAATTAGACTTAAACACATTTGAATAATTTTAATCGTTCCCTCTCACTCGCACGGACGAGATTGTCGTATCTTTTCGCTCCCTTCCACTCATTGCTATGGTAAATAAATTTTTCGAACATAAAATCAATATTTACGGAAATTAATTTAATTTTTTTTATTTGAAAGAACGAAGGATAAAGTAGACATCTAATAAATACAAAGATGTGCACATTCGAGCGAAAAGTGGCACATTTCCGAGCGAGGGAGGCAAATGAAGCGCGACGCGGAGCGGCGCGCTTCATTTTCCCGAGATCGGAATGTGCCACTTTGAGCTCAAATGTGCACACTCGGTTTTAAGCACGATTACAAAGCGTCCCGTTTTAACACGTCAAATTGTTAGGTATATATTTACAAAAAACGTCAGAACGCGGTTGACAATCCGGATAATCGCGAATCCGTATAATTGAGGTTTTACTGTATATTACCCTTTTTTAGGAGCGGAACAAATTATAACAGCTGGTTGGGATCGCCTGGCTGTTTTACATGACGTCGAAACGGGTGCGACCATCACAACATTAACTGGACACGATTTAGAATTAACACATGCAGCTACACATCCTACTCAAAAATTAGCCGTAACTTCGTCTCGAGATACAACATTTCGATTATGGGATTTTCGAGAAAGTGTCCAATCTGTATCTGTTTTTCAAGGACATTCCGAGTAATTATCCCCGTTAATTTCTTTATAATGGCAGCGTATTATCTTGACTATTTACAAAATTGTTTTAGGAGTGTAACCTCCACCACGTTTACTCAAGAAGATAAAATAGTTTCTGGATCGGACGACAGATCAGTTAAAGTATGGGATTTAAGAAATATGAGATCTCCGGTAGCAACCATAAGAACAGATTCAGCAATTAATCGCTTATCGGTTTCCTCAAGTGGTGTAATTGCTATTCCACACGACAATCGGCATGTAAGACTTTTCGATTTAAATGGTCAAAGATTGGCTCGGCTACCACGATCGAGTAGACAAGGTGGTCAGGGACACAGTCGAATGGTTTCCTGTGTTGCTTGGGCGAACGAAAATTCTAGCAACATTAATTTGTTCACTTGTGGGTTTGATAGGCGAGTACTGGGATGGTCCGTCCAGTCTCTTAAAGATAAAGACATATAATTTAAGTAAGTTTTAAAACTATTATTGTATAAGTAAACATTGAATTGAATATGTAGAAGTCTAATGATTTTTAACTTATTTTTAATTGTAATTATGTTTTCATTTGTTATAAGTAATTTTTTTTGTTGTAAAATAAATTATTTTTTTATTTACCATTTTTTTTTAAGTATTTGTGATTTCGATTGTGATAAAATTATTTTAGTTCTAAAAATCACTTGTTACTTTTGTACTTAGTAAACTGTTTCAAGCATTTATTGGTAAGTAGTAAAAATTAAATTGTTCCATTTGACTTCTAATTAGAATGTATTTGTACGTGTATTTGAATATGTAATGGTCAAACTTAATAACCAAAGTTGTATAATAAATAGTACAAGTTAATATAATGTTATAGTACAATGGAAAAATGCTCATAAATTTATTTCGATATACATGCACTAATTCAGTCTTTTAACGAAAGATAAATGGTATAAGATTATGATATGGAGATTATTACATTTTATATATCGTTTTTTGATTGTAAACTATACCTAAATAAGCATTTGTATTATAAAAAAATAATATTGTAACCTTTCAATATTTTAAAGCTTTATTAATAATTTTAAGAAAACTCATAACTCCGGCTATGTTTTTCGATGGGTTAAAACAAACTATTGCACCTACCCTATGGGATCTGTGGGTATCCCAAAGAATTTAAATTTTGAACTATCCCGACTATTGCTTTCGCATTTGTAAACAACAACAATTAAAGATTTTTTTTAAAACCCTAACAAAATTAGAATGCTTAATCTCCAACACAAACTGAACAAGTTATAATGTACTATAACAATGAAATAAAGAAATACACAAAAACGAAGAAGGGGGTCCAGGCGAATATGCTATACCCCGTCTAAAGAAGTTTTACTTCCAAAAAAAATTGAAATTGTTAGGCAATTTTGAATTTCCACTCTTCAATTGATGCCAACATTACGCGCTTATGGTTAAAAAATAAATACGTACAACGTAGAAGAACCAAAACATTGAAATTGGTTATTTAAAAGATTGGTACACGTCATATGTGTGACTATTGTCAAAAACTGTAAAATCTTAGAATCATTCTAGACCATTCTTTGCAATAAAAACAGTCCTACATTAATAGTGTTTATACAATGATGTATATAGTATAATCAAAGTCAATTGAGATACATCAAATAAAGGATTTAGTAAAATTATAAAAGTGTAAGTTTGTATTTTATGCTTTAATTTAGATTTGCAATGATTTCCTTTTTTAGATAACAATGTCTGATATAGGAGATTGGTTTCGTAGTGTACCTTTATTTACAAGGTATTGGCTAGCCCTTACTGTCGGTTTTACATTAGCCGGACGATTTAGTATTCTTAAGCCACACAATCTTATTCTTTTATACGAGCCTTTGAAAAGATTTCAAATATGGCGTTTATTTACTTGTGTATTTTATTACCCGCTCAGTCCTGCTACAGGATTCCATTTCTTAATTAATTTATATTTCTTATATAATTATTCTCAGAGGTTAGAAAGTGGTACGTATTCTTGATTAATAATTAATTTTGTTTATAACTGTGTATTTTGCAGGACAATACTTAGGAAAACCAGCCGATTATTTGTTTATGCTGATATTTAATTGGATATGCTGTATTATAATTGGACTAATTGTAGATATACCTGTATGTAACAATTGTCTAATATCGGCCCAGTAAAACTAACGTAATTTTCTAGCTATTGTTAGATCCCATGGTATTATCGGTGTTGTATATATGGTGTCAGCTCAATAAGGATGTAATTGTGAACTTTTGGTTTGGAACACGTTTCAAAGCAGCTTATTTGCCCTGGGTGTTGTTGGCATTTAATATGATTATTTCTGGAGGCGGACTCTATGAAATTATTGGAATATTAGTTGGACATTTGTACTTTTTCCTCATGTTCAAATATCCTCAAGAGCTTGGCGGAGCTGCGCTACTTCAAACGCCTTCATTTCTTAAAGAATGGTTTCCGGATAGTGTAGGAGGTGTTCATGGGTTTGGAAGACCGCCACAAAGAGCTCCACCACAAGCCCCCACGAACAGAGCAGGACTGTTCAGAGGCCATAATTGGGGTCGTGGGAATGTTCTAGGAGGAAATTGAGTTTTCTTGATGTTAATTAAGATTTATATCATATATTAACTTTTTTTTAATAAATTTATTTCTAGTATGCGATGTGTTTATTTTAAAGGTTGAGAAGTATTGTCGTCAGAGTTTAAATAGTTGCATGAAATTCTCACTGATGGCGTTCATGTGCTCTAGTACCGTTTCCTTTTCCGTGCCTCTTACAAATCGGCAGGTATGTATAAACTCGTCGTTTTATATAATTTTAATTTATTTTAATCATCTAATACTTTAATCCTGTATTATATGTCCTGCAATAATCAAGAAGGTACCCTCTAATTGATTTTTGTTTTATTTCAGATACAAATTCAATAATGTCCGACGTCGAAGTGTGAGTATATAACCTTATCTTTTTTTGGTACTGTAAACATGTTTTATGATGATATTACGGTAGGCTCCCTCTTCTGAGATACCCGATTTAAATAACTTGCTGAGTATCTACCTTCTGATAATTTGCACATTAATAATTTTTTTAAAAAATGATGCATAAACCAATACTAATCCTGCCATTATTTTAGTGATGATGCACCTTCTCTTCCTCAAGCTGGTAGTGGAGGAATGGATGTCAATCAAGCCTTGCAAGAAGTCCTCAAAACAGCACTAATTCATGATGGTGTAGTTCGGGGATTACATGAAGCTGCTAAAACTCTTGACAAAAGACAAGCTGAATTGTGCATTCTAGCTGAAAACTGTGACGAACCAATGTTCAAAAAACTTGTTACTGCCTTGTGTTCCGAACATCAAATTCCTCTGGTTAAAGTTGACAACAATAAGAAATTAGGCGAATGGGCAGGCCTATGCAAAATAGATAACACAGGCAAAGCACGTAAAGTCGTTGGATGTTCCTGTGTTGTAATTAAGGTAAATCTTTTCTAAATCGTTTTATATCGTTTATAATAAACACTGTTGCAGGATTATGGTGAAGAATCGCCTGCTTTAGATGTCTTGAAGGATTATCTTAAGCATCCAAAATAGATCACAACTTTTATATTATTAAATAATTAATACATATATTTATATTTTTTTCTAAATACCAATAACTCGTTCAATTTTCTGAACATTGGTGCTTATGTACAGACCAGTGTGTTACTTGGCAGTTACGTGAACAGTACCATTTTGTTTTACATTTTGAACAACGTTGAATCGCTGCTTTTCCACACTTCTCACATTTATTGATCTGTGTTGTTTTCTGTACCTCTTCAAATTTTTCCAAAAGCTCTGCATTATAAGCCTCCTTTAAACTACACCAGAAATTAGTATCGGTTCATATATTTCATTTTTTACCTTTTAGCTGTCTCCATTAATTCTTCTCTATTTTTGCTGAAAATAATTGGTAATTGATCTCTCGCTATCTGTTTCCATTTGCTTTTGCATTGACCTAATATATTCTGTTTTATTTCTAATATGATTTCCAAAAGTACTGGTTTGTTCGGAGTTGGTGGTTGATCGGCGACAGAAATATGATATAACCATTGCTGCAATTCAATTAATGGTGATATTTGATCGACCAAAATTGGAGATAAAAGGGGTTGAAGTCTCATAAGCTGACATCGACGCGAATCCGTTATATTATAATGAGTTGGACAAGCGGGATCCAACAATAACTGTCGCAGTGCTAGCCATATCTAGAAATTGTTTATGAAAAGCTTTTAAACAAAAAAGGAAGTATTTAGGGATGCACCTGTGCTTCAACCGATATTATTGATTCGCCATCCCAAGGAACCCATTGCCCTCCAGAGTACTGTTTTCTATCACGAACCCATGGTCTTTCTAATAACATTTGTATCAGTAGTACAGGGATATCATTAACTCCAAATATACGAGCAGTCACCCCTAAAGGTAAACTAAAGAGAAATTTAACTATAATTATTTCTTAACAAACTGACCGATCTAAACACTCGGATAAATAACGTAGGACTGTTAACGACCGGATACCAATATCAAAAGATAAATCATCTCTTTGTTTAATTAATTCTAATCGCGCATTTCTACATTCTGTATCACAATCATCTAATACCAGTAATTGTGAAACGGTACCATGCGTATAATCCAATAAATCTGCAGCTGCATCGCCCAGAGCTTCGCAGGAATTTGCATGGAACATAACTAATTCTAAAAGGGCTACAGAAACTGCTTCGTGGTATAAAATTGAATAGGCGATAAAGGTATTCTCGGGTTCTGGTTCCAACTGAAGGAGTAAAGGCAGAATCTTGTGCTTCCAAATGTTTATAAGAATCGCTTCGTGAACCAAAACTGAAACCTAATTGGATGTTAAGCGTATTTAGAAAAAATATACATATCTTTTATACTTACTTTTGAATATGTAATCAAGGTTTCCTTTACATATTCTTCTTTTACGGCAGATGCTTCTATAACAGCTTGTTGATTTAATTTTTGTAAACGTTGATGCCATTCCAACCAGCTAATTGCAAGAAAAAAATAATTAATTTAAATCACTACTATTTTTCTTACTATTGGCTAAAAAGCTTAGAAGTTATTAAAATCATTTTAAGATTGCTTAATTTAGAAGAGAGTTGGAAGGAAGATGTTCTTTACAAAGTACTTATAATTCTTTATATACCTTCTGGTTCCAATGTTATCCATGGTCTGTGGCTGCATTGTATCAACATATAAGTCTACTTCTGAAGATAATATAATGTTATCCATTTTACGAGTCACTCGTCACGAATATCTTAAACAAATTCTAATTAAACAGATGTGATTGATCAAACAAAGCGTTTTATAGTATTTATTCTGTTGCTAAGGAGATGGGTAGCAATACATTAAAAACGAAGCCTTTAATTTGATTATTAGAAAAAATTCTCGATTGATTTTCTTGGAGAGTAAATACAGCAATCTAAGAGTACGCACCCTATGCGTACTCTTAGTTCCCCTACCAATCTTAGTTTCCCCTACCAAGTTTCAAACAGAAGTTGCCTCGTTCTCATTTGTAGAAAGTTTAGATAATATTTACTGTTAAAACTATTAGTAATGTATATCAATAATTAATCTGTTAAATATCAAAAATGATTTAATAAATATGCAACTCTTCCATTAAATTTTTTTTCGATGTTTCTTCTGATCAGAAACCCCGCATTATAATTGGGATAAGTCTATTCAAATATTAGAAAAGTTTCCAAAATAAGATCTATTAACTAATTTACTTTCTTAAAGGAGGCTTCAATGTTGGTAATGTATGACCTAGATCTTACACCTGTGATAGTCGATGACCCAGACATTGAACACAAGCAAAAGTTTTAATTAACTAGTTTTTGTTAAACTATATTCGATATGTATACTTTCATTATTAATTGGTGTTTAATTTGGCAATAAAAAATGGTTGACGACTTAAAAAAAACTGAACTTTTGAAAGAGAAGGTAAATCCTCTTCAACAGGTGATTTAATTACATTCAACATATAATTCTATAAACTTACTATTATCTCGTCCATTACTGCTACACTACAATATTTTGATTTTAAGGAAACAGCAAAAAAACATCCAGACCCTTTCGATATCTACAACAAAATATCTATATTAGTTGTAATCATTGCAGTATCAACAATAGCACTGCTATTCTTTCAAGAATGCTCCAAATGTTTTTCAATCATATCAAACTTACCAGATGCACCCAAACACACAGTTACCACAAAGAAATTCTGGATTTATGGAAAAAACATAGAAAGTGGTTATTTAAATAATGTTTTAGAAGTTTTCGGAAGATTTGGTTATATACATGACCCAAACGCAACAGATTGGGATGTATTATGGGCACATGATTATCCATTTCGTACTCTACAATCAAAATTGAAGCAATTGCACCCTCATCAAAGAGTTAACAAATTTCCAGGGTCTGGATATATAACGAATAAAGTTGACTTGGCCACAAGTGGATTAAAATATATTCCATCAGCATTTCGTTTGCCTAAAGATAAAGAAAACTTACTCAAGTATGTGGAAGCAAATGCTAATACACAATTCGTACAAAAAAGCAATGATCATAGGAATATTCGAATTCAACAAATTTCAGACATTGATTTAGATAGTGATGGGACTTTTATACAAGAATTTGTAGATAAACCTTTATTAGTTAGTGGTTATAAGTTTGATATAGGAGTTTATACGATTATCACGTCTGTTGATCCTCTGCGAATTTATATTTATAATGGAGATGCTTTATTAAGGTGAAAATGCTGATATTTTTGTCTTTTTCTATTACAAATTCTCAATGGGAATTAAATCAGAGATTTTGATTCATAAAAGAGTTAATTAATAAATTCTAAGATATTATTTAACAGAGAAGTATTTTAGGTTTTGTCCTGTTAAATATGAACCTTTCGACCCCAATAACCTTGACAAATATGTGGTTGGTGATGATTATTTACCTACATGGGAAGTACCAGCCCTTAAATATTATTACAACACCTTAGGATTTGGTATGAAGGATTCTTTAAATGCTTACGTAAGATCAGAAGGAAAGGATCCCTCTAAAATTTGGGAGCAAATCGAAGATTCTATAAGAATAGTTGGTTTAGCAAAGGAACCACAAATAAACGAAATACTTAATAGGTAAATCGATTTAAACGTTCTTACCATATCAGTGTTATTTCAATAAGTCGCCAATTAATCATAAATAATTCTTATTTATATTTAGATTCGGTTCAAAAGGTAACTTCTTCGAACTGATGCGTTTTGATTTTGTTGTTACCGAAGATCTGACCGTATATCTTATGGAAGCCAACATGAGTCCTAATTTGTCTTCGGCACATTTCCCCCCTAATAAATTATTATTCGAACAAGTTATTTTTAATTTGTTTGGACTCGTAGGTGTTACCGATAGGACGAAACCTAGAAGGTGAAATGCTATCAGCATTTTAAAGAAAATTATCCATTTGATACGTACTTTTTGTATAGATCTGCAAATGAAGAACTGATGATCGTTGCAGGGAAGAACTTGATGGTTTTTCCAACAGAATGCAACAGTTATTTGTGTCGAAGTGGGTGCTTATCACCCATTTGCCAACTTTGTAAGACCTGCTTAAATGTTCAAACAAAACAGGGTTTAATTGAAGCCTACAGAGAACATATCAATAAAGGTGCATGCAAAAGAATATTTCCACCATCATTGGTAAGTTGTGGGGTACTTATTAAACTGATTTATGAGCTTTTCTTATAGAATCGTACGGCCATCGATATATACGAAGATCTTGAAGAATATTCGGCTGAAAACCAATTACAATATCGTTGGTTTCAGGGCAAGTGTTTGTTAGACCCTTCATGGTGTATATAATTCATATTAATACTTAATTTTTGTTTTTTGGATTAAGAATTCTGTTATCTGAAATCTAAGTTATTTATAAACTTAAGTTTAAATTATTAAATTAAAGCGTTAAGCCTTTTATAATTAAAAAATGTGTGTTTTGAAAAGAATTGCTATTCTATAAAAAGAAGAACGCTTACGAACAATATTACACATTACAAAAAACCTTACATATTATGAAACAGTCAATAATCTTAAAACAACATTATTCTAAACATAAAAAAAAGATCATAAACAAAACAGATTATTCCTTAGCAATTTTGCACTCTCATGAGATATATATTTTTCTCATCTTTATGTTGTTGTGAGGAAAGATGTAAACGCATTTCAGGTGCTGAATAAAAGGTCTGCTTGCACAACTCGCAATTGATCTGATTGCCTATCGTCATGCTGCAAATAATTTTAATTATTATGTTGGAAATTAAAAAAAAAATACCATTGTGTCTTATTTTTGAATTAAAACGAAAACGAACTTATTATCTGATGTAGACGGATTGTTCAATAAACAGCGTCAAAAACCATCTAATAACAAATACAGACAAACCTCGATAAGTCGAATTTTTGATCTCGAACCTGTTTCACCAGAACATGCATATTTCATTGTTAATATTTTTATATCGATAGCTCGAATTTTTGATAACTCGAATTATTTTTAGTTTCCCTTCGACTTATCGAGGTTCGACTGTATATGTTGCTGGGCCTCTATTAAAAAAATCTATTTTTGGCGTCTCCCCATAGTAAACTTATTCTCCGATTTACACCCTTAAAATCTCGATCAAACGTGAACTTTTCGCTGGAATGGGCATATAGGATGTTTTATTTGGATATATTGCGCTTTTCTTTTTAATACTACATTGCCCATGGAAGTCATTTTGATTGCTTTTTTTTAAAATATCCGAAATGAAGAAGGGGGTAGGTAACTACAATTATTAAAAAACGCATTTATATGTTATACAAAAAGTCACAAAATTCTAAGAAACTGTGTCATTATATATATAATTGTTTTTCTAATTGAAATTAAAAAGCAGTCAAAATGACTTGGGCAATCTAGTGGTAATTAATGTAATCAAACTCAATGAATACGAAGATGTGCACATTCGAGCGAAAAGTGGCACATTTCCGAGCGAGGGAAGCAAATGAAGCGCGACGCGGAGCGGCGCGCTTCATTTTCCCGAGATCGGAATGTGCCACTTTGAGCTCGAATGTGCACACTCGGTTTTAAGCACGATTACTGATTACTGATTTTACCCTTTTAAAAATTAGATATGAATCTAACAATTTAGCTAAATTGTAATGAAATAATTAAACAAAATTAGTCGCATAGAGTGAATTGTGACTTATCAAATAAAATTATGAATAGCTCCATACTGACCGTAAAGCATACTCTTCTAATTCTTGCATATTTCTCTCAATTGCTGGATCTCTCACATTCTGGGGTTCTATTTGATATGTCCAATGCAGAGGCCATATGTCCGTACCATTGGGTGATCCAGATCCTCCAGGTTGTAAAATAATGCCGTCATACAAACTTTTTCCCCATACGTGACTGTTTTTAACGTATGTTCTTTTGACACTAGTACGCTTGGTTTGTAAAAGCCTTAAAGTTCAATCAATTAATTTAAATTTTAACAGTCTATTTAACACAACTTACTTAAATAAGCGAGTGCGAGTTTCCCTTTGACATTCAGCAAAATTGATAGCACCAGGAACTTGACAAAAGTTGGTTTCCAAAGAATTTATGGAAACATTCATCCAATATCTCAATTCGTTTATCTAAAATATACACGATTATTTGTATTATGAAATATATTATGTAATCGTTCCGTGTACTAAGACATAAATAAAGACCTACTTGATTCATATCATCTTCGGTCAGTTCTGTGTCTAAAGTTAGGCAGATATCGTGAGGAGGGAACATAGAACGAGATGTGAGTTCATCAATACCCAACCCACACAAAACGGCTGCTATTTTGGAACCGTCGGCAGTTAGTTTTGGTTCCATAGTTGGACAAAATAGTAAACTCATAATCATAGGTAAACCATGTATGTTAGCCATTAATGTTGTATGACGAAGAGCTAATGTATTACCACTAGCTCCTTGACTAATACTTGCTGCTACTATTAATCTATAAAAACAACTATTAATTTACATAAAATGACTAGATAAAGGCACAACCTTTCGTGAGGATCTTGTGGATCTGAGTCTAGGAGAACAGTGTTCACCGAATTCGGTTCGATTGTAATTTTCTTTTGCATACCACTTGCAATAACACTGTAAATGGACATCTCAAGAGGACTGAAAGGACCTTTCAAATTAAGAGTAGTTGAACATGCATTAGAAGACGGGGGCTCTATTTCACGGATATCTGTTGATATGTTCTTTTCCTCTTTAGTAAACACGCTTATTATATCTGGATTTTCAATTAGTTGCAAACGTTTCAAATGATTTTCCTATAAATGCATTTATAAAAATCAACAACATCACAAATATAGAAATAAACCTTTGATAAGAAACTCTCTTCGGCTGGTAGAGCGACACCCATTCTAATAAGCCAGGCATTAACAGATTCACTAAACAGATAATTAGTTTGCATGTATTCTGGATTGCGTATATTGTGCAATTCAATATGAACGACGCCGTTAACAACGGAATATACCTACAGCAAAAGAACAAATTTAATTTACCTATTTACAAATTATCTGATTCTCGTACTTTCGCAAAAAGTATTTGAACTTGTGTTTTCTCATCAAACAATTTGTTGGCTTTATCTGACCACAAGCCTTTTGAATCCATTGTTAACGAAGGTTGTACTTCACTTAGGTAGCATTCAATAGCTTGAGCTGGTATGTTTATAATGGGATGATAAGGTAAACTGTAAATATCCTCTAAGTTAATCGTTTCAGTATTTCCATAGTCGATGAAGAGAGCCTAAAAGCTTGGAAAATTAACAAGAAGGCGTTAACATCATTTAGAATCAAACCTGTGTCACAAAAATTTGAGATTTTTCAGGACGATAAATACAAAGGATTTTGCACCGATAATACATTTGGTCATCGTTATACATCGCAACATATATACCCCCGACCTTAATATCATCTTTTGGAGGTTTCAGTAAGCCTTCGTAGGGATTTACTGCTTTCAACAGTGCTGATAAAATGTATTTAGTGTTATTCGATATATTATGAACGTAAAAATGGCCAGCGCTAATTCTCTAAAAAAAAAACTATAAGTAACATCCATGATTAAAAATAGTGAAAAATATTTACATGGCTGACTGAAATTTTCATGTATTGCAAATCTAGAGATGGAATAACAGAAATATTTAATACGCTATTATTTGAATCAATTTCATTGTCATCTTGTTCCATTTTGGCTACGTCTAAAAGGGTTCCAAATAACATGGACTTATCCATACCTTTTTGTTTAACCAAGTCCCATGCACGATCCACACTTAAATATGATACATTAAATAAAACAAATTATATAAAAAAACATTAATAGTATACTTCATTATTGGAATTTGTTGAGAAATTCTCAGTTGACGTAATCTCACAGAGCGATAAACTTCAGTTCTAATTTTACCAGGCATTCCTGTTACAAAGTCTTGTCCATCAACTTTAACGATCTGAAGCTGATTATAACTCAGAAATTCAACATACACTTTGCTGAAATAGATGCAATAAAATAATACAAATTAAAAACAGATAATTAAAAATACATACTTGCTGTTTTCAAAAGAAACCTTCATATCAGACGCACAATCAGCAAGAAGCTTTTTGATTGATTTGGCATACAAGGGGCCAGGTTGCCGAAAATCGAAACCTGTATAATAAACTGTATTGTAAGGATCTCGGCCTCCCAGTGTCTTAACGGCTTCCCTTTCGTCAACTTGACCTCCATCGGAAGAACGATTGAAATAATTTGGATAAAAGGCTCCACAAATTACAGCCTTTAATAAATTTGAATTGATATTTTTTCTTAGACAAAAAAGTAGGTTTTTACCTTAATAATAATCGGTGCATCTGTTGCGTTTACGACATTTCCAATTTCTTGGCCGGTTTGTATATTTAAGCGAAATAATCGGTCTTTAATTTCTCTTACAAGTAAATACCACTCGTTTAGAGATCTCTGACTTATAAAGTGCTTTTGGCACCAAGTCCTTTCCAAATTTGAATCATTAAAAAGACGCTTTTGTTTTCGCCAAACCTACAATTACAATTACAATTTAATATAATGTAGAAGTAAATGTTTAAAAGATATCTTTCGTAATATCTTACATCTTGATAACAATTTTATTTCAATTGTTCTGCTAATAATAAAAGAAAAAGTGAGTTTACCTTGTATAAATTTAAATAAGCAATAAGATCGCTCGCAGAACTATCGGCCCATGTTAATCTGTTTGTATAAGCCTTCAACCGTTCTTTAAATGGCGACTTAAATATGTTTAAGGTACATCCAGTAGCTAAAAATGAATGCGTTACTATAAAAGATAACCGATCATATTTAATTAACTACCCATAATAATGCAGTCATCTAAACAATTAAATATGTGACCAAGCACAATAAATTTCGCCAAATGCACATCTAATGGTAGATTTGCCATTACTCGTCCCATAAAAGTCAATTCTCCATCAGTGGCCATCTTAATCCCTCTTGAATTCATCGAAAGACCACCAATCTATATAAAAGATTGATTTTCGGAAATATTTTATATAAATATATACCTGTAAAAATTACACTTCATGTCTTACCTCTTTAAGATATAATATTGTGTTATCGATATTGCCCAAATTAGGAGGATCCATTGTTAAAGCTAATATAGCCTTTGGAGGTTCATTTAGATCCAATAATTTAGAAGCGAGCACTAATCTATTTAATGGTGCTCTTAGAATCTCCGGAACTTCCGCAGTATCCATTTGAGTCTAAAATAAATAAAATAATTTCTGAATAAAATAGAAAGGAATAATACCTCATAGAAATGTCGTGTAACTAGTCGATATACTCTGCCATCGGACACACGACCAACGCGACCTGATCTTTGTGTGCAATTTACGTGAGATGCCCAAAGTAATTTTAAACTTTGATACTGGGTTTCAGGATCAAAAGTCATTGATTTTGTTAGGCAGAAGTCGACGACTAAAAATAATTAATAATCTTCATTCCTATTTAATGTTTAACAATATTTAAACTAACCATATACAACATCAGGTACGGTTATGGAGCTTTCGGCAATATTCGTTGACAAAATAATTTTTCTATATCCAGGATTGGGTGATCTAAACACTTGTCTTTGTTCTTCTATTGTGATGGACGAATGCAAAGGAAGAATTTGCCAGAGAATTAATTGTTCTAAGTTATTCCTAGATTTCCATCTACGTCTAAAGAGAAAGATTGAATTAAAGTTACAATATATTTAAATCACTTACTCTCCTGCAGTCAATCGAGTATGAGCTTCTTCAATTTCTAAAATACCTGGCAGAAATACTAAAACATTTCCAATAATCTTCCTATTGGTTTGTGGATCAACGGGATCTAATCTATCAAAGGTTCGCATAAGAAATACAAACAAATCATAAATAGTAGAGTCAATTCTCGGTTCGCTATAGTTAAAAGGAGGAATCTACAATAATTTTCTGTGTTGGTTGATTTGTAATACTTAAATAAAATAAAATTACCTCTCTTGTTAACGCTTTTAATTGTTCGACGTAAAAAATCTGTGTATTAAAGCTGTACGATTTTTCTATGAAAATAATAGGGGCTGGAATAGGTTGATTGTTATAAAAGCTCTTAAAATATTTAGCAAAGTCTTCGCTTTCGAATGTTGCTGACATAAGTATCACCTAAAACCATACAATTACAAAATTAAACATTTATAAGAATAAATAAACGTGCCCAACTAAAACCTTCGTAATTCATAAAACTCTATTTTTCCGTTACAATGTTCAACGGCTTTATTATATTTAAAATTTCTATTGAAAAATATTTAAGTCGGGATCTGATATAGACAACCAAAAACTCTCACTAGAATATAGATGTAAATCAATTCTTACAATTAGTTCCAAATAAGGAAATTTTTTATTGCTATTTATGCAAAACCACAATTAATGAATTGCTCTAGTTTTTGTTGGACCCATCGGAATAGTTACGAAATACTAACCTTAGTGTTAAGTGAATTCGTATTTAAAAATCTTCTTATAACGAGTAATAAGAAATCCATGTCCTGGATACGTTCATGAACTTCGTCAACTATAATGTGAGTAAATTCGTGCAAGTTCTTTTGGCGAATCAATTTTTGTAATAAAACACCAGTTGTTACATAAGTTATTAAGGTATCACTAGAAACTTCTCTTTCTAGACCGACCTATAATATAACCCCGTAATTATACGCTTTAAATAAAAATTTAGAATAGTACTTGATAACCACAAAGAGTACCCAAACCCCAACCTCTTTCTTCTGAAACTCTACGAGCCACACTAATTGCAGCGAGTCGTCGTGGTTGAGTTACAACTATCTTACATGGAAGGTCCTTTTCGTTACAATCATCTAAAATAAATTGTGGTACCTGAGTTGTCTTACCGCACCCAGTAGGACCTTGTATGACTACAACTTGATTTGTATTTATAAGCCTTACGATCTAAAATTCAAACACATTAAAAAGATAATCAGTATAAAACATATATGTATTTACCTGTTCTTTACTGCTGTCTATAACTAAAGGTTGAGTGCGACTTTTCTTGAAATTATATTTGCCATAAATACTTCGTAACTCTTCTCGTCTAAGGTTATCAACTTCAACTCTACCAACAGAGGACAACAGATCTGAGGCACCATCCACAACAAAGTGTGAATTAGACTAAAAATAAAAATATTACCACCTATGTCACACATGAGTTGGACTAAATTAATATAATTAATAAATTAAAAAAATAATTTTGACCCAAAAAAATCTTCTATAACAGGTTAAAAAACCACAACAAAAGTTATACAGATTGATGTGAGAAATAACTTTACCAAATATTTTTTTCGTGTGGTCATTACGGTGTTCTAAAAAAAACCATATTTTTGCACTCTCACATGAAAATATCACACAATATGTCCAAATCACAGCCCTTAACTCAAATTTTAAGAAGACCCTCATTGAACTTAATAATTTCCATTAAAATAACATAGGAAAATAATTTTTTAACATTATTCACTACTGCAAACTGTGTAATCGTATTTTTTTTCATAAAATTAATCAATGATCAATGGATGATAAAATTTTATAGGGATAAGATTTTTTGTTGACAATTTAATGGTGATAAAGGGTCATCAATTAAATTTAAGGAAAAAAATAACTACATAGTTTCCAGGAGTGAATGTTAAAAAATTATTTTCGTAGACTAGTTAAATCGGAAATCTTTAAGTTTCAATGACAGACCTCTTAAAATTGGAATTAAGGGCTAAAATTTAAACTTTATTTTTATTTCGTGGGATTCTATATTTTCATGTGAGAGTGAAAAAGAAAATATCTATTAATTTTGGATCGTTTAAGACTTGAAGTTTTATCAAGGTCAGCACAAAATTTTTCTAAAGTCCAGAAGACCCTTTGATTTGTCATAACACTTGATTGGATCATCACTAAAAATTTTGAATTGAAAAACCTTTTTTGAGGCTTATTTAACGCTTAGAATTAGAGAGATTGCGTTTTTTGATCAAACACTTATGCTATTTCGTTGACCACAATGGTCTAGTCTAACATGAAGAATATATACATACTTCCATACGTTCTTCGTTGAAATTAGCCATCTCAACATACATTTGTTGTTCTCTTATTTGATACTCATCAGCATAGCTGTTAGATTGGCTTTCGCCATTCAACTGTATATATTCGTTATAATCATTAGCATCTTCGTTAAAATCCGCATACTCCATAATGTGTTCAGGAGCAGCTTCATAGGTTTGCTTTTGAAGCGTTTTGTTGGGGTTCATTAAATCTTTTAGGAGATCCATCCTATTGTTTTATAATGATCACCAATATCTGAAAGTTATATTGTAAATTCACAAGTCAAAAAAGTAAATGCGTTTACAAACCAAAAAACAATTTTATCGCCTGTGATAACTTTCATTGAGCTTCAATTACAAATAAGCAGGAAAAAGTGACTGTCGCAAGCACAAATTCTTTAAGTCGCCATATTAAATCGATCGATAGAGGAGGAATGCAAAACATAGGTGACGTTTCACATACTATTGAACCAATATTTATACAAAGTCCTACTATGTATTTGTTAATCTTTATTTAAAAATAATATAATTATAAATCATTCAGATTCAATTTGTTCATATTCCATTTCATTTTCGTTTTCTAAATCCTTATCCCAATCTTTTAATTTTGCACCCATCATAAAATCATCTCGAAGTATGCCCCAAGAAGGTTCTTTTACTTCGTCCTTTCTAACTTCAAAATTATTTGCATTTATAGAAGATTCTTTAACAGCTTGCGATTTATCACCCATCAAAACATTTAAAAACTGCCTTTTATCGATGTTTTTTAATACTTTATCTCTTTTGACTTCTAATGGCCCTGCATCTTCTAGTTTATGGTGTATATCTTTTTGCTGCTGTTTAACTGCATTGAATAATTGTACAACACCTTTTGTAGCAATTTTCGATAACATTCGTTCACGATCTTTTTGTAAAATGTCTGGTTTAACTCTAAAACTCGGTAGCTCCTTTCTCTAAAAGTAACAATATTAAATGTTGTCTAAATAAAGTAGTTAATAAAACCTTTTTTCGTAGGGGTTGTTCTGTATCCTCTTTGATTAAATTATCTTCGACTATTTGATCTTGTACTACGGTACCATCTTCTGTTTGCACTTCAAATCCCGATTCTTTTGTTTTAGGTCTACGTAAATCTGTTAATTTTTTCGCTTTTGATAATACTATAGTTTTTTTACTCTTGGGCTTATTTGATTTCAATATTTTAGCTATAGAATCTACCCATCCTAAATTCCCTTCAATATTATCATCGCTTTTGCCGTTTATTTCTGAATCAGAATGATCCGAGATTTCTACATCGGAGTTTGATATATTTTGTACATCGGGTTCGCTACTGTCATCTAATAAATAAAAAATTAATTAAATATCAATAATAATCTACAATATACCTTCTTCAATAACAACTTTACTTCTTGTTTTCATAATGGCCATGTTATTGAACTGAGAAACGTGCAGATATTAGGTTATGTTTTGGAACACCCTCATACACAAGATGTTTTTATAAAAAAAATTTAAAACAAATTAAAATTTAAAGAATAATGATTAATTTTTTTAAATTATTAGTTTAATATTAAAGAAAGCTTCTAAAATACTTTTATCAGTTATTAATTGATTCTAGTTCAAAAGCCCTTTAAAGGCGTTGACGTCCTATTGATCTGTTTTTATGATTTTATGTTGTTGCCTTTAATTCTATTTAATTCTTTAAATAATAATACAAGTACAAAATGAAACGCCAAAGCGTAAGGACATTATCATTAGTTGTTTGTACATTTACTTATTTATTAATTGGAGCAGCAGTATTTGATTCACTTGAATCAGATGAAGAATTAAGAAGGGATGGAATGTTAAAAGGTAATTCCACTATGAATTAAGGAAAAAATAATAACATTAAAATTCTAGATACCTCAAATGCGCTCAAAAGGAAATATAACATAACAGATGACGATTATAGAATGATAGAATTAGTAATAATTGAATATAAACCGCACAAAGCAGGTCCACAGTGGAAATTTGCTGGTTCATTTTACTTTGCCACTGTAGTTTTAGCAATGATCGGTTATGGTCATTCAACACCAGTAACAGCCGGTGGCAAAGCATTCTGCATGGGTTATGCAATGGTTATAATCCTACAATTATTTAAAATAGAAATTTATAAGAACTTAATTTTTAGGTAGGAATACCTTTGGGACTGGTTATGTTCCAGAGCATCGGAGAACGTCTCAATAAATTTGCTTCGGTTGTTATAAAACAGATGAAAAAATATTTGCACTGTAAACGAATTGAAGCCACTGAAATGAATCTAATGTTAGCTACTGGCATATTATCCTCGATCATCATCACAACAGGAGCTGCTGTATTTTCAAGATACGAAGGGTGGACTTATTTCGATAGCTTTTATTACTGTTTCGTTACACTCACTACCATAGGTTTTGGTGATTATGTTGCCCTACAGGTTTGTAAATCGTTTAATATGACAAATTTATATTAAGTGAAAATCTTTTTAGAACGATAATGCCTTACAAAATAAACCTGGATATGTAGCTTTAAGTTTAATATTTATTTTATTTGGACTGGCTGTGGTGGCTGCAAGTATAAATCTCCTAGTCCTTCGTTTTATGACGATGTAAGTATTTAAGTTTTTTATCGAATTTGTGAGACACGTGCCCATACTTTTAGGAATGCTGAGGATATTCGAAGAGACGATGCAGAACTGCAGCCATCCTCTCAAGAAGTACTGACTTTAGAAGGAGAAGTGAATGGCAAACTATTGGCAGGTATTGCACTTATCGGAGACGATGACATAGACCAAACATCTGTGTGTTCATGTAATTGTTTAGGTGCTAGTCACACAGATAATCATGAATCCTTGCTTGACATTTGTTACCGTCCTTCGCATACCATTCTTGCTGCTAATTTAAAAGTTAAAAGAGCATCTGTGTGACATTCGTTTCGTTACAAATTTAGTCTTCCCTAAGATTTTTTATCCTCCAAGCTGACTTAATCTTGAAAATTAAATGATTTCTAAGATATTTACAAAAATTAATGTTTCATGTTAAACATTAGAAACTTGTTAAACAAATTGTTATAGATAGTGTGAATGTTTGTCCGTGAAATCGTTGGAGTAGGATTTTACATCCAACTACAATATGCTCTTTAATTCAAGAATTGAAGAATGCTATTTTAATTACTAAAATCTCAAATTGTAAAGCAAAGCTTGGCCAATTAATTTTTTGCGTCAGATAAAAATGATTCGTTTTAAAAGCAATTCTATGAATTAAGAAGCACATTATAAACTAGAATTTTTTACCATATTTACTTACAAATAAATAATATAAGAAATAACTAACCGTAAGAAGTAAAAGTGGTTTTGAAAATTTTATAATTTAAAATAAAACCAATAAACACAAACGCTTAAAATAATTGTGATACGTAATAAAATGAATAGGAATTTTAAGACATAATCTTAAGTACTGTTTTTAGATCACTCAAGCCACTTCACTGATCTGATTTGATAATTTTTTTAATGTTAATAAATTGTATAAATAAACAATAAGTACAAATTGTTTACTCTTCTATTTCATTCTCGACTATTAAGAATTATTATAAAAAGCTACTAAATGTCTAATAACATCACCATTGTACCCATCCAACGTAGGTTTACCGAGATTATATAGACACGATCGGAACAGAGGTAACTTTGAAGAATGATACCATACATTTTTTACACCACCATCTGCAGTGTCCAAAGTATTTAATTGCAATACTCCGAAATGAAAATTACAACCATCTGTTTGTACACATTGAACTGTCACAGGTTTTGGTAAAACAGCTACATCTTCCTATTTAAAAATAGGCAAACAATTAACTACAGATAAATAAATAAGTTCAAACAACACTTACGCCCGAATTTTGTTTTGCATAAGCTGCAGCTACGGTAAAAGCTTTCATAAGCGTCCTTCCTAAAAATTGCTCATCGGTAACCTCTTCTTCGTAAATATTTTTCACTTCTGTTGGGTTATAATGAACAAATACTGTATGTGGATGAATCTTTTGAAAAACTGGTTTAATTGCTGAAAATTTTAAATTACTAACTTTTATAAAAATCTTTTTAAACTTACGGTAGAGATTTTTTATTTCATATATGTGTTCAGTATTTAATGTTACTGTGTGTTTAGCAGGATACATTGAAGGTAACTCTACATCCATAGTGGATTCGTTTGTAATAGGAGATAGTGGTCGTGATGTTGTTAAAAGCATGTCCCCTCTTAACTGAAGCTGTATCAAATCACCAGCTTTTTCAAATGGATACCAAAAATCCAAGTCGTGTAAAATACTCCTTTGCTTTACAATTTTTTTATCACTTATTAATTCCACCAATTGTAATAATTTTGTAGTAAGTAAATCACTGAAAATAGACCTCATTCAAATAGAGCAAAAGTATGTGGTGTAAGTATAGGTATACTTTTTCCTGAAATCGGTTATTCCAAAATCTCTGGGAAAATTCCATGCAGGCCTCAAGGGATCTTTTCTTTTAGGTAATTTGTCTTGGTAGGAATCAAATAAATGCGCATTTAAAATGATTTTCTTAACTTTCTTATCAATGTCATTTGTAATATTTGCTTTGGAAAGTGTCTCTGGTAGTCCTTCCTCTAGTTCAACGGTTTTAGTTATGATTTTTGCTTGAGTTAAACCGTCCAATAAAACATTATCATCTTTGAACGTATATAATATCTTATCATGCCAATTTGGATGTGTTTTATCAAATTTAATAGGTTTTGCAATATAATCTGGTTCTTCAACAAATCTAAAATTTACAATAATGAGTTAAATAAGATAAACATAATATTTAGTATACATTACTGTGGACCTTTTGGTTCACCTAAAATTTCATCAGGTTTATAAATAGGTATTCCTCTTTTCGTAAGAAATTTAATGGCACCCGAATCACTGGGCTTTCGTTTACTTTGTACCCTCCAATGTTGTTTAAATTGTTTGCCAATATGTTGCTTACAAAGTTGAAGTGTTAATCGCATTTTTATTCAATATTAAACTTGCCTATTTCAAATGTAAAAAACAATGTGCCGTACGTTTCCAATTCCTATTTAGTTTATATTACTTGAATATCATTAAAGCTGTAAGTCGGCTCCTGCAAACACCATATTCGGTTTATGTAATTAAAATTGGAACTTTTAACATTTAATAAAAGTCAATCTAAATAGTGGTCTTATATGACAATTGTTGATGTTTTAGGTTAGATTAGTAAGGTTAAGTATTTTCTACGTTTTCAATGTTCACCGATACAACACATGTATTATTTATTTAAATAAGTTTATAAACTATGTAACATCTATTCAAGAGTTTAAATTTCCATATAAGAAGAAACAGAATTTAATTTACTTTGTCGAGATTTTTGGGTTTTTACAGCACCAACATACAAACAATTATTCCCTAAAACTTAACCAATTATTAACGTTGAACAAATTGTTCCTTTATACTGTGATACATATTATCATTTTAATAACAATAACTGCTAACAGAAAATACATTATTAACAGTCGCTGAACTATTTCACACACAAGTTCTTATGTCTTTGACGATACTAACTTCATGATGGTAATTTCGCGGGCAAATAGTTGTTTGTCTCCATTTTGCTGTTGAAAAGCGTTGTTTCTTTTAAGAAAGTATTTTGTGTTTAATTAGTTTTATCAAATAGAAAATAGGCCAAAATGTTTGAAGCACGTTTAATAAATAGTTCTACACTGAAGAAAGTATTAGAAGCAATTAAGGATCTTCTAAATGAGGCTTCCTTTGATTGTTCAGATACAGGAATGCAATTACAGGCAATGGATAATTCTCATGTTAGCTTAGTTTCCTTATCGATGCGATCTGATGGTTTTGATAAATATCGATGTGATAGGAATTTAACGATGGGCATGAATTTGGGAAGGTTTGCAAGAACAATGCATATACAACTAACATTTAATTCTAATCGATAACAATCATTTTTAGCATGACGAAGATATTAAAATGCTCGAACAACGATGATACAATCACAATTAAAGCACAAGACGATGCAGACACAGTAACTTTTGTATTTGAATCAAAGAAGCAAGAAAAGATTTCGGACTATGAAATGAAACTTATGAATTTGGATCAGGAACATTTAGGGATACCAGACACGGATTTTTCATGCATTATTCACATGCCTTCGTCTGAATTCTCCAGAATATGCCGTGATTTATCTCAATTTGGAGAATCTGTTACTATTGCTTGCACAAAAGAAGGCGTCAGGTTTTCTGCGTCTGGTGATATTGGTAGTGCTAATATTAAACTTGCTCAAACAAATAGTGTGGACAAAGAAGAGGAATCGGTTACGATTGACTTGCAGGAACCGGTCACTCTAACATTTGCTTGTCAATATTTAAATTCATTTACCAAAGCTACTCCATTATCTCAAAGAGTTAGTTTATCTATGTCTGCTAATGTGCCTCTTGTTGTCGAATATCAAATTCCAGATTTGGGTTACATTCGTTATTACTTAGCTCCTAAAATTGAAGAAGATGATAACTAATAGTAAGATTTTTTTACAATATATTTAATACTTTATCAATACTTGTATGTTGCAACTCGTTTCTACGATTTCGTCTGTTTTAGAAATATAATGTTTTTAAATAATAATTTTTATTTTTCAATGTAACGTTTTACATATGATTCTATGGTAATTTTAATAAGTTAGTGTTCACTACACATTCAAGTTTAATTTAATGATTTTTAATCCAATCTTCTGCTTCTTGTCTTTCTTTTATGACTTCATTCACATAAGGAGTTAAATATAATACATCATCTTCAAATTTCATCCATTCATCCTTAGGAAGAATGCTTTTCTGAATTGACAATTGGGTTGCACGAAGTATACGATAATTTCTTTCGTCTACATATTTTTGAGGCAATCTTCGTAAAGCTTCCTTAACATCACGATCTTCATATAACAAATCATCTCGCATAAGACCCATTTTGTTAAAACCAGCTAAATTGTAACAAAACTTTTGAAAACCGCTCATTAAACGTCTTTGTGCAAAGTTTACAGCCATTTCGACTAAGATTAATTGAAAGGTCTAAAAGAGAGATATTAGATTACTAAATGTTATATAATTACTTAGAAGATTTTCTAGGTTAAATGTCAGTGATTTGATATATAGGAATTTTCGTTTTTCAATCTTTTGTAAACCCTGGTAATTCAAACTTTAGAAACTAGAAAAAAAAGTTAGTTTTTCCCTTTCATGGCGGGATTTAATTAAATTCTGTATGATTGTCAGTTATATTTAACAAATTATTTGATTTTTGAGTATTTCCAGTCTTCGTTTTTACATTATAGAAGTATTAATTGATAGTAATAGCATTTCATACTCTTTTCTTTAATTTGGTGGTGATTTGTTATTGATATTGTGAACCACCTTCATATTTCATTTATTACAATAAATAAGAACTCTGAAACGTACCTAAAATGAATGATTAATATTGATTAAAATAATGTATTGTATTTCAAAAAATTAATTAAAAACCTGTAAAAGAATACATTAGTAATAAAACCCTGCCTAATCAAAAGCTAATGTCTTATCAAGAGGCAAAGAAAAACGATCTAACACCCCCCACAATGTTAGAAAACCAAAACGCGTAAATCATAAATGGCATATTTTTTAACGCCCTGAAAAAGACCTAAAAAAAATGATTAGTATTCATTAGTATATTGTATTGTATTTCAAAAAGTAATAAAAAAAGCCTGAAAAGGAATGAATTAGTTACACAATAAAATCATTGGGCGCAAAACGCAAAAAAGGCGCAAGACGAAAGAGCAACGACCTAACCCCCCACGGTGTTGGAAAACCCAATTTCTAAAAAAAAACCTATCAACAACGGGTTCAGTCTCTAAAACGCAATATTTTGTTGCTAAACCCTTTCCTTCCTGGACTTAAAATTAAATACACCTGAAAATTGGGGAAAATTCTAAGCCACCCTCTTCTGCAACCATAAACTTGACTCAAAGTTCAATGTGCGATAACAACGAAACAGATAATCTCGTGTTAAGGTTGCAGCATTAAAAACGCGGATAAAGGAAGGTGCCCCAATGCCCAGCTAGCGTGGGCATGGGGCGGTACACAAATATACAAAAAATACACAAATATCACATTTGTGCAACAACAGAGAGATGGCCAGTCTCAAGATTGAATTTAAAAAGTTATTAATTATTGAAATTAACAATTTGAGATGAAGTTATGGGAAAAGAAACTGGCCTGTCTAACTGCGTTGCACAGAAAATGGATTGAACTCAATAAATGGACATGTTGCTCTCCTCTCGAGTTTTCAGAGTTACAAAATATACAATAAAAATGGCGAGGGGGCAAGGGGTTCTTACGAAAGATAACATCACCAAAAACTCGAAACTTGAGCAACCTCCATTTGCAAAAACTTAAGCGATTCACGCTGTTTTTGCAGCTTATTGAGACAATCAAACAAAAAGGAAAAAAAGCATCATGGAAATGTAGCTCGGGAAATCCTATGCACACACATCCACTTTGCTCATTTTCAAAAGTAAAAAAATTGCAGTGGTGTTTCTGGTTTACGTCAAATAAATTGAGCTTCCTATAATGTTCTTTGCTTTTGGTTTTGAATGAAGATAAACATTAATAGTTTATTGCACTGGCAAAATAAATTGCGAAAATTTGAGTATTAATTCAATAAAATTGCAAAAAACTATATTAAAAAATAACGAATTGTTATTACATTATATGTAATTTTCGTAGCATAGTGTTTTCTTAAATAGGCAGTTAAACTGAAAAATTACATTATATTTAGTTTTAATGCTGTTCTTCCATGTGATAATTGACTTACAATTTTGTTCTGAGTTGTGATCTAATTTTACCCCAAATATTTGTAATGAACTTATAATGAATTTACAGTTTTCGAGAACTAAAGTTGAAATTGAACAACTTTTTGGAACATTGACATAAAAGATATAAAAATAATTTCAAAGAAAATTGAAAATAAGCTAAGTGAATAAAAATGAATGAGATTTTTTAAAACCATTCTAAATTTTATTGAGTTGGGTGCCCTTAACTCTACAAAAATAGAAAAGTAAGAAACATCTAAACCAATTTTTAGCAACAATTCAAAACCGGAAATTCTTTATAAATAAATCAAAATTTGATTTAAATTTTCAAATAAATCATAATTTAGAAAATTATCAAACAAATCTCAAAAAGCCATAGACCCAAAATTATTAATTTTAAAAATTTACAATAAATTGATTAACTTTAAAAATAAATAAAACAATTTAAAATATTGTTTAATTACAATTCAAAATGAAAAGTTTGAACATTATAGAATGTGAAGGAAAACAAATTAAAAATATTAAAAACCGACAGGAGCCTCAAAACTACAACCCTAAGTGTGTTTCAATTTTTAATGGTTGAACAAATGGCATTTGCAAAAGTTAAATTATATTGAACAATCGCAGAATCAAAGATTTAAATAAACATTTAAAAATGCCATTCACCACAACCAACTTCCACAAAGTATTTTAAGTGTATTTTTTAAAAATTAATTCAAGTCCTTTTTTGCAAGAAACCTTTAAAAATTTTAATTCTAAAAACTTATTTACATTATTTTGTGTAAGTTCGGAAAATGATTTTTTTTCAGTTGCATCTTAGCACTTGATTTTCCAAAAAGGCGCAATTAGGATGATTTAACGATATCGGCGTCCACAATTCACTCCCGATTGTCCCGAAGCCCGTTCAATTTTTGGAAATTAAACAAATCACGAGCTAAAAGTTTTAGAGACTCCTGAATACCAGAAACACCATCTGCAATGGTAAAGTAAAATCGCTTACCGGAAAGTGTCTTCCTCCTCTTCCAACGTCCCAACGCTGGACGGACCTACCTGATGTCCCAGTTATAGATGTTTTGTACAAAAGAAGATCTCAGCAATCCCCGGTGCAACCCTCATGGACCATCAGGCACTCCCGAATTAACCCGCACTTTCAGCAACTTCATCACCAACCAAGAAGTATTTTATAAGAAACAACGCGCGATAATCTGAATTAAAGGGACCACTACTTTTACTTGGAGGGTAATCACTCGGTTAAAAGACTACGAGAAAAATTCGGTTCGCGCACTCACTGACGACGAAGCTTTTAGACAGTCCAGCTTTTCGCGACGATTTCCACGAGAAACGTAAGAGCACCGGGCCCTATCGTGCTGAAAAAAAGGCCCAATTATCTGCAAGAAGTAGCCAATTTCTTCCAGAAATAACATTTTAATTGGATGCCCAACAAGTAATTTTGTTAGCATACAATCTACCTAAACCTGAAATAATAGTTATTAAATTTTCAGTGAATTGCATTTTGAAAATAAATCCTTGAGCAGCAGCAGTAGTCAGAATATATATAAAAAAGTAAATAAGTAAGAAGTAGAATATTTAAATAGTAAGGCTAAAAGGAAACCATAAATTGTAAAACATCTAAATTAAAACTTGATCCATTTGCATTGTGATACCCCATCAAGTAAATCAATATCCAGGATTTGTACAAGTCCTAAAATAAATATAATAAAAGAACACATATTTAATTAAGCAATGAAAAATCAAATAGATTTTGCCATCCATTGGGTATGCAGGGCTATGCTCATGTGCAATATAAATCCATGCAACTAGTTAATAATAGTCATTTTTGCCACAATTCTTAAATCATTAGTTGAACCCTCCATTGGCTAACGATTTGGTTCTATTTATGGAGTAAAGGATATATAAATAAAAGCCTTCTATTATCCAGGAATCACAGCAAATGCTCAAATAAAACTATGCATTATTTAGTACATGGGACAACCACGTTAGATCAGGTTTTTTTTAAATTGTGTTGTTTTAAAAACAGTATGAATTCCTTTTGGAATTTCAACTCCAAAATTTTTTTTCTAAGTTAAACCATTTCTAAAATATTGACAACCAAATGCAATCTCTTGGAAATAACCTGTAAAACAGTATAAAATTAGACTTCAGGATACTTCGCAGGATAACACGGGATATTTTCTTTAATTGTTGTCATTAGACTGCAAAATTAATTTTTAATAATAAAAGAACTTTATTATTATTAAAAATCAAGAATGAGTAATGAATATGATTATAATATATTAAGACTAGTATGTTCGGTGTGATTTTCTGCAATGGGTTGTTGAATGCTGTTTGTTGAATACTAGAATCACAGACGACAAGACTAATATTTATAAAAGAACAGACTTTATGATGTTGTGAAAAACAACGTCTATATAAAATTGAATGACTACCTAAAAATGCTTGTTTGAATCAGTTGCTGTAAATCCATGACCAAAGTTACGATTATCAAATCTGACATCACAACACAGAATCAAAATGTGCTGCTAACAATCAAGGAATAATTAGCGATTCAGGTACACATCAATTTCAAATGTCTTCCGATAAACCTAAAATATAAAATTTTAAGTGCAAGTTCTAGATACGATCGTTTATAAATTACCTCACCCTACATAATATCCATAATGTCATTTTATTAGTAAAGTTAACAAAATTGATCTCAAATCAATATATAATGTATTCCTTCACTTAGAATCCTAAGTATTAATCACATCCATGAGAAAGTCCAAGTGGGAATCCTAAAACAACAAACAAATATTTATTTCTGATTTTATAGAGCTAATAAGCAAAACAAAGCTTGCAATCTAAACAATAAATATTATTATGCAATTTAAACACCTTAATCCAACTATTGTATTATTTCACGAGCACTCAAAGCAAAATATTAATGAGTTTGTTTAAAACCCAGTCTTAAACAGAAATTACAAAGCAAAGTTTAAACCAAAAGCATACTCCAAATAAACCAGCTCATAGGTACACTACATTAACAAGCAATTGAAATAACTACATTAAAAAATATTCATTCCCTTGATAACATTTAAATTGTAAAATCAAACAGAAATATTAAAGAAAATTAAAGTGCAACAATAACGGCTAACCAAAAATAATTTTTTAAGCAAAATTATAATGATATTAGTGACTTACTCAGTTAGTTACTTTCAGATGTCAGGTTTTTCCATTTCTTGCCAACCTACAACGAACAATTGAAGTCGGAGCCACTTCAATAGGAAGCCATTTTGCAATAAATGGCAAAAATTTACCAAGTTGATTTTCTCCCACGTAACCATGATTTCACAAGACACAAATTAGTTCCATCGTTTTACCGATATTTTAAAATGTAAATGCGCATATTTTCAGAGCTGTGGCAAAGTCACTATAACCATAAATTTTAAAGCAATTTCGCGGAACGAAGAAACGTAATTCCCACTACGAACCCACGACCACAATAAATTGCGTTCGGCAGCGTGTGCTTTATATACCTACTACGTTCGGTAAAGATCGGTGACTTATTCGGCTGTTTTTAGCGCGATTTATGAAAATATTTTGAATGTAATATACATAATCTAATTTTATCTTAAATATGTTATTATTTATATATGCCCAGTATTCAATACACATAAATTAGATAATTAAACTACTTTTCTAGTTATAAAATTTAATAAATTGCTGAAATACTCAAAAGTATTTGTATAAATAACTAAAAATTATGTATTAAGCTATTCCAATCATTATAACTATGAATTTAGTATAATATAAGCTGCTAATTGTTAATAACTATGTTACAACAATTCTGATTAGAATATAAAATTAAGAATTTTGGTTCAACCATTTGATGGTTTAAAAATAATATTGTAATTTTATAGCTGTATATTGTTATTATTTGCAATAATTGCTACCGTTGTACAGCAAATATATTAAATTTATTTTAAGAAATAAAGATTTATTAAAAGTTTTCTTTTATAAAGCAAAATTCTACTAACATAACCTCAACGTCTTCACTTAATGTTGTTTTTATTATCATTTGGACTCCAGAAAAGACCGATTATAGATTATTTATAGTTTTTAATGTTTGGGATATGCTTTAGAAGGTATCTGATGTAACTTAAAAGGATTAAAAGCTTTAACAACAGGCAGCATAGTGAGTTGAAGGTGTATGTTGATTCAGATTTGAAGCCCATTTCTTTTAATAAAGTCATTTCCCATCTATGCAGCGTAATGGCTAGAGCATTAGCATTACCTCTAACAATAACAGGCATGATAGAAGTATCCTTCTCTTAAATTTCTAACACCCTGCACTTGAAAATCTGCATTAACCACCGCTGATTTACCATCTTTAAATTCCCTTTGCAAGTACCAAGAATGTGATTTATACTACTCGTATATGAAGTAAATACATAACTCCAATAATCAAGACCTTAGAAGTATCTATCTAAAATTGCTGTAAGTCTAGCCGTTTATGAAAAAATGCATAAATTGAAAAAAATTGAAGTTATGATTTTTTAGAGGTAAGACCGTTCAAGTTACATAGATCCAACTCTGGGCAATTTGAAAGATTGTAATTTTCTCTACAATTTTCCGCTAAGAACAAGACAATTGTATACAATTTAGCAGAAGTATAAATAATTGAAAAGAAAAATTGTAAATTTACATGTTAAGTAAATGAGAAAATTAAAAAATCAACTAGGATAACCCGACCAATAGATGGACAAATTTTCTTTTAATAAGTAATTATATTAAATTTAAGTATAAAATCCATCTACTGGTGATATGAATTTTTCTTAAAATTTATAGTTTATAAAATAGTTTTATAAAAAAACCTTATCAGATCGTTTCACAGCTTTTAATTCCGTTTATTTTAACACGAATTCAAAAAACAAAAATATTCAAATTAAATAGGTATCATTGCTAAAATAAAATTTTAAATATTTTAATATTGTAATATGCCTGCACTAATAATTATTTATTTTTATTAATAAAAACTTGGAATTCTTATAATAATAAATTTTAATTATAAATTAATTAATTACGTTTTCATTTCTAAATAGTAATGTATACCAAAATTTCTTAAAATTACTCTTAGTTTAAAATTATTATAACCTACTAATACGAGATTTTTAACTTTTTAATTTATGGTCTTTCAGTTTTAATTTTTCTTATAAGTACGTTATTAACAATCTTCAAACCCAATTAGTACCTTTAAGATTATTAATCAAAAATTTCAATGTTTATAAACTTCAGTCATGAAATAATAAACACAGTCAAAGTTATTTTACGTTCTTACATGTGAAGTTGAAAATATTGTTAAAATATGCGCGCCATGTAAGCCAAAGTACACGAATCACTTGAACGGGTAGTCTCTCTCTCTCTAACATGCAATGCATATGGAAGTAAATTTTCCAAATGAATAATCTCAATTAATACTTTATTAATTTGAACACGACTTGCACCAAATCAATCTGTTAAACTTTGTTCGTGATGAGACATATTTCAATTTCATGAATTCTTTTGTAGTTTTAAATAATTTGCATCTTTAGGACGCCCGCGAAGTTAAACTTGTGAATTAAAATGAATTCCACTTTTAAAATTGTGTCTCATCATTCTTTAAACAAACCGAATTCATTTTATTCAAACAATTCAAATTGATTAAATAATTTAAGAGATTATTAGTTTCGAAAATTCGAATAAATTTAACCTCAAAACGTATCCTGGCAATCCCACCTTCAGTCATTCTTACATGTGAAGTTGCAAGTAATTATTGTTAAAATATACGCGCCATCTAAGCCAAAGTACCCGAATCACTTGAACGGGTAGCCTCTCTCTCTAACATGCAATGCATATGGAAGTAAATTTTCCATATTAATAATCTCAATTAATACTTTGTTAATTTGAACACGACTTGCACCAAATCAATCCTTTAAACTTTGTTCGTGGTGAGACATATTTCAATTTTATGACTTCTTTTGTAGTTTTAAATAATTTGCATCTTTAAGATGACCGCGAAGTTAAACTTGTGAATTAAAATGAATTCGACTTTTAAAATTATGTCTCATCATTTTTTAAACAATCCGAATTCATTTTATTCAAACAGAATTCAAATTGATTAAATAATTGAAGAGATTTGTAGGATTGAAAATTCGAACGAATCTAACCTCAAAACGTACCCTGACAATCCCACCTTAAGCAATGAAAAATCAAATAGATTTTGCCATCCATTGGGTATGCAGGGCTATGCTCATGTGCAATATAAATCCATGCAACTAGTTAATAATAGTCATTTTTGCCACAATTCTTAAATCATTAGTTGAACCCTCCATTGGCTAACGATTTGGTTCTATTTATAGAGTAAAGGATATATAAATAAAAGCCTTCTATTATCCAGGAATCACAGCAAATGCTCAAATAAAACTATGCATTATTTAGTACATGGGACAACCACGTTAGATCAGGTTTTTTTTAAATTGTGTTGTTTTAAAAACAGTATGAATTCCTTTTGGAATTTCAACTCCAAAATTTTTTTTCTAAGTTAAACCATTTCTAAAATATTGACAACCAAATGCAATCTCTTGGAAATAACCTGTAAAACAGTATAAAATTAGACTTCAGGATACTTCGGAGGATAACACGGGATATTTTCTTTAATTGTTGTCATTAGACTGCAAAATTAATTTTTAATAATAAAAGAACTTTATTATTATTAAAAATCAAGAATGAGTAATGAATATGATTATAATATATTAAGACTAGTATGTTCGGTGTGATTTTCTGCAATGGGTTGTTGAATGCTGTTTGTTGAATACTAGAATCACAGACGACAAGACTAATATTTATAAAAGAACAGACTTTATGATGTTGTGAAAAACAACGTCTATATAAAATTGAATGACTACCTAAAAATGCTTGTTTGAATCAGTTGCTGTAAATCCATGACCAAAGTTACGATTATCAAATCTGACATCACAACACAGAATCAAAAGGTGCTTCTAACAATCAAGGAATAATTAGCGATTCAGGTACACATCAATTTCAAATGTCTTCCGATAAACCTAAAATATAAAATTTTAAGTGCAAGTTCTAGATACGATCGTTTATAAATTACCTCACCCTACATAATATCCATAATAATGTCATTTTATTAGTAAAGTTAACAAAATTGATCTCAAATCAATATATAATGTATTCCTTCACTTAGAATCCTAAGTATTAATCACATCCAGGAGAAAGTCCAAGTGGGAATCCTAAAACAACAAACAAATATTTATTTCTGATTTTATAGAGCTAATAAGCAAAACAAAGCTTGCAATCTAAACAATAAATATTATTATGCAATTTAAACACCTTAATCCAACTATTGTATTATTTCACGAGCACTCAAAGCAAAATATTAATGAGTTTGTTTAAAAACCCAGTCTTAAACAGAAATTACAAAGCAAAGTTTAAACCAAAAGCATACTCCAAATAAACCAGCTCATAGGTACACTACATTAACAAGCAATTGAAATAACTACATTAAAAAATATTCATTCCCTTGATAACATTTAAATTGTAAAATCAAACAGAAATATTAAAGAAAATTAAAGTGCAACAATAACGGCTAACCAAAAATAATTTTTTAAGCAAAATTATAATGATATTAGTGACTTACTCAGTTAGTTACTTTCAGATGTCAGGTTTTTCCATTTCTTGCCAACCTACAACGAACAATTGAAGTCGGAGCCACTTCAATAGGAAGCCATTTTGCAATAAATGGCAAAAATTTACCAAGTTGATTTTCTCCCACGTAACCATGATTTCACAAAACACACATTAGTTCCATCGTTTTACCGATATTTTAAAATGTAAATGCGCATATTTTCAGAGCTGTGGCAAAGTCACTATAACCATAAATTTTAAAGCAATTTCGCGAAACGAAGAAACATAATATCTACTACTAACCCACGACCACAATAAATTGCGTTCGGCAGCGTGTGCTTTATATACCTACTACGTTCGGTAAAGATCGGTGACTTATTCGGCTGTTTTTAGCGCGATTTATGAAAATAGTTTGAATGTAATATACAAGAATAATCTAATTTTATCTTAAATATGTTATAATTTATATATGCCCAGTATTCAATACACATAAATTAGATAATTAAACTACTTTTCTAGTTATAAAATTTAATAAATTGCTGAAATACTCAAAAGTATTTGTATAAATAACTAAAAATTATGTATTAAGCTATTCCAATCATTATAACTATGAATTTAGTATAATATAAGCTGCTAATTGTTAATAACTATCAAAGATTCTAGAATTGAAATAATATGGATTAATGTCAAGGCATTATATCATTTTTGATTATCATTTACTTTCTTTAATTTTAAATAAAATTTGTCTAAAGTTGAATATACTAGAAATTCAAAATCTATAACAATACTTTAGAAAGTTTCTGATGTAATCCAAAAGGATAGTCTTCGGTTTAACATCAAATTGTGAAGTAGTCGACAAAGATCTATGTTGATTCAAATTTAAAGTTCATTTATTTTTTAATAAAGCCACTTCCCATCTTTGCAATCATAATGGCTGAAGGATTAGTGTTACCCCATGCACAGGGCCCAAGTTGTTCAACCTCACAACTTCTCGACTCACTGGGTTTAAAAGAATTGTTCTAACTGTCATGTCATCGTAATAAGTCAATTAAAAATAACAGAATTTTAAAATTGCATTGATGGAATATGGAATTGAGATAACTCCTGCTAGTGTGAATAAGTTTGTGAAAAAGTTCTAAAAGTACAACTTGCAATTTCTCATTGTAAATCAACGTATCTAAAAATCCGACAATTTTGTTATGAATGCTTAAGTTTAAGTATCTTTAAAAACACTAAATAAACTTACTAGTAAAATGGTTTGCCCACCGAGTTAAATTCAACCTATTCACCTATGCAGAAATATAAATTTATATTTTTTAAACCTGCACAATATATTTCTATTTTTTATATTACAAGCTTTAATACAATTCCTGGAAGTAAAAGAAAATAAAAATCTCAAAATGTAAACATTTGAAATAAATTCTATAAAATATAAAATAATTATAACATACGCACAATGAGTATTAAATGTTTTCAAATCTTTAAATACAAGAATGCACCATTAAACTAATGCTCAATCCACAAAAGGCAAGTATTTTTATAAAAGCTTAAAGTCATTATTTTTTCTTAATACTCTTATTTAAATAATGACCCTTGTGGAATAAATAAAGTAGTTATAAGCTCTCAAATTTAATAAATAATGGTGATGTCAAAGCCTTTAAAAATTTCGGTTTTCGCCAAATATATCATTACTACAAATACTAAAGAACGGTCGAACACTTCATTTCTACAATAAATACTATTGTTGAAGTTATCTGTACAAGTCCTAAAGATTTAAATTTAAACTTATAACTACTCTTTAACAACCCAACTTAATTTTAACAAACTCAAAATTTTTTTAAAATAAAATTGCTTTGTCCTAATGAAACAAAGCTTAAAATTTAAGTCGAATTAAAACAAACAGTACTTAATATTAAACTCAAAAAAGTTGGCACGAATGAATAAAAAAATATACAGAATATTGTAAAATTTCGTTATATCTACATAATGTTTACCGTGGTATTCTTACACTATTAATTATATACATGTTGATATACATAACGTGAGGAATCCAAATAACATGATTAAAACATATTATACGACATGGTTTTCATTAGCAGTTGCTGGAATTACGTGTACTTGTTGTCCTTTACTGACATTGTATACTTGTCCGGCACTAAACGGTTCTAAACGTGGATGCATTTCACCTGACTTTTTTGGCTTATCTACAAATCAACATTATCATTATTAGTTTTAAAAATCCATATTACAATTAAAACCTGAGGTTGAGGTTTCAGCGGGTATGTACTTCGACAATCGTACTAAAGGAAGAGGTAAATATCCCGTAGTTAATGGCATTACGTCCAATGTAACAGTTTGAGGTTGCATATCTGTATCGAAAGACACAACACCTGCAGTGCGACCGCAAACCGCCCAAACACTTTGTTCAGCAAGTACTTCATACATTAAAGAGTTTCCTATAATTGCAGTATTATCCAATGTATTTCCCGCTTGCTTTATGCCCAAGTTCAAATTGCATAAGGCCCCAACGCGACAGAATTCATTACCTTTTGTAGGATCTACACTTGCGTCCACTACATAAAGAGTCTGAAATAAAATCATAAAAAAATACACTTAAAAGACCACAATTCTTGAACACTTACTTGAAAATCCGATATATCGAAGTTGTAATTATATATTCGAATGGCCGAATCAGCAGTTTCTTTATTTTCGTCTACGACAGCTAAATATTGGATGGAAAACGTCGCTTTTAGAATTGGTACAACATTGTTTGGACTTAATAGCAATTCCCATACGTAAGACATATTTAAACCATTGCTGATTACCTAAAAATTAAACTTATTCAATTTGAGAATTAAAGATTAATAAACATATATACTTGACTAGAGTTTCCATTAATTGATTCATTAACATTAACATCGTTATTTATTTTTAAATACGGCGCAGTAATTTGTAATTTCTGTTCAGATAGTGCCGACACAATCACTTGCAAAAACTTCCTGTGCATCACTGTATGTAATCTCCAAGAAATTGAAAGTAAAGGTGTGAAACTTAACACTACAACAATAGGTTTAGTAGCCCACGGACACATTAATGTTACTTGATGTTCTTTTGTCGGAAGCTCGGCTAATATTCTTAAAGGCATTTGTGTTGAAGCATAAGGTTCGACATTCTTTATAGGAATTTCTAAGTTATTAGTTAGTGGTTCATTTTCGAGATACTGCATTGTTAATCCTCTAGTTGAAACAATCTTTAAAATAGAATCCTAAAAAAAACATTACTATTAAAAAATAAATTCGATTCCACCAATTTTGATATGAATTTAAGTTATTACGAAAAGAAATAAACACTATAACTTTTTCCGAATTGAACTTATTTTTCGTCTAAAGTAACTAACTAAATATTTGTTATTAATTTCATGCATTCAAGAATTATACCTATAAACTCTAGCGATGTCCTTCTTAAAATAACTTACCGATGCTATTTTGTAACTACCGATAGTCAAAGATAACTGCATTGTTTGTTCAAGCCCCGAGAGTAAAGCAGCAGCGCCTTTATCAAGCCTTAAATTAGGTTCCTCTCTTTTGATATCGATCATTAATTTAGGCGTTAGTGCAGCAGAAATTAATTTTAGTTTGCTGATGTTGATAGCAACATGTCCTAAGTAATATTTGCAAACATCCGTAACTTGTCTAGTCAGTCTTATTACATTTATCCCTGGAGTTAGAACTAACGGCTAAAAAGAACAAATTTCAATACAGGTTGCTTTACAAATCTACCTGAGTATACTACCAGTTTAGTGACTTCTAAATTCAGATCAAAGTTTGCCGAAGGAGATGGAGCTGAACTGTCTTTTCGTTTAAGTGGAATACTCTTACAAACTACACTGGCACTAGAGAGTTGTTTGTCTTGTTTATAATCCAAATGTTTCTGAATAATTAATTTTTGTAAAGCTATATCGTTGGACTTGGAATCTTTAATTGTTATTGTCCGACCGCTAGTGAGCAGTTTCTCTTTAGATTTCTTAGATTCCTTATTCTCGACTTCTAACGAAATATTAACACTCGTACACAAAACTTCTCGAGGAAAATTAGAATCGACCACCAATTCAACATCTAATTCAGAATCTTGCATGATGGGGCCGTCGTTCTTAATGCTAACACTACTAATCTTAATCAAATCTTCAAAAGGCACTACTAAACATTTATCTAAATTGTCCAAACACTTTTGCATTTCATCGAAATAACTCCATCGTATTAAATTGTCAATTTCGGGAGCTGTACTTACAGCTGCACAAGCCCTTATAAATTTACGAGTATCCCCAGATTTTCTGTAACACTCAGCCAGTTCCAATTGTGTTTGGGCTGCTAATTCTTTCCAACTATCTTGCTCAAAGGTACGTAAAGCGTCCCCCAAGAAGGCAGCCGCTTTTTGCGTTTCGCCCAGTAACATATAAAAGGAAGCTACTTCACGACCAACAAGTCGAGCTGAACGCAAATGTCCAATGTGTTTGTAGGTGCCCATTGCTAATTCTGCTAATTCCTTTAAAAAAAAGTTTTTAGGCATTCAATTTGTTAGATTTTATTTGAGGCAATCCTACTAAATAGTTTTTATTGAATGCTTCTTGCGATGAAAGAGCTTTTTTAAGTTTATCTGTCGGCGATGGATCTTTTATAGGTCCTGGCGAATCACCCATTCCGGCAGACAAACCAACAACAGTGTGCAGCTGTTCCGATGTTGGGCTTTCTCCAGGCAATAAGCCACATAGTTGACCAAGTTCTCTCAGCTTAAAAAAATTGAATTAATTGTACACCCGATTCTCTATTTGCTTGGGGTTTTATGCACGGTTTCGAAGTAACACGGTCTAACAATAAGAATCAATTTTTTACACGGTTTAAGAATCTAAAAAGAATAATGGTTTAGGCATGCAATTGATTGGGTATGCAAAAAAGTCAAATATAAATACCTTAAACAAAATAAGAACAACTAAAAATATTAATTATGAATTTTCTGAGGATTTTTATGCTAATTCTAACAAATTTAATTGTTGCTGTTTTTTGTTTTGTTTGGTTTACTGAAGATAATTATATTTCGCTTTCTTTCCTATTATATTCAGATGAAAACTATGTGCTCTTTTCTTATGTCTTTTGCATATTTTTTTTTGAGAGACCGCCGTGTAAAAGAATAATCGATTGTATTTGCCCTTTTTATTAATATCGAATACCTTTTGACTAGCATAAGCCCATAATGCTGCTGTGTTAGCTGAATACGATTCAACCTGATCTGCTTGATTGTGACGATCGCACGTTTGCAATACTTCCATGCAAGCCAAGAATAACCAACAAGCCGTAGCACCTAGAGGAGTCGATATATCCAAAAGAATCAGTTCTCGTATGCAAACATGCAGAAAAGGAAGACATCTTCCTGCCATCTAAAATTTTGAATTTAATTAAGAAAAAAATAAAATATCTACAATTCTTACATCCCACACTTTATTTGTTAGTAACAACATGTGAGCTTGCTTCGCAAATAAATAAGCTCGCAATTCTAAAAGTGAAGGATTCTTTCGAAGTTTGCAAGGACCTAATTTGAGGCCATGCCATCTTTCTAAAGGCATTTGAAATTGTTGCAACCAAATTGCTGTTTCACCTACGTGACCATTTACTACAAATTGAGAAAATAATGCGTCCAATTCATCGTATTGTACTAAAGCTTCATCGTGCAGATGCAGCATTTCCAATACTTGAGCTAATTCTTCCTATGATTACATGTGTTAATTAAATAACGGAGATTATTTTCTAATCAGTTTACTTGTAACTTAAAATATTGCATAAAATTCCACCCAGGTTCGTTGCGTTTTTCTCGCTGTTGTCTTACATAGTCTTCGAGCTTCATCACAGCTTTGGCGTAAGCTACTAAAACTAAATGGCGTATACGACCTAGTAAACCACGCCATGAATCAGCCGATCTAGTTTCTAATCGACCAGGATTTATCACAGATATACAACGATCACCTGTAATATCAATTTAATAACAATAGGAAAAGTTAATAAAAACAAACCTTGCTTAGGTGCAAAATCTGTACGGATTTTATCTAAGACTGTTGTTCTAGGTAATAATTTATTGGGGCGTTTGCCATCGTAATTTTCAACTACTACTATAAGCCAATCTTGAATAGATCTCGATGTGATTTCTTTTAGCCATAATTCTATATCTTCTTTTATGGTTGTCTTATAAATATCAATGTCCTAAAAAAATAGTACAAAATTACTAAATCGTAGTGTTTAAAATGATCTTTAATGTATTTACAGTGCATTCAGTCCAATAAATATGGAAGAGAGGTTGTCGAATTAAATCCCATTGAGTATCTTTAGGCAATGCATCTCGACTAAAAGGAGTAAAGGTAGCACCGATATGTACTGACCGCACAGGCCTTCCTAAGGATCTTTTCCATTCACATGCATCTTGAGGTAAAGCCTGTGAAAGTGAATCTTCTAATGCAGAGAAAACTTCAAGTTCACCAGCACCTATCAAATAAATCTGTGTAACCTAATTGCATTCATTAAATGCCTACTTACATGTTATTATTGGTCTTCTATCGATTGATTCTTCTTCTGGAGAATCTATACCATTCATGATTAGTTATTTAACCAGAAGGTACAATGGAAAACATTGTAGAATTTTCTTACGTTTTTAATAATAAATATTAAACCAACTACACATGTCCCTGCTTTAATCCTATTTACTTTGCTCCTAAAATAAAATATAAAACTGCACAACAGTTAAAACACTTACATTAGCATAATTTTGACAGTTAATCAAATACATACACGTAAATCTATGACAATTGTCATGTTTCAGAATTTGGAAGTATTTACTTATACACAATGGGGGAATATAACCTGTATGGGAAACCCTGATATTTGTATTTTTCGACAGATATTAGTCATAAAGTTTTTTACTACATATCGTGTCTCTGGTTTTTTAGATTTTTCCTTGAAGTATAACAAGTTACAAAATGCCTATAGATCAAACTGAATTATTAACCATTGTTCAACAACTCGCCGAAGATCAAAATTTGCACGTTACGATTAAAGAATCTATGAAAGGTGCATGTGTTGCAGGTGGAGGTGCTCTCTTTGGAGGCATTTTTGGTGGACCACTAGGTTTAGGAATAGGTAAAACTTTAGTGCTTATACTAATAATTTCCTTAAATGAAATTTTATAATATAAGGGCATTAATCTGTTTTTTGCATTATGGATAAAGTTAATGAAAGAAGATAAACAACAGTTTTTTTGTAGGTGGCATATTGGGATCTTTATATGCAGCTTGGAATGGGTCTGGTAAATACAAATCTGTAGTTTTAGTAATTTCAGAAGACATGACCGATAGGCAAAAAGCACAACTGGCTGATTCTCTTCAAAAAGCTTTCGAAGGCATACAAATAGAAGATGTGATAATGTTAACTTCAGTAGTAATGGGCAGTAAAAGTATACAAACCCTCTTAATTACAGAATTGTGCAAATTTTTACAGAATGAAATGGGATTGGCAATTGCTTCCCAATAGGCTCATATCAAAAATATGTACAATTTAAGTTAAGAATCCACTCTTTACAAATAGATTTAATTTAAACTTTGTTCTAAAATGTGATAAAATATAACTTGTTTCTGCTATGGCATTCATTCTAGAAATACTAGTTGTATCTAAATTGAAAGATAACCTTTTTATAAGCCTTCAAATTTATAAATAAATGATATAAAATTCTATAGGAGACTGATTGGTGATGTAATAATTAGAAGAGATTTAATATATGTTATTTTGTTTGTATATAAAGATTGTAAGAAAATCTTTTAAGCTTATATTTTTGAATAATGGAATGTTAGATTTTGCCAAATAGATTTATTAAATATGTACAACTTTTATATAAAAAATATAATTTTAATACATTTTATCGTACTTATTAGCTTAACATAACTAAGTTAATTGTTATGATCTACAATTTACCTCCGAAATCAAAAAATTGAAGTTAACAAGAGGCCTTCTTGTTGATCATAATCTGCACGATCACACAATTTTAGATAGATACTTCTAAGGTCTTGATTATTGGAGTTATGTATTTACTTCATATACGAGTAGTATAAATCACATTCTTGGTACTTGCAAAAGGGAATTTAAAGATGGTAAATCAGCGGTGGTTAATGCAGATTTTCAAGTGCAGGGTGTTAGAAATTTAAGAGAAGGATACTTCTATCATGCCTGTTATTGTTAGAGGTAATGCTAATGCTCTAGCCATTACGCTGCATAGATGGGAAATGACTTTATTAAAAAGAAATGGGCTTCAAATCTGAATCAACATACACCTTCGGCAACCACTATGCTGCCTGTTGTTAAAGCTTTTAATCCTTTTAAGTTACATCAGATACCTTCTAAAGCATATCCCAAACATTAAAAACTATAAATAATCTATAATCGGTCTTTTCTGGAGTCCAAATGAATAATAAAAACAACATTAAGTGAAGACGTTGAGGTTATGTTAGTAGAATTTTTGCTTTTTATAAAAGAAAACTTTTAATAAATCTTTATTTCTTAAAATAAACTTATTGATATTTGCTGTACAACGGTAGCAATTATTGCAAATAATAACAATATACAGCTATAAACAAATTACAATATTATTTTTTAAACCAATTCAAATGGGCTTGAACCAAAATTCAGTAATTTTAGTAGTATCTTAATCAGAATTGTTAGTAACACATAATTATTAACACATAGCAGCATATATTATAGTAAATTAATTGTTATAATGATTGGAATAGTTTAATACATAATTTTAAGTTATTTATACAAATGCTTTTGAGTATTTCAGTAATTTAGTAGGTTTCATAATTAGAAAAGTAGTTTAACCATCTAATTTATGTGTATTGAATACTGGCATATATAAATAATAACATATTTAAGATAAAATTAGATTATTCTTTAATATGAAATTCAAAATATTTTCATAAATCGCGCTAAATGACAGCCGAATAAGTCCCCGATCTTTACCGAACGATAGTAGGTATATAAACTGCTCGCTGCCGAACGCATTTTATAGTGTCCGTGGGTTCGTAGTAACAACTGCGTTTCTTAGCTTCGCGAAATTGACTTAAAATTTATGGATATAGTGACTTTGCCACAGCTCTGAAAATATGTGCATTTACGTTTTAAAGTACGAGGAAAACGATGGAACTAATTTGTGTTTTGTGAAATCATGGTTACGTGCGAGAAAATCAACTTGGAAAATTTTCGCCGGTCATTTCAAAATGGCTTCCTATTGAAGTTGCTTCGTCTTCAACTGTTTGGTAGTAGGTTGGCAAGAGTTGGAAAAAGAACTAACATCTGAAAGTAACTAAGTGAGTAAGTTACTATTTTCATTATTATTGTTATTAAAAAATTATTTTTGGTTAGCTGTTATTGTTGAACTTTAATAATTCAATTTCTATTTGATTTTACAATTTAAATGTTACCAAGGGAATGAATATTTTTAATGCAATTATTTCAATTGGTTGTTTATGTAGTGTACCTGTGAGCTAGTTTATTTGGAGTATGCTTTTGATTTAAACTCTGTGCAATGTAATTTCTGTTTAAGACTGGGTTTTTAAACTCAATAATTTGTTTTGAGTGTTCATGAAATAATACAATAGTTGGATTAAGGTGTTTAAATTACATAATAATATTTATTGTTTAGATTGCAAGCTTTGTTTTGCTTATTAGCTCTATAAAATCAGGAATAAATATTTGTTATTGTTTTAGGATTCCTACTAAGACTTTCTCATGGATGTGATTAATACTTAGGATTCTAAGTGAAGGAATACATTATGTATTGATTTGAGATCAATTTTGTTAACTTTATTAATAAAGTGACGTTATTACGGATATTATGTATGGTGAGGTAATTTATAAATGATCGTATCTAGAACTTGCACTTAAAATTTTATATTTTAGGTTTATTGGAAGACTTATTTGAAATTGATGTGTACCTGGATTGTTCTTTATTGTTAGAAGCACATTTTGATTCTGGGTTCTGCTGTCAGATTTGATATTCTAACTTTGGACGTGGATTTACAGCAACGGATTCAACCAACACACTTCAAACAAGCAATTTTAGGTATTAATTCAATTTTATATAGGTGTTGTTTTTCACAATATCATAAGACTTCTTTTATAAATATTAGTCTTGTTGTCTATGATTCTAGTATTCAACAAACAACATTCAACAACCTATTGCAGAAAATCATACCGAACATAATAATGTTTAATATATTTTCATCATTTTCATTACTCATTCTTGATTTTTAATAATAATAAAATTATTTTATTATTAAAAATTAATTTTGCAGTCTAATGACAACAATTAAAGAAAATATCCTTTGTTATCCTGCGAAGTATCCTGAAGTTTAATTTTATACTGTTTTACAGGTTATTTTCAATAGATTACACATGACAGGTTATATGAAATGGTTTAACTGTTTTAAAGTTGGAAATTCCAAGAGGAATAAATTCTAAAGCAGCAAAATTAAAAAAGCTTAAAAGTATAACTGGATTGTCCCATATTCTAAATAATTGATAATCGAGTATTTGCTCTGATTCCTGAATTGTAGAAGGCTTTCATTTATATGTCCACTTAATAAGAAGAAATGTTGCCAGGTATTAAAGGGCTCAATTGATCGCGATTTAAGGTTATAGCTAAATGACTTATTACTGGTGATATGCTTTTATATTGCACATGAGCATAGCCATGCGTACCCAATAGGTGGCAAAATCCGTTTAATTGTTCCTTGCTTGAATAAATATGTTTATTTATTATTTTAGGACTTCTACATAAACTGGAGACTGATTTACTTGATCGCGTATCATAATGCAAATGGATCAAGTTTTAATTAGATATTTTATAATTTATCTCTTCCTTTTAGCATTATTAATCAAAGATTCTACTTTTTTATTTATATACTATTTTTATATATGTTCTAGCTGCTGTTCTGCTCAAGGATTTACTTTCAGAATGCAATTCACTGAAAAAATTAATTAAAAATTATTATTTTAGGTTTAGGTAGATTGTATGCTAACAAAGTTACTTGTTGGGCATCCAGTCAAATTGTTATTTCTGGAAGAAGTTGGCCACTTTTTGCAGATAATTGGGCCTTTTTTTCAGCACGATAGGGCCCGGTGCTCTTACGTTTCTCGTGGAAATCGTCGCGAAAAGCTGGACTGTCTAAAAGCTTCGTCGTCAGTGAGTGCGCGATCGAATTTTTCTCGTAGTTCTTTAACCGAGTGATTACCCTCCCAGTACAAGTAGTGGTCCCTTTAATTCAAATTATCGCGCGTTGTTTCTTATAAAAGACTTCTTCGTTGGTGATGAAGTTGCTGAAATTGCGGGTCAATTCGGGAGTGCCTGATGGTCCATGAGGGTTGCACCGGGGATTGCTGAGATCTTCTTTTGTACAAAACATCTATAACTGGGACATCAGGTAGGTCCGTCCAGCGTTGGGACGTTGGAAGAGGAGGAAGACACTTTCCGGTAAGTGATTTTTCTGTACCATTGCAGATGGTGTTTCTGGTATTCAGGAGTCTCTAAAACTTTTAGCTCGCGATTTGTTTAATTTCCAAAAATTGAACGGGCTTCGGGACAATCGGGAGTGAATTGTGGACGCCGATATTGTTAAATCATCCTAATTGCGCCTTTTTGGAAAATCAAGTGCTAAGATGCAACTGAAAAAAAATCATTTTCCGAACTTACACAAAATAATGTAAATAAGTTTTTAGAATTAAAATTTTTAAAGGTTTCTTGCAAAAAAGGACTTGAATTAATTTTTTAAAAATACACTTAAAATACTTTGTGGAAGTTGGTTGTGGTGAATGGCATTTTTAAATGTTTATTTAAATCTTTGATTCTGCGATTGTTCAATATAATTTACCTTTTGCAAATGCCATTTGTTCAACCATTAAAAATTGAAACACACTTAGGGTTGCAGTTTTGAGGCTCCTGTCGGTTTTTAATATTTTTAATTTGTTTTCCTTCACATTCTATAATGTTCAAACTTTGCATTTTGAATTGTAATTAAACAATATTCTAAATTGTTTTATTTATTTTTAAAGTTACTCAATTTATTGTAAATTTTTAAATTTAATAATTTTGGGTCTATGGCTTTTTGAGATTTGTTTGACAATTTTCTAAATTATGATTTATTTGAAAATTCAAAACAAATTTTGATTTATTTATAAAGAATTTTTGGTTTTGAATTGTTGCTAAAAATTGGTTTATGTCAATCTTTCAAAAAGTTGTTTAATTTCAACTTTAGTTCTCGAAAACTGTAAATTTATTATAAGTTCATTACAAATATTTGGGGTAAAATTAGATCACAACTCAGAATCAAATTGTAAGACAATTATCAGATGGAAGAACAGCATTAAAACTAAATAATTAAATATAATGTAATTTTTCAGTTTAAATATCAATTTAAGAAAACACTATGCTACGAAAATTACATATAATGTACTAACAATTCGTTGTTATTGACGTTATTTTTTAATATAGTTGTTTGCAATTTTATTGAATTAATATTCAGATTTTCGCAATTAATTTTGCCAGCGCAATAAACTTTATTAATGTTTATCTTCATTGAAAATCAAAATCAAAGAACATTATAGTAAGCTCAATTTATTTGACGTAAACCAGAAACACCACTGCAGTTTTTTTACTTTTGGAAATGAGCAAAGTGGATGTGTGTGCAAAGGATTTCCCGAGCTACATTTCCATGATGCTTTTTCTCCTTTTTGTTTGATTGTCTCAATAAGCTGCAAAAACAGCGTGAACCGCTTAAGTTTTTGCAAATGGAAGTTGCTCAAGTTTCGAGTTTTTGGTGATGTTATCTTTCGTAAGAACCCCTTGCCCCCTCGCCATTTTTATTGTATATTTTGTAACTCTGAAAACTCGAGAGGAAAGCAACATGTCCATTTATTGAGTTCAATCCATTTTCTGTGCAACGCAGTTGGACAGGCCAGTTTCTTTTCCCATAACTTCATCTCAAATTGTTGTTAATTTCAATAATTAATAACTTTTTAAATTCAATCTTGAGACTGGTCATCCCTCTGTTGTTGCACAAATGTGATATTTGTGTATTTTTTGTATATTTGTGTACCGCCCCATGCCCACGCTAGCTGGGCATTGGGGCACCTTTCTTTATCCGCGTTTTTAATGCTGCAACCTTAACACGAGATTATCTGTTTCGTTGTTATCGCACATTGAACTTTGAGTCAAGTTTATGGTTGCAGAAGAGGGTGGCTTAGAATTTTCCCCAATTTTCAGGTGTATTTAATTTTAAGTCCAGGAAGGAAAGGGTTTAGCAACAAAATATTGCGTTTTAGGGACTGAACCCGTTGTTGATAGGTTTTTTTTTAGAAATTGCGTTTTCCAACACCGTGGGGGGTGTTAGGTCGTTTCTCTTTCGTCTTGCGCCTTTTTTGCGTTTTGCGCCCAATAATTTTATTGTGTAACTAATCCATTCCTTTTCAGGTTTTTTTTATTACTTTTTGAAATACAATACAATATACTAACGAATACTAATCATTTTTTTCAGGTCTTTTTCAGGGCGTTAAAAAATATGCGGTTTATGATTTGCGCTTTTTGGTTTTCTAACATTGTGGGGGGTGTTAGATCGTTTTTCTTTGCGTCTTGATAAAACATTAGCTTTTGGTTAGGCAGGGTTTTATACCTATGTATTCTTTTACAGGTTTTTAATTAATTTTTTGAAATACAATATATTTTAATTAATATTAATCATTCATTTTAGGTACGTTTTCAGAGTTCTTATTTATTGTAATAAATGAAATATGAAGGTGGTTCACAATATCAATAATAAATCACCACCAAATTAAAGAAAAGAGTATGAAATGCTATTACTATCAATTAATACTTCTATGATTACAAAACGAAGATTGGAAATGATCAAAATTCAAATAATTTGTTCAATATAATTGACCATCATACATAATGATACGATACAGAATTTAATTTAATACAGCTATGAAATGCAAATTCTACGGTTTTTCTTGCAGATTCAATAAGAACACAGTTTTTCTATTTCTCGCACTTATAAGGAATTGAGGTAATAATGAAAGGATGAGTTGTCGAAGAAACTTACACCAACAAACACAATTCTAAAAAATGGATAAATTTAGTTTGTAGTTGCTTAATTCTTTTGTAAACTCACTTTTTGAATTGTAAAGTAGATGAATGGTCCAGCAGATATAATGTTCATTAGTTTTAAAAAACTTGGTATTGTTTCAAATAAAATTGTAGCTATGTTTTTCGATTTTTCAATTAGTTGTTTGGATATCCTTATTTGCTTATCTTAAACATTCCAAAGCTGTCTCCAAGCAATCATCAGATTTCTTAGCTCTTTACTATAATTCAATGACTCTTAGTTATCTTCTCGAGCCACATATCACAAATGTACAAACATTCTTTTTAGCCGATGGAATACATTTACTAAAACCAGCTAAAAAAGTGCTGCAATTCTTTACTTACATGCTGCTCATTGTTTCTGCTATTTTATTTTGTTTATTTACATCGTAAGGTAACGAAATATATTAATTTCACGTTTCGACCCGTTTGCCTGGGGCTAATCCACTTATCTATGTAATACAATTCTTATTATAAATGGCATGTTTTAATTGTTCTACCAGGGTAACAATTTATTAAACCTATTTTGTACTAACAGTAAAGCAGATAACAATCTATATAGCAATCTGCTACCCTAACAAACATCTTGGATATACAGCCAAATTTTGTAGAATCAACATTTAATGATCTAATATACGCATGTTACCAGACACGATTTTATTTTCAAGGTTTGCTCCCGATGGTATATCGATACGATCTCCATGATTTGCAATTATTATAACAGTACCCTATAAATAAACACCTTGTAATATTTTGTTTGATGCAAAAAATCGGTTTACCTTTAAAGAAACTTTACTTCCAAATGTGACATCTCCAGAAACTGTTAGATGATCCAATTCAATTATATCAGGAATATTAGTAAATCTACTCAAGAATTCCTTAACGTTTGCAAAATGATTATCACCTAATTTCACTAAAGGTGTTGTCGGAAACATTCTTTGTGGTGACATAACTAACGATCCATTACTCAAGTTATAGAGATTGCTCATGACTAGTAACAAATCTGAGGTCTTCTTAACAGGAAGGAACCGTCTTCTTGGAACATTAATACCGATACTGTCTTCGAAATTTTTCATAGCTGCTCCTACGGCTGTCTCCAATTGAATAACATTCAAGCCCTTTGCGAGAGATTTATTGTTGACAATGATTTCTAAATTTAATCTGTTTTCGTTTAATATTCTTTCGATGGCTGTAAAATACGAATTATAGTACCTTAATTATGCTTTCTTTTCAATACGTACCGTCTAATTTAACCCAAATGTTGTTAGTGTTGAAAAATTTAAATGTTTTAACTGATTTGAAATCATCTACATGCTCTTTTGGAACTTGTGCAATTTCAAGAAGCCTCAATTTATTCTCATATTGGATTAAGGTACCACCCTAAAAAATACAGTTTTATTACGAGCTGAAATAATTAAAAAAGGCCAATGGTCACTCACTTTAACATCGGCTCTGGTTTTATCGGTAACTTCCATAACAAATTCATGTTGAATCTTATCCTTCGGATTTAGTAACAAAGTTAAAATATTCAAATCTACAGTTGCACCTAAATTATCGATGTTTGAAATAAAGCAATACTCTCTTCCCTCTCCCACAAACTTTTTTAGCAATCCAGAGTTCTGAAAACTTTGATAAAAATCACCGTGACCTGGAGGATACCAAGCTTCTTTTTCTTGTTCTCCAATCGTTTGGCAATTCTTTGCGATCGGTAGCAATGTATCCCTGTTTACTCTTGGATAACAAGATTGATTAAATGTGTGTATTTCGATTTTGAGATTTTTGTATTTTCTTATTACTTTTTCAGTGTCTTCATCTGTGTTGAAGGAATTCATTAAGACCAATGGTACATTTGTTTTGTAAGTTCTATTGAGATGCTGAAAATATTGTCAATTACTCTTAGATTGAACTAAATAAATTAAGTATTACTTCGATTTGTTGTACTGTGAGATCTAAAAACGTTAAATCGTTTCTAACAGTGATTACTGATTTGGGTCCGTGGCACCCCATTGAAGTTCCGAGACCACCATTCAGTTTAACAACAATCAGCTTCCCTAACATGTTATGAATGATATCACTGGTAGGAGTTTCGAGAGTATCATAATTTCTAACGGCATCATTTGGCAATTTTTGGATTCTATCCCACTCGACAGACGGTCCTTCTTCTTTAAGAAATCTTTCAAATAGATCAATAAAACCACCATACAATTCCTTTTCTATCAGTTCCTGACTGTGAGGTGGGGCTGTTTGGACTAATTTGTCTAATTCTCTTCGAAGTTGATTCACAGCATCTCTTTTGGTTGCTTCTCGGAACTCTCGGCTGTTGCTCGCAGATCTTGCATGCCCTCTGACCTACAATTAAAATTGTTTTGTATCAAAAATATTATTTTTTATTTAAAAACTTAGTTAATATGTAATAAAAATGCATATTAATAATTGTAAAAAAATAAATATAAATTGCTTTATGAAAAATTCAAGTTCAATTACAAATATCAATTACGTAAATCGATGTAGATTGAAAGAATGAATTGTTTATGGAGTTTGACTTTGCTCAACCCAAAAACTAATTAAAATTAAAACGTTTAATTAAGCCTAAGATAAATGTTAAAGGAAAAACGTACCCTATCGAGAATTGAATCCATTTTATAAAAAAGCTCTTCAACACAGAGATCAACAAGACAATGTACTTTAAAAAGCAACGAGAGAGTGAGTGATAATATATAGCTATATTATCTGCAACGCAGTTCACTAAATTATCGTACTTGGTAGCTCAAAAAAAAAATTCAAGTGGATAACAACCATAAAATAATCTGAGAGGATGACTATAAATATTTGAATCATCTCTCGACATGATTGTGTGTTAATTATAAGACAAACCTCGCCATTATTTTGCATTTTTTTTCAAACTAGCAATTAAATAAACATTCTTACAATACTATATCATTAAATTAAAATATATTGTGCGAGATAAAAAAAAACTATTCATTCAAATAAAGGAAGCAATTAGATACTGTTCCACCTTGTAAGTTTTTCGTTGTGCCCTGCGTTATGCAGATTTAATTTAATTTTACAACTTCGGAATTAAAATATATAAAAACTTTGTTTTATTTAACATGAAACTAGGCAATCTAGTATGTTTAAGATTAGATAACTCATTACCTACTTCAACATAATATAGTTAAGGGGGACCTTTGTACGTCCACTTTTTAAGTGCTACAAGTAAATTATACTTATATTACTTAATTTACAACCACTCGGAAAAACTTCTTGTGATATTCGTAGATTAATTAAATCATAATGGCATTGTTTCGTATAGCCAATCTCAATCTGGGAGGCACCTAGAGAAAACGTTAGTCTGATTAATAAGCATATTATAATTTATATTAATATTTGATAAAATTTGTTTGGTTATTAGTTTCACATTTAGTAGTAGTGCGGTCGTGGAAAGGTCGGACGTAGGACATTTTCCTAAGTACATTAGTGATAACCCTCGGAGAATTCATAACAGCAAACATAGGTCACTTACTTTCTTATCGTCGTTTACTTCTAACATAGTGTACTGTTTTTTTTTTATATATAAAAGAAAATAAATAAATTTTATAGAGATTCACTGATGGTAATATAACCAGGAAATCATTGAAGAAGTGCGCAACACAGGACGCATCGCAAATACGACGAAAGCAGTTTCGAGTAGGACAGCGACGTACTTTATGATAATTCTTGCCAGAGTAGTATTTAAATTTTCTACCATGCCGATTATTAAAGGATTGCCTTATTTTACGGCCGGAGAAGTCGTTACAGGATTTGGTAGGGGTTCTAAAGATCTGGGTATTCCTACTGCTAATTTTCCTGCTTCGGTTGTGAAGTCATTGCCAAATGAAATTGACACGGGGGTTTATTTTGGATTTGCAAATATCGATAATGGTCCCGTTTATAAAATGGTCATGAGTGTAGGATGGAATCCTTACTATCAAAATAAGCAAAAGTCGATGGAGACACATATAATGCATAAGTTTGAGGATGACTTCTACGGCAAACAGTTGAAAATTGTTATGCTAGGTTTCATTCGTTCGCAAAGAGATTTTAACAGTGTAGATGAGTTAATCAAAGCTATTAACTATGATATTGCATTGGCAGACAAGCATTTAGAAGCTGATGAGTATAAAAGTTATCTACAGCACTCATTTTTTAAACAATAAATTAGTTCTAAAAAATAGAAAAGAATGCATTTAAATGTGATAAGTACCTACTTAAATATGTACTTAAATTTTTTCGTTTTATTTTTAGCAATTTTATGGTGGTGTTGTATTATTATTAACTATTAATGTATTAATTTTCCCAAGTAAACGTTTTTATCTTCATTTGAATTTCAAATAACCTCACTTTATATCAGTCAACTTGACATTTGGTAATTCAGTGGTTCTTACACTTTTTGACTGGGTCCTTACTCTACACAGATTTTATAAAAAACTACGTCCGTTGGCTTGTTTCCTACAGTTATTCGACACCACACAGTTTGAGAACTGCAGATTTTGTTCGAGCCTTAACCCTACTTTTATATCAATGCTCTATTTACAGTTTTTCTACTTTTAAAACAATGTCTATTACAAACGCCACTAAGCTTGGATTAAAACTATTTCAGGTATCTTTAAATGGTATAAATATTAAGTATTGATTTATTAATCTTATACTTGTAGGAAGTCTCTTTGAAATTGTTAGTCCCGATTCAAACGGCTACAAACTTACAATTTGTTAGGCATCGTAGAACGAAGCATTTCAACCCCAAATTTAAGTTACTTCGGAAATTAAAAGTGCTGAAAATTAAATTACCAGACCTGAATGAAAAACCTGAGGATTTATCGGAAGAGGAGGTTCGCAGTAGGTTTAAGGAACGTGGTTTGTTACCACCACGTCCGTGGATGGAGAAACCGTTTTTTATAAGTAGTACGGGTGGTATTTTCGAGCCGTATGTTCCACCGGAGGGCGATGGAAAAGTATCCTCAGTCACAGCACAAGGTGCTAAACAAAAATTGCAGTTCCTCGAAAAGAAAACTAAGACCATGATCGCGATTCGTAAAGTACGAACGTTTGAAGAAGATTTTGAAACTGCAAGCTTTTGTAAAACTGCCGAGGAGATTTATATTAAGGCTCACGAATGCCTTGTTATTAGAGATAAGGAAGAAATTCAGAAGTATGTAACTGAACGTGCTTACCCCGAAATCTGTCATAATATTGATTCAAAAACAATCAATTGGAAGTATTTAAAAGATGTAGAATTGCCTAGGATTGTGCATGCAAGGTGTACGGACGTAATTACTAAAGAAAATATTTTTGCACAAGTAACAGTGAGGTTTCATTCGCAACAAGTAAAATATAGGTTTTAATTAGTATAATTGTAATGCAAATGATTTATTTTAGATGCTAGCTATCTACGATAGGTTTGGGAGATTAATGCATGGAAGTGAAATAATAGCAAAAGATGTCTTGGAATACGTTGTGTTCGAAAAACATTTAGCTAATGAATATGGTATTTGGAGAATTCATGGTAAAATTATTCCTGATTGGTTACCTCCAAGGGAACCTTCAGTTGTAACGTATAAGCAAGAAGTACCAATAAATGCAGAAACAAGTGTAAAGGAAACAGAAACAAATAAAGATGTAGAAGTTTCAACTACAGGAAAGGAAAGTAAACTAGCTACAACTTAATCTGATGAAAATCTAGTTAATGTTATATTAAATAGTAGATTATCGATTAATTCACTAATGCTTAAAACAAATTGTTTTACTAAGAAGCTTGCTTGGTTGCCTACGTAAGACAATTTGTGGATAATTTCTTTATCAGAAACAAACTTATTTGAATTGTTGAAAACTGGATTTGTTATAAACTGATTAAGAATAAAATCGAACAGCTTATTCAAAAAACTATTTGTGAATAGGGTTTAATTTGAGAAAAAAGCAAATCAATTTAAGAATTAATATAAGCACCATAAATACAAAATAAAACCATCTCAAAGATTAAAGCTGTTAAAAACAATCTACCCTTTAAGGTTTCGTGTTATTTAAATAAAATCAAAAACATGGGTGCGTTTTCTATAGACGTTTAGTTTTATTATAAAAAGATGAAATATGTGTTTGTGTCAGTATATATTTAATGGAGCAGATGTTAGCTATGGTGTTTAATGACGAAGGTTACCACTAGGGGAATCAACCTACAGTAAAACTCGGTTATCCGGACTAATTATTGTGGTAGTATATTCGGATAATATGCGCAACGAGTCAGAGTGCGGTTGACAATCCGTATAACTGAGGTCCGGATAATCGAGACTTTACTGTATATTTAAAGACGAGCAGCGCGCACCAACTCGATTTAGCGCCGTAAAGGAAGAACAACATGACGCATGTTGATATTTAGCAAGTTTTTAAACCATTTTGAAAATTACTAATATACGAACAATTTCTTATTGGAATTACAATAGATCAACCTTATGTTGTTGGATCGGTTGTTTGAGATAAACAATTTTTATTTTAATACTATTTAAAGGTTTTCTTTAAAATTGCCGAATAAATTTTAGTTTTCCACTCGGTCGCTGGAGGTTTATGTTGCCAACAATTTATACGGAGATTGCTTTTCTCTAGAACACCTTGCGTCTGGTCACCGCAGTCACGACCGCAATTTAGAAGTGAATAGTTTATTTTAAAGGGAAGGACAGATTTAGTGCATTTTCTGATATAATAAATTTTTTAAAATGAAGCTAACGCCGAGGGTGTATCAGTCCATGGCTAAAATGCTCGATTTTTATTCACAATTTAATCCATCACCACTTTCAATTAAGAAATTTATCGACTTTGGTAAGTTTTTCTAATTAAATATTTTTTTATTGCACTTATTAAATTTTTGATTTGAAAAAAAAACATCTGTTGTCCCTTATCTTAAACACAACATATTATATTCATTATTATATTATAACATATTTGCGGAAAAGCTATTTCATCATTCAGTATTGTTTAATTTTTTTTCACTACTTACATCATAAACCTTAATCTAATTACATACTAAATTTTACAAAATTAATAACTACAGTAGGATCCCCATTATCCGAATAATGATGGGATGGGGGTTAACGGTCAATCTAAAACCCAGGATGAACAAATCACAATTTTTTATTGAGTGCTAGGTAAATTGTTTAATTAAGAAAAACTGTGTAAAAGAATAGTTTTAGTTAAGAAACAAACGTTTTACATTAATTTTCAATATGTATACACAAGAATAAAAAACACTTCATAAAAAAAACAATTGACTACCTGGGAGTTCGGTTAATTAGAACCCCAGATAACGGAGGTCCTACTGTATTGTAAATTAAAATTAATTTACTTTTTTTTTAAATTTTGTAAAACAAAAGAGCGTAATCACCAATTTTGGTTTTTAAACCTCACATGGAATCTGATTTTTTAAAAACCTTTGCAGTACCTTTGTAGAAAAGAGGACATAGAAATACATTTATAATTATCTCATAAAAGTAAAAGATTTAGAAAAAATAGACAATTTTCTTTAAACAACAAAATAATGAGCAAACTTGGACTTTGGAACTGGTCCCACGTAATGGAGCAAGGGAGATTCTAGAAAGGCCTTGAATTTTGTTATGTTACCTTTATGCATCGCATGTATTGTGTACTGTATTTTTTATGGTTGCTTTAAATTGATATTTGCAGTTTTCAAGGATTTAATAAATTTCAAAAGCTATTGTTTTCCACATATTACAAAAGTACTCCCATACGGTTTTTAAATGCGCTTTTAAACAATTCATCGCTTGTTGTATTACTCTTTCAATTAAATATTAATTCTACTGCGTACTAGTTTGTTAAATGGGTTATTCCTTATTATTCACTTCCAATGTTCTAAAAGCAAAAAAATATAGGAAAAGGTTAAAATAATTTGCAGATAGTTTACCTGACCAAAAAATATAGCAAACGATCTTCACCTTCAATATGGACCATTATTTGCCTAAAAAACGAGATGAATCGCAAAAAACAAAGTAGGATATGTATAGTAACTTATTACAAAGATCTTTGTGATCTGTTTTTTAAGATTTTTCAATTAACGTCTTTGTGAAAAACAAGTTTTAATTGTTGTCTAATTTGCACTAATTATTACAGTTGTTGGTATTCATATTCTTCCATATTTTTTGTTCTGGGTCCTGAAAACAAACCAATTGTTATAAGTATACATTTGAGCAAAAAGGGGCACATTTAAAATTGCGATTTCTCTAAATTTGAACGAATTACATGTCTAAATTGAAAATGTGACACCAGCAATTTATTGAGCCGGTCCTGACTTATTCAAATTCTTAGTTTACTATGTAATATGTATGTAAATAATAAACACTAACAAATTATCAAAAAAACAAAAAACGATTAACATACAAAAATTGTACTAATTACATTAATTATCTAAAACTATCGAAAATCGATTGCTTTATTGTTTTAAAGCCATTAAATCTATTTGTTAACTTGGTAATTACCTTTAGAAATTGCATTCTAAACTGAAATAACCAAAAGTAAGCTAACGAACTCCTCTTCAAAAGTCCAATAATTAGGGCATTGCGTTTTGCAAATAGTTTTTCCTTTTATGACATCGGTTATGTGAAATGTACGCCACTTCAAAATCGGATTTTAATTTCATTCATAAAATAATTGGATTAAGTTGAACTTGAAAACTGACCCAGTATTGATTTAAACTGAATTTATTATTGACGTCACGAAAGGTAGGTCGTTGCTGGCAAATACACGTGCTTTTCCTTTAGAAGTGTCTACTCTTAGTATGAATGTTATTTTTATCAGTACTTAACAATTTAGAGCAAAAAATTGGGTCGTCATCACTTTATACATATAATAAAAAAATACAGTAAAATCCGCTTAATCTGATCATGGCTATGAAAATTTTATTAACAAATTTCTCACTTATAACAAACAATCAACTTCAGACTATTTTCTTCTGTGAATGTAAATTAATGTAGTGTACAACTGATGTGTATTACACATAATTAATTATGCTATACAATTGCTCTAAATGAAGATTTTCTAAAATTTTCCCATTTTTTCTGTTTTTGTTATGAGTCTGTTAATGTTATCAAAATGTAACTGGCCCCCAAGTGATCACATTATTGTGATTTTCTGTAGTTTGCCGAATATCTATGATTCTGAGGTACACGAAAGGCTTCTTGCCAATATTCTGGGCTAAATAGGGTGAATTAAAAATATCAATTGAGCTTTGTTACTGTTAGTTTAACACATTCACGCACACACTACGTATTGCTTTGTGCCTTCTTCCAAAATATTGATAAATTAACATCGAGCAATTTTTCCATTCGACCCACTTTGTGCTTCTGCAAATACTTGTATAATCTTCCATGAATGACTTTTTTTTCTTAAAAAATAAAAATTCAAATTTGATAACACTGTGATTATAGCAAAAATTGGAAAAAAGCATGTTTTTGAAAAAGACCACTTAGGAGATCAAGTTCTTTTATCTTAAGTGATGTTTTGAACGAATATTGCTCCACTAAGCTGTTTCATCACATGTTGATTCCTTTTCCAGATTTTTATATAAATATATTTATTCCATCGATTCGAATTGAAACGATCGCAATAATTGCGATTAAGTAATCGGACGATCTAAATTATTTATTTCCTATTCAATCAAACGCAATTACGGTTTAGCTAATCTATTTCAATTTAATTTAGCTAAAACTAAATGGCACGATTTAATTATTTGCCATAAACAAAAATAAAACATGTAAGTGTACTCCAGATTGATAAACGCTTTTCTAGAAAATATGGTATTTATCAGTTTAGATAGCGTAATTCAAATTTGAACAAACTGTGTAAACAACAATTACTTTCGTTTTCTGAATACTATTGGTTCAATAAATGGGCGTCAGTTCGAACATATTTGCGTCATTGTGACCTATGACTTCGTCATTTCTTTGATATCAGTCCAACTGTACGTGCCCCCCTGCTCATAAAAATAGCACCATTAGAAAGATATAATTGTCGAACAAAGTCTATTTTTTAAAATAATTTCCTAATATGACAGACTCCCATCAATTTCACGTTTGCTGATAGACACTAAAAAAAAGTTAAATATTATTGGGAAAAAGTTACATCGATGATTAAGCATTTCAAACCGAATCAGAAATTGCATTTTTATTTAGAACTATACAAAAGTAACTGAAATTTTCCATCATTAATCGTCTGCTTACTTGTTTTATCATCTTCTAAAACAAAGGTGTCCAAAAATTTATAAATAACAAAAAGGATGTGCAAAACTTGGCATACAAAACAACACAGGAGAATTAAATTCTGCGTACCCCTACATGTTTTTTAAATAAATACTTTGTATAATTTTGACGATACTTTAAATAATTCAATTTTCGAAGACCTTTACCATTCTTCGTATTTGTAATTTGGCCGGAAGTCTTCTAAAGAGTTTGCTTATTACTTGGCAATAATTAATTCTTGGCATAGTTTTGATAATTCATTCTAAAAATTGGCATTACTCTGTTACTTAAACGTAAATTATTATTTACATACATTCTCACATACACAAACCTAAAATTAGGCGATTTTGAAACATTCATTTAATTTTACGTTTAGTAAATTATCTATAAATTGCTAAAGGGCCCAGTTTAATTAAATTTGTTCCAAATTTGTAACTTAAAGTTGAGTCGAGTTATTGGATGTTGGTCTCATGAGAAAGTCCTCGTTATATTTAATCATCCTCCTATTGCTTCATTTTCTAAAAATAAGGAAAGATGTTAAATTATGATAAAAAAATAAAAATAATGGTACGAAATCAAATTACTCATATCCCTTATGTATAAAAACCATTTAAAAGCTAACAGCTTGATGTTGAGTTGACATTGACTTTTATTAATTTTTTTTGTAACGTTAATACATGGTGTCATTTGATCATATGTTAAATAACATGTTATAAGTAGCTCCATTTAACATAATTATTATTAATTAAATATGTTTGTAGGAAAATTTTAAGAATTTGTTCTTTTCAATATTTTAGCATTTTGGTATGGCTACAACATAGAACATTCCTAAATATGTATTAAACAACAATTGTTTATAATTATTGCAGCACTTAATGCCAATACACGAAACTTGATAATTTCAGTCCCCAAGTAACAATTTGTTAGATTATGCGATGGAAGTTGTTATTGTATGAACGAGAGATAATTTAAAATGATTTGGCTTGAATAAATTGCACTTTGTATGCTTACGTCAAGTGTGTCTATTATGGTTGCTAAAGGAACTCCCAAATGATATTCTAAAAGTCCAAAGTCGAAAATTTACAAGTTTTTTAGACCGGCCGAGATAAGTTTAAAGCGCGGACGTGTTTGTATACATGTATATTTATATTTTGTGCGATTTTATTTATTAGCTCTTCCAATTGGCAAAAATTTCGCAAATTATTTTAAAATTCCACAAATAGAATTAGAAAATCCCATACGTTACCTTTTTACATTAGCATTAGAACATAGAATTTCATTCAACACCAATAAAGAATTAATTTTTCTGCTCATTTTCATTCTATACTTCTACATTTAAATTTTCGGTCCTTTATTGTTGCTTGGGTCTCTAAAACAGAATGCACTTTAATAAAATATTTTCAATTTTAGGTTTAAATGCATGCGAGAGGAAATCATTCATATTTCTCAGAAAAGAGCTTCCCGTACGACTTGCAAATATAATGAAGGAAATTGCTTTATTGCCGGATAATCTCTTAAGGATGCCATCGGTGATAGCAGTCAATGATTGGTACATGAGGAGCTTTAGAGAAATCATAGAATTCGAAAAAATGGATATCACTTCTAGAAATTTGGAGCATTTTTGTAATAGTTTAGTTACGATAAGAAACAGGCATTCGGATGTCGTCGAAACCATGGCTCAAGGAGTATTAGAATTAAAGGAATCTCACGATGTCGATCATCAAATAGAACATAGCATACAATATTTTTTAGATCGTTTTTATATGTCTAGAATTTCAATAAGAATGCTTATTAATCAACATAGTGAGTAATCTCGAAGTAAAATGAATTTCTAATGTAATATTAAATTTTAAATGTTTCAGCTTTGTTATTCGGAGGGCAATTAGAAAGAGCCCCAGGCCCCAATCAAAGCAAATACATAGGATGCATAGATCCCCATTGTAATTTAGTTAGCGTGATAAAAGATGCATACGAAAACGCTAGGTTTTTATGCGATCAATATTACCTTGCATCTCCTGAATTAGTGATAAATCAGTTTGAATTAAATGGTAAATATTTGAAGTTTGTTCTTTCTGGATGAAACATTCTTCTTTTGTTTAAGGATTAGAACACGAGTCTGAGATTAAGATTGTATACGTTCCTTCTCATTTATATCACATGTTGTTTGAATTATTCAAAAATTCCATGAGAGCTGTGATGGAATATCACCAGTCCACTGATCAGTATCCTCCGATCACTCTATCTATAACAAAAGGAAGGGAAGATGTTTGTTTAAAGGTAATCTATTTGTTTAAGAAGAATTTGAGTTTGACTTACTCTTTTTAAAGATGTCTGATAGAGGAGGTGGCATTCCTCGTTCATTGCATGACCAATTATTTAAGTATATGTATTCCACTGCGCCACAACCGAGCAAATCGGATGCCCATACTGTTCCTTTGGCTGGATATGGATATGGGCTTCCTATATCTCGATTGTATGCTAGATATTTTCATGGTGATTTAGTCGTAATGTCTTGTGAAGGATATGGATCCGATGCTGTGATTTACATGAAGGTATCTTACTTGGTACGATGTGGAAATGTTTATTTTAATTGTTTATTCTTTAAGGCTTTATCGAATGAAGCGAACGAATTATTGCCAATATTTAACAAGGCCACATCGAAGTTTTATAGAACTGTGGTGCCAACAGGTGATTGGTCGAATCAATCGGCAACACTAACTGGAAGATTAGTTTCTTTAAACAATAAAAAACATCAATTGCCACACTCTGTACGAGAAAGCATGAGTGAGGCCATTTAGCTAGAGGACTTTGATGATGGTACTGATGCTAAAATTTAGTTTGCATTATTTAATCATTCATTTCGATTTTTGCATATCATTATTAATTTGGTACATAATTTTACATTTATTTAAACTAGATTCAGTTTTAAATATATTTGCATTTAATGTTAAGAAATCTAATTTATGTTTAAAATTTAAAATAAATAGAATTTGTACATAAACTTGGAGAGGATTTAATGTAATCAAAAGTGATGGTATTTTTTATAATACTCTACACTACTGTGAATTGTAAATAATGAAAATTATGATCTATGGCAGAAAATTGTATATATTTATTTTTTATGTGCTGACTGTATATATTGTATTTATTGTTTAATGAATTTTAAAAGAAGATTTAGAAACTATTTTTTAATACCTAAAATAAAAAAAAATAATTTAATATTACATCAGTTTTAGTGATAAGTTTTATAATTGTGGATCATATCAAACTAAAGGTCGTCTTCAAATTTATCAGAATTATCAAAGATTTATTTAAAAATAGATGCAATGTGCATATTTATATAAAAATCAAATCTTCATTGTTACCTTAGAAAAAGTGAATTTTTTCATAAGATTATTATATTTTATGATGCATATTTTCATATATTTTGTACTGGAATTGAATACCATTCTCTTCCTGCAGTGTTTCGGGCACATCGGGGTCACTTTAAAGTATTAATTAATAAAATATTAATTAAACTAATAAATAAAAACTAAGTACCTTACTAATTTTAAATTATCACTCATTGTAGGAAAGAATGTATCACAATCATAAGGCTTCTTAATTTCAGTTAAATATAATCTGTAAAAATGATTAGATTCCATTGCCTCCTAAAATTTAATACATCTCTCGATAACATGAGAAAAATTAAAATTATGGTAAAAATAAAATATTAGTTTGTGAAGTAAAATAATTCAAATTTAAAATATGTTTTGAGTCTATTCATTCGGTTTTATAGGTATCATTTCTAAAAAAGAAGTACCTTGTAAATATTACTGCCCCCTATAACCCAAACGTTTTCGTACTGCTCTTTGAATTGGTTATCCATGAGTTTTTCTTCAATTTCCTTCCAACTACAACATCCGTAAACATCTTTGTAACTGTTCAAATCTAGTTTGGATTTTGACAAAACAAAATTGATTCGATCTGATAATGGCTTAAACTTTGGTGGAATGCTATCCCAAGTTCTTCTACCCATTATTACGACATTCTTCTTTGTGTTATCGAACGTTCTCGTTGTCATATCAGTAAAATAGGTCATTTCGGTTCTAAAAATTCTTTTATAAGAATTATGTTAAATAATGTAAAAGAAAACTTACTTCAATCGCCAAGGAAGAGTATTATTTTTTCCAATGCCCATATTATCGCAGGCAGCAGCAATTAAACAAAATTTAAGGCTCATAATTAATGCAACTTTGAAAACAAGGACACCAAACAAAAAAACTTTGGTTAAGTTATAAAAAAACAGAAGTTATTAGAAAAAAACTCAAATATATTCTTATGTACGTACAGAAATTTTAAGAATATGAACTCATACTTTCTTTACATTATTTTTGTATTTAGCCAAAGCCTGTTTTTAAATGAATTACCCACTGTATAGATGTGCAGACATGGAAAAACGTTGCCCTCAAATGGTAACTACAGATTTGCTAAATTTAAAAAAACCGTTACATATTTAGATGATTCCTTTCAGCATTACAATAAATATAAAATAGGAAGATTTATCATTTTTAAGGACTTTGGTCAATTTTACAGATTGAATAATATATTTTAGATTTAAAATGCAAATTAACATCTTGTTTTGTAATTTAATTTCTTCAGTGGGGGGCAGATAGTGAGCATGGAATAAATTGAAACTTTTAGTTTTTGCGAAGTTATATTTGTCATAGTATTTCTTATTGTTTCTATAACATTTTATAAGAGAAAATATCATAAATATGTTGATTAAAACTCCCTCAAAAATTTCTCAATTTATTTTTAGTGCAACACAGTAGTCATAGATGGCGATAGTATGTTTTTGCTTTGGTAAATTTTTAATACATATAAAATAGATTAATTACTTTATCTAAGAGATTTAATCAGTTCTAGTACATCTTATAATTAATTTAAACAACTAGGCATATAGTAAAACTTTTTCAAATCGTTGAAAAACCTGTAAATAGATCCATGAATATGTCTTTAAATTATTAAAAACCATTGCAACCAACAGCAGAAATAAATTTACACTAAAACCTTATATTGTCAAATCGTGAATGTGATGACTTTGTAATTTTAGTTGTTAAAATTACAAAGAAAGAATAGTATTAAATTTTATTCAATAATGGTAAGTCAACATATTATTATGACCAACTACTAATAATAATCTATTTAAGAATTTTACAATTAATAAATTTTTTGTAGGGTCAAAATCAATCTGGTCCTGGGAGCGGTGAGAAGAAAGAGGAGAAAGATAAAAAGAAAAAATATGAGCCTCCAATTCCCACTCGTGTAGGAAAAAAGAAACGTAAGACAAAGGGGCCAGATACTGCTTTAAAATTGCCTGCTGTTACTCCACATACAAGATGTAGGTTAAAGCTTTTGAAATTGGAACGAATTAAGGATTATCTATTGATGGAAGAAGAGTTTATTCGTAATCAAGAACGTTTGAAGCCTCAAGAAGAAAAGAATGAAGAAGAGAGATCTAAAGTTGATGATTTGAGAGGAACACCAATGTCAGTAGGAACATTGGAAGAAATCATCGATGACAATCATGCTATTGTTTCGACATCTGTTGGTAGTGAACACTATGTTAGTATTTTGTCTTTTGTTGATAAGGACCAGTTAGAACCCGGCTGTTCTGTACTTTTAAATCATAAAGTGCACGCAGTTGTGGGTGTATTGGGCGATGATACAGACCCCATGGTTACTGTTATGAAATTAGAAAAAGCCCCACAAGAAACTTATGCTGATATTGGCGGATTAGATTCTCAGATTCAAGAAATTAAGGAGTCTGTAGAGTTACCTTTGACCCATCCAGAATATTATGAGGAAATGGGTAAGTAGCATTAAAGAAAAAGATAGCAATTACAATTGTCTAACTAAAAACGAATTGTAGGTATTAAGCCACCAAAAGGAGTAATTCTATATGGAGCTCCAGGAACCGGAAAAACATTATTAGCAAAAGCTGTTGCTAATCAAACATCTGCCACATTTTTAAGAGTAGTCGGCTCAGAATTAATTCAAAAATATTTAGTAAGTTTATTATTACTGAAATAATTGAATTATTTTAATTGGAACTTCATCGATTAGGGTGATGGTCCAAAATTAGTTCGTGAGCTATTTAGGGTAGCAGAAGAGCATGCACCTTCTATTGTATTCATTGATGAAATTGATGCTGTGGGTACTAAACGTTACGATTCAAATTCTGGAGGCGAGAGGGAGATTCAGAGAACTATGTTGGAATTACTGAATCAACTCGACGGTTTTGATTCAAGAGGAGATGTTAAAGTAATAATGGCAACTAATCGTATCGAAACTTTAGATCCTGCTCTAATTCGCCCAGGACGTATCGATCGTAAAATTGAGTTTCCGTTACCAGACGAGAAGACCAAAAAAAGAATATTTACTATTCACACTTCTAGAATGACATTATCGGATGATGTCAATTTACAGGAACTTATAATGGCAAAGGATGACTTATCAGGTGCAGATATTAAAGCTATTTGTACCGAAGCTGGTCTTATGGCTCTGAGAGAAAGAAGAATGAAAGTAACAAATGAGGACTTTAAAAAATCCAAGGAGAGTGTTTTGTATCGTAAAAAAGAGGGTACACCAGAAGGTTTATATTTATAAAATTGCTTTAGTAATAATTACATATAAAATTAATCATTTTTTCATTCTGTCAAACTTTGATCGATGTATGTAGAATGTTTTCTTGAAAATATAAAATTATTACACTATAAACTATTTAATAATGCAATACCCGACTTTTTAGAATAATCTGTTTGTAGAACTTTTATAATTTCATTACAATGTGTTCTTTGAAGGTCCTTAATTTGTTCTACAGTATTTTGTAGTAAACTGCTATCTTTACACATTTGACATGAACCTAATTGTGGGTGCTCCAAATCCGAACTTTCAATTTTTAAGTCGATTTTATTAACATTATGTGCTCTAAAAGTGAAAAGATTACAAATGAGAAAATAGAATTAATATACTCATGTACTTTATAACTCCTTTATATTTTCCTAATGCAAATCCTGCTTTAAAACCTTCAGCATATCCTTCGTCAAAATACTTTTGAAAAACAGACTCTTTGCCAGCCACAAGGCCTTCCCGATAACCTGCCTGCAAACGTAATCCACGATGACATTTATATTTTTATATTTTAATAATTAATTCAGTAACCTTTTGAGCTGATTGTTCAAATTTATTCCAAGTCTGTTGAATTTCTTCTTCTATAATTTCAGATGATGCTGCCATAATAATTTAGTTAGGTTATGTCTTCAAGACCAGTTGGAAAAAATAGCCTAAATTATTTGTATTTTAAGCTAAAACATAAATTAAATAATAATGAGTAATCAAAGCGTAGACTCAGTTGAAAGCAGCGAAACCTCTGTGGAAAATCAAATAATTGAATTAGCTAAATTGAAACCAACTGGTATTTCAAACTCTGATATTAAGGACGATATGCCAGACACACCAATTGAAATCTGGACAAAAGTTATAAACAAATTATTAAAATCAGGGTAAGTTTTTATTATAAAACTGTTTACACAAATTAACATTACAATTTTAGTTTATTAGAGCTTTTCAAAGACAAAGGTACCCTTTATTATAAATACAAAGATCCTTTGAAGAAAACCGAAAACAAAGGTTCCGATAATGAGGAAAAAGTTGTATATAAAATTATTGAAGAAGCTGGGAATAAAGGGATTTGGATCAGAGACATAAGATTTAAATCAAATTTGAATATGACTCAATTGAATAAAGTCTTAAAAAGTTTAGAAACTAAGAAATACATAAAAGCTGTTAAATCTGTTGCCGTAAGATTTGCATTGCATTTATATATGTAATTTACATTTAGTAATAATTGTTTTTTAGGCAAGTAAGAAGAAAGTGTATATGTTATATAATTTAGAACCAGACACTTCTGTTACTGGTGGGGCTTGGTATCAAGATCAAGATTTTGAATCGGAATTTGTGGATGTACTGAATCAGCAGTGTTACAGATTTTTAGAAACAAAATTAGAAGCAGCAGTAAAACAAGGTGGAGGACCTTTAGTTACAAGAAATCGTAGTTACGCTACAGCCAACGATGTTCACAAATTTATAGCCGATTTAGGAATCAGCAAAGTGCAGCTTTCGGTAGATGACATCGAAAGCATTTTATATACAGTAGTTTTAGACAATAAGGCGGAAAGGATTACTAATGCTAGTGGAGAATATCTCTATAGATCGATTAAGCCTTTTTTATCACCTCCAGGAATAGTTCGGACGACTTGTGGAATTTGTCCAGTCGCAAATCGGTGCGCTGAAACGGGTCTAATTAATCCTAGGTGTTGTAAATATCTAACTGATTGGTTGAATGATTAGGTTTTAATAAAATGCTTTTAAATAAGTAAATGCCGAATTTGTATCATTTGGAACTGCTGATTTATTTAAATGTCCGCAGTAACAACCACTTTTTGAAAAGCAGTTAATAAGCGAATGCGCCTGTGCAGCATTGTCATTTCAAGCTGTCAGTTACCTGAAACAAGCCGAATGTGATTTTGCATTAACAGTTTTAATTAATAGCAAGTTCGTGAATACATTGATTGGTTAAATTTGATGATACAGATTGATTAAACATTTGTAGAATTCGGAGGATGAACTTTGTTACTAATAGTGGAAATTAAAAAGGAAATTCCTTGTTGAGTGTGAATAGTTTTCCCTCCAAATAGAGTGTGCATGGTAGAATATGCCTCTCTTTAAGAAAAAGGTGTTTACGAAGGCCCCCTTGCCTATTGATTTACGCATTAATGAGGAAGTATTTTACTGCACGATGACAAATGAGATTTTTCGAGAATACGAGTAAGTTTCACAAGCTCTTTCTCCTATCCTATATTATGTTCAGATTTAAGCCTTAGCAGCCCATCATCCATGACCTAACGGTTTTATATTTGTGAACTTCCATGAGATTTTAATATTCATGCTGAACATGACGTCTCAATAATTATCTTCACGCTTTACTCTGAATTTCTTAGGTTATGTTATTAAATGAATTAATTTTTTTAGAGATTATTGTCAACGGGTTATTTTATGCAACTCAATGGTATGGAGCTGTAGTTACACAGGAAAAACAGGTCTGACCTATTCGGAAGCATTAGAAAGCGAAAAAAATGCCCAAAAGATCGCTAACGATTTTCCATCCGATTTAAAACTCCCTGTATTATATCTTGCCTCGAAAACACAAAGAACTTTATATTCTGAAGTAGTGGAAGACGTGTTTAGTTTTATGAAAGATCGTTATTTTGTTGGGGAAAACGTTGAAGCTTCTTTTAATGGTATTAAGTGGAGAGAATCTCATATATTGCAAGTTATTAGTCCTTCCGAAGAAGAAATTGATAATTATGAACCAAAGAATGGGTAACTGACAATTTAATATATTTTTAAGCTAATTAATTTATATACAGATATCGTAGATCACCTGAAAATAAGCATAATAACACACATATACCTTCAATACTATATAAATATGAAGTAGAACAATTAGATTCAGAGGATGAAGATATCAGTGAAGTAATGATCGTTGATTATCATCACATAAGGAGAAGAAAGAATCATCTTAGTAGAGAGAAAATTAAATTATATTTAAAACAATTTATAGAACAAAATGAGCACAATATTCATATAATTCAGAAATCAGTATTAAAATCGTTTGGTATCGATAAACTTAATTTTCAACATATCTTTGATGGACCCATACCAACTTTTGAATGTTCTAAATTGAAAAGATTGCCAAGGAATACATCAAATGGCAAAAGATTGAGACAGGAACGTTTAACCGACTTTTTGAGTAAAAATAATGGTATATCAAGATCTAAACAAGCCTCGGAGTTGGCCGAGAGGGCAAAACAAAGAGAAGAGAAAATACAGTTACTAAAACAAAGAAGCATAGAAGCAAAATTGGCGGAGAAACAAAAACGTAAAGAAGAAAAAGTAGAAGTATCTTTATTATTAAAAGATTGGTATAAACCAAAAGAGGATTTAGAACTGGAAGATCAGAAGGTAACTATTACTTATAAAATTGTGCATTTTTTTTAATTGTAGTTTTTCATAGAAATTACCTGTGCCTCATCCTTTAGTTTCGAAGATTCCACAAAAACACTTAGGAGAAGTGCTTAGTATTTTGGAATTTGTGCATTCTTTTTCGAAATTCTTACAACCCAAAGATTTCTTTCCAAATGGATTAAATTTTAAGTTGATGGAAAGAGCTCTATTAAAAAAAGAAGTGGCTGGACCATTAGTTGATTTATTTCGTATGTTTTTAGTAAGTTTATTTAATATTAACAGTGAGGAATCGTCAATATGTCCGATGACGATTGACACCACCGTTAAAGGTTGTATTTTAAAATATGAAATTAGTTTCTTACATTTAGTTTTTTCTTTTTTAGAATTAAAAAGGCTTGATGTAGAAATAAGTCCTGGGAAAGCAAGTAAATATGCAACGTGTGCCGCGCGATGGAGCAAAACACATCAAGGCTTTGAGTTATTTCAATTACCAATAAATTCTTTGACTGTAACCGAAGTGCTGAGGTTGCATCTTTTATCGTCAGGGTCTCGTGTTAGGGAGATTGCAACAAAGTGGAGGTACCAACACAGAGGTGGTTATATGAGCGAAGACGATCCTGCGATATATCTTCGCTTAACTGAACCTCATTTATTAAAAAAGCTTGCTCTTTATACCATTTCGGAATTTACTATATCTCAGAAATTAAAACTGCTCGATTGTCTTATGAATCAGTTGTTAACCTTCGCCGACGTCAGAGATTGTATCGAAGATCGTAAACAAGCTTTAATTGATCTGAAAGCTCTACAAATATCTGAACGGCGAAGGGAACAAGAATATGTATCTACCAAACATAGATTACAAAAAGAAGACGCAAAGACCGAAATTGGAAAATTAGAGCAAGAGAACGAGGCAAAGAAATTAGAGGCTAATAAACAAATGGAAGTTTTAATAGCAGAAGTACAACAGAATCAGAATTTATTAGGCCAAGATCGGGCTTTTCGTAGGTGAGTTATAATAATATATTATTTTACTTCTACCGAATGGTTTTATAATATTTTCAAGATACTTAAAGTTGGAATCTATACCTGGTGTGTTTGTTAATTGCGAAGAAGAAAATTCTGGGGAATGTTTAAATAAGAAAGTGAAACAAGTTGTAAGTTTAATTGATGCCGATAGATCTGATATTATAAAATATATACGTAAAATAAATGGGCGAATTAACACAAGTGATAAGGAAAACCATGAAGAAGAAAGCAAAGAAAACGAATCGATAAAAGTGAATGGCGTTAACACTTCTCTTTTGCAAGAAGACGAAGATTCTCTCTTACTTTGTAGTGCTGATCCAGAGAAGTGTATTGTGCATTCTAAAAGTAGAAAAAGGCTTAAATGGGCCTACTATGAGAAACCTGAAGAAATCGAAGCGCTTTGTAATTCCTTAAATAATCGTGGTATAAGAGAAAGCGAATTAAAACAAGTCATAAATCACGATAAAGATTATTTAGTTTCGTTAGTTAGTAAAACTCCTTTTAATATATTATATTCTGAAGAAGACACGCGTGTGGGACGAAATAGTACAAAGTATAAGAACGCTTATTTGGGATATTCTCCTAGCTTAAGTATCATGGATATACTTCAGAGTGCTTTGGTCGATGTAATATTAGAATTAGAAGAAAAAATTTATGAGGGAAATTTAGGGGCTCTAGAAGTTAACGATCGGTTACAATGGAGAACTGATTTGCTAGATAGACAATTTGATAGGTTAGATAAGAGTTTCGATAAGATGAACAATGAGAAAGTCACAGAAAGAGATTATAATTGTGAAGGCGATGAATACCGGGATCCGGGTTTCTTTTTAAATTCTACAAGTGAACAAGAGCAAGCTGAAGACGAACTAGATATATTTTTGACAGAAGATCATAAATTGGCAATACAGACTTTAGCGATAGCTTTGCTACAAGTGGGGCAAGGAGTTGAAAGAAAACACTTGAAAAAACCTCTTGGTAACATTTTATCTTTTATTATAAAAATATGTTTACTGTAATACTATTACTTGCAGGGAGCATGGGAAAACTTAAGCTTATAGAAAAAGCGGCTATGTTTGATAAGTGGAAGGAATCTTTATTGGCATCAACAAGCTATAGTCAGTTATTTCTACATGAAAGTACGTTGAATAGTTGTGTGTTTTGGTCAAGATCTGTACTTTTAGCTCATTGTCGAGTTTGTGGAAAAGAAAATGATTCTGAAAACATGCTGATTTGTGATGGTTGTAATAACGGATATCATATATACTGTCTTAAGCCTAAACTCACAGTAGGTTTTTTAAATAGTTTTTATATAGATTTAGTATTAATTATAAATTTTTATATAGAACGTACCTGACAACGATTGGTATTGTAAATCCTGCAATAAAAAAAGGATCAAAAAAGCTAGACGTGAAATTCAACTTCAACGGCAGGTCAAAAAAAGAAGAATATTCATAGAAGAAATTTCCGACGTTGAAACAGATAACAATAATGTAGAGAGACACGACGAAGACGCTAAATCCGTTAATTCAACAAAAGACGAAGAAGTTTCAGACAACAAAGAGGAAGCGGTCGAAGACATCCAAAGTTCAGCTGAAAGCGATCAAGATGACATACTAAGCATATCATCAGAGAGAGAAGTTTGTAAAAAATGTAACACTGGTGGAACCCTTATTTGTTGTGATAATTGTCCGGATATGTATCATTTGGACTGTGCCGAACCACCTGTAAAACGAGTTCTTCGTGGGGATTGGTTTTGTCACAAATGTAAATCGAGAAAAAACAGAGATGGAGGTATGTATCGGTACCATTTTATTTAATGTTAGGAAAGAGGTTTTATATTAATCAGAGATTGACTTTAAGTGAAATGATTAATGTAACTCTCCTTAATCGTATAGATGAGTCATTTATAGACAACAGTGTGGTGCAGCGCTCTGGCTTCACTTATAACCAGCGGCGCTGTGCTGCAAAAGCACGTCATAAGATCCATGGCTTCATTAAATCACTTCGCCGGATGACTTTTTATGACGGTGGGTTTTTTTAACCCCTTGTCTTTAAAGCTTGCTATTTCTTTTAGTGTTTTATGTATTTCTAATCCAAATAAGACACCCTAATAGTAGTGCTGGATTAATCTATAAATTAAAGCGGTCTTAATTTTTTAAATTATTTAGTAATTAATTTTTTATAAACCACCAAAAAGCTCTTAAGAGGTCTAAGGCCCACATTATGTTTAATCTGGCACAAATTTATTTTTAAAATAGAATTCTCATCGATTAAAACGTTCGCTGCCAATCACGCGCCAGCATGTGATGGGGTGCTTAATTTGTGACCGATTACGAAAATGGGCAATGAACGTTTTAATAATTCATAAAAACTTTTAAAAATCTTTATTAATACTTGGAAATGAGTTCTTAGTGAGAGATTGAATTAACCATCACGATAATAGTTTTTTTATTTAATTTTCTAGCATTTTTGATTTGTAATAAGTTGATGTTTAGTAATAATTTTGTTTGATATTAATTAAAATACAAATGTTTAGATCATGGAATTCTGAATGGTGAATCTAGTTCAAGAAGAAATAATCGAAGGGATTGTGATAGTTGGGATAATTTACCCTTACATAATGCACCACTGCAAGAATTGCTAGCTGACGTTTTAAGGCAAGATTGTGCTTGGCCTTTTATTAGACCTGTACATAAATTTGAGGTGAGTTATTTAATCATAGATTTTTTTATTAATTTAAGTTGATTCCTTTTAGGTACCCGATTATTACGATATAATTACGAAACCTATGGATTTTGGTACAATTAAATATAAGCTCAATATGGGCGAATACAAATGTGATGCCGAAGTAATGGCTGACGCCAGTTTGGTATTTGAGAATTGCAACACTTATAACAATAGCGAGGATGAAGTGTATAAGTAGGATTTATAAAGTTTAAAAGATTTAAAATCGGATTAATTTGTATACTTTTTAGATGTGGAGTTAAATTACATGCATACTTTGTTAAAAGATCTAAAAAGCTAGGGTTGCAATTACCAGGAAGTTTGGAAAATTGGGAAGAGGCTACTTCAAAGTCACCTGCATTGGTACAACCGAACGAAGAAGAGGATACGAATAGTGAAACGCGAGTATCTGTAGCAGATAATGATGACCTCTTTCATATATCGGACGAAGACTATTCTCCTGATACAAAAAAAATACGCACAGAATAGTATTAAAATTTAGGTACGTAAGTATTTTAAGTTTAGTTTACTTAGTACCGGAATGCAGTATACTAACGTTGATAATTTTATTTTTGTATAAGATAAATTAGAATTGTATTATAAATGATGTATATATATATATAGCCTTGATCATTATTTCTTGTAATCAGATTACATTTTAATTACTGCATTCCTCGTTTAATAAAAAAAATTCACTCTTTAGTGAGAAGTATATGCGCTACTATTTTTTGCTAATTTTTATTTTGTAAGTGTTTTTTTTATTTATATAGTTAAATTAATTAAGCTATACCTACCTGAGAATTTAGTTCCAAGTAAAACTTAAATATGTACCCGATCTACAATATTTTGCTTTAGATACGTTCAGACTCATGTTACTAATTATAATAAATTTATAAATATGAATATTTCATTAAAAAGTTACCATAGACATTTTTTACTTATTAATTTTTTAGTTAAAACTATTCTAATATTTAATTTTTATTTTTTAGGATCTTTTGGATCAGGTTTTTTAGGCTCTGGTTTTTTAGGTGGCGCTTCTTCCTCTTTTTCTTTGAACAGCTCGGGATCGTATGGAGCTTCCAAGCTTTTATAAGCATCGCCGAGTGTTTTGAGATCCGCCATGCATTTATTGATGGACTGGTCCTCAATTTCTTTAGTGACGGCCTTTTGTACTTCTTCAATAACCCAATCGGACATGCATCGTTTAGCTATGGCCTTTTCAATAGAATTACGCGAGGCACAGTATTCTAAGCGTTTCGTAGTTTCTATATAGGCATGCATAAGTCTTTCACGGAAAACTGCCTCTCTTTGGAGATGTACGTTTTCACGTTTTGCTTCGACCAATAGTAATTGTCCTTCAAAGGAACGTTGCAATTCTTGTTCATGTTTTATTTTATTTTCTATTATTTGTTTATTGTTATCTCTGTGTTTATTCCAGCTTTCTTCGTATTCTGCTATATCGTCATCGAGCATTTTTGCAAGCATCGGTCCAACGTACTTTGTCGTAAGTACGCAAAGTATCGCCATGGAAAGACCTCCGTAAAATTCGTGATCCATTACGTATAGTTCTTTACTCATTAGTGTTATTCCAACAGTAAAGAAGAAGGTGGCACATCCACTAACACCTGTTTTGTCGAAGAAACATGTAAACCATTCATCGGGGTAAAAACCCAAGCGAACAGGTTCTGGTTCTTGTCTTACTGGTCTTAGGTTTTGTGCTGTTGAATACTTCTTCTGTGAAATAAATGGTAGAGAGTAATAAATAGGTAGTTTCTTTCGATGTAAGTGTTGTAGCATACGACTTAATGAGTACGTCGATAACATTTTCAATAACTTGACAATTATGATTGACAATTGAATTTAAATCGCTGCCTTTAAGTAAATAATGCAAATTAGATTTTTTTTTTTTATATATTTTTAATAATTTAAAATCGAAAAACCTAAGTATGTAATTTTGAATTAAATTAGGGACTTTATTATGTTTAGTATACCCGCGAATATTTGACGTGGTGTAAGATAACCTGTATTTATATTGCCGTTACGAACTGTTAAACATTTAAAAATGGATTTAAATACATATAATTTAATTGTAGAACTAATACAAAATCATAAAGGTTTGACGAAGGATTGTGTTCCAATTCTAACTAATAAATTTCCAAAGTATTATTGTTTACTATTTTATATATTTTTAAACTTTTTATTATTTTACAGCATTGATAAGAATACTCTATGTAGTATATTAAGTCATCAGTTTCGACAACGAATGAAATATACTTACATCAAATCTCCAGAAACTATAGAATGTTACTATTCATTATATACGGAAGCTTTGAGTCGTGGTGATAGTCCAGGAATCATTTTAAAAATAGCAGAAGAAAACGAAGTAGCACCATGTTTAGTTGCCAAATTAATTTTAGAAAAATGTTTGGGAGGCGTAAGCGAAGATAACGAAGAAAATTCTGTGATTAATGTAAATATCTATCTCAGAGATACTAATTTAGTCGAAGATGAAAGGCTAGCTTACGAATTGTTTTTAGTAAGTATAGTTAAAATTTGTTTACTGGATTTTAATGCATTAATTTCAGTGTACTTTGTATGATGATCAGTACAGTCCAATAGAAGAAACAAGAAGAATGTAAGTTAAAAAAGCAACTCAAAGGAAAATACTCACTCTGATATTTTAGGAGCTTAGGCCAAGAATATGAGATTAAATTACACCGAGAAATGTTACAGTTAGGGCTGGCATTTAGAGACGAAGAGTATTTACGTAAATATGGTTACGATAAGACTCCTGATGTTAAATTAGAAGTTCCGATTGCCATAGATGGTTTTATAGTTAATTGGGTTGAAAGTAAAGCTCTGTTTGGTGATGACATTGTGCATAAGGAATATATGCGTACTCAATATTTAAGCTATTGGAATAGGTGAGAATAGTTTTTTTTAAAACGTTAAACTTTAAATAATCGAGACAAACTTGCTTTGATTTTTTACAAAATCAAGTTAGAAATTAATTTTTGATATTTTATGGGGACCTCAAATATATTTGAATAATTAATTTTTAAAGAATACCTGTAAAAAATTATTACACAGACTAATCAAATACTTGCCATAGTTTTTAGTTTAAAAGTTAGTTTTGGTAAAACATGAACAGTGATTAAAAATGACGTCAATGAAAGAATTCTGGAAGAGGGTGCTTATGTATATTTATCTTTGCAAGGTGATACATTTGATTATTGATTTATCATTAATATTTAGTGAAAAGTTTATTGCAGTAGCCAACTTTCCAACAGGTGTATTTACTGTTTTGACCATGGAAATTATTAATTAGCGCCTATTATTATTTTTGTATTGATTTTGTTTTTGAAATTTAAGTGCTTTGACGATGGTTTGAGGTGAATAATAAAACTATTTTTAGTTTTATGTAAATACGCTAAGAGCTTCAATATTTAGTGTGCAATAATTATGTGATAATTGTGGACAATCAGCCAAATTAGCGGCTATTCTTTATTCATTATTAATTTAGGTAGTTGTATTGTTTATTCGTTCGTACGTAGTTTGAATAATAATTATTTTGGCACAGGTTTGGACCTGGTTTAATAATCTATTGGTTTGGGTTTCTGCAAACAGTTTCGCAGGGAAACGATAAACGATTTCTAATTAGAGATCATTTTCCTACGAATATTATTAAAATAGCAACACACACTTCCTTCGTGGAAAAGGATAACGAAAACTAAGTAAGGAATTATACATTTTTTTTGCATTAATTATGTCCGAATATGTTATGAAACTTTAATCTCAATAATTCGACGCATTATTTTGAAAAGCAAAGTAAATACAATCTTTTAAAATAGTTATAGCGCAGAACCAAAAAAAAAAAAAAATTCGGACATCATTAATAATTCGAATGTGTTAAATGTGGAACTAATTGATTTATTTTTAGGATTTAAATGACCAAGAAATACCCATATTTTTGTACGGCAATTTTAAACATTTTCGACGCATTTTAAGAAAAACAATTTAATAATGTTGAAAAAAGAGTTACCTAGTTGTGCATTACGAGGAAGTAATTATTAAATTATTAAAGTTTATTATCAGACATGACTCAGCTTGTGGGATCTACAATGATATTTATTTATTTTTATATACAATTTTAACTAACCATATGTTGATTATTAAGCAAGGTTTTATTGCAAGTTTTTAGTATATTGTGTCTTATGTTAGATTTTAATGGTTTTAACAAAATTCAAATAACATGTAGAGTAGTTTCGTGCATACGAAGGTAGTGTGGGAAATTAGACAGACATTGTTAATTGTTTCAATTTGACAGTTTCTCTCCAGCAAATTTATTTTATTCTTTGCATAATGTCCAACCAAGCTGAGCGGATCAAAGCTTTTAAGCTTGCCCAACATGCAAGGCTGCAAAAACAGGTATGTCAACATACCTTTTTGGTAGTTTTACTGATTTCTTTAAGAATATTTTAAAGCAAAACACTCCAATAATCTCCTTATTATTATTTACAATTCAATACAAATCTATTAAATGTTACTAATTTTCGCTTAAGGCCACTTTTTTGCATTTTACATCTTTTAGCCTTGAGTTAAAACTTAAATAAAATTACAGATTTAGAAAATTTTAATTAGTCGATTAAATTTTATACCTTCTGTTATTACTCGACGACGTTCGAATTGTTACACACAATTTTTTTCCGATTTGCTTTAAAATAACTTGGAGAATTTAGAGTCTTGATTTTAATTTAATTTATGACTAATTAACATCCTTGACCTCAATTTGTCTTGCCATCTGTTTTATGCGATTTCAGGAAATACCTGTTGCAAACTTGTATTTTCTTAAAATCATTTTTTGCGAAAAGTCAAAGGTACGTCGCATAAATCCACTCAACTTTTTTCGCAATTCAAGTCCAATTTTGATCGACTTAACGAAATTAAATATGTACACTTTTTAGGACGAAGAAGAGCAATGGATTTCGAGTGAAGAACTATGTACGGAAGGCAGTAGCGACGAAGAGACATCAAATACAAAACAAAGTCACCGAAAACCGAAACGAAATATTCGTACTGAGAAACGAGGAATATCTCCACTAGCGCAACCCCCAAAGAACATAGAAAACGAAGATACGTCTACCTATCAATCTGAATCTAACTATTTATTACCTGAAGCCACTTCAGTTCGAAAGCCGGTCGAGAAACGTCCGGAGTCTCTTAATTTAAGAACAACTACCGCCGATGTGAACGTAGGTTTTATCAACTCGAAAGTCGAAGATCTTGATTTGGCTTCGAGCAGCAAGAAGGAGTCCTCCGAATGTTCGGACGACGACGACATCGATCTTGAGCAAATGATACAATGGAGACCGAAACGTGGTAGCATCAAACTACCAGAATTTCCCGAAGGTATGATTGTAGAGGTTGCAACCGTATCTAGTACTACGATAAATTAATTAATCTCTCATAATTATATTTGTTACATGTATTTTTAACTGTATTTTATATTTGTATACCTTTGCACACTTACTCTTTATAGCAATAAAATGATATTTGTTGTTATTAACAACTCTTTGAACCGAAGCCAAATCCTTGTGGAGGAACTCGGAGGAACCGGCCACCCTAAAACACAAACTCTTCGAAGTTGACTGTTTCTACGAAGAAATGATTACTAAAATTAAAGCGCTTAAGAAAGAACCACGTTCCAAAAAGCTTCCCTGTAACGCATCCACAACTTCCTGCGAAAAAAATCCAGCCCTTACTAACATAATGAACGAGATCTTTAAAGCCGATTCCTTGATAGAAGAAAAGACGTCCTTCCAAGAGGTCCTTGCAATAGTATTTTCTAGCTACAACCTAATTTTTTGATTTTAGTAGACAATTAAAGTGGAACGAAAAAAATTAGAGGGCGAAATGCACGAATTAACGTCCGACGTGAAGGTGTCTTTAAGCCACACGAAGAGTTTGCAAAGTTTTTTAGAACTCTGTCATTTTTATAACACGACTAAAGGTGAACGTTTCTCGAATAGTTTTTTTTTTGAGTAATTCAACCTGTACTTTTAGAAAAAGAAGAATTGGATCGGGAATCAAGCGATCCTAAAGTTGTGCATCAAAACAAAGCTGTCAAATGTGAAAAAAACTTTGTGACGAGAAACATCGAGGTAGAAAGAAATTTAGTGTGTAGTTATTGATCAAACATTTCCAAATAAATTTGTAGCTGGCGAAGAAACGTTCGATGGCACAATTTTCGTTAACTGACGAAGAAATGGTGAAATTAGAGTTGTTACTTAAGGATGATGGTGAGTCGGTGGTTTCTGTACACATGTCGTTTGATTTGTATTTTGGCTGTGCAATTTAGCCGGCTAAAGAAGTTAGCTAAGTTAATTAGCTAGCTAACTGATCAGCTTAGCTAATTTAACTTATCTTAGGTAATTAGCTGGCGGCTTAACCGGCTAAATTGTACAGCCCAAATTTGCATAGATTACTATTTTCTTTTTAAATCCAAAAATTAATTTAAACAAATGCGGTGGAAGGGAGCGAAAAGATAGGAAAATCGTGTCAATGCGAGCGAAGGGGAACGATTAAAATTATTTAATCAATTTTTCGTTGTGAATCGTGCTCAAAACCGAGTGTGCACATTTACATATATGTTATATTTAGAAATACATCAAATAATGTTAATTGCGTAGTAAAAACCAAAAATTTTATTCTAATTCATACAATTACATATAGAGATGAAAACAGTGTGCACATAATTCAATAATTCGGAATTTACATTATTTGATGTTTTTTAAAATACAATATAGGGTTTTAGTGACTTCAATTAATTTTTAAATATAATAAAATAGTATAATCTCGACCAAATAATTGTTATATATTCTCGCAAAGTTATAATGCAATTTGTTCAAATATAATGTGATTAAGGTACAGGACCCAAATAAGGCCCACCTTAGGTTTATAAAAGCATAATTAATAGGTTTTTGAAAAAAATGCATCAATACTTCGTAATCAAAATGTTTATTTATATTAAACTTCAAAATAAAAGTAATAATCTTTCTTTTGTAACAAAAGAAGGAACCTTGAATAAATATAAAAAATAAGTCGGTTGGGCCTTATTGGGGCACCTATGTCCCTATAAGGCCCAAGGATTTCTTTATATATAAATTAACTTAATATCAATTTTAATAATCATTATTATATTTATATTAAATTATTATTAGTGTTATTAAACTTAAAATAATAAAATATTTGGTTATAATTTAATATTTTTAATAAAAATTGACTTGTAAATTTTTAACAACTTTTAGTTAGGTTTTTTTTAATCTTTATCTTTAAACAGTTTCCTGAACATTAAAATTCTTTGTCTGCGTCTGTAAGAACATTATTATTTTCAAATACACTCAAAACTGAATATGTTACAAACAAGGCCCACAAGGTTTTTTAGTGGGCCTTATTAGGACATATACATGTAATAGAAACATTTGTCACATTACATATACTGATAGGATGGCTTTGAAATACATATAGGAGGGTTATACGACGCGCATGCATACAATTAAAAATATTCACCTTTTTTGTAGCAGAAATTTTATAAAATCCAGCCTGCACTTTTCGTCGTAGCACGTTTCCCACTACAATGCAATTGTGCGTAAGTTATGGTCACGTACATTAATACCAGCTTTGACAATGATTCGAAATCAGGAAGCGGGAAATTTGAAAACTGGGCCTTATTGGGCATTGGGTCTTATTTGGGTCAGCTACCTTACTTAAAATTTCCCACTTTTGTCGCTTTGGACATCTTAAGCAATTTGTGGACTATGTAAATAGCAGTTTTGGACACAATTTAGGCTATTAAAAAAATCATTAATTATAAAATATATTTTTTTAAAGTTCACCGAAATTTAAATAATATTTAAAAGATATTGGACGTTAAACATTATGATTAATTATAAACTAATTTGACTTTATTATCTTCAATAGTGGGTACTACGCAAATACATACAATATAATATCAAATACATTAAAAATTGCTTTGTAACCAAGAAAATTCGCTTTTTATTGAGAAAGTACAAACCGTCTACAAATGGTATAGTGTCCAAAACCAGGAGTTTCTACCCTATATGTAAAAGTACGTGATTTGCAAAAGGGCGAATTTAATTTGAAAAACTTGCATATTCTGTAAAAGTAATATTGTTTATTTTTTTTTAATAGCGTTATTTAAAAGCACCATATCAAAGATTTGGGTGTTTCTAGCATTTAAAAATAGTTCTGCTATTTTAATCGTTCTCTCTCGCTCGCACTGACAAGTTTTTTGTATCTTTTCGCTCCCTTTCGCTCATTGCTATGATAAATACAATTTTTCGAACATAAAATCGAAATTTACTTAACTAAATTAAAAATTTTGATTTAAAAGAGCGAAAGATACATTAGATAAATCGAATAAATGCCAGGATGTGCGCATTCGAGCGAAAAGTGGCACATTTCCGAGCGAGGGAGGCAAATGAAGCGCGGCGCGGAGCGGCGCGCTTCATTTTCCCGAGATCGGAATGTGCCACTTTGAGCTCGAATGTGCACACTCGGTTTACAGCACGATTCACATTAATTTAGTCTAATAAATTAGACGAAAATACCATTGAATAATTTTAATCGTTCCCTCTCACTCGCACTGACAAGATTTTTGTATTTTTTCGCTCCCTTCCACTCATTGCTATGGTAAATACATTTTTCGAACATAAAATCGATATTTACTTAACTAAATTAAAAATTTTGATTTAAAAGAGCGAAAGATAAATTAGATAAATCCAATAAATGCCAGGATGTGCGCATTCGAGCGAAAAGTGGCACATTTCCGAGCGAGGGAGGCAAATGAAGCGCGACGCGGAGCGGCGCGCTTCATTTTCCCGAGATCGTAATGTGCCACTTTGAGCTCGAATGTGCACACTCGGTTTACAGCACGATTCACATTAATTTAGGCCAATAAATTAGACGAAAATACAATTGAATAATTTTAATCGTTCCCTCTCACTCGCACTGACAAGATTTTTGTATCTTTTCGCTCCCTTCCACTCATTGCTATGGTAAATACATTTTTCGAACATAAAATCGATATTTACTTAACTAAATTAAAAATTTTGATTTAAAAGAGCGAAAGATAAATTAGATAAATCCAATAAATGCCAGGATGTGCGCATTCGAGCGAAAAGTGGCACATTTCCGAGCGAGGGAGGCAAATGAAGCGCGACGCGGAGCGGCGCGCTTCATTTTCCCGAGATCGGAATGTGCCACTTTGAGCTCGAATGTGCACACTCGGTTTTAAGCGCGATTCACAATAATTAATTTACTTTCTTAGACGTCTAACTAAAATTTTACTGGCAAAAGAAGTATAACTTCAAAGATATTACCTATGCATAACAAATAATCTTTTTTTGTATTTGGGGTCTACCAAGGAAGTGTAGTGCTGCAAAGTTAAATAAACTAATTAGTACCACGAGCTATTTTTAATTTTAATTATTTGTTTAAGATGAGGACGAAGCCGATGGAAAAAAAGCGAAAAAAGAACCTCTTGGAGAGGACACGCCAGAAGCAGATTTATCCAATTTCAATCACTTTAAATTGAAAGAATCCGAAAGCGATTGCATGAAAAACTTGGACCACCAATTAAATGCAAGTCGGAGAGTTTTGCGAATCGCTTAAATTTTGAATTTGTTACTTTAAAGGAAATTTTGCAAACCTATCAGGGCGACGGAATCAACAGGGTCGAAGCCGTTGATGAATTGAAGGCGGCAGATCAGGAAGGAAGATACTGGCGGCACCATTCCGTGCAGAAAAAACTGGAAAATATCGAAAAAAGTCTCGCAAATATAGCGCTTGAAGAAGCGAGAGAACAAGAAAAATTGCAAAAGGAAAAAAGCAAACCGACAACGATATCGAGAAGGAAAACGAATAATTTGTAATTTATTGCTTTTAATAAATTCTTTTAAGGCGGGTTTTATTGGGGGTTTGTTCGGGTTATTAACAAATATATCGCTTCTGTTTCAAGGGTTTTGGAGTACGCCTGCAATCATTAAGGGGATTTAGAAGACAATGGAATATTCAAGGGGAAAATTATACCTCAATTGTACATCTGTGCAAGTTCACCCTTATTCAAATCTGATCGGCGGTCTTAAATATTTAGCCATTTGACTCGTATTATTTTCCTAAAGCCCAAGAGCAAAAATCGTAGGTTTTTTTGGAGTTTGCGGAATTATTTAAGGGATAATAATTTGAATTAGCGAGGGACGATGTTCATGAATTTACCCCCCACAAGTTTGGCTGGTATTATAATTTGATTTATGGCTGTATTTATGTACTTGTTATGAAACCAAGCGAACGAAATTAACTTTTTCATTGTTAGCCACACACATTGTGCTTACCAAATCAACCCCTCCGTTTATATCATTTCAAATATAATAAACCCCAATTTTATTTGTTCGATATTATCAAGTTATTAAATTAATTCTCTTTTAATTAAACAGCGCGCAGGTCTTCTATTGATCTTTAAGATTTTACTAAAATCGATTTTAATTACATATTCTTTGAATGGATTGTATTTACCTAATGTATTTTATAAAAATTATATTTCTGTAATTTTCAAGACAATGACCCTCATATAAAAAGTATAAAAGGCAAAATTATATCTCTCATACTTTAATTTGAATCTGAATCGGCACCTAAAACTGCAAAACATTGCCCATTTAACCAAACTTCTATCTCCACTAATAAGAAAGATACCCATGTTAGCCTACTCAATTTGGGACACACTGTATAAATTTTTTTATGATGTCTAAACAAAACCCCAATAATTTGCTTTAATTTTACAAAGTAAGCGTCAATTCCAAATTAATTACGTGCAAACGCAATTTCCATTATAAAGGGTGTTTCGAATTAAAGCAGAAAATATTAAGATTTTCAAAAATTGCCAAAAACAATCGTTACGAGGCTTTTTAATTATTTAAAAGAGATTATTATTACGAACCGATAAACACGTGTGCCTATTTAAAAACTCAAATGCACGATGCCGGAAAGCGCGATAACGTTAACTTGCAAATGGCCGAAAGCGCTACGTCGAACAAAGGAAAATTAATTTTGGGTCTCGCAACTGACATTTTGGAAAGCCATTACGACCAAAAAAGCCGAGATTTTTGAGAAAGGTGGCGTAAAGATTTTTAAAGTATTATTTGTGACTTAACAAAAACGACAAAACAGAGAATATTTAAAAATAAGCTTACAATTCAAATTTATATACAGGGTGTACCTCGGAGAGTTCCAAAAGCCTTTGGTAAACACTATTCTGTTCTACAAAAACACTAATTAGTCAAAATCAAAATTTTTTAGGACGTTCTTAACACTTCAACCTGCGATTCACGATTGGGGTGCGGGGGGGAACGATGTATGCCGTTTGCAACATTATCCGTTTATTTTAATTTTGGTGTATGTTAAATACGATTAAGAAACTTTCTAAAAACGGCCGTACCGATGTTTTATAATTATTTGTAATTTTGTACACACCAAAAACAAGTAATGTAACTAATTTAAATCAACTCGTGCGAGCCATCTACGGTACACGCACTAGTTTACATTGATTTACAAGAGTTCAAATAAATAATGCAATTAAACAAATATTTGCATTTTTAATTTTTAAGTAATGTATTAAAGTCGTTTAAAAAACTGTTTTAACGACTGATATAATTTAAAAATTTTAATTATTCTTTGAAGCACATATGTTACATTCAAAGCACGTTGTATTCAAGCTGCCTATGTATACGTTATGGAAAATTTGGGTATAAGTAAAGGGGCGGAGTTTATGTATTGATTTTTCACGAAACCGTTCACGAACCACTTCGTATTGAAGCTTCGTATAAGTTAAGGCACATTTGCGCAGTATAGGGGCGGAGTTTATGTATTGATTTTTCACAAAGCCTACAAAGTATTGATTTTTAGATATGCCAAATAGGTAGGGACATCGCCATAAATTTCCAGTGGTTACGTTATGTTTAAGGCCACTGACCTGTGCGTTGCTCATAAATAAACCTGCATTCGTCGCTTGCTGCCACGCAAACCGGCACAAATTAGTGTTTTAACTGTGTTTAATTAGTGTTTTAATTGGTCACGAGTGCGAAAGAGTGTCGGAATCGGTTTAGAATGAAAGTTCGCACGAAGTTCCAAATTCGAGACGGTCGCCGGAGCGCTGGCATTCGCCCGACCACTGCGCATTACGTTAAATGCAAAGAATTGGAAACTATCCTAAACGGCGACCAAATATAATGCAAATTTAATTGACAAAGTACTGATTGTTGGTCCGCGTGTGTTACAGGGAATGCTCGCTAGTTAGAAGTACACAACCCGTAAAAACTTATGAGGAAATGCGTTAAAGTTTTTGCTATAGAAAGATGATGGTCAGAGAGGAGTGTCCGTTAGGAGAGGTATTACTGTACGTTGTTGTAAAAATTTGGAAATGTTGAATATGTTCAAGAGGTGACCGTGCAAAAATAGGTAAAGTTAGTTTAAATCAGATCATTGTAAAGACATATTATTTTTCAGGTCTATTAACCCCAATCAGTGGCGTATCTAGAATGGGGCCTGATAGGGCACGTGCTCTGGGCGTCGTTCAAATAAGGGCGCAAAGTTCTCAAATTATTCAACTTAAAAATCATATTAAACCAACAATATAATTTGTGTTCAACAGAAAAAAACAGATATCGAAAATGTTATAAATCGATTTGCGTCGCAGAAGGCAAGGAAGATGCAATTTTAAGTTTAACGCCCTTAAAAGAGAATTTTTTGGACGAATAGAGAAAATAAAAATCTTTTGTCAGAGGCGCATCTTTAAATAGTCGCTTTGGGCACCATTTTCGTTTGGTACGCCACTGATTCTTTATATTAAAAAAACTAATATCTCAATACTCAAATTATTTAATTTTTTTATTATAAAATTTAGCAAGGAATAGACTTAAATTTTAGTTAAAAAAAAAAAAATTAAGTGAGAAGACATGTATAAAAGATCATGTTTAACTTCGTTCTTTGTTTCAGAATTATTAAAAATTATCCAAATGGAAAATTTTTCGACTTTTTCGAGTTTAAAAGACCCATAGATTAAGTATTTAAATTTCAAAGAAGTCTAGGTATTTTTTTAAACAAATTGCAAGCCCAATGTATCCTTTATTTTAATTATTAAAAAAAGGTTCGTCATTAGCGTTTAATTGCTATATCTGTAAGTAAATTTTAATGGCCAATTGTTTGGTTTCGTCGAGAACGAACAAGTTTTTATGTAATGCAATTTTAAGTACAAGATTACAGTAAACGTTGGGGGCGGTAAGAGAAGCAAACTTTTTACAATAGCTTAGTTGTTTCCTCGAACTAGAATGAACTCTTGTGTAGAATACAAAGGGTATACAAAGTAATTTCGCCTTTCAACTCGACTATAAACAATTTATGACGACGTAATATTGCTTTGTGGGCACACTTCGAATCCCTTTGTCAATATTTGTCTCGCTGCCACACCGAGATATTTGCCTCTTTCAAACCCTGCATTGTCTAAAAGCACGAGGGAAATAAATTTAATATTGTTTTTTACCGCTCACTTTATCTGCCGAATAAAATATTTAAATGTAACTTTCTGTAAATTACACAAAAAATTTATTGTGCCTAGTTTTATTAAATCTAAATCTTATTATTTGACGTTAGCGGGAATCGGACGACCAATAAAACAACACTTTGTTAAATATGCAACGTTTCGTTTTTTTATTGAAACGTGTTCAATTGTACAATTTTGAGTTTTGATGGTTAACACCATCAAAACTCAAAATTGAACAATGTGTTAACATTTTTTGAGATGTTAAGATGCTTGCAATAAGTTTCAATGGAGAAACGAAACGTTGCATATTTAACAAAAGTTGTCCAATTCCTGTTAACTTTAAATACAGTCAAACCTCGATAAGCCGAAATTTGATAACTCGAACCTGTTTCACTGGGACTTGCCTATTTCAACGTTAATATTTTTATATCGATAACTCGAATTATTTTTAGTTTCCCTTCGACTTCGACTTACCGAGGTTCGACTGTAATATTAAAAGATATTGGACGTTAACATTATGAATAATTCTAAATCTTATTTTATTAGATTTTGGGGGACATTAATTGAATGTTTTTTTTTTAAACGAAACAATTGTAATTTTAATTAGACTAAGTAAAACATCTATTGTCCTTAATAATAATAAACAACTATTCAGATTATAGGAGGAAGAGATGTTGAAATCAACTCGAAACACACCCTCAACATGTCACTAAGGGCTTAATTGAATACATGGAGGTCGCGTCGAAAATTCCTTTAATATTATCACTTATCAGATGAGATTTGTCGATAAATCACTCCGTCACAATCTAAACGAGGACGATTATTGGATTTAGGGTTTGAAGGACTCAGGGGTTGGGGGTTCAGTGTGCCCCTTGAGGGGTGCATACAAGTACCTTGTAATTCAATATTCTGCTCCGCCCTAAAGGTTATACGTTACCCTGGTGACGGGGATGCTGTATTTTCTGTCGATGGCGGACTGGGGTGGAGTTTTCCTCTGTTAAACTTGCTCTAAAACTGAACCCTCGTTAAAAAATCTGTTCTTCGTAAGTTTATATTTTAATCTAGACAAATTTTTACCTACCCGTTTTTTAGATATTAGGGACCAAAATGGTTTTTGAAGTTATACTTCTTTAGGCACGTTGAGAGTGAAATTTTAGCAGGCAGCGGAAGTTGCGCGCGCACACCTATCGAAAATTCGACAGTTGAAGTTAGCCGCCTAAGAAAGTAAATTAATTATTGTGAATCGTGCTTAGAGCCGAGTGTGCACATTCGAGCTCAAAGTGGCACATTCGATCTCGGGAAAATGAAGCGCGCCGCTCGCGTCGCGCTTCATTTGCTTCCCTCGCTCGGAAATGTGCCACTTTTCGCTCGAATGCGCACATCCTCGTATTTATTGGATTTGCCTACTTTATCATTCGCTCTTTCAAATCAAAATATTAAATTAAAATTAGTAAATATTGATTTTATGTTCGAAAAACATATTTGCCATAGCAACGAGTGGAATGGAGCGAAAAGATACGACAATGGCGACAGGGCGAGTGAGAGAGAATGATAAAAATTAATTGACTAAATTTTCGTCAAATTTATTGATCTAAATCATTGTGAATCATGCTTAAAGCCGAGTGTGCACATTCGAGCTCAAAGTGGCACATTCCGATCTCGGGAAAATGAAGCGCGCCGCTCCGCGTCGCGCTTCATTTGCCTCCCTCGCTCGGAAATGTGCCACTTTTCGCTCGAATGCGCACATCCTCGTATTTATTACATTTATCTAATTTATCCTTTGCTCTTTGAAATCAACAATTTTAATTTAGTTTGGTAAATATCGATATTGTATTGGAAAAATGTATTTACCATAGCAATGAGTGGAAGGGAGCGAAAAGATACGAAAATCTGGTCAGTGCGAGTGAGAGGGACCGATTAAAATTATTCAATTGTATTTTTGTTTAATTTAGACTTGAACAAAAATATTAAGGTATTTATTATATATTTTTAGATTGAAGTTCACGGTACCATAACTCAAAAATATGACACATAAGGCCACTTGACATAGGGGTATGTTTTTGTACAGTTTAGAGTTATTTATAAGTGAGTCAAGTTTTAGTACTCATTCGTCTGACACGCTAAATAATAATGCAAACAGTCAGTTTTACTGTTAACTATAAATATTATTTTTGAAAATATGATTGAAGATAAAGTTGAAGAAGAAGATAGAGTTATTATGGTGATTAATTCTCTTGAGTAAATAGAAGGATCTGTAAATAGTACAATTAGAAATAATTCTATTGTTTTGCAAACCATACTAACTTCTTCAATACCATTAAAATAATGATATAAATTCGTCAAGTAAAAAATCTCTAAGAAAAAGCACAAATAAACGAAAATTCAAATATGTTATTATTAAAGGCTTTCTGGAAAAAATTTTAAACAAATTGATACTAAAAAAATATAATAAAATACATCTTATGTAAAAGAATTTAACGTATAGTCAAAATTGATGGTACAGTTGCGTAGTTTTTGAGAAAATCACTGAAATTCAGTCAAAACAAGAAATAAATTAAAAAACAGATTTTAATTTAATTTTCTAACTTAATTTTTAATTTGAAATCTGCTATACAGGCTGTTTCACGACGAGCTTACACTATCTATATTGAAGTTGAACTTTTTCATGAACCCTGTATACAATAAAGCAGTTTTTAACATGTCATCAATTAGCTTGACCTTTCTACTCATTAACAGACTTTTTTTATTTGGTATGTTTACATAGAATTTTCAATATAATGGTCAGCACCTGTCAATTATTAATTAAAAAAAATAATATCTCGAAAAGAATACATTTTAGGTATATGGAGACAGTACAATTTAACGTATAATTCGAAAATTTATTAATATACAGGGTGTTCTAGTTAAAATAACGAAGTTGCTATCTGTCAAAATATTCTCAATAAATTTGCTATACCTATAGTCAAATTTGATGGTACACTTTTGAGAAAATCACTGAAATTCAGTTAAAACACAAAATAAATTAGAAAACATAATTTAATTTAATTTTCTAACTTAATTTTTAATTTTAAATCTGCTATACAGGCTGTTTCACGACGATCTAATACTATATATATTGAAGTTGAACCTTTTATAACTTTTATGAACCCTGTATACAATAAAGCACTTTTCGACATGTCACCAATTATCTTGACCTTCCTACTCATTAACAGATATTTTTTATTTGGTATCGGGGATGTTCACATAGAATTTTCAATATAAAGGTCAGCACCTGTCAATTATTCATTAAAAGAATTAATATCTCCAAAAGTATACATTTTAGGTATATGGGGACATTACAATTTAACGTAGAAACCGAAAATTGATTAATATACAGGGTGTTTTAGTTGCTATCTGTTAAAATATTTTTAATAAATTTGCTATAACTTGTTATCCATCTATACCAAATTTTATAAAAATCCTGTAAGTACTTTTCAGGATATAGGATAGTGTAAGCTCGACGTGAAACAGTCCGCATTTATTTCAGTCATACTAAAGAAGTATAACTTCTAGCCAGCCGATTTTTTCTTATATAAATGCAAAAGAAGAATTCTAAATGCAGTTTTTCGTTGTAAGTTAATCGTGGACATATAGAAATGTGAGGATTCACGAGTGGTAGGGTGTGTGATGTGCAACTTTGCACGAACAGGTTTCCTTCCGCAATATTTAATTTAAGCATGGCCGCGTTCCGGTTGTCAAACCGATGTTGACTCCATCTCATTCTGAAGAGTAATAAGATTTATCCTTGCCGCTCAATATTCTCAATCGCAGTTCGGATGCCCTGTTTGAAAAGACGTATAACAACGATTTTTCATGATATAGGATGCGAATAAGAGCACCAAAGCTCTCAGAATGTATGTTCATATGAACATAAAAGTTATGAGAAGCAATTTTTATTTGCTTTTCATTCCTCTTATTTTTATTTTTATTCTTTTCAGCTTCGTTCTTGTTCAGTCCCAAACGCTTATTAATTATCCGATTTTGATATAGTAAGATATAAATGAATATATCATATGGGCTAGAGCAATGTGGAAAGGGTTGATGATTATTTGCAACCGCAAAAAGGAAGCTCCACCGCTGCTCGTTATTGAGCTGCATAGTTTGACGCTGACTCGACACGATCAAGATTAATCTTTTCCATTGTCATGGTGTTCCATTTCACACAATCCTGGTTAATTTGATTGTCGCGTGGATGACTGGAAATATATCAGCTATTCTACTTCGAAATCCACAGTAATCGAAGACATCTACGTCTATGTCTAAAATCAACTGGAAGCTGAGCTTTAACGTTGCCTATCTCGTCCATAAAAAAAACCGGTGCGTGTACTTATGCACGAGCGCTAGAAGTTATACTTCTTTGGCGTGCCTGAATTAAATATTGCGCCTCTCTTAAATTAATTGAATCATGAGGCCTTCCCGTTGTTCTCTTATTCTCCGATTTACTCGGAGCTCTTAAAATTCGATATAGAACATCATATATCAGTTTCATTAAAATCGGAGGATACCTAGTAGAACGAAAGTAGGCGCTTTCTACACACGTGCGGAAAGAAAAGCAAAACTATAGTGTATTCTAACCTGGAGATATCGGTCACTTTATTACCGCCGCATCGCGATCGAAAATCTTTCGCAGCCGGTGCTAAAAAAACAAAATATAAGGTGAATTAATTATTGTAGCGGATGGTGAAAACTCAGTTTGCAATTCGAATCAAAAGTAACAGATTTCAAATTAAAAATTAAGTTAGGAAACGCAATTAAAATCTGTTTTCTAATTTATTTCTTGTTATTTTAGTGCTTTTGTTGAAAACTACGCAAATGCATCATCGATTTTGACTATACGTTAAATTCTTTTAAATAATACGTATTCTATTATATTTTTTTTGTATCAATTTTTTTTAAATTTTACTCAGTAAGTCTTTAATAATAACACATTTGTATTTTCGTTTATTTGTGCTTTTTGTTAGAGATTTTTTACTTTACGAATTTATATCATTATTTTAATGACATTGAAGTAGTTAGTATGGTTTGCAAAACAATAAAATTATTTCTAATTGTACTATTTACAAATCCTTTTATTTACTCAAGAGACTTAATCACAATAATAACCCTGTCTTCTTCTTCAACTTCATCTTCAATCATATTTTCATAAATGAATATTTATAATTAACAGTAAAGTTGGCTGTTTGCATTATTATACAGCCTGTCAGACGAATGAGTACTGAAACGTGACTCACTTATAAATGATTCTAAACTGTACAAAAACATACCCCCATATTAAGTGGGTTTATGTGGCATATTTTTCAGTTATGGTAACGTAAACTTTAATCTAAAAATATGTACTAAATACCTTAATAATTTGTAATTCAATTAAGAAAATTACTGTCGATTTTCATATCTTTTATCCTCGACCAAAAAGTTAATGTTATTTTTTGAGAAATAGTCGTGGAAATAATTCTCAATTCCTTATTTGAAATGCTTAAAATGATTGCCCGGAGAATTCATTTTAATAAAGAACTATTGCGAATTATTCGCATTTGAGCGTCGATATTGCAGATTAAAAAATGCTCTGCAGATACTAATTAACACGGATCCCCGTTTCTAATTATCAATTTTTTTTCCGTATACATTAACATGAAAGTACAGTTGAATCCCGATAACTCGAATGTTAAATACTTTAAATTCTTTTAGCTTTGACTTATCGAGGGTCATCTGTACTTTTAAATGTGGCATTAATTTTTCTGTTTTTTAGGGCTGGTGCGAAGGTTTCAAAATATGGGTGAACGGCAGTGCATGGTATGAGCTTTTAGAATGTGCCGTGCTGAACGTGGTAAAAAAGAAGCTAAAAAGCAAAGTAAATAAGTTTATACCACCAAAGATGCAGTGACGGTTCCGATAAGAAAACCAGATAGTACATCGCTCCAATGATGCTTATAATCCGATACTCTTGTCATCCCTGTGTATATTGAGGAAATGATTGCTAAAAACTGCAGTGTATGTTTTAGCAATTTCGAACCATCCCATGTCATTCTTATTTGCAGATATATCTAAAATTGTAATTATTTTAGGGCTCCGATAGTACCCGTTCGAGACTCCATGTATTATTGTTAATTGATTGCTTAAAGAGGTTTCAATTGATCACACAAATTGTAGTTTAACTTACGGCAAAATACACCATGGTATACATCGAGAAAGAGGAATGACAAGATGGAAAAGACAGTCTAAAAAATAAATAATACAGTCACTTTAAACTTTAAGTTGATAAAAAGTCATAGCAGGTAATTTCTTAAAAACTTCCTTTTTGCGTTACAAGAACATTGCGAATCAAAAGTTACAAAAACCTGGTAGAAATACGGTCCTGTGCTATTATGTAAAAATTTAAATTTAAATTAATACAGTCGAACTTCCATAAGTCGAACGCCGATAAGCCGAATTTTTGATAGCTCGAACTCGAACCAGTTTCCCTAGGACTTGCCTATCTCAACGTTAATATTTTTATGTCAATAACTCGAAATTTAATAAATCGAATTATTTAATTAGTCGAAGCGTTTTAGAATTCATTAAATTCAAGTTTCCATTAGTAAATAGGTCGATGACTCGAAGTTCAATTTTACAACTTTTCTAAAAATTTCTCTATCTGAGAGAGGATTAACGACCGCTTGGTTTGGTGTTATTGATGCTGTAAAAGCTCTATTGTTAACTACGAATAAAAGGTTTATACTACAAGAATGTTTTGACGGCGGCACTTCAATTGGATTTAAAAACTAATTTATGTTTAAATGCCTTATGAACAGTTATAAATTTGTGAGATGGTTTTATCGTTTATTTTAGAAAAAAAAGAAACTATTTTTGCATTTTATTTTTCAATTTGCTAGTTATTCGTCGACTACGAAGACTAACAAATGTGTTTTACGTTTTTTATAGCTTGTAACAGAGTATAACAGAAAATCTAAAAAGTTTAATACTTTTCTAAAATTATTTACGTATTAACATGGAGTGTAAACGAAAATTAAAAGTTTAACCATAAGGAGAAAATTAATCTTATAAAAGAAGTGGAACGTGGGCTCAAAAGAAAAAAGGATATAGCTAAAGATTTTGATATTCCCGCAAACACTTTATCAACCATTTTAAAAAACAGAGACCTAATTGTAGCTGCTAAAGATACAAATGACAAATGTCAACGTTGATAAAGATTTGGAAGTTGCTGAAATTCCTAGCGATGAAAGCATTATAAGTAAAGTGCTAGAAGAAAATAAGAAAAACTGTGAAAGTGAAAGTGAATATGAAAGTGATACAGATGTTACAGTAAACAGCCCTTCAACAACTCAAGTTTACAATGCAATAGATACTATTTCTCTATTTCTATGTGCTCAAGAAGATGTTCCTACAGATATATTATTATCAGTAAGATCATTGGAAAAATTTGTAGAAACGCAACATTTTGGAGCAATGAAGCAAAAGACAATTTTAGATTACTTTCAATTTAACAGTAAATAATATGTAAATAACTATATTTTTTAGGGTCTTAATAAAAATAAATAATGTTAATGATTGTAGATCAATTTTGGTTATTTTCTATAAAAAATGAATGATATATATATACGGAAGTATTTAACTGAACTTCTTTTGGTAACTCGAGTTTTTGATATGACGAATTATTTTTGCTGTCCCTTCGACTTCGACTTATCGAGGTTCGACTGTATTTACTAATTTCAATATTTATTTTGTGCTTTGAAAGAGCGAAGACTAAAAGTAGACAAACCTAATAAATGCGAAGATGTGCGCATTCGAGCGAAAAGTGGCACATTACCGAGCGAGGGAGGCAAATGAAGCGCGACGCGGAGCGGCGCGCTTCATTTTCCCGAGATCGGAATGTGCCACTTTGAGCTCGAATGTGCACACTCGGTTTTCAGCACGATTTGCATTAGTTTAGGCTAACAAATTGGACGAAAATACAATTGAATAATTTTAATCGTTCTCTCTCACTCGCTCTGACAAAATTTTTGTATCTTTTTGCTCCCTTCCACTCATTGCTATGGTAAATACATTTTTCCAATATAATATCGATTTTTACTAAACTAAATTAAAATTATTTATTTCAAAGAGCGAAGGATATATTAGATAAATGTAATAAATACGAGGATGTGCACATTCGAGCGAAAAGTGGCACATTTCCGAGCGAGGGAGGCAAATGAAGCGCGACGCGGAGCGGCGCGCTTCATTTTCCCGAGATCGGAATGTGCCACTTTGAGCTCGAATGTGCACACTCGGTTTTCAGCACGATTTGCATTTGTTTAGGCTAATAAATTGGACGAAAATACAATTGAATAATTTTAATCGTTCCCTCTCACTCGCACTGACAAGATTTTCGTATCTTTTCGCTCCCTTCCACTCATTTGCTATGGTAAATACATTTTTCCAATATAACATCGATATTTACTAAACTAAATTAAAATTATTGATTTCAAAGAGCGAAGGATAAATTAGATAAATGTAATAAATACGAGGATGTGCGCATTCGAGCAAAAAGTGGCACATTTCCGAGCGAGGGAGCAAATGAAGCGCGACGCGGAGCGGCGCGCTTCATTTTCCCGAGATCGGAATGTGCCACTTTGAGCTCGAATGTGCACACTCGGTTTTCAGCACGATTCACAATAATTAATTTACTTTTTAGACGTCTAACTTCAACTGTCAAATTTTCGTTCCGTTGCGTGCCAAAATTCGACTCCCAGCGCGCCAAAAGACGTACAACTTCAACAACGGGAAAACGTTTGATTTTTCGCCTCGCTTTTTGAAGCCCCAAGATGCAACAAACAATATGTCTCGTTTTAATATACCAACATAACATGTCAGAAGGACAAAACAAGCCGTAAGTAGTTTTGAACAGTACTTGACGTAGCGTGACATATCACACGCTAAACTTGAGCCATTGTGCGATAGAGGCGGAGGGATGCGGATCAAAAACTAATAATCCCAGCACTACCGGCAACGTCCAGTGGCTTGTAAATACAAAGCCGGCTTAATATTACAGGGGATGTTTCCACCCGCTGGGTGATCATCAACGACACTCGTACGCCTCATCTCTCCTTTTGATTCCGCTTCGCTAAATTAACTCGTCACATACCTTTCTGATCTTTTGGGGCTTATAGCGATGTAACGTGCTTGCCTTATGTTTTTATAAATATTTGTTTTGCGGCCTTTTCGAAAAAGCCCATTGCTTTTTTTGTTGTTTATCTAAAATTTGTTTCTATAAGATTAGCTGATAACGAAAAGTGTTTAATTATAATGATGCACGTTTGTATGTCTCAATTTTTTTACTCATACAGGACACTGCTGTAATAGATTAGAGATAATCCAAATGAAATAGTATTATATCAACTACTTGATCTTATTGCGTTTAGAACCCGAAATTGAAAGTATTTATTAAGTTTTGATATTTGACATAATTATAAGTAAGGTACTGGAGGGTAATAAGGCCCACTTAGTGTTAAATATTTTTTATTAAATAAACTAAGACAACTCATAACATAATATGAATTCTAAATGATTTTTACATATTTTTTTCTGAAAATAATGTAAATTTAAAAACAAAAAAAATGAAAACACATTTGTAAAAAGCAAAACTGGGCCTTATTAAACAAACAGGCAGATAATAAGGCCCGCCTTAAAAGACAACGGCAGATATTATGTCCCGAATAAAGTATTCAATTCAGGGGTAGCAACTTTGGCATATAAAAGGTGCTTGGTCATCTTTTGTTAGTCCATCACATTCTTCATGTACCCAAGTGTTACATAACCTACAAGATCTCATATTAGCCACAAAATCATGGTTGCAGACGGAACACATCCAAGATTGTTTTCAGGAGCCAGCAATATTGTATTTTTATGTAACCCTGATTTTGATTGTAAGTCACGACCCTCAAGCATTTGCCTTTTATTAAAATATTAAGGCCCGGGCCTTATTACCTGAGTAGTACATTTTTCTTTTTTCAGATTATCTTTTTTTCTCATTAAATAAATCAAGTCAACTAAAGAAGAAGTCAAAGAAGAAGCTTACCTCTTTGTATATAATTTTGCTCCTCTTAAATATTCACACGACAGCACTAATTGAAAGTTAATTTGGCAGAGATACATTTATAAATTGCACACAATATTGAGGTAGATTCACCAAATCGAGGTTTCCCGCGTTAATTGAAACCCAGAAAATTTTCCAACCCAGGGGTTATATGTTTTAGATGTTTCTCGCTCGCCGATGGCACTAAATAAGCGATCTCGATTGTAGTTTTTATTTAATGGCTTCTGGGCTTTATTATCTGGTGGGCCTTATTATCCTTCGGTACCTTATACTTGAAAAGAATTAACAAATTCGTTTTCACCATTAACTTAAATGCTAGCACTTTTACTTAATAATTATTTAATTTAGGAATTAATTTACTTACAGTTCTAATGCACTAAACTAATTGATTTACACTCGTATATTTATTTCCAATGTATTTATCTAGACAATGTCTTACGCCCAAAATTTCAGTGCATGTTTAACCATTCGTTTGCGCTAATGCCTGTTTAAGGCTGCGCACAACCATGTATTTTACATACTGCGCAGCCTTAAACAGACGTTAGAGCAAACGAATGGTTAATCATGCACTGAAATTCTGGGCGTTAGAGATTACCTTGAGTTTCACCAGGCGAGCGGAGTCACTAACGAAACCAACTGAGTCTTAAACTGCTTATTACGGGAGTCGGCTACGCTTATATGTGTGTCGTGTTATCAATTATCCAGCTTCTAGAAAACTGTAGATTATTCTGATATCGACATTTCTAGGTAATGTAGATAGAAATTTTTCAGTTGCGTGCATTTGAGATAAATGTACCACATTTGCTTAATTTATCTCTTGCGTTCGATTAAGTTAATCTATCGCGAGCGCTACATCCATTCATCGCGTTTTTTACAGTATTATGCCACTAATTGTTTTTCCTGTTAATCCAACATCGGCGAATAAGATTGTGAATGAAAAATAATACTTTGACTAATTTAAGATATTTATCCAGGCGCATTTAATAACACTTTGTATATTTCAGGTTTGGACCACTTCGGACTCGAAACTAACGCAAGACATATGTATATGATACGAAGCGAATGGCAGTCTTTAATAAAAGGAATATATTGCATATTTAGATGTACGCAGGGTGACAAATTTTGTCCGTATTAGCCCTCCCTTAACTATACTTTAGCATCTACCCCTCTGTTTATAACACTTTACTGCATTCCTGCGACACGCGTTTCATGGCACGAGATCCTTTCTCTTTTATTAATACAAAACTAATTACACATCTTTCAGGCATACACGTTTATCAATAACTTATATTGTGTCAAGACTACATTTAATAAGGCCATTTTTAAGAAAACGAAAGCTCGAAAATGTTTGTAAAATCGATTTCGGCTTGGAAAGTTTTAAAATCAACAGCTTCGCGTTCGAAAAACTAATGATTGGCAAGGAAGACGTAACGAGCGATAAAATAAAGTAGAGAGCTCTAGAAATCCATCGATATTATACAGGGTCATGAATATTGAGTGTTAAAATTAAAATACACTGCGTTTAAGCCGCGAACAAAAGTTGAAGAGCTTTCGAAAGCTGCACAGCTGCGGCTATTGGGGGGCCAAAAGCAGCGGGGTCGTCGATTTAATTTATCTCAAATTTGATTTCGATGCAAACTCTGATATCAGGTGGTGGTCCTTTTGTTTTTCTGCTTACGCACATATTTTTTTTTGTGTTAAATCTGTCGGCGCTTCGGCCGAAGCCAGCTTTGCTCTGCGCCTATTAATAACAACTTATTTGCTGTCGGATTACTTAAGAACAACAAACACTATTAAACTTTATTAAAGTTATAGCAGCGAGCTTAAGTTTATACAAACTACAAATAGTCACGTGCAGTGGTCGGCGACATCTCTTTAACATTACAACGCCCGAGGGCTTTAGCGAAACCCTTGAATACTGTAGTGTCTTTTAAGCACTAGTGTAAATACACTTCAGGACCGAATTATACCCTTTTTTGTCACTGAATTCGCGTACAGTCAAAAGCGACGACGAAGGGACCGATTATATTTTAAAAAAAAACGAAAATTTTGACATTGCTTGCATAATTGTTCTTTGGGTGGGCCAAAGGAACTTCGGTTTTTACAAATATATGGTGCTAGAATTTTTTTTGATCATTTCGCGTAATGTTAGAATTTTTTCGTTTAACAGTTGGCAGTACTGGATTTAACGCATTTTACAAACAAATTGCTTGGCATTTGGTTTACATTTGTTAGTTCATTAAACGATGACAGTCAGTATTTTTTCAAACACTTTTATATATATTATTATTCACTTTGTTGTTTGAAAAAATATTGAGCGTAAGTATGTGAAACCTTAGAACCATCCCCCGTCGTGCTGAACTTCGGAGGTTCATTTAGAAATGTTTTTCCTCAAAAAATAAAAAATATGAGGCTCTTAAAATTCGATATAGAACGATATATGTCAGTCTCTTTGAAATTGGGGGGACTCAGTAACTAATAACTAATTATCTATTGGTCTGATTAAAAAATGACAACGGACTTTTCGTCTCAGATTTTTATTTTCTGTGAGATGTATCAATGGCGTCTATTGGTACTGGGACACCCTGTATATAATAAGTATACTTATTGGGCATTATAGATCTAGAAATCCACACAATATTCTACGTTAATTAAGGATATGCTGTACAGGTTTGAGCACTGCGGACACTTTACCCGCGTACACTTACCCGTTGCGTTAGAGACAATAGAAAAGATATATATATATATATATATATATATACCGGGTGTTTCATTTAAAGTGCCACGAGCTTATAACTCCTAAACTAATCAAAATTTCAAAAAAAGTACAAGTTTAAAAAATTTTTAATTTATTTGATCTATACAATGGCATAAATATAAATTTTGTTTTACTTCCGGTTTAACCGGAAACGGTGTCAACTTCCTTATCTTAAATAGAAGGGTATTTATTTTTTTTATAATTGGATAGAGCTCGTTGAGAGCTTTCCAAATATGTATAACAAGTGACCATTTTCTTAAAAAAGAAATTTTTTTTAAATAAATTTCTATTTCAAAATGTGGTGTTACAATAAGGTGCCACAAGCTTATAACTCGTAAAATAATTAAAATTTCAAAAAAAGTACAAGTATAAAAGTGTCTTTAATTTATTTGATCTATACAATAGCATAAACATACATTTTTTTTACTTCCGGTTTAACCGGAAACGGTGTCAATTTCTTTATCTTAAATAGAAGGGTATTTATTTTTTTTATAATTTGATAGAGCCTGTTGAGAGCTTTCCAAAAATGTATAACAAGTTACCATTTGATTAATAAATAATTTTATAAAAAAATAATTTTTTATTTCAAATTGTAGGGTTTCAGTAAAGTGTCACAAGCTTATAAGTTCTAAGCTAATAATAATTTCAAAAAACCTGCAAGTAGAAAAGTTTGTTTAATTTATGCGTTCTATGTACAAATGTATAAGAAACAATCTCTCATATAATTTTACGTTAATGCTATACGTTAGAATTTTATTTAAAAAAAAAAAATTTTAAGAAAATGGTCACTTGTTATACATATTTGGAAACCTCTCAACGAGCTCTATCCAATTATAAAAAAAAATAAATACCTTCTATTTAAGATAAGGAAGTTGACACCGTTTCCGGTTAGACCGGAAATAAAACAAAATTTATATTTATGCGATTCTATAGATCATATAAATTAAAGACACTTTTATACTTGTACTTTTTTTGAAATTTTGATTATTTTACGAGTTATAAGCTTGTGGCACCTTATTGTAACCCCACATTATGAAATAATTTATTATAAAAAAAAAATTTTTTTTTGAAAAATGGTCACTTGTTATACATATTTGGAAAGCTCTCGACGAGCTCTATCCAATTATAAAAAAAAATAAATATCTTTTACTTAAGATAAGGAAGTTGACACCGTTTCCGGTTAAACCGGAAGTAAAACAAAATTTATATTAATGCCGTTATATAGATCTAGTAAATTAAAGACACTTTTATATTTGTACTTTTTTTAAAATTTGATTAGTTTAGGAGTTATAAGCTTGTGGCACTTTAAATGAAACATCCGGTATATATTTACTAAACTACATTAAAATTTTTCATTTGAAATAGCAAAACATAAACTAGACAAATCTAATAAATGCGAAGATGTGCGCATTCGAGCGAAAAGTGGCACATTTCCGAGCGAGGGAGGCAAATGAAGCGCGACGCGGAGCGGCGCGCTTCATTTTCCCGAGATCGGAATGTGCCACTTTGAGCTCGAATGTGCACACTCGGTTTTAAGCAAAATTGACAATAAAATAAACGAAATATTGGTTAAAATCGTTCCCTCTCGCTCATACTTACACGATTATCGTATCTTTTCACTCTCTTCCACTCATTGCTATAGTAAATATACGTTTTTAAACATAAAATCGATATTTACTAAACCACATTAAAATTTTCATTTGAAATAACAAAACACAAACCAGACAAATCTAATAAATGCGAAGATGTGCGCATTCGAGCGAAAAGTGGCACATTTCCGAGCGAGGGAGGCAAATGAAGCGCGACGCGGAGCGGCGCGCTTTATTTTCCCGAGATCGGAATGTGCCACTTTGAGCTCGAATGTGCACACTCGGTTTTAAGCGGGATTCACAATAATTAATTTGCTTTCTTAAATGGCTAAGTTCATACTTTTCAATTGTCGGTAGCGATGCGCGCGCCACTTTCGTGTGCCCAAAAAAATTTTTTTTGCTACGCAAAATTTATATTAAAACAAAATTGGTTGACGTCCAGCTGATTACGTAAAAACAGTTATTTGCTAACATATTTCCAATTCGATTAAAAACTTGATTATTTTCCGATGTGTTTACGCGCTGCAAACCTTGGCAACTTTGACTTGCATTAATTACTTGATAAGCAATAAAAATAAACAGTAAAAGCTAACATTTAACTCGATCAGTAGATCGAAAACGTGTCCAGATACAAAATGAAAGCGAAATCCCTTTTGGTCTTCTTCGTTTTCTGCATTAATTCCAGTTTCGAATGGACCGCAATCGAAATAACGGATAACGGCACAAGTGAGTGATTAAACCTTGTGCAAACAACACCTTGGTCCTATACTTATTTGATCACTACTTTTAGGCCATCCCGGTTATTGCTATAGCAAAACGAACGGGGTCGGTGCGATGCAAATGGGCGAAGTCAAACAAAAAAGTGGGGAATGTGTGAAAATCGAATGCACCCAAGGAGGACTAATTATTTACAGCGGGTAGTTGTCTCGGCCATTAATAAATCGACGAATTAATTTGTTTTTGTACGTTTTAAAGATGCGGAACCCTCGGAACGCCACGCCACTGCAAACCGAATCTTGGAGATCCGACGAAAGAATATCCCAAATGCTGTCCACAAATAACATGCGATTGATTCGAAAAAAACATTTTTTATATATTTATATTCGATATTTAAACGTTTCAATTTTTAGGTTCTTTGCACTAACTAATGGCCGAGAACATATTTAGCAATAATTTGCCAAAATAAATGGAACATAGTTTGAAGAATGTAATATTAAAACTCGGAGCATTCTTGGCGAGCTATTTGCTTTATCAACAGAACATAACAATTCTATTCGTTGTCCACATAGAAAGTATTTTTGAAATGTCATACAAACATAATATGTCGTACACGTCCACTACTTCAAGAAAAGAATAATAAAACTTCTTCTGAACGTACACCAGGGGCGTGCCTTTGTACTATGTCTTAGTTATTTCCTCGAAACACAACAAACTTTGAAGTTATCAATCGAAAACGTCCAGTGAATGACCGATTTGTTGCATCGCGAGCTATTGTGCTATAAAAACATAGTGAGCAAATTAATAAATCCAAAATAACCGTTATTTTTATTTATGAACTAGCTGGCGCGCCCGGCTTCGCACGGGAATTGCGATTTCGAAGTAAAAACTAATTTTTTTCAAAATAAAATATAGCCTATGTTACTCAAGGATAGGTCTTCTACCTGTTAATTCGAGTCCCGTCAAAATCGGTTCAGCCGTTTCCAAGATATGCGGGCGGACAAACTGACAGACAGACAGACAGACAGACAGACAAAAATTTTGAAAACGCAAGTTTCGGCTTTGGTAACGATCAAATAACTATATTAAATTAAAAAAAGTTTTATTTCGAAATCACAGACAGACACTACATTTTTTTATATGTATAGATGTATAAATTAACGAAAACGCATTTGCAATTTAGTCATAACCTTTGCAAAATTAACTATAAAAAAGTTTTAAATGAGGAGGTCAGTAAATGACCGCTATCGGCTAAAGAATGACCGCGTATAATTCAGTGAATGACCGAAAATATACAACTTTTGTAAAACACTGATTAAAGATTATTAATTTTTCAAATTTACACAGTTGGTAGACACTTGAAAGATGTACATTACATTTTTTGAATAGTTTTATCCAAATATTGATTCAAATTTGATTTGAGAACGTTTTTTCGGATATATTAAGCTTTGATAGAAATCTAATCAAGGTCGTTTGTATTCATTGCAAAAAAACATTAGCTTTTATCTTCTCTCGTTCAAACTAGAAATGTTTAAAATAAACAATTACTTTTCAATTATCGTTTTGGCTAATCGTTTTTAAGATAACAATTTATATAATTCATGTAATCTTTCGAATCGATTTTAATTCAATTAATGAAGTTATTTTTCTGAAACTCTCCGTCATCGTATTTTGCACAATTGTCTTATTCTAAAGTAATTTTTGTATCTGATAAAGAAATAGATACACAATTAATTATAGAACTGATTTAAAGCAAGAAAGGGACCACTCTGTGCATAACATAAATTATAAAAAAAGGTCAAAAAGCTATCAGGATCCCGGTTGTTTATCCACGAAATGAACTTTGAGAATTTTTAACAACAAAAGGCTAAGATGAAATTATTTCTAATTAATTTAGTGCTTTCTCTGCACTTTTGCTTTGTTTATTTGTGGCCATTTATGGAACACAGCAATCATAGCCTATGTAAGTAGGCATTTGCAAATAAAAATCGCCTTATCAATAAAAATTAATTATTTAAACAATTTCAGCGCATTCGGGACACTGTTACAGTACCACTTTCGGCGTTGGAGCTATGGAAAAGGGCGAATATAAAACGTTGGGCCACATTTGCATTATGGCCATGTGCGACGACGACGAAAAGGGCACCATTTATTATCACAGGTGACTTTTTAACCATTTTTATTACGTTATTAACTTTTAATTTTATTTTGTAGGTGCTACGAAAAAAAATTGCCTTCGAAATGTCGCTTTTTGAGCCCCGAATTGCCAAAACCATATCCTGATTGTTGCCCGTACGTCGATTGCTATTGACAGTGGCGGAGCGACAAGGGCGGCCAAGAAATCTACAGAAAAAACAAAACACCAGAGAAGTGTACTAAGTTTTTTTTTAATGTGTTGGTATGTGTTATACATCTGGGTTTTGATTTTTTATTTTGTTATGTTATAGATTTACAAGGTGTACCAATCATTAAAAACTAAAAATGAAAGTTTGTTAGGTTAAGTGCCGAGAACTGTCAAATCCGACTCTGTCGGAAGCTTAATGGAAAAGATTTTCGAAAAAGATTTAAGCACTTGTCCGTGTGAAAGTGCAACTGTAAGCTCGCTTAAGCGGAAGGTAAATATCTCTTCAATTACACACATAGCGCCCCCTTTCCCCTGCAAACAGCTATGCCGATAATGGATATGCCCTTTAGGCTTTTCTAGTAATATGTTGCGATTTTACACGAGAACGCGTTTTCTATTAAATTGATTTCGCAAGTAAACATTTGTCGCTAATCATATTTGCACAGCTTCCTTTGATCTTAATTTTTACCACTCAAAATCTTTGCCGAACGTGTAATCCTTAATTAATTTTTAAATTTGCGACTCGGATTACCGATGAGCTTTTCCGGTCTATTTTTTATTTAAATATGCGTTTTGTAGGGTGGAGGACTTTTGGGGCCGGATTTGTTATTTTAGGTTATGAATCGGCTTACGTTGCTTTTTTAGTACTTTTAGTTTTACACCAGAATAGTTTTTTAATGAAACGAAGCCGACGTCGATTGCCGAGCGATTTTTTAAATTAAAACGAAGAAGTAGTAGGTTTAAATTTAAATAATTCAGGAATTTGAGAGCTGCGAGAGTATTAAGTGATTTAAAATGAATAATTAATCGCTTTCAGCCGCAAAATGGCGTCGAACTCATGACATAAATAATGTATAAAACCCTCAATAAAATTACCACCGCCGACTGCCATTACAACAAAATCCAATTTATTTTCGCGCTGATAAAGGCGGAATTAAAAATTAATTTGCGCGTTTAAAACAAAAAAAGGGGGAGAGAGGCGACGGGAAATTTTAACGGTCCTTTTGCGGAAAATGGAGACGCTTTCCTCTCGCTGCGCCAACGTCTGAAATATATTAAAGGAAAAAACTAATCCCTGAAATAATCTTTATGCGTACGGTAAATGTTTGCAGCTATTAAATTAATCCTGCTTTAAATTCAGGAGCTATTCCCACAGACCTGTATTTATTGCATAGGGTGTTACACAATGGTTTGCCTTTCTATGGGCTTTGCGATGTTCCGAGAGGCAGACAAATTTTATTTCTATTTTTTGCTTTTATTCTGCACGACGAGCTTTATGAAAATAATCCGGGAGTTTGTGAAATTAATGGCGCTTTTGGCGCCAATTTTAAACGGTGCAATAGATTTTGCCGCACTTTTTATTATTCGTTTAAAAAAAAAAGTATTGCATACCGTAAAACCTTTCTAACACGACCAGCGTTGGTTCTTGCTCAAAGTGGATTTTTTTTGCGTTTCTCTTGAGGTTCGACTTATCGAGGTGCTACTGTATGTGTTCTGCCCGCTTTAGAGGTGGTCTTTACGAGAGATTTTAATTTTAGTGAAAGTGTATCGGTTATCTTGTAAATATTTAAATAACCGCGGCCAGCTTCGATATAAATTATTGTACACAAATACAGTCGAGCCTCGATAAGCCGAATTTTTGATAACTCAAACCTGTTTCCTTAAGACGTCCCTATTTCAACGTTAATATTTTTATGTCGATAACTCGAATTTTTGAAAACTCGAATTATTTTTTGTTTCCCTTCAGCGTCGACTTATCGAGGTTCGACTGTATTGAAAAAGGATTTTAATCGCCCAAAATCTGCAGCAACCAAAAATCGGATAATTGTTAAATAACGCAACTAATGTTTGCTGTTACGAAAATAGCGACACGTGTTGTTCGTCAAACAAAAACAATAACTTAATTACAAAAAAAATAATAGATAACAAACCAATAATTGTAATTGTAAGTATTTATTTATCTACGATAGAAAAATTGAAGCACTTATCGGGGGCAATCGAGCGAGCGATTAAATCGCTGCCAAAAACTTATCGCCTTCCACGTTTTTATTTTTCTAATTATTCATATTTGAACGATAATCTTAACGAGAAGAAGCACTCGATTTTTGAGACCAATATATCTGTTATTAGAGTGTTAATAAACAGTTGCTCCGATTAGATTAAAAAAAAATAGCGGCGACCGTTTTAAAGCGATTACTTAAAAATATATTTTGACAAGAGTTGAACTTTTTAAAAAGTACGAAAAAAGCAGTCCATTTAGATCGTTACAAGCACTTCATCCCCAAAATTGATCCACTTCGCCAACTGCGCCCCTATCCTTGACTATTCTCTTTAGGGAACAGGTTCAACACTTCAAAGTATTTTATTTCGATGTTGGGCTAAGTGTATAATGCGAACCACTTGGATTTGTTCAGAAAAAAAAGAAACGGGGCTCCTTAATTTTTTCGACCATAAATTTATCTATTGTTTTCGAAAAAAATTTTTGCTAATACCAAATTAGTAGGTATAAATGGCTCACTAATTTTAAAATTTAAGTTTGGCAAAAGTGTGACAATTTTGCGTTTTGAAGTTATACTTCTTTTGTGCTGGCAACGGTAGTTGGGCGCGCGCAACTGACGAAAATTTGACTGTTGAAGTTAGACGTCTAAAAAAGTAAATTAATTATTGTGAATCGTGCTGAAAACCGAGTGTGCACATTCGAGCTCAAAGTGGCACATTCCGATCTCGGGAAAATGAAGCGCGCCGCTCCGCGTCGCGCTTCATTTGCCTCCCTCGCTCGGAAATGTGCCACTTTTCGCTCGAATGCGCACATCTTTGTATTAACGACATTTGTCTAATTTATCCTATGCTTCTTCAAATCAAAAATCTAAACTTAGATTAGTTAATATCGATTTTATGTTCAAAAATCGTATTTACCATAGCAATGAGTGGAAGGGAGCGAAAAGATACGATAATCGTGTAAGTGTGAACGAGAGGGAACGATGTTAACTAATTGTTCGTTTATTTTATTGTGAATCATGCTTAAAACCGAGTGTGCACATTCGAGCTCAAAGTGGCACATTCCGATCTCGGGAAAATGAAGCGCGCCGCTCCGCGTCGCGCTTCATTTGCCTCCCTCGCTCGGAAATGTGCCACTTTTCGCTAGAATGCGCACATCCTCGTATTTATTACATTTGTCTATTCTTCGATCTTTTAATTCATAAATTTGTTATTTGGGTGATTCTACGATAAGAGGTTTTAAAACCATAGAGAATGCGCCAAGGAGAAACATTCGAGTTTTTTGATTAAACACATATATAACGATTGTAGTCCCGTTTATCTACACATTCTTGTAAGGCCAAGTCATTTTATATATAATTAGTTACTTTTTAGAAAACCAGGGTAAATACATCGGGCAGGGTAGAGACTAGCGCCTTTTAAATGATGATTAGAATAATTTGTATATTACCTATACTAATACCATACCTCTCATTAAATCAACAAGTTTTACTTATTATATAAACTAAAAAAAATCAGTAAAATCGTATTATAAACAAAAAATTATCATTTATTTTTTATTATACTCCTTTTCTTTTACCAGAATAATTTAAATCGTTTATTGAGAATGTTGATATATATCTGGATTAGTTTGCACAAACATCTTATGATTCAAATTATCTCCCCTGGTCCATGAGTACCTCTCGTAGTAGTTATTTTACCAGGGGAAATACGGCAGTGGAGAGACATTTTTGTGACAAATTTAAAATTTTATCTGACAAGTTAATATTGGACTAATAATATATCACACCTTAACTATTACAGTATTGTTTAATTTAATAAATTAACACGTTGGCTGCCGTGGGGTCACCGGTGACCGGCACTCGACTTGGCTACAGCGCCGTGGGGGTCGCCGGTGACCGGCGACGCATCAAATAATAAAAGTACATAATTATAGTAAATATAAATACTGATAAATTTTTCAATATTACCATGGTTATTATAATGGTTTGAAGAAATTAATGCCATATAGAACATACAAAAAGAATTTTATTAGTACATGAAAAATATAAATTTTATCAGTGCATATTGGGATGAGTCAGATTGAAGCACTGAACGCAAAGAAAAGGTGAATCAACGCAATCGGAACAATGTATCACCACTTTTTTAGTCAAATTCTTTGCTCTAGTTCTTCCTAGTTGCTTTGAATTTTTGTTATAGCACGCCTTACAAAATCGACTTATATTTTGTGAATTTCCCGGAATTTTTTAATTTATAACGAGGTCTCCTCTGTAAGCACTTATTTGCTTGTAGAACACACTGAATAAGACTAAAGAATGAGAGTAATCACTTAGCAATCCAAGCACGATTTTTGGAAAAAAGGACAATCGTAAGATTTGCCTACCGCGCCGTGGGGGTCACCGGTGACCCCATCACGAAAAATGCATAAAACAAGTTTATACAACTAAACTTATCTGCTGTAAATAATATTTCAACTAATATGCATCGGATAATGAAAAATTCATGTTGGCGCTTTGGGCAAGTCAACGAAAATTCGCGCGGCAGCCAACGTGTTAAGTAAATTTTATAAATTTTACGATTTGCCAGGGAGAGACACAATTACCTTGCGAAACCACTACACCACACTGTCGCGTCGCCCCAGAGACAAATGTCAGCGATTTAACGGTTCGTGTGTTTAGTGTTATTAACTTTACGTTGATACGCGCCCTTGATCGCATTTTTGTATAAAACTGTGTTATATTTCTGTCTGTATTAACGGATCAAAATTTTCCAGGGTAGATACGCAAAAAAACGGGACAAAAATGAAGTTCGAAAATTATTGAAAAGAAACAAATATTGTTATATTTTCTCTTTATAATACTTAAGTATACTTGTTTAAGTTCGGGCTAAATATACTTTAATGTGACAACTGCGTCAAAGAACGTATGTATTGTCTGTATGTTTAACTAAAAACGTCATGGGGGACAGACCAGGGTAGAGACTTTTTTAGACTTAAATATAGAATTTCAGGAAAATGTACTTTAATTGGGTATTGAATAATTATGCTATTTACAAAATACATTAAGATGCTGTGATTTATTGCATAAAATGACAACACATAGAATAAAAAAGCTTTTTATAATGATTGTGGAACACATTACCTGTTATTGTAGAATCACCCATTTGTGGACGGATCTTTAAAAACTATTCAGATTTGGATTTGCCAGACTTTGTGACATCGGTTAGGCCCAAAACACCATAGCCGTGCCTTTTGAAATTCTCGAGAAAAACGTGTCCGAAGAGCCGTAAAATCCGAGCCTATCGAAATACCTCGCTTTACGTACATGTATCGAAAATATCTATTAACTAACATTTACAGAGCTCTTATTTTGACTTAAAGCGGATCGAAATGTGCTAATAAGCAAATTAATTGGGATTAACAACAACATCACTGTTTTCTAACTTAAAATAACAATTTCTAATTTAATGTTGTTATCATTTGTTGATCTACCACCTTTTTAATATTAGAAATACCCATAAAACGCGATAAAAAAGATTAACACAAAAAAAACATTACATAATCGTAAGAAATTCAATTTCAAACGTAATTTACGATAAGAAAGTCCAAACCATAAAATTTGCCTTAGAAAAAATCCACGAAATTAAAAACAAGAGTAATTATGTAAAGGCTTAAAGCACTTTCCGTCTATTTTTCGTTTAAAATAATTATTTGTTTAGTTATTATAAATTAAACTTAGTATTTATTTAAGTCTTATTTAATTTCTGATAAAAAGATCCCCTCGAAAAAAAAGTTGGCGTGTAAAATAATCGCATTCTATTTCAACTACGCAGGTATACTTTTTATTAAATATTTTCTTTTCTTTACAAATCTAATAATATAATCTTTGTTGTTTATTATTATAAACAAGAAAAAAACTAAAACGCACATCATAACTAATACTGTCAACAGTCACTTGGGAGGCGTCTCCCTGTTGCCATTTTTTTTGTAAAAAATAACCGATGCAAAAATCTTAAATACAAGATCAAATATTTAATTTTTCTTAATTCATTAATTATTACACACCCTATACAAACATGCATACATCTATCTTTATTTACATTTCTTTTTTTTTTAAATATTGCATCTACTAATCACAAAATTAATATCATCTTTGGTAATTCAACATAGAAAAAAAAATCAGCAGTCCCATTTAAAGTACCGAAAAATTGTGGCACCACATTTACAATGATCAATAAATTACAACACAAATCACGTTGGCGACGCCAAGTTCAACACATTTTCGAAAATACATAGCAACCGAAAACATGGCGCCAACTTCTCGATTGACATCTTATTTACACAAAGTCCTCGGTGGCACTCAACTTTCCTCCCCCGTCCACTCTTTTCAAGCGTTCAAATGGTGCAAACTGAAAAAATTTCACCTCGTCCAATCATCCGACGACGACAAAGGCGAAAAGGCCGAAACCTGATTGTGAATCGGCATATATTTCGGTTCGGGACTCTCTGAACGCAGTTTGACCAACTGCAAAGGTTTGCTCTGTTTGTCATCGTCGGTCCCGATGATGGACTCTATCGAGAAGCCATTCTTCGACTTTTTGTACAAGTCCGTGGTTGATAAATCTTCGATGTCCGAAACGGGAGTGATACTGGGTGGTTGAACTGGAACCGGCTTGCAGATCCCTGGTTGGGAGATGATGCCCAAAGGTCCTAAGCCCAATCGGGCCAAATCCATGGGGGGCAAAAGTGGTAGCCCGTTTGGTAAGCTCGTTGGTAGACTGGGAAGATAGGAGTAAGGATTGTGGAGGCTGGGATGGGAGAAGAGGCTGTGTTGATAGTTCTCTTGGTTGAGGAAAGAAGCCACCATAGCTGATCCATGGTGGTCCCTCAGTAGCAAATTTGCTGGTGACGGTCTTTTGTACCTTTTTCTCCGCCTGAGGAAGCTTCCATTGTCGAACATGTCTTCGGCGAGAGGATCCAACGTCCAATAGTTTCCTTTTCCAGGATTACCTGGTTCCCTTGGGATTTTGATGAAGCAATCGTTGAGGGACAGGTTGTGCCTTATGGAATTTTGCCACGCGGGAAATTTGTCTCGGTAATATTGAAAGCGTGTCATTATGAACTCACAGATGCCACTTAGAGTCAATTTTTTATGGGGCGATTGCAAAATGGCCATGGTAATTAGCGCGATGTACGAATACGGGGGTTTGATGAGGTTCGAAGACTTCTTGGTCGGTTTGTCTTTGAAGTCGTCGTCTTTCTGTTTGGGACTTTCGCCCGTGGGCCCGCGAAGGTCCAAAGGGCTCTCCGCCGATGGGTACCTTTGCTCCAACAACATGTCACTTTGGTGGATCTCGTGCGTATCGAAGATGCGACAACCATCGTCCATTATTAACATTTATCACTCACTTTTTTCCACACTAAATAAGGAACATAGTTTTGCATAAAACGCGAGTTATCTCGTGTTTGGATTCGTTATCAGTTAGTTTTACCTAAATTAAATCGTTTTGAGCACAGCGTCGGACTCGGCTCGTTTTTCGGACGCGACGCACCACTTCTTCGTGACTGATCAACTTTTGACGCACTTTTCCCGTTTAAAAGTTTTGGCCGGCTTTTTATCGGCGATCGTACTTTTCGCGATAAAAATAGATCGGTTTATTTATGACGGCGGGGGGGCGGAGGAGCACTTGTGTTTTAAAATTTTGGAAGTAAACTTAAGATTATCGAACGCGAATAATGTCGAAGATAAAGCTGATATCTGATAAGGTTGGCAGCTTCTGTATTCTGGAAATGTTATACCAATATTATCTTGACAAGAACAATGATGGTTCAAGCCACCACATTTCCGGCAAGCTTAGTACGAAAACAAAGTGGTTGAAGTGGGGGTTGAAGTTTTGGACACGCCTTCAACCCCCAGTCACACCCAGGGATTCGACGGGATCAGCTTTTCGGGATTTTCACATTTTTACAGAGGGTTTAACATTCTCGGATTTAGACAGCTTTTTTCTTACTGAGATATCAGTCTTTTTATGATTTACCCTTAAATTCGTCTCTTTGGTTTTTTTTCGCCCACAAATTAAAACGTTTAGTTTTGTGCGAAGAATTTTTAAATTATTTGAAGGGGATGAGAAATTTTGATTTTGTTTTTTTTTTAAGTTGTGAGATTTATTTATTGTTAAAGTTAGAAAAAATGTAATAAATTTGGCTTTTGGGGAAAAATAATGAAAAACGTGGATATCATTATTTTAAGTTGGCCATTCTGGTTTGTTTTAAGTTGGCTTTATTTTATCTTTGAATCTATAAATCTAGTAATTTGGATTTTTTTTATAGAAACAAAAAATTAATTTGGGTTTTTTTAAATGTTAAAATATTTTGGCTGTAAATTAAGCTTTTAATTTTGAAGAAAATCATTGAAATTAATTTTTTTATTGTCTGAAATCTAGGGGAATTTATTTTTAAACTTAATTTGATTTTATGACAACATCAAATAATACCAACGATAAAATTATATAGAAATTAAAATTACATAAATATATTTATTTGTAAGAACTAGAAAGAATACAATTAAAACAACTTTTTATATACAATTTTAATCATAAAACTATAGAAAAGGGTTGGCAACCTTTACACAAAAAAGTTACTACATTTTGATTGATTTTAAATTAATTTGTTTACAAAACCGTACGAAAATCTTTTAAAATTACTTAAAAAACATTTTTTGCAATTTCTTTTTAACAATTTTTTTCAAATTGATTTTTATCAGCTTTTTCGTACAATTTGATTGGTAGACAGGTAGTTTTTTTTAATTAAATTGTTTTAGAACAATTAAAATGAAAATATAAAATTTTACAATTATTTTTATAATTTTTTTCAATATTTTATTTATATTGTCTCTTTCTAATATACATATACATATTTGAACAATAGATTTAAACATCACGTCCCTTTGTAAAAATCAATTAAATCGTTATTCATATTTTTTTTAATCATCAGAAAACAACAGTAATTTTTGTTATATTTTTTTTTTAATTTTATTCTAAAAAAATTTTAGGGGCATTTGATATTTAATAATAATAATAAATGTTGGTAATAGTGGAAAAATTAACCAAAAAAACATAAATTAGAGCTCGAAAACTTCTACCACCTATAACAAAATCAATTTGAACAGGTTTCAGCGTTTTACCCCTCGTATTTTCATCCCTTATGTCGTCCCCCTCTTTTGGAAACGAGGCGTGGTTGTAACGATATCGTGTTATCATTAACCAGTGGCCTGAATTGGGTGGAGTCAAAATGTCTTTGTTTGTTAGGTAAATAATATTCTGCACAATGTATACACCTTTATCAAAATTAGAATGCTACCCTGCCGTCTGCGGCAAGGGCAACGTAGAGGGTGGCTTTCGCTAGCCTCACCTTCTTAGCGCTCTTGTGGCTGTTGTATGCATAACTATGGTTTCTGCTATGACTGTGACTGGATTGTTATATTAGATTCACCCACTTTGTGACACGCTCTGCTACCCCCTCAAAATAATTTAGGGCCTTTGTTTTCTGCTTATCTTTTGCGCTTCGGTTTGGCTCAATATTTATAACTTTACTCATTATATTGTTAGCGTTGACAAAGCCTAAAACGTTTTATATTTTAAATACCGTGCGCTTTATCTTTTTTTCTACTCGCGCTTTCGAGACCGAGCTTTTTTTTATTAAAAAAAAAATCATAAATTTCTAATTTTTAAATCTAACGGATTACAAAACAAAAGTTACGTTTATTAATATTGATAAAAGAGCAGCATGTATATCTTTTATGATCGTGACGTCACCGTATTCTTAACGCGAATGGGCTATATTAGTCATGATATGGTTTAATATACAGTGAGATCAAGAAACACTTGTTTGGTTGGATTTTAGACTACTGTCTTCAATATTTACTTTTATCACATAAAAACAACAATAATAGTAATGTGCAGACAATTATTGTTTGATAAATAATTGCAATAAATAATACATTAACCCCTTGACATACAATGACGTCTAGGAGACGCCAATCGTTTAGGGTGTCACTGTAGGCTTTGACTTCTCTAAGACGTCAAGAACTGTATTTAATTTTATGTTTCGAAAAAGATTTGATTTCAACAATAATTTTGTTAAAAGGCACAAAATTGGCGATTTGGGAATTTTGTTATTAATATAATTCTGTAATATTTAATTGCGAATTGTCAGAGAGTAAATTAATTCTTGTAAAGTGTGCTTAAAGCCGAGCGTGCGCATTCGAGCTCAAAGTGGCACATTTCCGATCTCGGGAAAATGAAGCGCGCCGCTCCGCGTCGCGCTTCATTTGCTTCCCTCGCTCGAAAATGTGCCACTTTTCGCTCGAACGCGCACATCTTCGTATTTATTCAATTTGTTTAAATTACTTTTGGATTTAAAAGGAAATAGCAATGTATTCAAATAAAACGACATATGCGCAGTAACATATAGTTTGATAACCACTGGTCTAGCTATACACAAGCGCAACATAGCGCGTTGTTATATTTAATTTAATCGCGCCAAAGAAGTATTACTTCTAACGTGCGTACATAAGTACATGCACCGGTTTTTTTTACATAGAATGAAATTCAGTTTTAAACATTTAGCAAAATTATTAAAGTAAACTCGAAGAATAAATTATTTTAAGTTTTTAGACAACTCAAATTAAATAAATTAATAACTTGGAAAATTTTTAAAATACGTTTAAGAACTTTAGAAAATTTAATTACCAATTTTTTTGTATAATACAAATTGAATAAAACAAAACTTTATTCGGTAAATTTAAAAGGAAATTTTGATGAAAAAATTATTATGTATTTTCAGAAAACTCAAATAGAGTAAATACAGAATTTGTGGTTTTTCAAAAAACTTTGAAGATCATTAATTTACTCAAATAAAATTAATATTGAAGAAAACTCGATAAATAAATTATCTTAATTGTTCAGAAATATTAAATTTATAAAATTAAATACAGTCAAACCTCGATAGGTCGAAGTTGAAGAGAAACTAAAAATAATTCGCGTTATCAAAAATTCGAGCTATCGATATAAAAATATTTTTTAGTTTATGTTTTTAAAATTTACTTATTGTTTTTTTTTTCTTAATAATTTCCTAGTGATTTCTTGCTAAAACCTAAATCTTGTGTCTTGAACAAGTTGTAATTAGGCTTAATTTTTGGAATAATTCAATTTTTAAATATAAAAAAATATTTATATGTTATATATTATATACATCAAAATTTTAGAATGACTTAGGTGGGGAATGTTAAAAAAAGATTGGGAAACACTGCTCTACATATTTCAAAATATTTTAAAACTATTAATTATTTATTTTATGTTATTTGTGTATGCTCATAACAGTTAAGTTGAGCCAAATTAATAGTTTTTTTCGAACTCATCAAATTCGGTTTTTTTTGTATGTCGACGGGTTAAAAAGCGTTTTACATTTTATGTAATTTTTTAATTAAATAATTAATTTATAAATATATTGATATTATTTTTGTTGAAAGTACAGAATTGGAATTTTTTTTCTCGGCACAGATATATTAAAATTACATTACATGGTTTTTTGCTAATTTGGGGTACGATTTTTCTCAAAGTTTTGCTTTTTGTTTAAAATAATCACTTTTAAATCGATTTGCAAAATTTAAATTTAAAAACAGCTCGATTAAACTAAGAGTAAATCAAAAACGTATTTTTGATACAAAGACAGAAAAAGAAGGAAAAAACAAACTAAACGTTTTGAGTAAACAAAATGAATTTGTACTAAATATTATTTATTTTAAACAATTAATTTTACAAAGCAAGGCTACACAGATGTACTTTATGATTTATTTAGAAAGCTTTATTCGCGCGCTTGTACTATCAAAATTTTCCTAACCACTTATTACGTAGTTTATGTATGTTTTGCTAAAATTATAACAATAATTGTTTTTACAAAAATTGTTGTAAATAATCTTATTTATTTAAAGCTTTGCAAAATTAATCAAAATAAATCATTTTTATTATGTTCGTTTGTTCTCTATTTATGGATTATGAAAATAATTAAAAAACAAAATCATATCAGTGGAATATTTATGAAAATTTAGTTTTTCGTAATTGTTTAGAGATATGACACAAAATATCTAATTTTAAAGTACTATTATTGTTTAAATTAATATCAAATAGTTGTGCTTCTAAAGTGGATTGTATAGACTGTTTTTTTATTGCTAAACATTAATTGAATTAAATCGAATAGCAATTAAAGCACAGGAATTTAATTTAAACAATTAATTGACAGCAACCCTTTGCTAATAATAACAATTTATGACAAACGTTTCAGCGCGAGTTCTAATTTCGTTTAACCTTCCGTGTACGAGGTGGGGTATAACTAACGTGACCAATTTTTTTTTTGTTCAAACGGGACATTTGGTAATCGTGCTGAAAACCGAGTGTGCGCATTCGAGCTCAAAGTGGCACATTCCGATCTCGGGAAAATGAAGCGCGCCGCTCCGCGTCGCGCTTCATTTGCCTCCCTCGCTCGGAAATGTGCCACTTTTCGCTCGAATGCGCACATCTTCGTACTTATGACATTTATCTAATTTATCCTTCGCTCTTTGAAATCAATAATTTTAATTTAGTTTAGTAAATATCGATATTATATTGGAAAAATGTATTTACCATAGCAATGAGTGGAAGGGAGCGAAAAGATACGAAAATCTTGTCAGTACGAGTGAGAGGGAACAATTACAATTATTCAATTATATTTTCGTCTAATTTATGCGAATCGTGCTGAAAACCGAGTGTGCACGTTCGAGCTCAAAGTGGCACATTCCGATCTCGGGAAAATGAAGCGCGCCGCTCCGCGTCGCGCTTTATTTGCTTTCCTCGCTCGGAAATGTGCCACTTTTCGCTCGAATGTGCACATCTTCGTATTTATTACATTTGTATAATTTACCGTGCGCTCCTTCAAATCAAAAATTTTAAATTAATTTAGTAAATATCGATTTTATATTTGAAAAACGTATTTACCATAGCAATGAGTGGAAGGGAGCGAGAAGATACGATAATCTTGTCAATGCAAGTGAGAGGGAACGACTAAAATTATTCAATGAAGTTTTGTTAGGATTTTTTAATATTCGGTGTCGTAATTGACATGTGCCTTTGGAATTTAATACTCAAAAAGAGTCAATAGTTTATAAATTGAAAAAAAAGTTAAGTTTTCGTGATTTTTATTAAGAAGTCTATTCCTATGCATAAATAAATATGTGTTTTTTTCAAACCTATTCATTATTGGTTATTAAAATATATTTCTTATCATTTAAATGTCATAAAGTGCAATGCTGTGAATTTTATATCATTTTAATTTCGGGGCATGGCAAACCCCACCTAGTATAGCATGTGACATTTAGTCACCAAGTATGCGGAAGGTTAAAGTACACGCTCAAAACCGAAATTTTTGAAAATAGGGCGATTTTATAATAGCTACTCATTATTTTAAGTACTCCAGGCTTTTAGTAAGAAAAATAAAAAAAAAACCTTTCAAATATTGCACGAAACTGTTTGATAACTGCAGTAAAAAAAATTAAAAAAAAAATATTTAAAACAATAAATTGATTTCGTTCGAATTAATAGGGTTAATTTGGTACTTGTACCCTACAATGATTCATGAAACGCGCAGTCGCGCGCTTCTCAATTTCTCGTTTCGGCAACGCCTACTAACAATTGACCAATAAAGTAGTCAAACAATTTATTTTCTTAATGCTACCTCTTTTATTATAAGCGCGCAATTCAATTTTCATTGTATTGAGTTATGTACTTGTAACAACTCTAAATTAATAATTATATTTTGTTGAAATAACTATATAAATGTTCTTAGTCATAGAGAAAATCATTTTATTAATATGCGTACTTATAATACATTTTGGAGTAGAAATAAAGGCACGGTTTTCCCGCAAAATGTTGGTATTTCTGATAAATTTGCCAGAATTATTGTTGGATTTTATAACTTGCAAGTATCGCTGTTTATCTAAAATTACCGTAACATAATATTAGTAAATTTTATTTAAAATTGATCTCTTCAATATTAATACGTGTGAAGATAAAGTAATTCTTTAATAAAACAAAATAATACATACCTTATACTTTCAAAATCAACTTACTAGGTTAAACTCAAAATACAGCTGTATTTCACTGACTTACAATATCCGAGCCATAAAATCGATAAAACTTTCGTTAACGCGCATAAATTCAAAATTGTTTCATCGAGGGGTACAAGTACCTTATTTTGATTTGTTTTTATTTTTATTAACTTTTTGAGAACGTTTAAGAGATTTAGATTCTTTAGATCAGCGGTTCCTAACCAGTGACCCACAAAAGATTTTGTGTTACTTTAGGATTTTACGATTGCTTAGGTTAAACGTTTCGACTAAAGTTTATTTTTAGAATGATACAGTTTTTTTTTAACCTTATGGCCCCTGCTAATAATATTGAAATCAAAGGGGTCCCTGGTCAAAAAAAGGTTGGGAACCACTGCTGTAGATGGTATTATGACTTTACCGTGTGTGTTTCTAACAATCCGGCTGTATTAATATCAATATTTTTTGTCTTAAAAAAATACTGCTATGTGTAATTATTGCAGTAAAACCTCTCTTAACGGACACCTCTCTTCAACGCACGATTTTAAAAAGTCCAGTTGAGAAAAGTATAGGAGGACAATATAGTTGGTCCCAGACTGTCCGTTGTAGAGAGGTTTTACTGTAACTCAAAAACTCCAATATAGAGAAATGAGCGCAGTGAAATGCTTTCGAACTTTGATATTTAATCAAAAATAATAAAAGTGCAATGCAGCTAAAGTAATTTAGAATTTCGAAAGCTTCAGCACATACATGCAAAGTTAACATACCGCACACAGTCAAATGAATTGTACATCGAGAAAACAAATAGAGGCACAAAGGGCGCAATATTACACCCCCAGGGTTGATAGGCGAATTATATTGCTGCATATTTGCATGCTTTGTTCTATCGACACGTGTTCTATTATTTTCAACTCTCACAAATACGGGAAATAGTTTACATTTCTTTATAAAACATATTATTTGTTGCCGAACTATCCCTTTCAAATATTTACGCAAACATCAAAGCGGCCCGGGCACTACGTAAAATAGAAAATTTCCGAATTACGCATAATCTGGAAATTTATAGCTTCTAAAAATTGATTTGAAAGATTTTTAATTAAATTTAGTGGGATTAGAGAGTTTCGTCCCTTAATTTGAATTAATAAAAAAATCTTTAAGTATCTCAAATGGCGTCAAGCAGTGTGCAAATAGTCGGATCAATTGAATGATTTGAATCAATCCCCAGGGATTAGCTATTGTCTGAGTTTATCACTCAACATTAAACCTTCCCGCACACAGATTAAGTTTCATCCCCAAACGCCCTCCCTTTGTGCGAAATACCGAAGATGCATATGGTGTGTTGTACCCGATCGAAGCACTTTTGATTTAACATTTTTATTTTATTTAAAACTCTATAATATTTATTTGTTTAATTGTAATTCATTATGTTACTTCTGCAGTTAACAATATTTAATTTACAAAATTCAAAAATAATCCAAGATTATCAGAGTGCCGAGTCATCTATGCGAAACCCCGTGAACTAACTCGCCACTAGTCATGTGCCGAACCGATCTATAGCTTCAACTTAAAATCGATAGATGTAGTGCCAGTCAACATTTGAACTTTAATTCAAAAATAAATTTCAATTGTAATTCGGGTTTTCTTTAAAAACGTTGAATCATTTTTTCCTACTAAAAATTAGATGTATTTTAACAGAACAACAACAATTTACTTGTGGCTTGCATGTTTATTAAAAATTACCTTTTGAAATGGTAGTTGAGCTATTAAAATTTGAGTAAGGCTAGTTTATCGTTTTTGTGTCGTAAAATTTAATTACAATTGTACTCTCAGTTCTTGTTAAAAGTCTTATCGTAATAGAAAACACATGTGGCACTTGTCGAATGTATTTTTTGTCAAGCCACTCTTTCTTTTTCAAGTTCTCACACCATCCCAAGACAGATTAACGTTTTAAATTTTGTTTAAAGAAGCTGTATTTATGTTTTTTTTTTTAGATAAGGTACCGAAACTTATTATTTTTAAACCGAAAAAGCTGGTTTCTCACATGTTTTACCAAAAATTTAGCGTTGGGATTAATTTTATTCAAAAGGGTTTTTTAAGTTTTTGCTATTAATCTTCCTAATTAATAATCAGTAAAGTGATATTGCAGTTGCGACCATATGCAAGCCTCTTTTTTGCCCCTAGAATTTTCGAACGTTATGTTTTGGATAATAAATAATTAATAAGCCTTTTGAGGCAGCTGTTTGTAAAAAAATGTCATATTTTAAGCACGGATTCGGAATTAGGGTGAATAACACCGATCAGTATTTTTTGTTAGGCTGGAAAAGTAATTAAAATATTTAATGCATACTCTATCTAGTTAATAGTGCGTTTTTTATTACCCCCCTATAAATAATTTTGTAAATGTAAACATAAGAAAAAAACGCGACGTAATTAAATTAATTTATTCCGCAATATTCGATAGCAAATAAAGTGGTTTGCAATTAAACGGACAAGTAATCTAAAAGTAACGTGTTTCTTTATCAGTATCTGTGTTAATTTACATATAAAATACGTGATAGGTGTTTAAAGGCCGCTTCTAATTCAGATAAAGTAATTTTCTCGATTACTTTGTATGATTAGGAAGTTGTTAATTAACGATAACTATCCTGATAAATAACTTTGCAACAATACTTGGACGTAGAAAAGTTGCAATTAAATAAATTTTAGATTATTCGATTTTTATTAACATAAATCTGGGGATTTGTTTTGATTTACAATTTTAATCGCTGACGGAAGTGATTAAGAAAATTTTGATTAGTAACAAAATAGAGGAAGCTGAATAAATCATTATTTTTTAAAAACGTCGATAATTTAAATTGATTTCTTACCGGTTGCGAATACAGGGCGATCAAAAAATAAATATTTCGTACCAACAGAGCTTCCAAAAAACCCTAATATATTAAATTAATTGTAATAAATTGGTACCATTGTTTAGAGATGCGAGGAAGTTATTTTTAAGTTTTGCCAACAGTTTTTTCTTTTCGATCTCTTCGTGCAACTGTTGTTTTACATCCTCTTCTGTATTTATGTGACAGCTGTCATTTACGGGTATTGTCACATATGCAAACCACCAAGTTTATTGTTGTTTGTGGTTGGAACAATGTTAGAGAAATTCTGTGTATCAAAATCGAATTAGTTGGAAAAAAAGACATATTATTTTTTCGTTGTCGATTTAACGAACCGTCACTGGAATAAATTGAAAAGCTCCAATTACAGTAAAACCCTTATATAAAGAATTTTGTGAAATAATCGCCGGAAATTATTTTTAATAAGTGGTAGCTAATTTTTTGATCAAAACTCAAGAGATTTACTATTAAATATTTGTAAATACAGTGGACACTCGGTTATGCGGACTAACTATTGTTGCAGCTCATTCGGATAATCGAAAATTCGGTTGATTGAAAATTAAAAAAGTAAAAAATTATGAAAAATAAGCGCAGTCCAAAGGAGACGGTTTTAGAATTACTTGAATTTTTTAAAGTAAATTGATCATTGTGAATCGTGCTTAAAACCGAGTGTGCACATTCGAGCTCAAAGTGGCACATTCCAATCTCGGGAAAATGAAGCGCGCCGCTTCGCGTCGCGCTTCATTTGCCTCCCTCGCTCGGAAATGTGCCACTTTTCGCTCGAATGCGCACATCCTCGTATATATTGAATTTATCTACTTATTATGCACTTTTTCAAATCAAAATCTTAAATTAAAATTAGTAAATATTGATTTTATGTTCGAAAAACATATTTGCCATAGCAACGAGTGGAAGGAAGCGAAAAGATACGAAAATAGCGACAGGGCGAGTGAGAGAGAATGATAAAAATTAATTGACTAAATTTTCGTCCAATTTATTGACCTAGATTATTGTGAATCGTGCTTAAAACCGAGTGTGCACATTCGAGCTCAAAGTGGCACATTCCGATCTCGGGAAAATGAAGCGCGCCGCTCCGCGTCGCGCTTCATTTGCTTCCCTCGCTCGGAAATGTGCCACTTTTCGCTCGAATGCGCACATCATGGCATTTATTGCATTTATCTAATTTATCTTTCGCTCTTTTAAATCAAAATTTTTAATTTAGTTAAGTAGATATCGATTTTATGTTCGAAAAATGTATTTACCATAGCAACGAGTGGAAGGGAGCGAAAAGATACGAAAATCTTTTCAGTGCGAGCGAGAGAGAACGATTAAAATAACAGAACTATTTTTAAATGCTAGAAACACCGAAATCTTTGATATAGTGCTTTTAAATAACGCTATTTAAAAAAAAATAAACAATATTACTTTTACAGAATATGCAAGTTTTTCAAATTAAATTCGCCCTTTTGCAAATCAAGTACTTTTACATATGGGGTAGAAACCCCCGGTTTTGGACACTATACCATTTGTAGACGGTTTGTACTTTCTCAATAAAAAGCGAATTTTCTTGGTTACAAAGCAATTTTTAATGTATTTGAGGTTATATTGTATGTATTTGCGTAGTACCCACTATTGAAGATAATAAAGTCAAATTAGTTTATAATTAATCATAATGTTTAACGTCCAATACCTTTTAAATATTATTTAAATTTCGGTGAACTTTAAAAAATTATATTTTATAATTAATGATTTTTTTTAATAGCCTAAATTGTGTCCAAAACTGCTATTTACCTTGTCCACAAATTGCTTAAGGTGTCCAAAGCGACAAAAGTGGATAATTTTAACTAATCACATTATATTTGAACTAATTGCATTACAAAACGTTTTATTATTGGTATTATCTGACTCCTTATAACTTTGCGAGAATATATAACAATTATTTGGTCGAGATTATACTATTTTATTATATTTAAAAATTAATTCAAGTCCCGTTTTAACAGGAAAAAACTTGGTCGAATTGTTAGGTATATGTTTACAAAAAACGCAACAAATATTAATCACTAAATAAAACAATTGCACATTATCTTAAAATCAACAAAGAAAAAAAAACACTGTTTAATGCGAAACACCGAGGTTTAATTTTCGCAACGATTCCGAACGTGGTTGACAATCCGGATAACTGAGGTCCGGATAATTGAGGTTTTACTGTAGATACAAATAGATACATGAGAAATCATGTGTTAAATTGAAAGCGTTTTGATTGAAAATACGGTAAAATCCAAAAACAGATTTGAAGCAGAAAAGCATTCATTCCTTTTGTCAAGTATAAATAATGTGAAATGTAAGCTTCAACAATAAAAGCCCATTTTCGTTTACAGGTAAAATCCATTAACTTTCGACAATTTCGGGGGGGTAGAAATGATAAAGATACAAAAACATACAACAATGGCATTGTAAATACCTAGAAAAGAGACGAAATATATTATATAGCTGTTTAGTGCGATAGGGGAGCAAACAATATAAACCTTGTCGTTTTAATATGTGTGTCACCCTTAGTCGGTATCTTTAAGGGTACGTTAAATATCTATTCGGTAGCGGCTTACATTCAATCAAGTTTTAAATGTCAGGTTTTATGTTGCGTTCTAATTTCTTGTCCTCAAAAAATTTCTTATTGTTTAATACACAATCAAAAATAATTTTTAAACGTTATTTGACTAGAAATAAATACAAAATTTGATAGGGTTGCCATGGTTGCTTATTAACATTACCTATGGGAATTGGAAATTGACTACAGTCGAACCTCGATAAGTCGAAGTTGAAGGGAAATTAAAAATAATTCGAATTATCAAAAATTCGAGTTATCGATATAAAAATATTAACGTTGAAATAGGCAAATCCTAGGGCGGTTCAACTTATAGAGGTTCGACTGTATTTAAATGCAAATTAAACTTGAAAGACTATCAAATAAAAAAATGTGGTTTTTATATTAATAAATTAAATTAATTTGATTGGATTGCTATATTATACCAGTGGTGGCTCGTCCTTATAAATTCATTTTTAAAAATTAATTGATTAAAACAGTTTCATTCATGATTGGTTTACAATACTTTTCAATTTTTTATTTTAAAAATTCTAAATTTATTTTAATGTATATTACTACCCTCTCAACAAATAAAAAAAAACTAGGTTCAATTAACGAAGCCTGGTATATTGTTTTTTAAACAGTACAAATCTAAATTTATTTAATCACCGATGTAATCTTTATTTATATAATAAAAAAAAATTATTTTAATTTTCTAACAAAAATAAATCAACCGAGACACACTGGTAGTTCACAGTTTACATTTGGCATAAATCATCCACAAAGAAACGTGCTAAGCGTATTTAATTAAATTTAACATTCAGGGAAATCGTGTTACATCATCGAAGACGAGTCGCTACTGATTTATCCAACACTTTCTATGAATATATAAATTTTTAATCAACATTCTATTGCTCCATAAATAAAATAACAACAAAACAGTGCTAATTAAAAATTTAAAGAACTTAAAAAACATAACCGCCAAAAATTGATGAAACAAAATTCGAAGGAATTTAAAAAATTACAAGAAGTAGTCCAATTCGAATTAATGAATCCAATTTGTAATTTTCTCTAATAAAATTGTAACAATTTGAGCACATAACTGTGGTATATGTATTATTGAAGAACGCAATGGTCAACTTGGGCAGATAAATTTTATAAATAGTTCGGAGTGGGGGACTTTATACAGGTGCTATCGTATTTTGTGGCACAGTCATTCAGAAAGTTTTCTCTGCGTGATCATTCGGTTGGTGTCTGTCGCGTTGCGGTGTAGGGTTTCGTGCGTGCGTGTGACAGCTGGTCAGGTGTGCACGTAACTTTTTTAACGGAGGGGTTGAGAGCATCGAAAATCCGAGGAGTTATGTCGCATGGTCATGAGTCAGGGATCCGAAATTAATTCAAATCTGTTTAAATGGAGAACGAGGCAAGACGCGTGGTGCCCATGCAGAAGGTCATCTGCGATTTCGTATTGTTGATGTGTGGTAAATAGCTCATTACTTTATTGCAGAATTTTTTCGTGCAAGTTTACGGTTGCGTTTCTATCTGTGTCAGTAATACATTGTTATGTTTATCGATTGTTGCCCAAAAAAGGTGCGCAAATTGACCATTAATTGTGCATCAAAAATTCATCGAGATGTCTCTTAATTTTATCGATTATGTGTTTCAGTGGGATTTCCCATTCTCTTTCTGTTTCTTTGGGGCGACCCCTATCGCAGGGGATTTTTTTGCTATGACGAAAGCTTGAGGCACCCCTATCATGCCTCTACGGTGCCCAGCTACTTCCTTTACATTTTTGGACTTGGGATGACGATTGCTGTGGTAAGTTGCAAATTCGAAAAAAAAAAAGATAATTAAAAAGAAGCTTTTTTTTTTATGAAATCGAAAAAGTGTACGATGATTTATGAGCTTGGGGGTGACTTTCGTTATTTTTTTAACTGCTTTCGAAAAATTCATTAATCACTTAGGACGCGCAATTGCGATGTGTAATATACCCTTGGCCTTGCAGGGGTTTAATTTTAATCGTGTTTTAAAAATTTAATAACTTAAGTTGTTTATCTTGTCGTTTTTATTACTAAATTTTGTAAGAGTTGCGAGATTCGTACATTCATTTATTTGCTGATAACTTATCTCGAATATTTTTGTTAACACAGGTATTTTTTATGATTTATCATTGATTTTTTTTTGCTTTTTATCTGTAATTAAAACGGAAAAATTATTACTAATTATAAGTGCTGAATTGGTTTTTTGATAAATTAGCAGCCATAGATAAAAGAATTCCTCTATCGGTGTATTCAGTCAATATGAGTTAAACTTTTTCACATCTTCGCATTTATTAGATTTGTCTAGTTTTTGTTTCGTTATTTCCAATGAAAAATTTTAATGTAGTTTAGTAAATATCGATTTTATGTTTAAAAACGTATATATGCTATAGCAATGAGTGGAAGAGAGTGAAAAGATACGATAATCGTGTAAGTGCGAGCGAGAGGGAACGATGTTAACTAATTGTTTGTTTATTTTATTGTGAATCATGCTTAAAACCGAGTGTGCGCATTCGAGCTCAAAGTGGCACATTCCGATCTCGGGAAAATGAAGCGCGCCGCTCCGCGTCGCGCTTCATTTGCCTCCCTCGCTCGGAAATGTGCCACTTTTCGCTCGAACGCGCACATCTTCGTGTTAATTGGATTCGACTATATTAATAACAAATCCTTCAAATCCAGATTTTCTATTCGGAAAAAGTTTTTGATTGAAAGTGCACATACTCCTTAATAATTGAATTTGCCTATCTTATTCTTCTCTCTTACAAATAATATTAATTAAATCAAGCTGAACTAAATGTACCACTTTTCGCTTTTCTTTTAATTAAAAATTACAGGAGGGTATTTTTACCAAAAACTACATTTCTAATTTAGTACTTTTAAAGTAGACTAAATGGGAGACTTCATCGTACATGAAAAAAAATACTTTAACTTTTTCCGAATTTCGACTCTTATTTCCCAACTTTTTTTTTTACATACCCCACCCAAGTCATTTTAAAATTTTGATGCACCCCCTATGTAACATATAAGTTTTTTTTTATATTTAAAAATTGAATTAATCCATAAATGAAGTCTAATTACAACAGTGTATACAAAATGTGCCGTAAAACTAATTTGTTTATAATTTTCAGAAAAATGAAAATTACCCAAAAATATTTAGAGACATTAGTTTTGACATATAAACCTTCAAGAATCTGCAAAAGATGATATAAAAATCAATTAGTTGATTTTTAGTGGCCCACTTCAGAAAATTTGACTCATATACAATTTTAATTAATCAAAAATGTGAATTAGTAAACATTCGAAAATAGACCCGAAAATATTTTTATCAGGCTCGCTACAATTAGGCGTGCGGAAGAGCACCACGATAACTTATTAAAAGGAATAAAATATCCAACCTTTTTCGAAGAAGAAATAGATCTAATTTAATTTAATTTTAATTTTTTGAATTGAAGGATAAAATAATAATATAGGCAAATCCGATAAATGCGAGGATGTGCGCATTCGAGCGAAAAGTGGCACATTTCCGAGCGAGGGAGGCAAATGAAGCGCGACGCGGAGCGGCGCGCTTCATTTTCCCGAGATCGGAATGTGCCACTTTGAGCTCGAATGTGCACACTCGGTTTTAAGCACGATTCACAATAAAATAAACGAATAATTAGTTAACATCGTTCCCTCTCGCTCACACTTACACGATTATCGTATCTTTTCACTCTCTTCCACTCATTGCTATAGTAAATATACGTTTTTAAACATAAAATCGATATTTACTAAATTACATTAAAATTATTCATTGGAAATAGCGAAACACAAACTAGACAAATCTAATAAATGCGAAGATGTGCGCATTCGAGCGAAAAGTGGCACATTTCCGAGCGAGGGAGGCAAATGAAGCGCGACGCGGAGCGGCGCGCTTCATTTTCCCGAGATCGGAATGTGCCACTTTGAGCTCGAATGCGCACACTCGGTTTTAAGCATGATTCATAATAAAATAAACGAACAATTAGTTAACATCGTTCCCTCTCGCTCACACTTACACGATTATCGTATCTTTTCGCTCTCTTCTACTCATTGCTATAGTAAATATACGTTTTAAAACATAAAATCGATATTTACTAAACTACATTAAAATTTTTCATTGGAAATAGCGAAACAAAAACTAGACAAATCTAATAAATGCGAAGATGTGCGCATTCGAGCGAAAAGTGGCACATTTCCGAGCGAGGGAGACAAATGAAGCGCGACGCGGAGCGGCGCGCTTCATTTTCCCGAGATCGGAATGTGCCACTTTGAGCTCGAATGTGCACACTCGGTTTTAAGCACGATTACGAACGCGGTTGACAATCCGGATAATCGCGAATCCGTATAATTGAGGTTTTGCTGTATTATATTTTTTGAGGAAAAATAAAATTATTAAATCCAATCATCGTAGAAATTGCACATTTAAATAAAAACCAAAAGTTTTCTATAACGGAATAGTAAATTATCCCGCAATACAAAAACTGAAATGTACAGCTATGGATAAATGTATGGGGGACTCCATTGCTTCCAAAACAATACACAACAATAAAACAGTAAAATAATAATACTAGACTATACATATTATAAATGTTTTTGTTTTTTGAATGTATAATTTAAATATTCTATTGTCTCTCTTTTAGCATTTAATACGCCCTTAATCCGACTTGTAAATAAGATGGGGTGACTAATATATTTGTACTACTTTTCACTCGAATTACACACAGGTTTTTTTTGTATAATAACAATCAACACAGCCAATTTAATTTGTATAATTTTAGGTGTAAAGTCCTAAAATATATTTAAATACGATTTATATAGCGACGTTCTGAAAAATGACCTATTCCGGCCCTGTGTGATGATACAGCGGAACTTCCGGGTAACGAGAACTGTAATTTTATAACATTAACCTTTGTGGAACATAAATAGACATCACGTGGTCATTAAAAAAAAACAGTTACTCTAAAAAATTGAGGACATTTCTGGAAGAAAATAGTTTATTTGATCTGACACATCTAACCTCGTCCTCTTTGTATTTATTAATTTTTTTGTAATTATTTGCGAATACATATTTAGAATACTGTGCGTGAATGAGAACGAATCGTTAATTTGCGAAATTTAGTTCCGGAACAAATCAGTTCCGTGCTTAATATGCTAGGAAAGACCGAAGTGATTCGTTCGATAATTGAGAAATCGTTTCGGTAAAAAGGTGTCGCTTTCATTCCCAAATTTTTGTGGTCTTTAATTAATTTTGCAAAATACAGTCAAACTTCAATAAATTGAACCGACCTCAAATATGAAATGTTAAATAAATGTGATAAAAAAAATTTATATTCGGGGAGACCGGGTATGGTTGTCTCACGGGTAGGTTGTCACAACAACAATAACAGAAAACCTAATGAATTAATAAATTTGTTTCTAGGGGTTTTACTACATAAACGATTGGCTGTAATTATACATTTGTCATTTTCGTTACCATAACCTAAGTTCGTTAGATAGAATAGGTTAGAATAGAATAGGTAGGGGTAAACAGTACAGTTGTTGGCCAGTCGACAATGATTGGCCATATTTAAAAAATTATTTAATAATAAATCTATATTTCCTAAAATATATTTTCTAGTAAATGGTTCGTTTTTTTTTGCTAATTTACTATATCTTATTTTAATTAGAAAATATTGACCGATCACTGTAAATTCACTAGTCAATTACTATATTTATATGGCCAATAACTATGTTGTTTAATAAAAGGGCCAATCACTGTACTGTTTACCCCTATTTGTTTTCTCGTTTTGTATTTTACCTTTTATTTAACGTCTGACAATCATCCCAGACACGGGGTTAAAAGTCACACTTCTCTTTTTTCATAACAATTATAATATGTTCTCTTTAGATAATGGTAGAGAAAAAGTCTTTATTTTTTCTTAAACTAGAATAAATACCCTATATATTGATATATAAATGTCATTGATAAATTAAGACCATGGGCTCTATAAATGCACAAAACAAAAATTGTGACTTCCAACCCCGGTCTCCCCTACAAGAAATTGTTAGAACAATTCAGGTATTTTATGAGGTTGCTATGGCAACGTATAGCCATAGTAAGAGAATGGGGATGCATATAACTCATTCGCGTTAAGAACACTGTGACGTCGTATACGATTCTCAACTGTCGTGAGTTTTGTCAAAGAGACGTATAAAATTGATTAATTCATTGGAGGTTTTCATAAACAGATTATAAAATATATGCATTTTCAATATTAAATTTTTTAATTGCATATTAAAGGTTGTGGGCTGCCAAGCGACAAAATTGGCTCCCATCTAAAAGTATTAAGTGACCATACCGTGGCTATATTAGTGTATAACAACGCCCTAAAGGGCCGACAAGGAGTAAAACAATTTTTTTAGGTTTTTTCGTATGACACCGTAATTTAGTGAAATTGTTAGGGTGACGTGACATTCTTCTTAAAGTGAATGAACTATAGACACCTACATACACTAGCTATTAGCGTTCAGTCGATTAATGGGACAGACCTTTTTGATATATCGCTGCGTTGGTCAGTTACTAAAGCATTGGATCCACATCGGTAAAAACCCACATGTCATTGGGTATTCTAAAATTTTTACCAAATTAATTTATAATAGAGCTTAATTTTGATATAAAACATTTTTCTAAAAAAAAATAGAAATCTTTTTTGTCGATAAAAATAATGATTTATATTTCCTGTGGTACTAAAAAAAAAATCCAAATTCTTACTATTGTGGTCATTCTAAGCAATTACATTCTTTCTATTATGTCTTAAGGACCCCCAACGGATAAACTACTCTTTCTCCGTCCCCAAAAAACTGTTCGTTTTCTAAGATTCTTGTTTTCTCCTAGTTAGAATAGAACGCAATCATTAATTACATTTAAAAAAGCATCATTATTTCAGATTTAACCAAGAAGATCTATAAATAAAATAAATACAAAGTGGGCGTTGTTATCTTAAGTGTAAATCGAAATTAAACATTTTTTACAGAAATTCATCTCCGGGACGCTAGACGAAAAAGGGAACTGTTGAATTCGAAATATTTGACGCAGACAAAAACGGCTTTTAGAGTTATTAATTGGGGGAAAGTTAGACTTTCCGGTTATAAAACGAAAGACTTAACTAACAAATGGACCCATTAGTGTGTACGTACGACCTACTTATCTCTTTACATTTCTGGCGCCGATAATACAGCCAGAAACGTCAATATTTCTGTTAATGTTCCAACAAAGTACTTAAGGGGGCGATCCAAAACATTAGCGATTTTAACATGATGCGGTGAAATAATGAATTACTACAGTGCGGTTTAGGGCTAAGTTAAGTCGGTCAAGAAATAAGATAAACTTATCTTTTGGTTTCTAGGTGGCTCTCCCGCTTGTCAGAAGATTTAGACAAACCCGGGGCCTTGAATTTGACTGAATACATATATTTATTGAAATTGAAAGATACATATCCATATAATCAAAATTGGTAATTTGATTATTTCGTGGTGCTTTAGGATGATATGTCGTTCTAAGCGGAGACCATGTTTTAATTTTTAAATTGATTAAGAATAAAAGATATTTTTATATATTAAGAAGCCTGGCTAGTGGCATGGGAACTACTATTCGTAGAGAGAGTCACGATAGTTGTATAGAGATGCAAGATATCGATTTTTACGCTGATTTGAAAAACCTTCAAAATACATAAGTTGTTCCAGGTCTAGTTTTATCGGTCAAACTCGCATACTTTCGTTTATTTTCGACATACAGTTTGGTTTACCAAAAGCTGATTACTTGCAATATTATTTCAAATGTTATATTCAGAGAATTTTCATGCGATTTCGATTGTTAGGTTTGGCAGAAAGCGCAAAGTAAGCGTCGGCGCGCAATTCAAAACCAGTTTAAATTTAAGAATACATATTTATTATGTTATGAATCTTAATTAATGCGATTTGTTTTATTAATATTACAAAGTAACATAAATATGTGTATAAAATTGTAAAATACTTGTTTTTCTTTAAAATGAAAGGATAATAATTAGTATTGCAGAAGGGCGCTAATGATTAATTTTCTGGATTTCTTTTATTTGTTCTGATGATATATTTATTGTTTTTAAATATAGTTCTAATTTTATTTATTATAGATCATAAATAAATGTTGAAAATACTTTGATACTAATGTTTTTAGTCCAATTATATTTATTAAAAAATGTTTTCTATATAAATTTTTAAATCATTTTATATATCGAAATTATTTATAATTGTGGTTAAAAATAACTAACAAAATTTTAAGGGCAGAAGAGTATTTTGTGGTAAAAATATTAACCGTGATAAGGGAGTAAGAACGAAAAAGTTAAATTTTGAAAATATCAGATTGAAATAAATGCTTATATCGTAAATAAATACTAAACATACTTAGTATTTTCAAATTCTAGAATAATTGAAATGACCGGGAATGCAAAGTGCATATTTAAATTGCATACCTTCAATAAATATCTTCTCAAAGGGCATATTTTTGCAAGGATCGGCAATTTTGGAAGCAGATAATAACGAAATTTATTTTATTTTATTAGGAGCCGTTCATAAAATACGACACGCTAAAATCAGCTTTTTGACCCTCCATTGTCACGCGGTGTCACACTTCCTATGACCCCCTAGAAATATTTTGTCACAAAACTAAGACCTCCCGAATATGATAAATTTCAATTGATAGTACACAAATTTTGAGAATTAAAAATATTTATTTAGTTTTTATAATAAAATTTAAATAAATCAATAAATATCTTTTATAAGGAAAAATAAATAATATGTATTTACTAAATACGAAATGAATGACTTTCTATTATGATAAAAATTTAAAAAGAAAAATAGTCGAAAGAAATACTAATTTAAAATGTAATGAACGGCGAACGTCACGTTGCCGTAGACACCCGTCCCCGTGTCAAACTCAGCAAGACCCCCTTGTATGCAAACGTATTTTATGAACGACCCTTATCTATGTATGCTCCCAGAAAATGTTTACCAAAATTGGCATACTTCAATTGCTTGATAGCCATTTAATAAAAATTAATCTCAAAAAATAAAATCTACGATAATTTCACAAGCTTTGCTGTTTGATTAATAAAAATATCATTATTTTGAAAAACGCACGAAAGCTTAGAAGTTGAGCTGCTTTTCGTTTTATTAATTTTTTGTGCAAAACTCGTTGATTTATCAAAATCTAAAATTATACAACCACTTCACAACATACTATAACGTTTATCAAAGTCTGTTTGTATACGTGCCTTATTTTTGAAAGATTGTGATCCCTACCATACCTTTTCAATCTGTATTTTATAAAACCTAGTAACTTTTATATTAAACTTTTTGTAAATTTTATAATTAGAAAGTTATTTGACATTACAGAAAATAACGATTTTCAGTTTTTACAATTACTTCGGAACTATTCGGAATTTTAAAATTTTAATAACGGAATCTGAATCGGCATCTAAAACTGCAAAACATTGCCCATTTAACCAGACTTGTATCTCCACTAATAAGAAAGATACCCATGTTAGCCTACTTAATTTGGGACCCCCTGTATATGTATACTAACTTTTCAAACATGTAGTACTATGACAAAAAGTGCTCAAATTTTTATCTGTATTGAAGTTCATCATAAATGAAACCTAAAAATAGAAAATAATTTAGACAAAAACTTACTTCAATGAATTTAATAAAAAAATATTTACCACAGACATTATTATTTTGGTATAAAGGTAAAAAATAAAGGTAAAAATGTAAATGGCACATTGGTCATTTACCTTTTTCATGAACTATTTAGGGCTATAATGTGCGAAAACATCGGTCAAAACCGCCTTCAAACCATAAAGGCAAAGTACGAAGCCGCATTCAACAAAGATTTTACCATTGTAAAAGTTGACCATTGTCAACTCAAACTAGGCGATTTAAACCACCGCATAAAGCGCAAGCGCACACTAAGCTGATTTTAAATTCGCAATTTGATTTATATAAAATTGGTCGCACTGATTAATGAATGCATTGATATTATTAAACCATTACGATGTTACGATTTTTATCGATCTGCGTTCAGGTACCTGAAAAAAATCTGGTCCGCGGGGCAACACCGCAAAGAATAGCGCGATTACGCAATCCGTACTAGTCCTAAACGAATTCTCATATAGAAACCAGACAAATGTGTTTGTGATCATTACAGACCCTAAAATAAATCTGAGTGTAATTTTTAATTATTATAGTCTTTTTTTGTCTATCACTGATGTAATAACGCCATCCCAAGGCGCCATTACCCCACAACTTTCAAATACAACTGTTCAACGCTATTACCATCTAACGGACAAGGGTCAAAGTTTTGGTTAGCGAAAACGAGGAACCGCAATAAAACTCTCAACATAACCTTGCCCAGCGAGACCAAAAACAGTGCTTCGGCACTTCAATTACCAAATTGTTATTAATTACTTTTCAATACAATTTTCTAACAATATATACACAAAAGATGGCTCTACAGCATAGCATATTTCAAATTTGATCAAATTCTTTAGTTTTTGTATAATTACAGCTTGAACTATCGTCTTTTTGCCCCTTAAAGCATTTTAATTTCAGCAGGTTTGCTATTTTTTTAGATTTATATTACATTTTGGGAAAATGAAATATGCCATGCTCTAGTCCAATCCTTTATTGGTCTATTTAATTTTTTGCAACATTATATATTGTTATTTAGAAATGGTAATTGAAGTAAGAAACGTCTAAATTTTAGTCGATATTAGGCAACCCAGTTCTCTCGGACCGCCCCCTTAATGAAAATCCATTTTCATTTCCCAGAAGAACTTCGGCCATAAAACTCTTTAAAAATTCTTCCAGGAGAAGAAAATAATCTAAAGTTTGGAAAAAGTTACAAGGGTTGAAGTTATACTTCTTTTGGCGCTTTGAGATTCAAATCTTAGCAGGCAATGGAAGTTGCGCGCGCACAGCTAACGGAAATTTGACAGATGAAGTTAGCCGTCTGAGAAAGCAAATTAATTATTGTGAATCATGCTTAAAGCCGAGTGTGCACATTCGAGCTCAAAGTGGCACATTCCGATCTCGGGAAAATGAAGCGCGCCGCTCCGCGTCGCGCTTCATTTGCCTCCCTCGCTCGGAAATGTGCCACTTTTCGCTCGAATGCGCACATCCTCGTATTTATTACATTTATCTAATGCATCTTTCGCTCTTCGAAATCAATAATTTTAATTTAGTTTAGTAAAAATCGATATTATATTGGAAAAATGTATTTACCATAGCAATGAGTGGAAGGGAGCGAAAAGATACGAAAATCTTGTCGGTGCGAGTGAGAGGGAACGATTAAAATTATTCAATTGTATTTTTGCCTAATTTATTGGCCGAAATTAATGCGAATCGTGCTGAAAACCGAGTGTGCACATTCGAGCTCAAAGTGGCACATTCCGATCTCGGGAAAATGAAGCGCGCCGCTCCGCGTCGCGCTTCATTTGCCTCCCTCGCTCGGAAATGTGCCACTTTTGCTCGAATGCGCACATCTTCGCATTTATTGATTTTATTTACCTTTGCGCATATTTAATTTGGGTACGCCAAAGAAGTATAACTTCTAACGCGCGATATCGAGAAAATGTGCCGCTTGTCGCTCGAATGTGTACATACTTCATATTTGGTACTGTGTTTGTACATTTATTTTATGATTTTAAACATTTATTAAACCTCTACTTTTGTTAAATAGATCCCTGGGGGTATTTATAGACCACTTTGGCGACCTCTGGTCTACACCGATCTCTCTTTAAATGTAGATAGTTAAAATTGGTCCAATTTTGTATTATACAGGGCGTCAAACGAATAGGTACTGAAACTTGACCGGGTGATACCCGTTTCGGAACATAAAATCGAACCGACCTAAATTTATTTATCGTTTAATTTAAAAAGACAATTCCAACGAATGAGAGGTAGGGGAGACCGGGGTTGGAAGTCACAATTTTTTGCTTTTGCATTTATAGAGCCCATGGTCTTAATTTATCAATGACATTTATATATCAATAGATAGTGTATTTATTCTAGTTTAAGAAAAACAAAGACTTTTTCTCTACCATTATCTAAAGAGAACATATTATAATTTTTATGAAAAAAGAGAAGTGTGACTTTTAACCCTGAAGTGAAGTACGCAAGGAGGTATTGTGCTCGGACTTATTTAACGCGGGTAAAGAAATTTATTAATTTAATTTGGTTTTCTGTTGTGGTTGATGTGACAACCTACCGTGAGACAACCATACCCGGTCTCCCCTACGTGCATTTTGCCTCGCTCGGAAATGTGCCGCTTTGATCTTTATTTGTACGCTTCGCTTTTCCACGCGCACAACAATAATCAATTTACTTTTTTTCAATTAATCTAAAATTGCTGGGCCGTATTTTGCGCACAAATACCAAATTTCTAAATTTCGTGACATTTGACCCAAAAATGTACTGGTGAAGTGAACGCGATATTGACGAAACTCCTCAGGGGTGGTTTTTTTTTAAATATTAAAAACGCAGCAACTAAAAAGAACTAAACGCCCAAAGTGACTGCGCCATTTATGTTATTCATATTTCATTGTTAGGAAGACCATTGTTGTATTAAAATAATCCAAGCCTACAGCGTCAACAGAGACGTATTTTGAAAGCAGCAGCAACAACAACCGAAACGAATGGGATTCAATGTAATTAATTTTCAAGCCTGAATAATCGTGGACCAAAAAGAAAATTAAAAATCGAGGTGGAGGCGAGCTGTACGCCCAGTGCCGTTCGTGCCTCAAATTTACATACGAGTAACCGAAGACAATAATTACCATCATGTTCAAACATGAAGAACAAAACGTGATGTATAATTAGTTTGCATACTAACTTTATAACTATTTTTTTAAATAAAACCCGTTCTTAACATGCGGAAAGGTCGGTAAACCCCCCAAGTTCACTCAGATGAGAAATTACAAAAAAAATACATACGTGTAAATAATGAAATAAATAAAAACCTAACACACCTATGCAAATGGATTAGCGCATGCCGCCAATATTTGAGATTTGGCAATGTTTACATTGCGTTTGATTAAAATTTTAAGTGGAAAGCACCTGTCTCGAGCAATTTCGTTCGCCGAAGTTCCTTCGAGATTGGGCACGTTCTTGTTGTTGGGAATTTTGTGTATTTTATTCGAAAAAAATCGCTTTGTTTACATTGTAAAATTAATTCCGAAGAGTTTCTTTAAGATCGACTGCGTTGCCAAAGAAATGATTTCGGTTTTCAGAAATCGTTGGCGGTACAATGTTTTTGAAGTTATACTTCTTTTGGCTCGTTGCGAGTGAAATTTTAGCAGGCAACGGAAGTTGCACGCCGGTCTAGCTATACACAAACGCAAGGTAGGCAACATAACGCGTGGTTATATTGAATTTAGGCACGCCAAAGAAGTTTTACTTCTAACGTATACAGGGTGTGCCAAATTGAGTAGGCTAACATGGGTATTTTTCGACCTATCGAGGTTTGACTGTATTTAATTTTATAAATTTAATATTTCTGAACAATTAAGATAATTTATTTATTGAGCTTTCTCCAATATTAATTTTATTTGCGTAAACTAATGATCTTCAAAGTTTTTTGAAAAAACACAAATTCTGTATTTACTCTATTTGAGTTTTCTGAAAATACATAATGATTTTTTCATCAAAATTTCCTTTTAAATTTACCGAATAAAGTTTTGTTTTATTCAATTTGTGTTATACAAAAAAAATTGATAATTAAAAATTTCTAAAGTTCTTAAATATATTTTAAAAATTTTCCAAGTTATTAATTTATTTAATTTGAGTTGTCTAAAAACTTAAAATAATTTATTCTTTGAGTTTACTTTAATAATTTTGCTAAATGTTTAAAACTGAATTTCATTCTATGTAAAAAAAAATCGGTGCATGTACTTATGTACGCACGTTAGAAGTAATACTTCTTTGGCGCGACTAAATTAAATATAACAACGCGCTATGTTGCGCTTGCGTATAGCTAGACCAGTGGTTATCAAACTATATGTTACTGCGCATATGTCGTTTTATTTGAATACATTGCTATTTCCTTTTAAATCCAAAAGTCATTTAAACAAATTGAATAAATACGAAGATGTGCGCGTTCGAGCGAAAAGTGGCACATTTTCGAGCGAGGAAGCAAATGAAGCGCGACGCGGGCGGCGCGCTTCATTTTCCAGATCGGAAATGTGCCACTTTGAGCTCGAATGCGCACACTCGGCTTTAAGCACACTTTAGAAGAATTAATTTACTCTCTGACAATTCGCAATTAAATATTACAGAATTATATTAATAACAAAATTCCCAAATCGCCAATTTTCTGCCTTTTAACAAAATTATTGTTGAAAACAAACCTTTTTCGGTACATAAAATTGAATACAGTTCTTGACGTCTTAGAGACGTCAAAATCTACAATGACACCCTAAACGATTGACGTCTCCTAGACGTCATTGTATGTCAAGGGGTTAATATAAAAGTTACTAGGTTTCATAAAATATAGTAATAAATTAAGTCAAAATTAAATTCAAAATGGCGGTTTCCAAGATATTGATACCAACTTTCTTATTTTAAATAGATGCCATATTGGATGTTTACATAGTTAAATAGCATTTTTTTTAAATTTTAAATAAAAAGTTATTAACAATATTAAATTTTTCTGTTTTAAATCAAGTAGCCATGAATTATCAAAGAACAATAAAACAGCATAATACAATCGAATGTCATTATATTTATTTTTTGACTGATATTCGAAGTTTTTTGAATAATAATAATTATTACCTTATAAATAATTGAAAATGGCAAAGTTTTTAACAGAGTAGCATGATATGTTTTGTACCTACATGAAAGGTTACAAAAGCTCCTACGTTTCTGCACAAACATACTTTAACAGTTTTCCAAAAAAAGCAACCGAACGTTAAAATTTTTAAAAGATTGGATGTGAATGTGCAGAATTATAGATTTTTACAGTAACCAAATTGAAAAATGTGGAAGATGATCTTCATCATTTTTTTTTTGGAAAACTGTTAAAGTATGTTTGTGCAGCAACGCAGGAGCTTTTGTAACATTTCATGTAGGTACAAAACATATTAAAAAGGTCAGTTAAAAACTTTGCCATTTTGAATTATTTTTAAGGTAATAATTAGTATTATTCAAAAAACTTACAATATTAGTCAAAAAATAAATATAATGACCCAAGCTTGTATTATGCCGTTTTATTGTTAATTCATGGCTACTTGATTTAAAACAAACAAAATTAATATTTTTTTATTTAAATATGGTTTCGTTACATGGTTGAAAAGAGAAAAAAAAATGCTATTTAACTATGTAATAATCCAATATGGCGCCCATTTAAAATAAGAAAGTTGGTATCAATATCTTGGAAACCGCCATTGTGAATTTAATTTTGACTTAATTTCTATCTGTATTTTATGAAACTTAGTAACTTTTATATGAAACTTATTATTGTAAATGTTATAATTACAAAGTTATTTGACATTAAAGAAAATAACGATTTTCAGTTTTTTGACGATTACTTCGGAACTATTCGGAATTTTAAAATTTTTTAACGGAATCTGAATCGGCACCTAAAACTGCAAAACATTGGCCATTTAATCAAACTCAATTTGGGACACCCTGTATACAGGGTGTCACCAAATTTAAACATGGGTATCTTTCTTATTAGTGAAGATAGAAGTTTGGTTAAATGGGCAATGTTTTGCGTTTTGTGCATTCAGATTCTGTTAAGAAAATTTTAAAATTCGAATAGTTCCAAAGTTATCGTAAAAACTGAAAATCGTCATTTTCTTTAATGTCAAATAACTTTGTAATTATAAAATTTACAAAAAAAGTTTAATATAAAAGTTTCTAGGTTTCATAAAATACAAATAGAAATTAAGTCAAAATTAAATTCAAAATGGCGGTTTTCAAGATATTGATACCAACTTTCTTATTTTAAATAGACGCCATATTGGATTTTTACATAGTTAAATAGCATTTTTTTTCTTTTCAACCATGTATAACAACCCATATTTAAATAAAAAATTATTAATATTATTAATTTTTTTTGTTTTAAATCAAGTAGCCATGAATTATGAAAGAACAATTAAACAGCATAATACAAGCCAACGTCATTATATTTATTTTTTGACAAATATTGTAAGTTTTTTGAATAATAATTGTTATTGCCTTATAATTAATTTAAAATGGAAAAGTTTTTAACTGAGCAGTATCATAGGTTTAGTACCTACATTAAATGTTACAAAAGCTCCTGCGTTGCTGCACAAACATACTTTAACAGTTTTCCAAAAAAAAAAGCAACCAAACGTTAAAATTATTAAAAGATTGGATGTGAATATGCAGAAGTATGGATGTTTACAGTAACCAAATTGAAAGAATGTTGAAGATGATTTCTATCATTTTTTCTTGGAAAACTGTTAAAGTATGTTTGTGCAGCAACGCAGGAGCTTGTGTAACATTTAATGTAGGTACAAAACATATCATACTGCTCAGTAAAAAACTTTGCAATTTTGAATTATTTATAAAGCAATAATAATTATTATTAAAAACTTACAATATTAGTCAAAAATAAATATAATGACGTTGGCTTGTATTGTGGTGTTTAATTGTTCTTTGATAATTCATGGCTACCTGATTTAAAACAGAAAAATTTAATATTGTTAATAATTTTTATTTAAATATGGGTTGTTATACATGGTTGAAAAGAGAAAAAAATGCTATTCAACTATGTAAAATCCAATATGGCGTCCATTTAAAATAAGAAAGTTGGTATCAATATCTTGAAACCGCCATTTTGAATTTAATTTTGAGTTAATTTTTATTTGTATTTTATAAAACCTAGTAACTTTTATATTAAACTTTTTTGTAATTTTATAATTACCCAGTTATTTGACATTAAAGAAAATGACGATTTTCAGTTTTTTGACGATAACTTTGGAACTATTCGGAATTTTAAAATTTTCTTAACAGAATCTGAATGGGCACCTAAAACTGCAAAACATTGCATTTAACCAAACTTCTATTAATAAGAAAGATACCCATGTTAGCCTACTCAATTTGGGACACCCTGTATATGTGTACGTGTACGTATCTTATTAAAAAACCTCAACCTCCTTAAAGCATCAAGCTATTGCAATCTTTAGAAGAATTTTAAGTTAAATAAGAACGGTTCGTTTGTGTCTGAATATTAAATTAAATAATTGCGGACGTCACCCAAAAATAAAGGCAACTCAATTAAAGTAGTATTTACAAAAAGCCGAGCTAATATTAACACTTTTAACAAAGTGCTTTCGATAAGTACAAAAATACCGGCACGACCAAATAAATGCGGTACAAAAACTTAGATAAATTCATCTTCCAGTGTTGAATTTTAAAAGCAATCGATAAAAGTAAAGTAAACTCATTAGATAACAAAAATTCTAAATAAACAATTTAAGCTTGGCTTTAATTAAACACACACTCGCACACACACACACCTATTACAAATTTCAATTTAAACATTCAAACTCATACTCTATTAAAAGATCTTACAAAACAAAGATATGTGCTGAATGGTTCTTCGTCGTTAATTAAGGGTCATCCACTTTTGATGCAATGTGTCGATTGCTAAACTTTAATCAATAATGCAGCACACTTATAAATCACTCGTTGTTTGTTTATTTATCGATAAATATGAATTAATGCCTTTTCTCTTTTAGATGCTCGCAACGGAGTTCTGCAGCACTTTGAACGAAGATAGAAAAAAGGATTTTTTATTTATGGGATACAAACTGCCGATTTGGCTTTGGAACGCTTATTGCGTGATAGGAGTTTTTCTCTTTGGGGCCGCTTGCTCGCAACTTTCCACCGACATCATGAAATATACAATTGGACGATTAAGGCCGCATTTCTATAACGTCTGTCAGCCGAGCACAAATTGCAGCGATCCCAAAAATTTTCATATCTACCACGAAGATTTTTATTGCACCAACCCATTATACACGGACACTAAAAGGATTTTAAAAGAAGTCAGGTTTGTACGTTTGGAAAGAGTTATAGCTTATTTGTTGAAGTTATACTTCTTTTGGCGCTTTGAGAGTTAAATTTTGGCGGGCAACGGAAGTTGCGCGCGCACATCTAGGAAAAATTCGATAGAATGAAGTTAGCTGTCTCAGAAAGTAAATTAATTATTGTGAATCGTGCTTAAAGCCGAGTGTGCACATTCGAGCTCAAAGTGGCACATTCCGATCTCGGGAAAATGAAGCGCGCCGCTCGCGTCGCGCTCCATTTGCCTCCCTCGCTCGGAAATGTGCCACTTTTCGCTCGAATGCGCACATCCTCGTATTTATTACATTTATATAATTTATCTTTCGCTCTTTGAGATCAATAATTTTAATTTAGTTTAGTAAATATCGATATTATATTGGAAAAATGTATTTACTATAGCAATGAGTGGAAGGGAGCGAAAAGATACGAAAATCTTGTCAGTGCGAGTGAGAGGGAACGATTAAAATTATTCAATTGTATTTTCGTCTAATTTATTGGCCTAAATTAATGCGAATCGTGCTGAAAACCGAGTGTGCACATTCGAGCTCAAAGTGGCACATTCCGATCTCGGGAAAATGAAGCGCGCCGCTCCGCGTCGCGCTTCATTTGCTTCCCTCGCTCGGTAATGTGCCACTTTTCGCTCGAATGTGCCCATCTTTGCATTTATTAGGTTTGTTTACTTTAGTCTTCGCCCTTTCAAAGCACAAAATAAATATTGAAATTAGTAAATACAGTCGAACCTCGATAAGTCGAAGTCGAAGGGACACCAAAAATAATTCGTCATATCAAACTCGAGTTACCAAAAGAAGTTCAGTCAAATACTTCCGTATATATATATCATTCATTTTTTATAGAAAATAACCAAAATTGATCTACAATCATTAACATTATTTATTTTTATTAAGACCCTAAAATATATAGTTATTTACATATTATTTACTGTAAAATTGAAAGTAATGTAAAATTGTATTTTGCTTCATTGCTCCAAAATGTTATGTTTCTACAAATTTTTCCAATGATCTTATCGATAATAATATATCTGTAGGAACATCTTCTTGAGCACATAGGAATAGAGAAATAGTATCTATTGCATTGTAAACTTGAGTTGTTGAAGGGATGTTTACTGTAACATCTGTATCACTTTCATATTCACTTTCACTTTCACAGTTTTTCTTATTTTCTTCTAGCACTTTACTTATAATGCTTTCATCGCTAGGAATTTCAGCAACTTCCAAATCTTTATCAACGTTGACATTTGTCATTTGTATCTTCGGCAGCTACAATTAGGTCTCTGTTTTTTAAAATGGTTGATAAAGTGTTTGCGGAATACCAAAATCTTTAGCTATATCCTTTTTCTTTTGAGCCCACGTTCCACTTCTTTTATAAGATTAATTTTCTCCTTATGGTTAAACTTTTTAATTTTCGTTTACACTCCATGTTAATACGTAAATAATTTTAGAAAAAATATTAAACTTTTTAGATTTTCTGTTATACTCTGTTACAAACTATAAAGAACGTAAAACACATTTGTTAGTCTTCGTAGTCGACGAATAACTAGCAAATTGAAAACTAAAATGCAAAAATAGTTTTTTTTGTAAAATAAACGGTAAAACCATCTCAAAAAATTTTTAACTGTTCATAAGGCATTTAAACATAAATTAGTTTTAAATCCAATTGAAGTGCCGCCGTCAAAACATTCTTGTAGTATAAACCTTTTATTCGTAGTTAATAATAGAGCTTTTAAAGCATCAATAACACCAAACCAAGCCGTTGTTAATCCTCTCTCAGGTAGAGAAATTTTTAGAAAAGTTGTAAAATTGAACTTCGAGTCATCGACCTATTTACTAATGGAAACTTGAATTTAATGAATTGTAAAACGCTTCGACTAATTAAATAATTCGATTTATTAAATTTCGAGTTATTGACATAAAAATATTAACGTTGAGATAGGCAAGTCCTAGGGAAACTGGTTCGAGTTCGAGCTATCAAAAATTCCGATTATCGGCGTTCGACTTGTGGAAGTTCGACTGTATTGAAATTAGTAAATATTAATTTAAATTTAAATTTTTACATAATAGCACAGGACCGTATTTCTATCAAGTTTTTGTAACTTTTGACTCTCAATGTTCTTGTAACGCGAAAAGGAGGTTTTTAAGAAATTAGCTGCTATGACTTTTTATCAACATAAAGTTTAAAGTGACTGTATTATTTATTTTTTAGATTGTCTTTTCCATCTGGTCATTCCTCTTTCTCGATGTATACCATGGTGTATTTTGCCGTAAGTTAAACTACAATTGGTGTGATCAATCGAGACCTCTTTAAGCAATCAATTAACAATAATACATGGAGTCTCGAACGAGTACTATCGGAGCTCTAAAATAATTACAATTTTAGATATATCTGCAAATAAGAATGACATGGGACGGTTCAAAATTGCTAAAACATACACTGCAGTTTTTAGCAATCATTTCCTCAATATACACAGGGATGACAAGAGTATCGGATTATAAGCATCATTGGAGCGATGTACTATCTGGTTTTCTTATCGGAACCGTCACTGCATCTTTGGTGGTATGAACTTATTTACTTTGCTTTTTAGCTTCTTTTTTACCACGTTCAGCACGACACATTCTAAAAGCTCATACCATGCACTGCCGTTCACCTATATTTCGAAACCATCGCACCAGCCCTAAAAAACAGAAAAGAGTAATGCCGCATTTAAAAGTACAGGCGACCCTCGATAACTCAAAGCTAACAGGATTTGAAGTATTTAACATTCGAGTTATCAGGATTCAACTGTACTTTCATGTTAATGTATACGAAAAAAAAATTCATAATTAGAAACGAGGATCCGTGTTAATTAGTATCTGCAGAGCATTTTTTAATCTGCTCAAATGCGAATAATTCGCAATAGCTCTTTACTAAAATGAATTCTCCGGGAAATCATTTTAAGCACTTCAAATAAGGAATTGAGAATTCTTTCCACGATCATTTCTCAAAAAATAACATTATCTTTTTGGTCAAGGATAAAAGATATTGAAATCGACAGTAATTTTCTTAATTGAATTACAAATGCGACATTACTACTGTTCTTATGTAATTATCAATCTATTTTGATAGATGATTTAAATTTTCCGCCACCAAAATTAATTGTTTGCGACTGAGTACCGTTTTGATTTAACCGCATTCAATTTTAGGCGCGGTGAATTTAAATCAGATTTCTTTAAAAAGCACACTTTTATTAACAACAAATTGATTGAATAATTTTGTAGGCGGCCTTTGCTGGAAATTTAAGAAAAACTAACAAATCTGTTAAACACTTAATCGAAGATTACCAAGCCATTCCGCCTTATTAATATTTAATTGTTATTTAATAACTTGACACGTCGACGTCGGTTTCATTAACATAATCGATTACTGATTTAAGTTGCACTTTATATTTATCGTAAATTAGAAAATAAACAAGGAGAAAAATTGGTTACTTTTATATATTTTCAGGCGAGATTTGTATCCACCTTATTTCCAAATAATAACTACGTTTTCAAACATGGCAGCACGGAATTAAATAGTTTTAATATGAATGGTCAACGAGCTACAAATCAGGCTGTTTAATTATCGTTTTAATCGCTAAATCAATGTGTGATTTTTCTTTGTAATATAAGGATGTCTTATTTTTCTATATAATCTTTTAAGTCTGCTACTTTTGCAGGAAGATATCTTTTGCAGAGTTTAATTTATTTTATATTTATATTTTTTCAACCAAATCGTAAAACATGACTTATGCGAAAGACTTATTATATTTAATCATAACGAAAAGTTTAATGTTTAAACTTTAAAGAAATTTTGTATTTAATTGTTCATGCAATTCGTTCGATTTTGATCATTTGAAAGCAATAATTTTGAAGTAATACAGGTGGAATAATAATTTTATTAAGTACTTGGGACAAAGTGAAAAAAGAACATATCCTATAAGGATATAGAATCCATCAAATTATATTTATTTAACTAAATTCCACCTTAAAAGTATTTTAATTAGACAATATCGGTGTTAAATTTATTGAATTTAATATAGTTAGGATTGTACAGGAATATATGCGTAAATAACTGCCGGATTGGAAGAGAAGTATTAATACTTGTACTTTTAAAATAGTTTCTCAATCCTACGACCAATTAATTAGTCAAGTTTCCCTAAAAGCACAATTTAAATTTGATTACTAATCAGTTCAATTCGTTAATGTAATTATGGTTACTAAATGGAAATTTCGCCAAATTTAAATTGTGTTATCGGGCTTGTAGGATATAAATGGCCTAACTCTATCTGTGCTTTGTACAGTAACGCGGTTGTATTTTGTATTTAAAATATTTAAATAATTATAAAATGTTATTATATTCCGTTGCCTCTTATGAGACGCAAAAAATTGTTTTTTTTATTATATTTTGATAAATTTTTAAAGCTCTCCGATACTTTAACTTTTTTGGAAGATTACTGTTACTTATTTCATTAAGAAATTTATATAGTTTGTAAAATTTGTTTATAATACTTATGCATTGTTATTTATTTATTTTGCAGCTATTTTGTGAGATTGTTTAAGTATAATCGATTTACGATAAAAATTGATTTATTAAGTCCCTTTACCACTGCAGTGCGTAACACATCTATAAAATTACAAAAGTATAAATTAGAAATAAATTAATAATAATAAATAACAATGATTTATGTAAAATTTAAAAAAAAATGGTAAGCACCAGTTTTTACAATTAAGCTTTGGTTTAAAATAGTTAATCAGAATACTGTTTCGTTAAAAGCACCTCTCTGAATGAAGTTTTGTCAATTGTAGTTTTAATTAGTTCTATTTTGTGTTTGCGTTTGCTGTGCTTGTTGTTCAACTGTGTCCGATAACTCTTTTCCAGTTGTTTCGATTGGTAAAATTAAACATGCAACCGCAGCAAGCATTGCTGCAACAGCGTAAACCGTTGTAGCAAAAGTAACGGAAGATTTTAAAAGCACCTAGAAAATTATTCCTAATTTAATTTAATTTTCAATTGATATCTTCATTTTACCTGTGCGACATATGGTGTAACCATGGCGCCTAATCGTGCCATAGCACTGCAGGACCCAACACCGACAGCTCGTAAAGAAGTCGGATAAACTTCGGGGGTGTACACATAAGCAGCTTGAAATACTCCAGCTATTATACCTCTTGCCACAAAAAGCATAATCGTCAAGTAAGCTCTCCTAAAATCCAAATTTGAATTGATTCACCTCAATAATTTACTCTAAATTTACTTCTCTGTACAAATAACTAAAAAGGATGAACAAACTGCATACACGACAAACTGCACAGCCATCGTTTTCTTCCTACCAAATCTCTCGATTATAAAAATCGTCGCAAATATTCCTGTAAAAATTCGTTACGAATTTATCTCTCTATTTATAGACAATCCAAACCTGGAAATTCAGCCAAAGTAGTCCAAAGTAAATCCATATAATCAGTAGTTTGCAATTGTCTGCAATCTGCAGCACAAGTCTCGATCCGAGAGTAGGATCGATTGTTGTTTCCACAGTTTCCATTGGAATTCTCAAATAATTCAGTCGTCATTAAAACAAGTCCATAATAGCAAAAAGCACAAGCCATCCTACAATTAATAAAACAATATATTCTACTTAAATTTAGTGCTTGGAATATTACCAAATAAACCACAAGAGTAAAGACGTCATTCTTAGAGATGGCACAAGCAAATCTCGAAATCTTCCTCTATGTGGTGATTGTTGATTAGCATCATCTACAACCAATCGTCCTAATAACATGGGTTTTCCATTATCTTTCGCTATTTTTTCCAAAGTTGCAAGTGCCTTATCTGTATGTCCGCTTGCAACATGGTACCGTGCCGATTCTGGCAGCCACTATAAACCATATGCTTTAGAAACCAACAGATATGATTTACGATAATAACTTACAGGACAAACTAAAGCAAAAACAAGTAAAGGTCCAGTTGAAAGTGCAAGCAACCACTGCCAACCTAAAGTTGGCATGATAACTAATGCTAATGCAACTTCGAAACATGCACCCAGTGCCCAAAAACACTGCAATATATGAATATTAAACAAAACACAATTGCAACAAAATAAAAGCAATAACTCACATCAAGCAAAACAACACATTTAGCTCTTTGCTTTGTTGGTAAAAATTCAGCATAAAGGGTAACTCTAAAGCATAAGGTACTATAAAATTGGTTCTACTTAAACTATTCAATTTAACTTACGATTGAGGGGTACAACCAATCGCAAAACCTACAAGACCTCTTAGTAATAAAATCCACATAAAACTTGGAGCTATTGCACTTAGTAATCCATAATAAAACAATAATATTGCACACAATGTAAGGGCCTACAAAGTTCCATTATTAATAATTTTTAAGGAAAAAATAACATTACCCACATGTTTTCGACCATATCTATCACTCAAGTTTCCCCAAAAAGTAGACGAAAGCATCATTCCCAAAAAAACGACAGTTGTTGTTAATGCTTGTTGATATCTACTTAAACATTGATCAAGTTATATAAAACTTTTAGGATAAATAAATATACCTTGATATGTGCCAATGACAATGTAAAGCAGGTGATAGAATAGATAAAATTGTCATTTCCATACTATCGGCCATCCAACACAGTCCTGTCCATAAGGATAATTTAACTTGGAACCATCCAAAACCAAGTGCATTAACCGCTTGAGTGACCGTAAAAGTATCTGTAAAATTGATGCCTTAATAAATGTATGAATTTCCTCAAATATAACTTACCATCTGGGACTACTGAGACTGAAGCCATTTCAATTTCTTGTGTTACACCCAAATCTGGATCTGGTAATTCTGTCCTACTGTTTAATGAAGAATTTGTAGACCCTTCAATGTCTTGGTAACCACGAGATCGTCTTATTACCATTGTGATTACTTTTTTTCTCTTTCGGCACCTTTTTAAGAAACTATTAAACCATATTTACTTTTTGTATTTGTAGATGTAAACGTGGACTTAACCTCAGAGCAAGACAATTGTCCAAGTGGCATTAGAAACGTAAACATTGTACCTAACCGCACTTTAATTATAAGAAAGGAAAGTTAATTAAATGTACAAGCAATAAAATATACGTGTAGTTATTTGCTAAAGACTTCAATTAGTTATGGTAAGTAGTATTATGGTACCAGTATTATAATTTTCTTTATTTAAAGACTTCACTTATTTTATAATTTCCAGGCTACAATGGAAGATTTAGAGATAGGGATGCGTTTTCCTACATATGAGATACTAATAGACTGCTTGAACGCATTTTGTAAACAAACTAAAAGTAAATTCTGGAAGCGTGATGCTAGAACTATATCTGCATCTAGAAGCAACGGTGTTAATAGATATTTAAATCCAGAAATGGTTTATTATGAAATAAGATTTTCTTGCGTTTATGGTGGTATGGACTTTAAATCTAAAGCTAGGAAAATAAGATGTAGAGCACCGTAAGTTTTATTTTAGAACTGATATATCTTTTTAATTAATTGATAGAAGCTTAAAGATAGGAGGTTGTCCTGCTTATTTACGTTTTAAATCATCAGCAGATGGGGAGTGCTTACAATTAGTAGCAAAGAATTTAAATCACAATCATGAATTAAAAATTGTAAGTATTAAAAATAATAATCGATTATAAGCAGTCTAAGAATTTGTTTTTTATATTAACAGCCACGTACTAAAAAAAGGTATTTTAGAAGAATATCAGAAAAGAGAGAAAGAAGGAGAATAGAAAATTTAGATAATGACAAAGATGAAGAATATGAACTTTTCGAAAATGATAATATAGAAATGAAGGTAAAATGTAACATATGATGATTATTATTTATTTACTTATTCTATTTGATCTTTAAATAGATTGAGAATTCCATGTGCTTAACTGAACAAAAACAAATGGAAATGGTAAGTGATAAGTTATCAGTATTTACATTTAAACGTTTGTCTTGCTATAAATCGTCTGAAGATCATATGTGTACTTTATTTCGTTTTATTTTCAATAACTAATTTAAGATTGTTTAATATGGTTTGTGTGGTTTTTTATTAAAATACGCAAACTAATGGTGATTTTTTTGTATTTTAGGTATCGTTCAATTATAGAGGTCTTATAGCACCTGTATTTACTCCTTTCAACGACGATTTGTAAGTTGTTTATTTAAATTATCAAGATTACTTAAATAATTTAAAAATAGAACCTTAAATTTAGATGTGTTGTCAGCTTATGCCGAACATTTATTAAATTCAGGAATTACTGGAATACTGGGTAATAACAACAATAAAACATGTTTTCTTGTCAATTGCAAACATTTTATTTGCAGTAAATGGAACGACAGGGGAAGGGACTTCTATGAACACCGAAGAACGTAAATTAGTTACCGAAGCCTGGGCTCAAGTTTGTACTCAAACCCAACAACATTTAATGGTACAAATTGGTGGTGCTTGCTTACCCGATGTTATAGAACTAGTATAAATCTTAAATTGTTAAATTATTTGAGCACTAAACAAATGTTTGTAGGCACATCATGCTGAGGAAAAGGGAGCCAATTCATTATTATGTCTACCTGAATTATATCATAAACCTACCAGCTCTAACGATCTCATTGATTTTCTTAAAGTAGTATCTGAAGCAGCGCCAACAATTCCTTTATTATATTATCATATACCCAGTTTAACTAATGTGAACAGTACGTAACTGATACTTACGGTATAATCTTATTAAATTATTCTCGTTCTAGTTCATATGGGAAAATTTTTGAGTGAAGTGCGAAATCAAATTCCAACATTTTCTGGAATAAAATTTACATCGACTTGTTTAGACGAAGGGATGGCTGCTGTTAAAGTAGATAATAAAAAATACGCCGTGTTTTTGGGAGCAGATACGGTACTTAACTTATTTTAAATGACTAGAAAAAATATAAGTTTTTTTAGATTATGGCCGGTGCATATACTTTGGGATTTGATTCAGCAATTGCTACAACTCTGAATATATTTCCTGCACTTGGAATGCAAATTCAGCAGGGTATTCAAGTTGGAAATGTCCCAGAAGCACAGAATTGTCAAAATCAATTAAATACTGCTATAAATGTTATTACGAAAAACGGTAATTATTTACTAATTAATTTAGTTTTTGTTTATTGTGTATTTGTAGGAAGTTGGGTGTCTACAATGAAAACAGCTATGAATTTAATAACATCAATAGATTTAGGACCTGTAAGGCAACCCTTAAAAAGTCTTACTGAAAAACAAATAGAACAGATGAAATCAGAACTTACAGCTATACAATTAAGTAATTAAACATTTCACCCCCAAAAATAACTAGTTTTCAGTTTCAGTTTTAGAAATATATTAGATATAAATTTATAACATAAATATATTTTTTTACTTGACGAATCTTGGAAAATATAATTACTTGCTTATCTAAAACAATTATGCACTTAATTCAATATGTTAGGTAATTAATCTTGATGGGTAGGAGAATAAAATTTAGAAGGAAGAATAGGCGAAACTGTATTTCCTAGTCTTTCAGAATACGATGATCGTCCTTTGGAATGATAACGTTTCTCGATTACTTTATCATAAAATCTAGTTAATTTTACAGCATTGGAAGTAGCAGCAGCTAAATATCTAGCTTGCCTACAGTCTAAAACAATTTCATCAACTCCTAAGTGTTCCGCAAGTTTGCTAGTTCTGGAATGAAATTTCTTATCTTCAACTAAATCAAGTTTGGTTCCAATCAATAAAATAGGCATTTGAGTAGCTCCCAAAAAGTTCTCGGCATCCCATTCGTCTACACTGTTAAGAGATGTATCGGTATTTGTATCACGATTAATAAGTTCTTCCAGCCAGTTTCTTAAATGGTCCTCTGACTTACGATTAGTTAAATCGTGTACTAGGATTACTCCATGACATGGATTATAAAAAACTTGTCTCGTATTTCGATGGTTATGACTACCACCTACGTCCCAATATTCAACAAAGTAAGTTCTTTGTTCGGGTGTTCCTTCTTTGTATTCGTGCAGCTTGACTTCGACATTGCAACCTACAGTCCAACTTGGGGCTCTTAGAGGTTCGTGATTTGCTGCTAGATGTACAAATGAAGTTTTTCCAACACCTGAATCGCCCAAAACCATGATACGAACTCTTTCAATTGCTGACATTATTCAAATTGATTGTTGTTACTAGCTTATTAATAAAATATCATTTCAAATGCCCCTTTTCGGTGTTTAAATAACAATACTCAACTCCGACTCAAACGTTAATATCTCATTATTATTTAATTGATTTTAATTTACGCTAATCTTTGCAATTTGTAACAATATCTTTTGTAGGTTATGAAAATAAAAAAACTTTTAGCAGTGTGTTCACGCATAATAATAGAAAATACCTAAACTGTGGATGTAAACATAAATAACCTAAAATATAATTTGTCAATAAATTATATTAAAATACAATTTAGAAATGAAAGTTAATAGTTAAAATGGAAAATATAATTGAAGTATATGTAAGAGAAAATAACATAGATGTGAAACTGGAACCTGAAGACGTAGAAAATTTATTTAATAATATTGAACCGTCCCCAAGGGAAGAAAACGCAGAATCAAGTGAAACCGAAACTAGTAGCGATAATAAACAGCCTTCTAAAGTACATAAAAGGATCTTAACCAAGTCAGACGAGAGTTCTTCAAAGAAACGAATGTACAGTCAAAAATACCGCAAGGAATGGGAGAGCGTTCCAGCGTACAAACCTTGGCTATCTGAGAGTGTATTGGGAAACTTATATTTCTATTGTAAATTTTGTAAAAACAACAATAAATGCGGAAGAACCGAAATTGATAAACATATGACATGCAGAAAACATATTCGTAACTCAAAGGTTTTACAGCATCGAGCTCAGGTATAATACTTTCAAATGAACTTGATAAATCTTTTGTAATCTTTCTGTTTAATATTCTAGAAGAAGTTTACTTTTCGTGGATTTTTATGTCCAGTATTTACTCCATTTATGAATAAGTATATTTAAAAAATGAATAACTAAAACAATAATATTGAAAGAAACTTTTTGTAGGGATAATGATGTTAATTATGGTATAATTTCGGAATATGCAAATTATTTACATTCTTGTGGTGTAAAAGGTATATTATGTAAGTATTTCTTAAAAGTTATTAACAGGATTAATGTAATTAATTACAAAAATAATTATGTAGTAAACGATATCATAGGAGAAGGAATGTCTTTAACTCCATCCGAAAGAATGAAAATTACAGAAACTTGGATGAAAGCTTGCGAAGCAACTAAACAATTCTTGATGGTACAAATTGGAGGTGCACCTCTAAAAGAGGTTTTAGAAATGGTACCAAGTTAAATAGGTTTCCAATTGATATTTAATTCTGATTGTTTTAGGTTCGACATGCTGAGAGAAAAAAAGTTAATGCTATAGTTGTTTTACCTGATTTATACAATAAACCGAAGGATCATTTTGATCTGATGAGATATATAAAACTTGTTAGTGATAATGCTACTAACGTGCCTCTTTTATATCATCACAATCCTAATTATACTGGATTAAAGAGTACGAAAATTAAACATCTATTTTTGAAACCATTACTAATGTTGTTTTTCCAGTTGATATGTCCAAATTTCTTAGCGACATTTTAGGTGAAATCGATTCCTTTGTCGGTATAATATACAGCGATGATAATCTAAAAGACGCAACGCTAGCAGCCCAAGTTAACGAAAACAGATACACAATCTTCATAGGAACTGACGAAGTAATAAAATAATACATAACATAATAAGAAGTTGACTATTTAGACTTGTAGATAATGTTAGGAGCTCTTGCCAGCGGTTTTACATCGTTAGTTGGAACATCTTTGAATTTTGCTTCAGACATAGTACACACCATACGAACTTCACTTGAAGAGGATAACTTAAGCAAAGCTAAAAAAAACCAAAAAGTAATAAATAATCTCCTCGAACTAATCTACAGACACGGTAAGTATTTATTTTAATCGAAATTTTATTGACTAGAGCAATTTGTAGGTGAACGACTGCCAGCAATAAAAGCTGCCATGGACATTTTAACACCAATAAATGTCGGACGTGTACGAGATCCCTTAGTATCACTTTGGCAAGATAAAGTCAATCAAATGGAATTAGACTTACAGCAATATAAAGCTACTATTAAAGATAGAGAAGAAGAGTATGACTTATAACACTAAAATTAAAAAGAAACTGTAACGTCGTAATGGTAAAAAATATGGTAGGTATCGCTTTCTTTTTTTTATTATTATCTTCTTCAAAAGTTTGATGCGTCTGGTTAATAAATGTAAAAGTTCTCAATTAACTCGGTATTATTTATTTATAAAATCAATAAAAAAATTAAATACCGTATTTAATTGAAAAACCAAAAAGTAACGATCGGGTTTTCGATTAATACTCACAGGACATTTCTTCTTGCAGTTATTATTAGTATTATAAACATATAAAATATATTAGTGTAATATGAATACAGAAGTTACAAAGGTAGCACTTGATACATTTAATAATAAAATCAACTCAAATCGAAAATAAAAATTTATTATGAATTTGGCGCGTCCGCCAATTCTCCACTCATGAATCTCCTTTATAAAAGTTTCTAGAAATAGTAATTAATTTAAATTAATAATAATACATGTGCTTACATAGTCATGCAACATTTGTGTTTCATTCTTGTAAGTTTACACACAAACATACAGATATATGTATAAAATTATCTAAATATAACGGTAAAAAATTTTAATTATTTTCAATCACATACATACAAGCCTTGTTGACATTAAAATATAATAATCGCTACTAATTAATAAGTAAAACGCATCCAAAAAATATACAGCAGTCATCGAAACCCTTTTCTAGTTTAAAATGAAAGACATCGAAACAAAATGTGTAATGAATCTAAAAACTAATATGGGCGTTTTTATATTTTTATTGGATGTATCTCACTGTAGTAATTGTTTTAAACTAATGTTTATTACTATACAAAAAAATTAGGCGCATGTTTCACATTTATTTTTTAAAATTAACAAATATTGTCGAAGTACTCAACAATAAAATTCAGATTATTGTAGATAATCGAATTTAAAAAAAAAATAATTAAGGCCGACACCCAAGGTGCATGAAAAACTCAAACATCACAACTGGACTTATACAAGAATCACTTTATTACAACCCATACTATTGTAATACTTGAGTATGGTACATTTTTTTACTACCCTTAAAAAAAATCTGTTCCCAATTTGACTGGCTACAGAGACATCAGTAGAAATATATAAAACAATATCCGAGTTTGTGATGGCATGAAGTTAGATGTCATTATATTACGCTAATTGGTCAAAGTAAAGTGCAACGAGACAGCCAGTTCGTAGGTTTCCTCTGAGGTTCGGTTGCTTTTAATTGATGTCCACCTTTCGGAGGATTACTTGCCTCCTAGAAATTAATTGTTATTAATTCTGTGTTTATTCTAAATTAGATTTGTTCCATTAGAAAACACCCAAAGATAAATTAATTAATTAAAGCTTAGATTACAATTAAATGATAAACAAAAAATACGCTTCCTCTTTGCATTAATCATAACAAAACACAGACATTACAATTGTTAGGAATGTTATTTAAACAGGAAAAACAATTATTTACCTTCTTCATTTCCAATGAAAGCGAGACAAAGAAATATAAAATTAGATTCGGTATTTTTACAAGTTCAAGGCAGACAGGCTTTTAATTATTATTGTTCACCAAATTTAATTAACAAAAACAATAGTTGATTCTAATTTTTCCCCAAGAATGTTTTTAAATTAAAATTCCAATATTTTTATTGATTCAAATCAATTAAAAGCCTCAATGCGATGTCGTTTTATAATTAAAAAAAAACTCACTAGTTTTTTCTCCATTTTAGCTTTAATATCTCTGGCAAGAGTAAAAAAAGCTTCTTCGACTCGAATGCTTGCTTTCGCACTAGTTTCAATAAACTTAATACCATATTCAACTGCAAGTTGTTCGCCTCTTTCTTTCGAAACTTGCCTTTTGTCTTCTAATTCGCATTTGTTACCCAGGAGCATTTTTTCTACGTCTGACGATGCGTTTTCCTCTATGTTCCTTATCCAATTTTTGATGTTTTCAAAACTTTTTTCGTTTGTAATATCGTATACTAACATAATGCCCATTGCTCCTCGATAATAAGCCGTTGTTATGGTGCGAAATCTCTCTTGACCTGCGGTATCCCTAAAATAAGCCATTAATAAATAGAAAATCATTTATTGCTCTTAGTTTAATTTTGCGTCACACTTACCATATCTGTAACTTAATTTTTTTTCCATCTAAATCTATAGTTCGAATTTTGAAGTCGATTCCTAAAAATAACACTCACCAATTAATTTTATAATTTACATCACAAACTACTGAATTAATTGAAATTCTCAGAAATTAATGAGTAGGTAAGGAACGTAAGATTCATCTCCAGCAATTATAGTACCTCTTCAATCCTTGTTTTATTTAATGAAACATCGTAGGTTGCAAATGTGTAATTTTAGATATGATAATAAGGTTTATAAAATTATTCTTCTGCCTAAACAGACTTAGCAACACAAAAGAAACTCTAATCGAATTTAAAAATAATTACAGCATCATTTCCTTGCTATATTTAACTAACAAAGGATATGTTACAATGCAATTAAGGAGCATAATTTTTTAATTAATGTTAACCGAGGGAGACAATTTTTTTTTTAAATAAAATTCGAAAAAGGACTGAAGTTCATGAACTTTGGAAGGTGTGGTTAAAATTCAAAAACAATTCAAGTACAATGTAATATGTTTAAAGCAAAGTTGGAACAAGTTTAATAAGATTTAATTTTATTAAAATCGCAATTAATATTGGCAACAACCTTGCTAAATGGTAAAAGGTCTTTAGGTATTAAATATTTGTGACTCACCAATGGTGGATATAAAGGTTGTATTAAAAGCATCCTCTGAAAACCGAAATAAAACACACGTCTTTCCAACACCAGAATCACCAATTAATAATAATTTAAATAAATAGTCGTACGTTTTTGCCATATTTGCAAAATGTTAACACTTTTGTCACTATTCTTAGATGACCGCACTTTTTGGCAGTTCACTTATTAATAACAAAAAATGTTACTATATATTAAAAAATGAATTCCCCAAACATTAATCTTAGTATTTAAACGCTATCAATAACATAGCACTTATATTATTTATAATAACGACGATAACGTATACAATTATCAATCCACATTAAATTTTTATAACGATAAATATTTTAGTAAAAGTATTGACTTGAATTACCCGCTTTGCCACGCAATCAAGTATTTTAACTATTGCAAGAGGGCGTACTTGTCATATGTCAAAACTGTCAAACCATTTTCAACAATATTATTATTAACAAATTTAATAATTTAAGATGTGCAAAGCTGATTTAATGATTTAATAATTTACAGGTGACTTAATATTCTAAAACACATCTGTCGATTTTCGAAGTGACATTGGAAATGTTAACAACTAATGTTTATATAAATTAGCCTTTATAATGAGCTAATGTATAGCTTTAGTTATAAAAAGAGAAACATTTAAGAAAGTGTTACTTATACATCTGTTATTGTATGAACTAGTTTTTTACATATATTGAATTTTGCCTTTTAAGAGATAGTATTACTTTAAAACCAAAAAATGTTAACTATCACTGTGCGAAATAATGTTAAAAGGACTCTTGGTCGTTGGCTGTCCAGTAGTTTAGCTCGTACTAAACAACAATTCGATCCTGAACAAGAATCAGCTTTAAATGAAAAGTGTTATCTTGTAGATTCCAGCGATAAAGTAATAGGAACTGCTTCCAAAAGAGAATGCCATTTAGTGAAGCCTGATGGCAGTCTTCCTTTGCATCGAGCATTTAGTCTATTTCTGTTTAACAAACAGGGGGATCTTTTACTACAAAAGAGATCTTCTCAGAAAGTAAAAATCGTTTTATGTGAACTTATAGAATGTTACATTTATATATTTTTTAGATCACCTACCCAGATTGTTATACGAATTCTTGTTGCAGTCATCCAATTGCCGATGTAGCTGGTGAAGATGTAGAAGAAAACGCTTTAGGTGTTAAAAGAGCTGCTCAAAGACGTTTGAATTATGAATTAGGAATTCCTGTTGAATCGATACCTATAGAAAAGTTTCAGTATATAACGAGAATACACTATTTTGATGCTGGTAATGGGAAATGGGGAGAGCATGAAATTGATTACATGTTATTCTTACAAAGCGATGTAAAGCTGAAGCCAAACCCCAAAGAGATATCTGCTATTAGTTTTGTGCCTAGAAATGAATTAGATGCATATTTGCCAACGCTAGAAGGACCATTGACGCCATGGTTTTCGCTCATATTAAAACATAGATTAAAACTTTGGTGGGACAACTTAAACAACCTAGAGCAGTTTAAAGATCCTACAAAGATTCACAAGCTAGGAGAATTTCCAATAAATAACCCAGCCTAAAGTTGTTTATTTGAAGCCAAAGGTTTTATATATTATTAGTTCTTGAACTAAAAGAATATTTCTTAATTTATTGTTTCAATGTGATTGTTATGTAAAAATATTTTATTGAGATACGAAGGTAAAATTATTAGCATTTTGCTTTTAATAAATGCAAATGTGGTAAGCTTAACATTATTCTCAGTTTATCAGTTTGAACTTTGGCGTTTAAAGCTATTTTTGTTCAGAATCTTTACATTACTGTAAGCAAATATTAACTTCATTATGATTCATTTGGAGAAATTAATTGATTTACAGCTGTGTAATTACAATACAGTTTCATAGAATAAAAGGCAATACTATAATTTTAGCTATATAATTTCTAAATTTTGCTTTCTGTTTTGTTTGGGCCTATAAATTATTTTCTCTTCATATTTATTGAAATTATGTTGTGGAAGAATAAAAACATCAATATTACAGGAATAATTTTAATAATACTAAATTATATAGTATAAATAAAATCGTTATCAATATTGTTTATGTTGAAAGTTACTTTAGATTATTATTTTATATACCTAGTTTTTTATTAAAACTAATTTATTTTAAAGAACTTTATTTTTTAAAATTTTTGAAACCAAGTATTAAATTATTTATGTTTGTTTTAGTGTTGGTACCACTACATTTGTAAATCGTCGTTTTGTTGAAGAAAATGTGTTTTCGTTTGATTTAAACTTATATTTATAGATATTTTCAACTTGAAGCATTCAAAGCTAATTTTTAAGCATTTAATTGATAGTAATCAAGATATTTTTTATTGTAGAATAAATTAATTATGTTTAACCAAACTACATTGGGAAATTTTGGTGCAACAACTACACCAAGCACTGCAAATCCCATGAAAGATTTTGAAGTTACTTCTCCTCCTGATGATTCAATTAGTGCTCTTGCATTTTCTCCTAGCACTATTCCGCAAAATTTCTTAATTGCTGGTAGTTGGGATAATAACGTAAGATGCTGGGAGGTAGAGCAAACTGGTAAAACTGTACCAAAATCTATGCAGACCTGTGGTGGGCCAGTATTAGACGTTTGTTGGAGTGATGATGGTACAAAGGTAAAGTTTGACTTAATACTTTTATTCAATTATGTTTTTTAACATTGTATTTTAGGTGTTTATGGCAGGATGTGATAAACAAGCCAAAGCTTGGGATTTAGCCAGTAATCAAGTAATGCAAGTAGCAGCTCATGATGCACCTATTAAAACGTGCCACTGGATTAAAGCACCAAATTACTCTTGCTTAATGACTGGTTCCTGGGATAAGACTTTAAAATTTTGGGATACACGTAGTGCACAACCAATGTTAAGCATAACACTACCAGAACGTTGTTATTGTGCTGATGTCGACTATCCTATGGCCGTAGTTGGAACTGCTGGTCGCCACATTGTGGTTTATCAACTGGAAGGCAAACCTCAAGAGTTTAAGAGACTTGAAAGTCCGTTGAAATTTCAACATCGTTGCGTTTCAATTTTTAAGGATAAAAAGAAAGTTCCAACTGGATATGCATTAGGATCAGTGGAAGGTCGTGTTGCAATTCAATATGTGACTCCTACAAATCCTAAGGACAATTTTACTTTTAAATGCCACCGTTCTAATGGCACACCTAACGGTTATCAAGATATTTATGCTGTTAATGATATTTCATTTCATCCAGTGCATGGTACTTTAGCTACCGTAGGTTCAGATGGATCATTTAGCTTTTGGGATAAGGATGCTCGAACTAAACTAAAGCCTTCTGAATTAATGGAACAACCAGTCACACGTTGTGCATTCAATCACAATGGGCAAATCTTTGCTTATTCTGTTAGTTACGATTGGAGTAAAGGTCACGAATTTTATAACCCGATGAAGAAGAATTATATCTTTTTAAGATCCTGTTATGATGAATTAAAACCAAGAACGTCTAGTTAGATATACCTGGAGATTTGCTGAAGAAAATGTATCAGTTTCGAATTAGGGTATTCTTAACAGTGAAGTATACTTTGTATTTAAATTTTATTCTTTTAACTAATTAACATTGCATTAGCTGGTGAGATTTCCTGTATAATGTTTAGTGTAAGATTAAGTTTTTGATATTGTTTTCACAATACTTGATTAATGCAATTGTAAATTCTGGTTTATAAGTTTATACATTTAAATTACCTAGTTTGTTTTTATTAATTTGGAATTACCTAATTGTTTTAGGAGATTATTAAAAAATTCCAAGTTTAAGAACAATATATTTACAAATAAACTACAGCACAATGAGAATTAATGATGACCATGATCATCACTATGACCATGTCCATGTTCAGAAGGATACATTGCATCATATGTACTTGTCGCAATCATTGTAACAACAAATGCAGCCAAACCTACTTTAAACCCTCGGAAGAAGCTATAATATATTCGACTACTTTTTGTTCCAAATTCTTTCGTGTTGTATCTCCAAACTTCGTTACGAAGCCATGGATCTGAAAGCCCTCGAGCAGCTAAAGCTCGACGTGTAGCTACTAGTAGTGGTACGTCTTCTACTTTAAAGGACCTATAATCTGGTATTTTGTATGGATCATGATGATGGTCATGTCCACCCATTTTGATAGACTAAATTAAAACATCCTTAGAAATTACTCTTATAAATTACATTTGATTTTAGTATCGATTTACCTTATTAAAAACCAGTTAAATATAATACCTTATAAAACCAGTGAGAATTACATAAATATTTAATGGAATATAAAATTGGATATGGGACAATCTCAGCAGTGCTACAAATATGATAAAACAAATAATCTTATAAGAAGCTATGTTTATATATTGATTTATGGGCTTATGGTAATGAATTTCATTTGTTTAAGATGAGGAATGCTTATAATTTTACAAACATTGGTATCTTTAAAGAGAGATTTAATTTTAAAACCAATATTATCATTTATAGTATTAAAAAAAATGAACTTTAAAATATTGCTGTTGGTAGAAGTGCGATATAAAGTATTGCTTTCCCATTGGGTCATTCTTGTTTTTGTCGAGCAGGTTTATCATAAATGCGAACGGTTTGTTTAGTTGATAAAGGTGTGTGTGTGTGCGTTTTGAGACTTTTCAAAATAATATCGCTTAATTATTGTTAATAATGAATTATGTAAGCTTAAAAGACGTGAAGACATTGATGGTAAATGTGAAATTTTAACCATGTTACAAATCTAAGTAATTTTATTTGTGTGTTTTAAAAAGCGTATTCAATGTTATTAAATAGTACTTAATCTGCCGCCTACCATGGAACCAAGAGTATTCAACATTTTCTTCATATTGTGTTTAATCTTAAAAAGCATCTTCTCACAAGCAGTTGATTCAGAAGCCAACATTTCAAGCAAAGGTAAAGCAGCACTTCATAAGACATAATCAGTTGCAAAACACTGATCCTTGAACCTAAAACACGTATTTCATAAATTAAAAAATAGTCATTATTTATAGATATGAGTACCAAACAAGCCGAGAAAATGATTCCTAACTGTTTATATTAAATGCTCTTTTTTTAGTGTTAATATTATTAGAGCTGCATGGAAGTACTATTCAATATAAATAATTCATCAACGTCATTAACTGGACAAGAAATTTAATTGTTCACTTTTACTTTTAAGGAAATTACGATCCTTATAAAGAATCTATTAAACAAAGCCCAAGACGTTGTAACAGAAGTCCAGTACAACAGAAGATTCGCATATCCTTTGTTTGCAAAAAGAAAATCAAATCCTTTTTCTTAAAAGAAGAAAATCGATCAATCTTCTTATAAATCAAAGATTCATATTTTCAGTATCAAAGTAATGGTAAATTATATTGTGGAAAGAAAGCAATTTGAATATTAAACAATTGATCTGTAGTTTAACAAACTTTAATGAACATTAAGTAGTCTAACTCTCCAAAGTTGTGGGTTCAAGGGCAGAAGTAGCAAACATTGATGATGGTGTGCATACTGGTAGTAGTTATTTTTAGAATAAAACCAGTTTTTTCATGCAGGTAATTTAATTTCCAATATGTACCTGTTTTAAATTGATACAACTAATTCATTTTTCGAGTATTGTCGATGTTATTGAAACGTAAATAAGAATCTAATGCAAGGATAACTTGAATTACTCCATGCTTCCAAAGTAAAAGTCAGTCGTGGGAAACGATCGAGGAATATAAAACTTTCAGATCGCTCAAGTTACATTCAGTAATGGATAACATTTAAACTGGCATTTTGAAATAACGTTATTCTAAAAGGAGATTATAGAAATTTTAAGCACAATGGTTTTGGTAAATATGACCTCTACAAAAGGAAGATAAATGTTAGTTCCTGTTAGAGCTGGATTTAATCTGTTTTAATACAGTTAGTTGCATGGATTATGGCAGGATCAATGATCCAAAAAAGGGCCCTTTACAAATCACTTAAGAATAGAAATACATCAATTTTTTTTTACCAGAATGCATGTCTAAACAAATACAATTAATATTAATCGATAAATCACATAATTCAGCAAAGTATTATAAATAATGTATTTTTAATAAATGTGATTTTATTAATAATTTTTAACAGATTTGACCAATATGTCTAAGCCTCTTTTAGTAGAACTTAAATTAAGCTACATTTCGTTTGTTATCGAATAATTTTTTTTCTAAAAGTGGTCTTAGGATGATGCTGTTTTTATAAAAAACCAAGTCTTCAAAAATTCTGAAGAAAATAGTCACCTTTTCCAAATTTAATACATCAGATGAAATACTTACACTTTCTTGTAAAGAATCATTTTTTTGTTCTTTGTTAATACTTTTGCTTAGTGTAGTTTAAATCATAATTATGTACAAAGCCTTGATTTATCGAAATTTGAAATATTTTTATTTTTAAGTGATTTCTAAGGGACTCTTTTTTTTGATCGTTCATGGTTCCATAATTCATGCAACTGACTGTAAAAGGAACATCGTGCCATGATGCATATTCAAATAATTATAAAAATTTACTTTAATAGGATGATTATTTTATTTTGCAAAAAAAACTAAAGCAAACAAACGACTCATTATTATTTTCAATTGCCATTCAAAGGAACATGGTATAGTTAATTGAGATTGAGTTCGAGAATGTTCCTTTTTATTCTAAATGTGTCGGAAGTTTTTATGTGGACTTTGTTTATAGTAATTTAAATGAATTCGGAGTAATATAAAAACTTCCTATTTTGCATTTTCAATTAGTCTTTGTAATCTATCAGAATTATGATATATCTCACTTTTCTTAGAACGATTAATTATTTTGTTAATTCAATTGCAGAAATTTCAAGAAAGCAATAAAGATAGAGACGTCGCGATTTTTTTTTTTGATAATAAATTCTTTTGGAGTGTCGTAATAAGTGCCCTTTACCAAAGGTTACAAAGACCATATTAGATCTAATATTCTAATATAATAATAGGGAATTATTAAGTTGTTCATTGAAATAAAATAGTACTCAAGGCCGAAGGGCATAAAATCGTCGCAATTAATGTTCTAAATAATATCTAACAATTTATAGATTTTTTTTTGTATTTTAATTAATCAAAATGTTAAATTTACATAAGTTCATTCAGTTCAATAACAGTTATTCTTCGCTACTCCCTTGTTGGGGTAGAAATAATTATTTCAGCTTATAATTCTAAATTTAAAAGGATTTAATTAAGAGTGTGCCATTTTTGGGGACTAAGAAGCCACCAATTTTGAGTATTTAGATATGCAAAAAAAATGATTGTTTTTTTTGTATTTTTTTAGAAACTTGTTCGAGTACGCAATTCCGTTGTGACAATGGTCGTTGTATACCAGCACATTGGAGATGCGATTCCAACGTGGATTGCGACGATGGTAGCGACGAAATTGGTGAATGCACACCAAACCGAAATTGCCGTCCAGGTCAGTTCCAATGCGAATTGACCAATAAGTGCCTACCTCTTGGTTGGATGTGCGATGGAGAACCGGATTGTGGGGTGTCGTCGGAACTTGGACAAGACACCTCCGACGAAGATCCCCATCAGTGTAATCAGGGTAAACCATGTTCTTGGAACGAAGCACGTTGTGGGGAAACGATCGACTGCCGTCCATTAAAGAAGTTCTGCGATGGGCATGGTGATTGTCCGAATAACAGCGACGAATGGGATTTTTGTAGAGACGGCACTCAGTGTGCGAATCACCTATGCGAATATAAATGCAAGCCGACCTTTAGGGGTCCGATGTGTTATTGTCCCGATGGGCAAAGACCAGACGGCAACAAATGTGTCGATGCTGACGAATGCGAATTGGACAATTCCTGTGCACAAATTTGCAAAAATACTCTTGGCTCATTCACCTGCGCTTGTGTTAAGGGATATATTAAAAATGGCACAGATTGTATAGCTGAAAATGGTAATTTAATTTTGTTACATTGAAACTGATTATCCCCTTGGCATACAATGACGTCTAGGAGACGTCGATCGTGTCATTGTAGATTTTGACGTCTTTAAGACCTCAAGAACTGTATTCAATTTTATGTTCCGAAAAAGGTTTTAATTTTGTTCAAAGGCACAAAATTGCCGATTTGGGAATTTTGTTATTAATATAAATCTGTAATATTTAATTGCGAATTGTCAGAGAGTAAAATGTGCTTAAAGCCGAGTGTGCGCATTCGAGCTCAAAGTGGCACATTTCCGATCTCGGGAAAATGAAGCGCGCCGCTCCGCGTCGCGCTTCATTTGCTTCCCTCGCTCGAAAATGTGCCACTTTTCGCTCGAACGCGCACATCTTCGTATTTATTCAATTTGTTTAAATTACTTTTTGGATTTAAAAAGGAAATAGCAATGTATTCAAATAAAACGACATATGCGCAGTAACATATAGTTTGATAACCACTGGTCTAGCTATACACAAGCGCAACATAGCGCGTTGTTATATTTAATTTAGTCGCGCCAAAGAAGTTTTACTTCTAACGTGCGTACATGCACCCGTTTTTTTTTACATAGAATGAAATTCAGTTTTAAACATTTAGCAAAATTATTAAAGTAAACTCGAAGAATAAATTATTTTAAGTTTTTAGACAACTCAAATTAAATAAATTAATAATTTGGAAAATTTTTAAAATATATTTAAGAACTTTAGAAATTTTTAATTATCAATTTTTTTTGTATAACACAAATTGAATAAAACTTTATTCGGTAAATTTAAAAAGAAATTTTGATGAAAAAATTATTATGTATTTTCAAAAAACTCAAATAGAGTAAATACAGAATTTGTGGTTTTCAAAAACTTTGAAGATCATTAATTTACGCAAATAAAATTAATATTGGAGAAAACTGAATAAATAAATTATCTTAATTGTTCAGAAATATTAAATTTATAAAATTAAATACAGTCAAACCTCGATAGGTCGAAGTTGAAGAGAAACTAAAAATAATTCGCGTTATCAAAAATTCGAGCTATCGATATAAAAAAAATTTTTAGTTAATGTTTTTAAAATTTACTTATTGTTTTTTTTTCTTAATAATTTCCTAGTGATATCTTGCTAAAACCTAAATCTTGTGTCTTGAACAAGTTGTAATTAGGCTTCATTTATGGAATAATTCAATTTTTAAATATAAAAAAATATTTATATGTTATATATTATATGCATCAAAATTTTAGAATGACAGGTGGCGAATGTTAAAAAAAGATTAGGAAACACTGCTCTACATATTTCAAAATATTTTAAAACTATTAATTATTTATTTTATGTTATTTGTGTATGCTCATAACAGTTAAGTTGAGCCAAATTAATAGTTTTTTTCGGACTCATCAAATTCGGTTTTTTTTGTATGTCAAGGGGTGAATACACGTTCAAGTTTTATTGTATTTAAGTTAATGCAGATTTTTAATGGACATTAATCTTTTTAGTTCCATCCAACGAACTGGCTTCGTTATTGTATTCCACACGATCTAAAATTCGTCGAGTGACCCTCGATGGACAGCAATGGCCAGGAAACACAACATTAAATTTAGTGATAAGCAATGCATTGGAATTCTCACATAAAAACCGTTCGTTATGTTACGTCCATTATAACATGACAAAAACGGCAATCGTATGCGTTAGCGTTGACGATATGACTAAAAAATGGGAACTCGGTGTGCCTTCAATTTATCCAGAAGTTGATTCCATCCAACAAATAGCTTTAGATTGGATTACGGGAAACTGGTATTTTTTAGACGATATTCACGAGATTATAATACTCTGCTCAAGTACATTGAAATGGTGCACTGTTTTGTTAGAACACAAATTAAGTAAGCCAAGAGCTTTAGCTTTAGATCCGACGAAGGGTTATATGTTTTTTACTAAGTGGGGGCACACAGCCCCCATGCTGGAACGATGCAAAATGGATGGTTCTGAAAGAACGCCGCTTGTTATACATAAAATTGTATATCCCTATGGAGTTGCTGTCGATATACCAACCAGTCACGTCTATTGGGTTGATACTTATTTAGATTACGTCGAACGCATCGATTACGATGGGAAAAATCGTCAAACAATCATGAAAGGTACTCCGGTACAAAACCTGTATGGAATTACAGTCTTTGAAAGTCGCCTATTTGTTTCCTCATGGCATAACGACACAATTAGAGAACTACATAAAATTAAACATACTCAGAAACAAGTCTTGAAAGATACTGAGAGACCATTCAATTTGCACATCTTCCATCGACAAAAACAACCAGACGGTGAGTTTCACTAAAATTAAAACAGATAATTCTTAAGAGTAACACAAAACAATTTTTAATTTAAATAAATCAAACATTAACTCTTGGGAGAACAGAAAAGTTGATTATATCTTAATTTTATCTTGTCAGTTCTAATTTGCAATTGTAATAGGTAAAATTTTGGTGTACTTACTAATATTTTAGACCCTGCTTCAAATTTGACCTACTTATTATTTTTTCTTTAATTTATTCTTTACAAATTAAATTAAAAAATCTTTTTGTATGAATATATTATTTCATTATTATTATTATAGGGCCACAACATTTTCTTTTGTGTTTACCTCGCCAAAACAGTTTAGAATTAAGTTGGGCGTGCTCAGAAGCTGCTAATTACATTATATTTAATAAAATAAGCTTGTACAAATTAATAATGGAAATCTATTTTAGTTGCACATCCTTGCAAGAATAATAATGGTGACTGCCAGCACTTTTGCATACCTTATTGGCTAAATGGAAATCCTATAGCAAAATGCACTTGCGTTGCCGGTTACACTTTCCTTGAAACAGGTCATTGCACCATCGAACAGCCTTCCTCGTTTCTGTTGCTAGCAAAAAGTAAACCAGCTTCAATCGAAGGTATTGCTTTGCAGAATGGCAAAGATGCCATGGTTCCCATTATGGGATTATCACAACCAACCGCTTTCGACTACGACTCTTTGACAAACACCATAATATACGCTGATGCACAGGAATGGGTTATAAAACAGGCCTCTCTAAACGGTAGCGGCTTATCTACCCTTTTGCACATCGATACCGAACGATGCGAAGGAATTGCGTTCGATTGGATCTCGAGGAACTTATATTGGACAGACGAAGCTTTAGGAAGAATAAACGTCTTACGTCTCTCCAACACACAATATTCAAAAACACTCATCGATAATCGTAACATGCATCCCCGTTCAATTGTATTAAATCCAAAGAAAGGAATTATGTATTGGGCCGATTGGTCCCACATTTCTCCGAGGAACGGTTCCATTCAGCGTGCTGGAATGGATGGTTCAAAGCAGGAGATGTTTCTTCAACACGAAATCAATTGGCCCACAGGGCTAACGTTAGATTTTGTCGAGAAGAGGTTGTATTGGTGCGATGCTCACTTAAAACGCATAGAAAGCGTTGATTTCGATGGAACCAATAGAAAAATAATTATATCGGAAGGATTAAATCGACCTTATGGTTTAGCTCTGCGCGACAAAACTTTATATTTTATAGAATACGTTCTGGGGAACGTAATGGTGTATTACCCACAAAATAAAACTTTAGAGAAAATCTTAGAAGCGAATCCACCTCTTTACGACATTAAATTGTATGATGCAGCCTTTCAACGTGGTAAGTTGTAGAATTAAAATTTATTTAATTTTGCCTCTAAAAAGGATTAACCCCTTGGCATACAAAAAAAACCGAATTTGATGAGTCCGAAAAAAACTATTAATTTGGCTCAACTTAACTGTTATGAGCATACACAAATAACATAAAATAAATAATTAATAGTTTTAAAATATTTTGAAATATGTAGAGCAGTGTTTCCCAATCTTTTTTTAATATTCCCCACCTAAGTCATTCTAAAATTTTGATGCATATAATATATAACATATAAATATTTTTTTATATTTAAAAATTGAATTATTCCATAAATGAAGCCTAATTACAACTTGTTCAAGACACAAGATTTAGGTTTTAGCAAGAAATCACTAGGAAATTATTAAGAAAAATAAATAATAAGTGAATTTTAAAAACATAAACTAAAAAATACTTTTATATCGATAGCTCGAATTTTTGATAACGCGAATTATTTTTAGTTTCTCTTCAACTTCGACCTATCGAGGTTTGACTGTATTTAATTTTATAAATTTAATATTTCTGAACAATTAAGATAATTTATTTATTGAGTTTTCTTCAATATTAATTTTATTTGCGTAAATTAATGATCTTCAAAGTTTTTTGAAAAGCCACAAATTCTATATTTACTCTATTTGAGTTTTTTGAAAATACATAATAATTTTTTCATCAAAATTTCCTTTTAAATTTACCGAATAAAGTTTTGTTTTATTCAATTCGTGTTATACAAAAAAAATTGATAATTAAAAATTTCTAAAGTTCTTAAATATATTTTAAAAATTTTCCAAGTTATTAATTTATTTAATTTGAGTTGTCTAAAAACTTAAAATAATTTATTCTTCGAGTTTACTTTAATAATTTTGCTAAATGTTTAAAACCGAATTTCATTCTATGTAAAAAAAAACTGGTGCATGTACTTATGTACGCACGTTAGAAGTAATACTTCTTTGGCGCGACTAAATTAAATATAACAACGCGCTATGTTGCGCTTGTGTATAGCTAGACCAGTGGTTATCAAACTATATGTTACTGCGCATATGTCGTTTTATTTGAATACATTGCTATTTCCTTTTTAAATCCAAAAAGTAATTTAAACATATTGAATAAATACGAAGATGTGCGCGTTCGAGCGAAAAGTGGCACATTTTCGAGCGAGGGAAGCAAATGAAGCGCGACGCGGAGCGGCGCGCTTCATTTTCCCGAGATCGGAAATGTGCCACTTTGAGCTCGAATGCGCACACTCGGCTTTAAGCGCACTTTACAAGAATTAATTTACTCTCTAACAAATCGCAATTAAATATTACAGAATTATATTAATAATATTACAGAATTATATTAATAACAAAATTCCCAAATCGCCAATTTTGTGCCTTTTAACAAAATTCATAAGTCATTGTATGTCAAGGGGTTAATAAAACAATATTCTATTATTTAAAAACTAATAAAAGTAATTGCAGGCGAAAATGGTTGCCAAATTAATAATGGTGGATGTTCGGAGTTATGCTTGCCCACCCCCAAGAAAATAATTTGCGCTTGTTCAGATGGCTACAAAATTTCGAAAGATGGCAAATATTGCGTAAAAGATAATAATTACATAAAACCATCCGCATGTGGTCCAGACTATTTCCAGTGCAATCGTTCTGGAAACAATAGAACTCTCTGTATCCCAATCGATTTAGTTTGCGATGGTTCCAACGATTGTCCGGATGGTTCCGATGAATCCAGAGCTAAAGGAGGTCCTTGCGAAAACGTCGTGTGTAACGATAATCAACACAGATGCGATGGGGCTCTTTGTATCGCAAAATACTGGGTGTGCGATGGCGACAAAGATTGCCAAGATGGAAGCGACGAAGATCCAAAACTTTGTACTGGGCCCTGTTCGGACCACTATTTCACCTGTAAACAGAGCAAACGATGCATTCCTCATGCGTGGAAATGCGACAGCGTTGTTGATTGCGGGCCCGACGATAACAGCGACGAACAAAATTGCAGTAAGTCTTATTTTAACTTTCTTCACTTCATTTATTGATGTTAATTTAATAAAGCAATGGTTACTTGTGATATAATGGAATTTACTTGCAACAATTCGAGATGTATTCCAAGCGAGTCGTATTGTGATGGAATCGACGATTGTAAAGATGGTTCCGACGAATTGGGTTGTACTCTTTGCGATCCTCTTAAGCAAATCTACTGCATGGCTAATAATTCTTGTTTACCTCTGAGCAGTCGATGCGATAATAAGCCAGATTGTCCCGATGGTTCCGATGAGCTTTATTGCAAAAAAATCTGTGAGACACACGAGTTCCAGTGTGCGTCAATGGAATGCATTCCTAAGGTATATTTTCAAAACAAAAGTAATTACAAATTAAATAATATGTTTCACTGTATAGCATTTTCGTTGTGACGGAAGAAACGATTGCAACGATGGATCGGACGAAAAGAATTGCTCCAAAGTTAAGGTACATAATATAACAACTACCACATCGACGCCAGGATTAGAATGCGAGCATCCATCTCGTTTGTGCGACAATAACACGGTTTGCATCACGGCCGATCAATTATGCGACGAAAGAGAGGATTGCGTCGATGGAAGCGACGAAGGACTAAGATGTTACGAAATGCTTTGCGAGCATAGTTTTGTATGCTCACATACTTGCCATAATGCACCAGAAGGCTTAATATGTTCGTGCCCACCACATTTACATTTACAGCCCGACAGAGTACATTGTTTGGAATCACATCCCTGCGAAGCTTGGGGAATTTGTTCTCAACTCTGTACTCCGTACAAATCTCGCCACAAATGCAGTTGTTTACCTGGTTATAGCCTCTCCGAAGATGGTTTCACTTGCAAAAGTGAAGATAATGCGACACCTTACGTCATCTTTAGTAATCGACATGAACTACGAGGAGTTGACTTGCATACCTTTAGTGTTAAAGCTCTTATATCCAGCTTAAAGAACACGATTGCTGTCGATTTCTATCACTCAAACGATTCGGATATGGTAAACGTATTAGTTTTAATTTGTTCGGAAGTAAATTATTTTAATTGTAGGTGTTTTGGACTGATGTCATCGATGACAAAATATATCGAGGAACTTTGGTTGGAGGTTCCTTGAGTAACATCGAAGTAGTGGTACAAACAGGATTATCTACCGCAGAAGGCTTGGCAGTAGATTGGATCGGCCAAAATTTGTATTGGGTCGAAAGTAATTTGGACCAAATCGAAGTGGCTCGTCTAAACGGCAGTTTTCGGCGTACACTTGTCGCTGGAGATATGGAAAGCCCGCGAGCCATAGTCGTAGACCCCAGAGACGGCCTTCTATTTTGGACGGACTGGGATAATATGGCCCCACGTATCGAGAGTTGCTCTTTAGCTGGATTAGATCGAGTGTTGGTCGTTCGGGTGGATTTAATAACAGATGGCGCTTGGCCCAACGGTTTAACATTAGATTACGATATGAGACGAATATATTGGATCGATGCCAGATCTGATTCCATTCACACGACTAAATATGATGGAAGTGATCACCACGAAGTGATGCGCAACCACGAAATGCTCTCCCATCCTTTCGCGATCGCTTTGTATGAAAATTATGTTTATTGGACCGATTGGAGAACTAACAGCGTTGTAAGAGCGAACAAATGGACTGGTGGTGATGTATCGGTCATCCAAAGGACTTTAACACAGCCCTTTGATATACAAATTTTACACCCAAGTCGTCAACCAACCGATGGCATCAATCCTTGCGGAACCAACAATGGAGGATGCTCTCATTTATGTCTACTTCACACCAATAAGACTTACAGGTGTGATTGTCCCCACGTCATGCGTCTAGATGTAGATAATAAAACTTGTGTAGGTGAGTTATTTAAATAAGATGTGCAGATTTTACTCTTGTTAAATTAAAATCTGTTTAAGCACAAAGGGTGGAAGAGTTCTATAAACTTAATAATTATTTTTTAGTTAACGAAAGAGTATTATTGATTGCTCGTTCAAACGAAATCCGAGGAGTGGACTTAGGACAACCATATTATCACACAATTCCCACCATAAGTCTCCCACAAGTCTTAAATCCAAGTCAGCTAGAATTCTTGGGGAAGAACAGCACTTTGTATTGGTCCGACTCCCAAGTGAACGAAATTAAACGTACCGGTTTGACCAGCGGTCCCACACAGACTTTGATCGATACAGGAATTGATAAGCCTTCTGGTTTAGCCGTCGACTGGTTATCGAATATTTTATTCATCGGCTCCCCTTCTGGAATATTAGCTTGCAACTTGAACGGCGAACATAGCACAGTGATTCTAGAAAATGTAAACGTAATAAGTTTAGTTGCTAATCCGGCCGAAGGGAAGCTATATTGGATTTCTGTGTCCGAGAATAATGCGAGTATCGAGATGAGCTCGATGGATGGCAGCTCCCCTAAAGTGCTCGTAAACAATTTAGCGTTTAACTCGAAATGCTTGAGCATCGATCTCGCCACCGACCGTCTCTATTGGATCAGCGAATTCGAAGTTTATTATTGTAATTTAAAAGGGGAAGATAGTCAAAAACTAGAATTACCTTCTAAAGTCTCAGTTACGGCAGCTACCGTTTATAAAGAATACATCTATTATGCGGATGACGATGATCAATCGATTCACGTAGCTAATAAAACTACAGGTTCCAATGACTCAGTTCTTAGGAACGGTACCGGAGGAGTATTAGCTTTACGCATCTACGATCCCCTTGAACAAACTGGAGTTCATCCTTGCAGTAACAACAAAGGAAGTTGTGAACATTTATGCATACCAATAAATTCAACCAGTTTTACTTGTAAATGTGCTACGGGTTATCACGTCGATCCTAAGAACTCATCTTCTTGTATTGGCGTTCCCTTGTTTTTGTTTTATTCCATCAATTGGGAAATAAGGGGTTCCGCATTGGACGGCGATAATTCCACACTAGTCTTAGGACCCATTTCTCGAGTATCGATGGCCAGTGCAATTGATTTTGTTGCTACCGAAGATATAATATTGTGGGCTGATAGCGATCACGGTACCATAACAAGCATCAAACGAGATGGAACCAATCGGAGAGTTGTGATCGAACAAAACGAGGCGATGGAAAGTGTACCAGTAGATTGGCTTACTGGGCTTGCGGTCGATTGGATTGCGTCGAATATGTACTGGAGCGATCCCAAGCGTGGAGTTATCGAAGTGGCACGTTTGAACGGTTCCGCTCGTTATGTAGTTTTATCGGAAGAAATTGGTAAACCCACATCACTAGTTGTAGATCCATCGGTAGGGTTGCTGGTATGGGGAGGAGGTTCGCGATTGGAACGCTCTGGCTTGGATGGATCTAATCGGAAGTTGCTTCATAATCTTTCTGTGTCGATTTCTGATATTACTTTGGATGCGGAGAAGCAACAAGTTTATTGGTGTGATTCAGGAGCGAACACTATCGAACGTATGGACTACGATGGATCCAATCACGTTGTACTCTTGAACCATTCGCTGGAAAATCCAGTAGCTTTGTCGATTTATAACGAAACCCTATACTGGATTGATACGTATGTAATATGTTTCCATTTATTCAGCTTTTATATCATTTTAAAATTTAACCATGCGTTTTAGTACATATGATCGAGGAAGTATCAAGGTGGCCCCTTTGAGTAATTTATCCGATCATCAATCGTTGATCAAACAAGCAGGCGATTCATTAAAGGATATGCAGATATTTACGAAGGAAAAGCAGAAGGGAACGAATCCGTGCGCCGTTAATAACGGGGGTTGTGAGCAGTTGTGTTTATTTAATGGAACTGACCCAGTTTGTGCTTGTCCGCACGGTTCGGTAGCTGCCGATGGTAAAACTTGTAAAGGTAAGAGGGCTCGATTTACTTTAAGAAGGTCTAATACATTTTTTGATTTATAGAATATGAGAGCTTCATTATGTATTCGCGTGTATCGAGCATAGACTCCATCCATATGAGCGATTCGAATGTTCACAACGCACCTTTCCCAAGCATTAAAAATACTACTTTAATGCGGAATGCTATTGGTCTAGCCTTTGATTACGGCGAAAGAAGATTGTTCTATTCTGATATTCAAAGAGGATCAATAAACACAGTACATTTTAATGGATCTGGACATGCTGTAATTGTTGAAAGTAAGTGTTAAGCATCAGAGAGACATTTCAGAAACAAATCAGAGTACAACAGTACGCAGTTATTAGCATCTGAGTCAGATCACATCAAGTGAACCCCCCATTTACCACTTGATCATGAAATTTAAATTAATGCATTTTTTTATTAAGTAGTCACTACTAAAAATTAATCCCCAAAACAGTTTTTCGAAATTTTCATTTTAACAATGAAAATTTCGAGTACTTTTAATTAAAAAATCGATTACATATCAACCGTGACAGATAAATTGATGAAATTTTCAGGATTTATTGTTGAATGTCTATATTTTGTTAAAATGGTGAAAACTCAAAATTATTTATTTATTATCCTATTGTTTATTAAATTTTAAATAAACAAATGAAAATTTCAATGACTTCTTGGTCGAAAATTGAAAAGTATTTTCACTGATTTTATGCGTTATACATTTAAGTTTAAGATGCAGAAAAAACATGTTACTGCTCGCGATTAATTTAAACAATATAAATTTATTTATGACAGCGCGCCGGGGGCTGTCAGTGTAGCGTGCTGCCGAGTACCTCTGAATTTATTCTAACTTCGGTTGGTCGGAACTAAAAATAACAATAACAAGTATTCATTATTCAATAAATTTTATTTTTTTTAAGTATAATTTAGTAAACAATAAAATAACGTAATTTTTTATTAATTAACTAAGAAAGAGAAAACTAACAAATAATTAAATATAAATTTTACAAAACTGTGTAATCTATTTTTACTGTTTCTTGGTCATTTTTAAGTTATAATTTTTAATTTACTAAGAAGTACTCCATCTTTAGTTAAAACAAAACGCTCTGTTACAATCTTCATTTGTTATTCATGTATACATGTTAATAACAAATGAATCTTACTAGTTATTTTAGTTTATTTGTTACATGAGTTTATACGCACATAAGTTGAGCAATATTAAAGACAAGATCTGTGATTTAGTAAATTTGCATTTAATTAATCTATTGTTATTATAATTTTTATTACATTACGAGTGATCAAATCTGGGCAGGGTAAATAAATGTTGTAATTCTTTGAATAAAAAAAATCATAAATACTTTATTAAAAAACTAGTTTTAATTACAGTTAATCGAGCTAGTGAATTTAAAGATTTCGTCGGTTATTACATTTGTTCAGAGGTACTCGGCAGCACGCTACACTGACAGCGCCCGGCGCGCGGTCACAAATAAATTTATATTGTTTAAATTAATCGCGAGCAGTGAAATTTTTTTCTGCATCTTAAACTTAAATGTATAACGCCTAAAATCAGTGAAAAAAATTTTATTTTTCGACCAAGAACTCATCGAAATTTTCATTTGTTTATTTAAAATTTAATAAACAATAGGATAATAAATAAATAATTTTGAGTTTTTACCATTTATCTAAATATAGACATTCAACAATAAATCCTGAAAATTTCATCAATTTATCTTTCACGGTTGATATGTAATCGATTTTTTAATTAAAAGTACTCGAAATTTTTATTGTTAAAAAAATTGTTGTTAAAATGAAAATTTCGAAAAACTGTTTTGGGGATTAATTTTTAGTAGTGACTACTTAATAAAAAAATGCATTAATTTAATTTTCATGATCAAGTGGTAAATGGGGGGTCCACTTGATGTGATCTGACTCATCTACAACGGCAATTAAATTTAAAATATTACATTTTGGTATTTTTTTCCATTATTGTTGTTTTTCTATTACCAATTTATTAAAGATTTTCATAGTTACCCAATCAATGTAGCCCAGAACGACAAGTCTGAAAGAAACGTGAAAACTAAAAGTACCTTAATTATTGAGTCCCCCCCCCAACTTCACTACAGACTAAATAATTTAATTAATTTTTTTTTAGGACAAGGGTCCGTCGAGGGCTTAGCCTTCGAACAAATCTACAAAGCTCTCTACTGGACCTGCAACAACGACGCCACCATAAATCGAGTAAATCTAACCGATTACAATAAATCGTTCAAAATTGAAACCATAATCAAATTAAGATCGCAAGATAAACCGAGAGGAATAGCGATCGATAGTTGTGGCAGTCGTGTGTTTTGGACAAATTGGAATTCTCATCAGCCCACAATCGAACGGGCTTTTCTCACAGGGTACGGCCGAGAGATCATTATCAACACCGAAATTCGGATGCCGAATGCTTTAACTTTGGACCACAAAGCGCGCAAGATTTATTGGGGGGATGCAAGAATGGATAAAATTGAACGTTGCGAGTACGATGGATCATCTAGAGTTGTACTTGCTAAAATCACCCCGCAGCATCCCTTTGCTTTGGCTGTTTATGGAGATTTAATATTTTGGACTGATTGGGTTCTTCATGCGGTTCTGCGTGTTGATAAATTGACTGGACAAAATGTTGTGTGGCTGAGACGCGATGTGGCGAGACCTATGGGAATTATAGCCGTAGCGAATGACACTGATGATTGCTTTTCAAATCCTTGTTTGGCTTCGAACGGGGGTTGCGAAGAGCTGTGCGGTCTAACAGCTTCAGCAACTGTGCAATGCTCTTGCACTGAAGGAAGAGTTTTAGCGGAAGATGGTCGAAGGTGTTACAGTAAACTAACTACGTGCACGAACGATTCTTTTCGTTGTTCTGATGGAGGATGCGTTCCTTTCCAATTGACTTGTGACGGCATTCAGCATTGCACCGATGGATCGGACGAGGAACCCGGGTACTGTGGACATCGCAGTTGTCCTCTTGCCTGGTTCCAATGTTTGAATAGGCGCTGCATTCCTGCTAATCTAACGTGCGACAATATCGACGATTGCGGAGATTCGAGCGATGAAGCGAACTGTTCCTGTTCCGATAAGGAGCATTTTAAGTGTGCCAATGGTGAATGTATTTTACGTCCTTTTAGATGTGATAACGATCCTGATTGTCAGGATGTGAGCGACGAAATTGGATGTGGTAAGACGAGTCTTAGTTTATAGCTCGGTCACTTTAGTTTGCGAGGATATTTTAAAATACAGTAAAACTTCGATTATCCGGACCTCAGTTATACGGATTCGCGATTATCCGGATTGTCAACCGTGTGGCGAAAATTAAACCTTGGTATTTCTTACTAATTGTTTTATTTTGTATTTCGCACTAAACAATGTTTTTTAACTTTGTTTATTTTAAGATAATGTGGGACTGTTTTATTTAGTGATTAATATATGTTGCGTTTTATGTAAACATATACTTAACAATTTTACCAACTTTTTTCCTGTTAAAACGGGACGCTTTGTAATCGTGCTTAAAACGGAGTGTGCGCATTCGAGCTCAAAGTGGCACATTCCGATCTGGGGAAAATGAAGCGCGCCGCTCCGCGTCGCGCTTCATTTGCTTCCCTCGCTCGGAAATGTGCCACTTTTCGCTCGAATGCGCACATCTTCGCATTTATTGAATTTGCCTATATTATTATTTTATTCTTCAATTCAAAAAAATTAAAAATCGAATAAATTAGATCTATTTTTTGTTTGAAAAAGGTTAGATATTTTATTCCTTTTAATAAGTTATCATGGTGCTCTTCCGCACGCCTAATTATAGCGAGCTCGTTAAAAATATTTTCATGTGCACTTTCGAATGTTTACTAATTCGCATTTTTGATTAATTAAAATTGCATATGATTCAAATTTTCTGAAGTGGGCCACTAAAGATCAACTAGTTGATTTTTATATCATCTTTTGCAGATTGTTGAAGGTTTATATGTCAAAATCAAGTCTCCAAATATTTTTGGGTAATTTTAATTTTTGTAAAAATTATAAACAAATTAGTTTTAAGGCACATTTTGTATACACTGTTGTAATTAGACTTCATTTATGGATTAATTCAATTTTTAAATATAAAAATATATTTATATGTCACCTAGGGGGTGCATCAAAATTTTTAGAATGACTTGGGTGGGGTATGTTGAAAAAAAGATTGGGAAATAAGAGTCCAAATTCCGAAAAAGTTATAGTATTTTTTTTTTCATGTACGATGAAGTCTCCCATCTAGTCTACTTTAAAAGTACTAAATTAGATATGTGGTTTTTGGTAAAAATACCCTACTGTAATTTTTAATTAAAAGAAAAGCGTGAAGTGGTACATTTAGTTGAGCTTGATTTAATTAATATTATTTGTAAGAGAGAAGAATAAGATAGGCAAATTCTATTATTAAAGAGTATGCGCACTTTCAAGCGAAAACCTTTACCGAATTGAAAATATGGATTTGAAGGATTTGTTAATAATATAGTTGAATCCAAATAACACGAAGATGTACACATTCGAGCGAAAAGTGGCACATTTCCGAGCGAGGGAAGCAAATGAAGCGCGACGCGGAGCGGCGCGCTTCATTTTCCCGAGATCGGAATGTGCCACTTTGAGCTCGAATGTGCGCACTCGGTTTTAAGCACAATTTTTTCTATACATTCAATTAACCGAATTTTCGATTATCCGAATGAGCTGCAACAATAATTAGTCCGGATAACTGAGTTTCCACTGTAATTAAATTAAGTACAGTCGAACCTCGATAAGTCGAAGTCGAAGGGACAGCAAAAATAATTCGTCATATCAAAAACTCGAGTTACCAAAAGAAGTTCAGTTAAATCCTTTCGTATATATATATGTTATTATTCATTTTTTATAGAAAATAACCAAAATTGATCTACAATCATTAACATTATTTATTTTTATTAAGACCCTAAAAAATATAGTTATTTACATATTATTTATTGTTAAATTGAAAGTAATCTAAAATTGTCTTTTGCTTCATTGCTCCAAAATGTTACGTTTCTACAAATTTTTCCAATGATCTTACCGATAATAATATATCTGTAGGAACATCTTCTTGAGCACATAGGAATAGATAAATAGTATCTATTGCATTGTACACTTGAGTTGTTGAAGGGATGTTTACTGTAACATCTGTATCACTTTCATATTCACTTTCACAGTTTTTCTTATTTTCTTCTAGCACTTTACTTATAATGCTTTCATCGCTAGGAATTTCAGCAACTCCCAAATCTTTATCAACGTTGACATTTGTCATTTGTATCTTCAGCAGCTACAATTAGGTCTCTGTTTTTTAAAATGGTTGATAAAGTGTTTGCGGGAATACTAAAATCTTTAGCTATATCCTTTTTTCTTTTGAGCCCACGTTCCACTTCTTTTATAAGATTAATTTTCTCCCTTATGCTTAAATTTTTTAATTTTCGTTTACACTCCATGTTAATACGTAAATAATTTTAGAAAAAGTATTAAACTTTTTTAGATTTTCTGTTATACTCTGTTACAAACTATAAAGAACGTAAAACACATTTGTTAGTCTTCGTAGTCGACGAATAACTAGCAAATTGAAAACTAAAATGCAAAAATAGTTTCTTTTTTGTAAAATAAACGTAAAACCATCTCAAAATTTATAACTGTTCATAAGGCATTTAAACATAAATTAGTTTTTAAATCCAATTGAAGTGCCGCCGTCAAAACATTCTTGTAGTATAAACCTTTTATTCGTAGTTAACAATAGAGCTTTTAAAGCATCAATAACACCAAACCAAGCCGTCCTTAATCCTCTCTCAGGTAGAGAAATTTTTAGAAAAGTTGTAAAATTTAACTTCGAGCCATCGACCTATTTACTAATGGAAACTTGAATTTAATGAATTGTAAAATGCTTCGACTAATTAAATAATTCGATTTATTAAATTTCGAGTTATTGACATAAAAATATTAACGGTGAGATAGGCAAGTCCTAGGGAAACTGGTTCGAGTTCGAGCTATCAAAAATTCGGCTTATCGGCGTTCGACTTATGGAAGTTCGACTGTAATTATAAAAAAAAACAAATCCAAACTTAAAGTGCAAAGCGACCGAGCTATTACTAAAATTACGGAAGTTGCTTGCTGACTTATTTTATTATCTCTTTTTCTGCAGTGAACATATTAATAGAATAACTTTTTTTTTAATTTTAGAAGTACGCAACTGTAGTCTGAATATTAGGGACGTAAACATTATAAATTGTCCCAACACAACGGCTTGCATTCACACAGAATGGATATGCGATGGTGAAAATGATTGTTGGGATAATTCAGACGAACAGAATTGCACCAACCTTAACATGAATTTATGCGATTTAAACCAATTCCAGTGCTCCAACGGCATGTGCATTAAATTGGAGGCTCGCTGCGATGGCCAAAACGACTGTGCCGATGAAAATCAATATGGAATGAGTTCGGATGAAAGAAATTGCAGTAAGTAATCTGAAAATAAATTAATTCAAAATTACTCAACTCAATGTTTTATTTAGGAGGACGATGCGGACCCAGCGAATATTTCTGCAACGATGGCAGTTGTATTTCGATGTCTTTACATTGCAATGGTCATCTCGATTGTAAAGATGGTTCCGATGAACACGACTGTCGTACGTAAATTAAACAAAAATAGCTGATTTTCTTTAATTTCAAATTAAATTTTAGAACGATGCAGATCAGATCAGTTCAAGTGCGAGACGGGCGAATGCATTCCAATATCGTGGCAGTGCGATGGTCAACCGGATTGCGTCGATAAATCCGACGAAAACGAACATTGCAAACTGCGCAAATGTAACGCATGGGATTTTCTTTGTAACAGTACGGGTCGCTGCATCCCATGGTCTTGGGTCTGCGATGGAGAGGCGGATTGCAAGGATAACGCCGATGAACACGAGGATCAGGGTTGCAAGATATCGGCTTGCCAATCCGATCAGTTCCAATGTAACGATCGCTCTTGTATATCTGAAATATTTTATTGTGACGGGGACACTGATTGTGTCGACAAAAGCGACGAACCACCGTCGTGTCAACCGCATTGCTTCGGGGGCGAGTTTCGATGCGATAACGGGAAATGCATATTGGATATTTTGAAATGTAACGGACGGGACGATTGCGGTGACGGTAGCGACGAAGGAAAGATCTGTAAAAGCGAAAAGGGCTACTGCAACGACAAAGGCTGGTTCAAATGTGCGAATGGTGTTTGCATTAACGAAACTTTATTATGTAACGGGGAAAACAACTGTGGAGATTACAGCGATGAAAATAAATGTCGTAAGTATCAATATATTGGCAAGTTTTTAAACAGCGGTTTGATTGGGATCGTTTTTTAGATATTGATGAGTGTTCGGCACCTACTCCTCCTTGTGCCCATGTGTGCACTGATAAAGCTGTCGGATATGAATGCAGTTGCCACAGTGGTTATCGTATAAGCAACAAAGATCCTCATTTGTGCGAAGACATCAACGAATGTGATGATCGGCCTTGTAGTCAAAAATGTCGCAACACAAGAGGCTCGTACCATTGCAGCTGCACATCGGGCTATGTTTTGCAACCAGATAGGCGATCGTGCCGAGCTAACTCGACGATCCCCGCAAAATTGATACTGGCAAACCGATATTACATCCGTGAAGTCGATTTCGCTGGCCATACAACGCTTTTGGTGCATAATTTAAGTAATGCTGTAGCATTGGATTACGAATGGACTTCCAACTGTATTTTTTGGTCCGATGTGACTGCTTTGGGTAGCTCTATAAAGCGGATGTGCAATCCGAAAGCGAACGGAACGGTGCAGACTTTACATTCGGCAACTTTGCAAAATCCTGACGGCTTAGCCGTCGATTGGGTTGGGCACAATTTGTATTGGTGTGACAAGGTGATTTTTTTATACAATAATTTTTTAATTAGTAAATCCAATATAATTATTTTTAGGGCTTGGATACTTTAGAAGTATCGACATTAGAAGGCAAATATCGTAGAGTTTTAATCAATGAAGGTTTAGATGAGCCCAGGGCCGTGGCTTTAGATCCTTTGAGAGGCTATATGTATTGGAGCGACTGGGGGACGCAGGTGCACATAGGCAAAGCTAGTATGGATGGCTCGGACCCTAAAATTATAATAAATTCGAGTTTGGGTTGGCCCAATGCGTTAAGCGTTGCATATGACACGAACGAGCTCTTTTGGGCGGATGCAAGAGAAGATTATATAGCAGTGGCAGATTTGGACGGACATAATGTTAGAATAATTGCCAGTCGTTCGAAAATCCCCACTTTGCAATTGCATCACGTTTTTGCTATTACAGTTTGGGAGGACTACGTTTATTGGACTGATTGGGAAACGAAATCTATTGAGCGTTGTCATAAGTATCATGGTGATCAGTGTTCTTCAGTTTTCTTCACCGTTCACAGACCTATGGATGTTAGAATCATGCATCCACTCAGACAACCCGAACGAGATAACCCTTGTAAAACAGCTAATTGTTCTGCGTTATGTTTGTTAACATCTACAGCACCTTTCTACACGTGCGCGTGTCCTGAGAATTACATCTTAGAGAAAGATGGTAAAAATTGTATATCGAATTGTACGACGGCTCATTTCGAATGCGCTACCACCTACAAATGTATACCGTTTTGGTGGAAATGCGATACCGAAAACGATTGTGGGGATGGAAGCGATGAGCCGCCTGATTGCCCACAATTTAAGTGTTGGCCAGGCCAATATCAATGTAAAAATGGGAACTGCATCCATCCTTCGCATCTCTGCAACGGTAAAAATGATTGTATCGATAATTCAGATGAGATGGATTGCGACCATTATACTTGTCTTAATAATCAGTTTAGATGTCCTGGAAATGGAACCGTTTCATCCAAATGTATCTCGGCGGTACAAAGATGCGATAAAAATTTAGATTGTCTTCTCGGAGAAGATGAAGCGAATTGTCCACCGGCCACTTGCTTACCGAATCAATTTAAATGCGCCAACGACAAATGTATTCCAACTGTGTGGGTCTGTGATAATGATAACGATTGCGGGGATAACTCCGATGAATTGGAGGATTGCCGAAATCGTTCTTGTCCATCGGACCATTTTAGGTGTACTTCTGGGCGATGTATACCGATGTCTTGGCAGTGCGATGGCGACCCTGACTGTTCCAACGCCGAGGATGAACCACCTACTTGTAGCCAACCAGAATTCCATACTTGCGAACCCACTTATTTCAAATGCGATAATAATAAATGTATTCCGGGACGTTGGCACTGCGATTATGATAATGACTGTGGCGATGGCTCCGACGAGATCGGTTGTACCCCGCGTAATTGCTCCGAATCAGAATTTAGATGTGGGGATGGAAGATGCATAAGGGAAAGCTTGCGATGCGATGGAGAATATCATTGCGAAGATAAATCCGACGAAGATCAATGCCATTCAAAGTGTAAAAACAACGAATTTCAATGCAGTCATCCGCAATTTTGTATTTTCTTGTAAGTACACATTTATGTTGACTTTAATTTGTTATAAGTTATTATTGAGGACAACTCTAAAGAATAAATTTTTAGGAAATGGAAGTGTGACGGAGACACAGACTGTGCAGATGGTTCAGATGAAGTTAATTGTAGCGACACCTGCGCCGATAATGGCTTTAAATGCAATAATGGTTTGTGCATAAATGAAGATTGGAGGTGCGATGGTCAAGACGACTGCGAAGACAATTCAGATGAGAATTTGGAGATGTGTGCAACGCTGGCTTGTCCACCGGGTCGTTTAAGATGTCGAAATCACATGTGCGTGCCTTTAAGCGTAGTCTGCGATGGTAGAGATCAATGTGGGGACAACAGTGACGAAGATCCCGTCGTCTGTCACTCAGTTGGTATGTGCGCCCCTCATCAGTTCCATTGCCGCAATGGCCATTGCATCGATCCCCATCTCCATTGCGATGGAGAGAACGACTGTACCGATAATAGCGACGAAGAGGATTGCAATCATTCCGTTTGTCGTTGGGGGGTTTGCTCGCAAGATTGCATCGAACGCAAACATGGAAATTACAGTTGCAAATGTGCCGGTGGTTATCATCTGACCACGAACGGTGGGTGCCAAGCACAAGGTGCTTCGGCCAAATTAATCGTAGCTGCTGAAGCTGAGTTGCGTTTAATGTCACCGTATAAAGCTCGCTCTAATCAAATATTTAGTAAGACCGTTCTTGCTACGGCACCGGGTTACAAAGTCGACGCCGTGGATGTTTTGTATGAGTCGAAACAAATCACCGCTTTTTGGTGCGACCACCAGAATAAGCGTATTCAAAGTATGATTTTGTCTTTGGGCGACAGCAGAAGATCAACTCGCGAAACTGATATGAGAACAATTTTAACAGCTTTAAGGCAACCCAGAGGCTTGGCTGTTGATTGGGTCGCCTATAAGTTATACATAACTGATATGAATCGTATTTTAGTCTCTACATTAGATGGTCGTTATTCTTACACATTAATAAATGAAGAAATGCAGGAACCTCGAGATATCGTTGTGGCGCCAGGACAAGGTTTATTGTTTTGGACGGATTGGGGCCCCGTGCCCAGAATCGAAACTGCCTACATGGATGGAAATAAACGAAGAGTTCTTAGTAGCGTTGGGGTGCTTTGGCCCACTAGTTTGGCTTTGGATCATCCAGCAGAACGATTATATTGGACTGATCCTAAAGCCCTCACTATCGAATCTGTACGAATGGATGGAAGCGATAGGCATATCGTTAAACGTTTCACACAAGGTGAGATTGTTATCATTGCCTAAGCAGAATTAATGTTAAAAGATTATATCCTTAAAAGGATATGAAACTTGTCTGATATGGACAAGATTACATTTTATTAAATTAACTTTTTAAAGTAGGCTTTGTGGGTATCATTAGCTGCTCACTTTTAAAATTAATACCGACAAAGACATAAAAATTAATTGCTTATTTATTACACTAATCGGATGAAGGTTATTTAAAGTTCTTTGTTTTAAATGTTCAAAAGTAATCATAGAGATATTAATTATCTGGGGCAAAAACGTTCGGAAGGGGTATTTCAGACGTATTTATTAGGTCATTGCCACATATAATCGTTCTTTTTTAATTTTTACAAAATCTTAAAAAGTTATTTCTTCAATTTATTCTTCTAGTGCTGATAGTTGCAATTTAAGTTTCATGTCAGGAAATATTACTTATTGCAGATCAGCAGCTATTTTGCAACTTATAAATGTACGTTGAACTTTGTTGTTGAACTGGATGACCAAAATATTAGGTGATTGCATTTTTGTTTGTTATTTTCATGGCGATTTTGCAATAAAACAAACCACTTTGGCTGGAAGTACGTACTTCCAAATTTAACTTTTTTGATTGGAATTAAAGAAGGTTAATATAGATAAATCCGATGAATACGAAATACAGTCGAACCTCGATAAGCCGAATTTTTGAAAACTCGAACCCATTTCCCTAGGGCTTGCCTATTTCAATGTTAATATATTTATATCGTTAACCTCGAATTTTTGTTAATTAAAATTATTTTTATTTTCTCTTCAACTTCGACTTATCGAGGTTCGACTGTATGTCCACACATGGCTTTTCACCTCGACCTAATAATCAATTTACTTTTAAAAATTTTTTAATTAATAATTATGGAAACAATTTTGTTATAAGGAACATCAAATTTCTGATTTTGTACCCTTTGGTTCTGAATATTCTTACGAATCGATGAGGACTTTTTAAAATAATGAAACGACGTTATTAAATAATAAATAATAGTCCTTATAACTAATATTTTAATGCAATTAGTAATTTGTTGGGACTCCAATTAAAATATTTTTTTGTTTCCCAAAAGGACCAATTTAGATTAATACAAGATTTAATTCAAGAAACCTTAAGCTTGCACAACAAAATTAAGGTGTGTTCTCTAAATAAATTATTGGGACCTAAGTCAAAAACGAGATTAATTTTTTTTCAAAAATTTTTAATATAAAAAGAAAACTGATGAAAAAATGCGATATCATTGCTTTAGAAGAATTCTTTGGTCAATAGTACCCAGCTTAATGATATTCTTAAAATATTGTTTCGCCACAAAAGATTTTATGTTGAAATTCCCATCGAGAATTTAAAATTCATATTACACAACCCAATTAAACGATTTTCCAATGGATTAACTCTTTTTTTTTTTCAGAGGAAAAACCTTATAAATTGGAAGTATTCGAAGACAACTTATATATTTCCACGTACCACACGCATAATGTTTTGCGGATGGACAAATTTGGTCGAGGCAACATCTCTCATCTCGCCCAAGGACTTCCGAGACTGTCCCATATACTGATAGTTCAAGAGCATCGCCAGGAGCGTTACATAAGCAATCGGTGTAAAGATTTTTGTCATACGTCTGAGTTTTGTCTGTTGACTCCTGGAGGGGCTACATGCACCTGTGCGGATGGCTTTCTCAAGGACAATTTGGTAAGCGAACTAAATAACGGGAAAACACAAATGCCCGTGATTCCACGTAACTAATAATACCTGTGGAATTCCCATTATGTATGTAATTAACTAAGTTCTTTAAAGCTTTAGTGTTCGACTTACTTCACGACCGAAATGTTACATCGCATTGAAACTCTTGTTCTCATCCTTTCTCTCTTGCAGACGTGTCGAGCTGTCGCAAGACCCGCACTATCTTGCTCCTTAAATTGCAACACGGGGGTTTGCAAAATATTGCCTGGTCAAGGGGAACGATGTGTCTGTCCACCTCAATTCTCTGGACCAAAATGTGAAAACTTTCGCTGTTCCCAATTCTGTCGAAATAAAGGTCAGTGTTATGTCGATCTTCTGGCTGCTAAAACTCCAGACACCCAACCTGTGCCCCGATGCAATTGTCCGCCACAATGGACAGGGGAACGTTGCGAAACCCCTGTGAATATGTGCGAAGGAAGATGTTACAACGGGGGCACCTGCTACACCGTCACGGCCGGTGAGCCCCAGTGCAGTTGCAAACTAGGCTTCGCCGGTTCCCGTTGCCAAGATTGCTCCAAATTACAATGCAAAAACGGGGGCGTTTGTGTTCGAAACGACAACAAAGAAAGCTGCCAATGTTCGGCCGGGTACCAAGGGAAAAATTGCGAGAAATCCGATTGTGATAATTTCTGTATGAATTTTGGAACGTGCATATTAACGCCGACCGGACCTTGGTGCACTTGTGCTCCAGGTTTTGCGGGGATCAGATGCGAGCAGGATGCTTGCTTCCAACATTGCAGAAACGGGGGCACCTGTCGAATTGGTACAAAACAACCTGAATGTCAATGTCCGCCTTTTTACAGCGGTCGGCGATGTGAAATTGATTTATGCTCCAGTAAAAATCCGCCACCCGAATGCGCGAATGTGAAACAATGCGGATGTTTGAATAATGGAACTTGCGAAGTTCGATCTGGGTTCGAGGTTTGTAAATGTCCCAATTTATGGGGAGGATCTAAATGTGACGTAAGTTTTACCATTGTATTTGAAGAATTCGTTTTAAAAGATTTTTTAGATCTATTTAGGTCACGATAATCCTTGTATGGGTCGTTGTCTCAACGATGGCATTTGTAAAGTTGGGGGTCCTCGACACCTCCCTACTTGTCTTTGTACCGATGGATGGACTGGAGATAGATGCGAACAATCATTAGTTTGTCAATTTTACTGTCAGCATGGAGGAATCTGTTCGGTTAGTGATGGTGTTCCTTATTGCCAATGTACTTCAAAATATAAGGGGACACGATGTGAGGAATCAACAAATGGAGACACCTACGTAGGAGAAATATCTGTCGAAGAGAACAGTGCTTTATTACCAAGTCTTTTGGCAGTCGGAACATGCATCGTTGTTGTTTTCACTTTAAGTGCTATTTATTTCATTTTGAGACGCAGACAGCCATTTTCTCACGAGAGACTACAAGAAAACGATTTTAATAATCCCATGTATCAAGAACGTGATGCTGAACCTTTCACGTTAGATGCCGATAAGGTAAATTGGTAATCTTTGACTGTATCATAGTGTTGGTGTTAAAATTACAAAAAAAATTGAAGTTTCAAAATAAAGTGCGAGACAATGAATGTTATTAAACTTTTAACTAATCACTTCCTACAAAAATTATTTTATGGCACAATTGCTTTCGGTTCTTTGATTAAAGTGAACATGCCGAAGTTCTAATTAAATATTTGGTTAATTCGATTTTAAATGATTCATTTAGTGTACGAGTTTAATGTTATAATTATTTTTAGTCTGGAAACTTTGCAAATCCAGTTTATGAGACAGTATACAACGGAGCAGGAAGTGTTCGAGAAGAAAAAACAGGACTTTTACAAAACGCAGCTGACGAGGCACCTCCTCCTATAAACGAAGAAATGTAGCCACATATCGTAATATAAATTAATAATAATTTTATTGTAATTTGCTGTGAAATGTGCCATTTTGTAACGTGCAGCTATGACTGTAAAAAGCAGAGGAAACGTACTAATGGAGCTGTTTTTGAGATGTTGTAATTCCTGGTTTTAAGGATTGATTTGATTTTTAAAATTTAAATCGTCCGTTCTACAAAAGAAAATTGCAAATTCATGTACGTCCCTAAAGAAGAAAAAAAAAATGTGGAATATTTAACAAAAAAAGTTGCCTATTTTTTGGGTAAGGAAACTTAAATTATTCGAATTAGTTTTTCGTGTTCCTAAAAAATGAATTTTTATGTAATGTTTGTGCGCTTTCTTTATGTACATTTATCTTAACTTTGTAAGTATTCTTGTAAATGTTGAAGGCATTTTAAAACTAATGAACGTATAGGTACGTTTCCAGATGTAGATGTACTTTAAACGAAGAGATGTGTGTTCATATCTTCGTCTTATTGTAAAACATATCATTATGCAATAGTCCCTCAAAGTGTGTGTTTATTGTATAAATATTAAGTACCTCGATTAATGTAACTAAAGAAAAATTATATGGACAAATTAATACTTTAGTTGTAAAGTACGCGATGTACAACTGGAAATGTTACAAAAAGATTGTTTTTAAAATGCTGGTGATTTTCTTAATCATTGTATTTTGCTCACGATGGTAGCTGTTCTGGTTGTTATGAATCTGTGCTCAAATACTCATACACAATAATGTAAATTTATATATTTTTCAAGTTTAATTAACTTAACATAATTTAATTGTAATCTTATTGTGAAATTTTATATTAAAATCTTCTCTGAGAACTATCCTAATTCTTTGTGTTTTAGTTTCGGAATAAATGCCTAAATGGTAGAAAGAAAAAATCAATAAATGGTGACTTGGAAGAATTTTAAAAAAAGCCCTACTAGGGTGTCTTATTTTCAAAAATTTTATTCCTTCAAAAAAGAATCCTCTTCATTTATAATTGAAATGGAAAGAGATAGAGAATGATACCACACGTTATGAAAATGTAACCACGACAACAGGATTTGGATTGAAAAAGTAAACCGTGACGTCAGTTCTAGTAACATTACCGAAGTTACCTAATGGCTATGCTAAAGGTGGTTTTTATAAACATTTAATTTAGATAGCTTTCTTTTTAAATAAAAACTAACACAATTTCACAGCCATGCCAAGAAAATCGACAAGATGAAATTAGTTTTATGTATTCTAGTGCTTTACAATATAAAATCAGTTTTATCATGGGATTCCGCACAGTTGGAAGTTTTCGATGTAGTGGAGGAAGTAAAGGTCAATTTTTATGAATTTCTGTCAATACCACAAGTAAGTAAGTAATAACGTTAATTTGTTTGTAATCGATTATAAGTAATCATTTTTTAGGATGCTGATTTACCAGCTATTAAGAAAACATTTAGACGGTTATCCTTAGAGCTTCATCCTGATAAAAATCCGTCTGAAAATGCAGATGAAGAGTTTCGTAATTTGGTAGCTATTTATGATGTACTCAAAGATACCACAAAAAGAAAATATTATAATGAAGTGTTAATTAATGGATTACCAAACTGGCGATCTGCCGTGTATTATTACAGACACGTTCGACGTATTGGACTGCTAGAATTGTGCCTTTTACTCTTGATTATCATAAGCATAGGTCAATATTTAGTTGGATGGGCAACTTATTTTGAAAAAAAATATACATTGGTATGCAAACATAAACTTTCAACATAAATTTCAAAGAAAGCTTATGATTCATCTACATATAACAATTTTTATCATTGGTTAAAACTCGAAAACAAAATCATACATTTGAAGAAGCTTTACGATCTAGTTTACCACAATTCCCAGAAGATATAATTAATTTTTAATTTTAACCAATTTAAAACTAATAATTTTAATTTCAGGATCAAGTAAAGGGGCGAAAGCTGAAAAAAATAGCTTCTACAATTGAGATACCGAAGCCATCACTACTCGACACTCTTCCAATACAAATACCTAAATTGTTGTGGTTATTAGTAATTACATTGCCAACACTCTTTAATACATTAAAAGAAAAAACGAAAGAGAAATTCGAAAAATATGAAACCGAAAGCGAAGAAGAAGAAATCAATTCAGATACAAAAACCATTAGGAAACGTAAACCAGGCTTTATAGTACCTGAAGGACCTACATTTGAAACTGCCAACGATAGTAACAAACCTATCGATGATCAAGAAGAAATAAAAACTTACTACCCACAATCGTCTAAAGAGTTCTGGACTAATGACAACCTTGGAGAACTCATACAACTTATAAATCGTTTTCCCGGTGGTATTCCAGGGCGTTGGGAATTAATAGCTGAGAACATAGGGAGACCTGTCACCGAAGTAACAAATATGGCCAGTAAATTGAAAGCAAATGGTTACAGATTACATCAAACTCCAAATGCACAAAATAATACTAAAAAGAAAATCAAAACTGAAAAAATTGAAAATTTAGTAAATAATGTTCAAAATCAAAACCAATCATTCTGGACACAAGACCAGCAAAAGGCGATGGAGAATGCTTTGTTGGTGTTTCCCAAAGGCCATTCAGATCGATGGGATCACATTGCAGAGCAAGTACCAGGAAAATCTAAGGTACGATTTTAAAAATTTAAAACTAAAATGACTAAATTACTAATTTTAGGAACAATGTATGTTACGATATAAACATCTTGTGGAATTGGTTAAAAAACAGAAAGAGACTAAGGAGTAAGTTAACAGCCAAATATTCAAATGTGATTTTTGTTGTAGTTAAAAAATTTTCTAAGTAATCTCATTTTGTTTAATGAGAATTTTTTTAATTATAAACCTAACACAATGGGACTTAATTAAAACCTCAAACATGGTAGAAAAAATTTTTTATTACAGCTAACTTAACTGAAGATGAGGAAGGGTAAATGGTTTTTTTTATATAAGTAGAAATAGATACATACATTTTATTTTGATGTAAGAATCGTCAAATACAAATACTGTCTTGTATTAAATTTTTATGAAATCATATTTACAGCGATAATCACTAAGTAAATAATGTTTATACTTAATTTTCTGTATTAAGTATATGTTAATTTTATCGGAGCCTTAAAAAACATTTACTATGAATATTTCCAAAGACTAAATTGTGTTTTTTATTGTACTCAAGCAAAGGACCAGATAAAATTAACAAAGTATAATGTTTTGACTAGAACTACTTCTCAGTATACGTAGTTATAACATACCGATCTATGATTTACTTGATTCGCTTTTATTCATGATATACTTTCTATTAAATACCATTTATTTCGAAAACAAAGAAATCTAATCAGCTAACATAAATGAATTTTTATGTCTACTATATCACATGTAGAGTATTCATTTTGAATGATAACAAACACAGACAAAGGGCTGCAGTCTTACGCTAACAAGCTACTAACAAAATATATTGAGCCATGACAGGTATTGTCAATAAGTCGGTATTTTTCCAACATTAACAAGACCACATATAATGTGACTAGTTCTCTTCGATTTCGAAGAGAAGTACACCATTATAAAACTGCAAACGCTACTATTCGCAGCCTTAAACACAACTCTATTGATTACACCATAAGCATTTCATGCTACTTCCACCGATTGCTTTAACTAATACATTTTTTTTGCACGTATTACAGTCTACTACATCACACTTAATTGTAAATGACCTGGATCATTCCTTTAATAATCAAATACTCTAAATAATTTTCCTACCGCGCTTTTATATCGATTACTGTTACACCTCTACCTACTTAATAAAATAGTAAAAACTCCCATTAAATCCTTGGTATTCAAAAGTTTGGCATTGATATAGTAGAGGAAAGTCCAGACCAAACATTTCTCTTAAATCCACTAACCATTTGCTATAAAGTCGGAACTTTATGTTAGGAGAGTTCGGTACTGGCCAAAGGAGCTCCGACGAGAGCCACCGATAGATGTTTTATATGAGTTTGCCAAGTCGAGCTCAATTGGAAAAATTTCACCCCGTTCCATTCAGAACCATCGATGAACACTAAAAAAAAAATTAATTATCGATCGTAACAACATAAAACTAAACTACCTCTCATTGGAGCTGTGTGCGAAGCTTTTGCAGAGCAAATTAATCTCGATATTCCTTCCACATACTGACTTCGAGCCTCGTTTTCTCGTTCTTTCTCCTTCTTCTTGCCAAGTCTCATTACTAAAATGTTTTTAAATTAAAGTCATAGGTTTAAATTAAAATTTCGATTAGGAAGTAATTTCATTTATGTAATAAAACACCTACTCTTCTGTTTCTTTTCTTTCGTAGAAACGTGCATGGTTAAGCTGAGCCCGGGATTCAACCCAGGGGAAGGGGTCGGTGTAGCTTGTAAACCTCGAAATAAACCTTTCAAAGAGACTTTTCCTTCTTGTTTAATTTTATCAGTCTTAAAGCTCTCATTAGGTTTAGGTAACTGCCAGTAATCGAGTTGGAGTTCAAGCGGTTCCCATGGAGATTCCCGCACTTGTACGTTTGGTGATGAAGGTGGAGTAAGAGATGGGGGTCCCGGTGGACTTGAACACATTAAGTCTTCCATGTCGACAGATGCTGACAATACTGCGTCTATAGGACCTACACGAACCTCCTAAAACGATGTTTTCATTTAAAATACTCAGAAGGTAAGGGATTGAAGTAGAGCTTACATTTACAAATGGTATAAAAAGTTGACTTGAATCGTCTTGGCACGTTAGCATAGCTTCGGCTAAAGGTAAATTAGCTACTGGTGTAAATGCTGGTAAAGCAATATAACGTAGTAATCGTGCGGCTAAATCATCCCCCTTAATATCCATATCTGTTGGAAATAAATTTGAATATCCGGAATCAATTGCTGCAAGATGACGCGCGACTGAGCAACTCCCTGAATGATAACAAATAGAAATTAAAAAATAAATCGAATTAATGATTTTTACCTAAAGGAACTATATAAATTCGGATATAGTTGAGCCATTCGGGAGAACGGGAAGAAAGTAATTCAACGTAAGGACGTAAAGCCCATCCAATAAGAGTATCACCTCCCACAAGTACCAATTTTATTGGAGTACTAGGCTTAGCACAGCTGTTACAACTATAAAAATACATATTTAATCATCAACAAAATATTTATAATTGCATGAGTCTTTCTTACTATTTTTGGATCTTGTTTACGAGCGATGTTAATACCATACGAACTTCAGGTGCCGAGACAGGCTGAAATAATCGATGATGCAAAGTTAATCGAGTACAAAGTGATAGAACTTGTAATTCAGGTCCCGAGAGAAGTATAACAGTCTCTGGCAAAGCCACTTCTTCTGTTGGAAGCACCCTACCAACATGTTCCAGGAAAGATTTACGAGCCTAAAGATTAACATTATTTATTGATAGTCATTAAATATCCCTTAAAATAACTCACAGCAATACTTTCAGGATTTGAATTATCAGTTCCAATACTCAACGAATTCTTTTTCTTTGCGGCCGAAGCCGAAGTACGAAACAATTTACTTTTGCGTTCCCCAACTTCTAAATTAACATTATCTACTTCGCTACCCTTAGGAGGTAATTTATCGAAAGGAGGAGAACCAATTTGTGGGTCAGAATGAACCTCGTGATCGGTCCAACACACATCAGCATTTCCATCGCTCCCCGAATAATTCTTTTCGTCAATTCCACGCTCGGCTTCTAAAACATCATTAGGAGAGTTAATTGTTAATTAAAATCCTTCCACACTACCTGGTGCTGCTTGATTATCTAATAAACTACGACTACTGCTGAAAAACGGCCTCAGACTTGGCTTTGGAGTGCTGGATATCGACATAGTGTCTTGTTCACCCCCCGAATCTTCATCACAACTCAAAGATTCAAGTTCTTGGAATAAAGCTTGGATATCACTAGGATTAGCTAATGAGGCACCACGACCACCTTCCGTATCAGCTACCCGGAATCGTCTCAATAAAGACACAAATCTTTGTTTTAAATTGTGCTAAATTTAATTAAAATAATTGATAATTAGTATTAAAAAAAACCAACAATACTGTACCCTAGTGTGCGGCATTTTGGAGCGTAGAGGTTCACTATCTGATAAATCACCCACTTCTTCTTCACCTGAACTGAATTCATCTTCTTCATCGCTAAAATCTCTATCGCGATCAGTCTTGTGTTCCTGATCAACTGGGGTTGAACTGATTTGGAGTACGCTAACACGAGCTACTGGCCCTATTGTTTTATCTTTTCCACTGCCTTCGGGCATTAATTCCAACTCAATATCCATTTGTTTTTGTAAAACCTACGGTAATAGTTTTGTCATGGTAAAGTTACAGATGTATTCTAAATACTTACATGATCCATTCGAATAAGTCCTTCGGCTAATGTTTTAAAGCCTAACATAGTACGATTCTTATATCTTTTACGTCTTTGAAGTAAGATGTGTAATTTGTTGCCATCTCGCTTTAGAAAATGTGGATACTGAAGACTAAACGTTAAATCTAAACCAGTGTCGATCAAACCATTTGATGGGAGCATAATCTCGTTTGAACGTAGAATACGTTTACTCGACTGCATTTTTACTGCTATGGATATAGAAGCTAAATCGGCCCCTAATGGACGTAGGACTACCAATCGAGTTAGAGTCAATGAGCAAAGTCTAAACGAAAAAAATTGTTATTACACTTATTATAGATATTATTGAATTTCAATACCTGGGAATACAATTGGAAGGAGTTCTGTCTACTTCCCATGTTGCGAAAAGTTTCATAGGTGTTGGTTTCGCTGGTATTGTGGCACCCGCCCCAGTCATAGTTTTATTAGCTTTGTCGCCCATCGTTTTTTGGATATTGCTTTAGATACGCCTACATAATGTTCTAATGACGTAGCTTACTGCGTTAAAATTTTATATGGTGACTGCTTCACTTATAAAATAACATTTCTTTGATTATATTTCACCACATTGTTTAAAGCAATAAAGGAATGATTCACCTCGCTTAGTTTACCAGCGCAATTTATTATTTATTTATTCGCACTTGACAGCAGCCGGGTTATTCCTAAAAATAGGGAACTGATTTATCGACATGGATGTTTACCATTTTTAGTTTTATTCAGTTTCGTTAGGCAGAACACTAAAATCGCTGTCAACATGGTTAAAATTTAAATTAACATTTCTTTTTATTGTTAATGAACTTTATGGTTATTGGAGCTGTTTAATTGGAAGTGTCGTTTAGGAAACATTAAATAATCTGAATTTTTTACCTAACATACGTATAATTAAAAAATATAATTTATATGTAAGTACATCTTTGTCACAGAAAAACTAATCGTTTTTGGGTAAAATACATTTTGCAATTTACATGATTTACTATTAATTATGTATTTTTTATAGTGTTAGCTACGATTTAGGAACGTCTACTTTATTTTCTGCTTGTCTTTTGCATGAGCTGTCCATGGATTACTTCTTCTTTGATAAACTTTAGAAAATGACTATTACAAGTTAAAAGTGTTCACAAATTGAGAGACCGAAGCCAGTGTCGTATATAAAACATGGATAATATTAAGTACCTATTTATTTATAAAATAATATTTTTTGTAATCATTTTATTTCTTTTTTTAGTTGAAAATCATAAAGCTACATAAAGGATTAAGTAGCTCAATGCCATAAAAAACTACAAATATCTACCTAACATAAGTATTAAGAAAAAATATGGAATATAAAATGCCTTTTTCTGGGAACTTTTGTTGCATAATTCTTCCTCACAAAAACAGATATGTCCAGTTTTACTTCGTTCTTGCATACATCCACGATCCACCATAAACAAATTTACTTGAAATTGTGATATACAGGTACGCTTTATAATTTCTTCCTCTTGGAAAAAAAGTAAATTGATAATAAGATAAACAGTAATTTTCATAAATTGTAATATACTTGTTTTAGACTGCCTCACCCATTTTACGCAACAACCATTACAAACAATTTCAGGAACTTGGTCATCGAAGACGGCCGATCTATTAAATGGGTCTTTACATCTTTTATCAAATGAAGTATCGCAGTCGAAGCAATTAATTGGTTTTGCTGTAAATCAAGATGTTTTAAATTATCTGACAATAAGATTCAACAATTAATGTTTTTAAGAACAATTCATTAAAACCACATAAATTACATTATGAGAAATCTACAATAAATGTTTAGTAAGTAATTAAAACAGATTTGAGTTAAATAAAATCAAAATTCATGAATTTTAGGATTACTCACGTATGCAGCATCTTGCTCTTATTTTTCCAATAAATATAAACACAACTGAAATAAGTATTATGTGTTACTAAAGTAGCTAAGGCTACATTGAGATGGATTTAAATAGTATCATTTGTCTTGTTTATCAAGAATTTTACATGCTAGTTAGTGTTAATGCTTTCTACTTGGAATCAGAAATGCCCATATAAAAGGTATACATATATTGTAGGGGTAATATGTAGATGCTACCAGTTAATTTTACAACAATTATAACATTCGTAATTTACTCACGCTTACAGCACCATTGATTTGTTCCAAGTGAAAAAAAAGATACTGAAATATTTGTTAAAGATTAACTTATCAACAATTAATTAAAGAAAAATTAAACTGGTTTAAATGTCAGGGCTAATTTACAATAAGTAATAAAGGTTTTAGAACCATGATTGTATTGTACTAGATTAAGGATAATTAACTGCCTTCTTTGTAGGTTTTGGAAAATTCAAAGAGCAAATTTTACTAAAGCTATTTTGATTTAATCTTATGCAGCAATATGAAACAAGTACTGAAAAAAATAGCTTTGAAAATTCATAAGTGGAAGTTCTTTTTTTAATGGTATATAATCTAAAGGTTTTTCAGCTGATTAATTTAAAGTTTGATATTACAATTTTCTTTTAAACTAAATCTTACCTAAAAGTAATCCAAGCTTTAGCATTATTATTGAGAAAAGTTCTAAAACATCAAATGGAAATAATTATGGCTAAATTTAGCTTATTTTGCCTGTTATAAATTTTGTTATAAAGCACTAAATATTTTTAAAAACTGCATAATTTTGATAAGTTAATTTGAATAACAAGAATACATGTTTATCCAACGTAGTTACTAAAATTTTATAGAGTTATTCGTAAGCACTCCACCTCAAAAAATTGTTTTTCTAATAATAGAATATCTATTTAAGCTTGGAGGCATTTCATAGATTTAAACGTATTTCACAACCAATTGGGAACGCATTTTAAAGTTATAACATTGCTTTTTAAATTTTGATCAAAATATTAACTTGAGTTACAGTAAAAGCGATAAACATCAAATTAATTGTAACTTATACAGTCTTTAGAGAAGTTGTCTATCTTTTTACCTTCCCTCAGATATAATAATTTTCTTTAAGTCTAGTATACAGAGATAAGAATCTTGTATAATTAGAACATCTAATTTTATTTCTGAAATTACCTAATTGTGATTAAAACACCATTTATGATAATTTAAAATCTATGATAAAAAAATTGATTCCATAATCTACTAAAGAATACATCGAACAGTGAAAGTTTGAATGCCAAACAAGTTTATCGACGTGATATAAGAGAGACAAATATGAATATTTAAAATCATAAAAGTTGACCTATTGTCAAGAACATTTGATCGTTCTCGTGATCTGTAACATTTCCATCACCTAATTAAACTTATTATTAAAATTTTCTTTAATAATTACAATGGAAGAACTCACATACTTAATGGAAAACTGCTGCGTAAGTTAATTTCTACATCATTTAAAAAAAACACCTTTTTCATTTATTAAATTACATGTCTTCAATTATAAAAGCTAAAGCTTATCTGTTGGATTGGTCTTTAAACTCTACAGTTTTCAAAGTAGTATTTGACCCTCTTTTAATGACCCAAGTACACTACTGATAAGGTGTTAATATTTAATTTAACTAAACATATTTTTAAATATATGCATTAAACAATGTTAAATAATCATTGCAATGCAGCTTTTGCTGCAACGGATATTAATTGTAATACAATGGTAAGTCCTTTTCATAAAATTTTATTACAATTAAGTTAGTTCAAAATAATTTGTAATTACTTCTAAAAGTTAAATTTTATCAACAGGAAACAAAGGATGAAGGAGTGAATGATCCTTTTTGCAACCCAGAGAATCCTCTTCAAATCACTTTTGAAGATATCACATCGGCAGCTTTTAAAATCAAATCCGGTGTTCTGCGTTCTCCTTGTGATGTAAGTGACTTAATTTTTTTTTTTTAATACAAAGAAATTAATCATCCTTCTCTAAAAGAGATCACAACTATCAGAGATGACTGGTATGGATACATACTTCAAAAAAGATTTTTTACAACACACAGGAAGGTGTAAAAATCTATCATTATAAATGAATTTTTACTAATTATTAATTAAGCTTTAAAGAAAGAGGAGCAAGATATGCCCTACTAATGCTAGATGAAGACAAAAAGAAGATGGGTGTTATATCGGCATCTCTCGGAAACCATGCCCTAGCTTTATGCTATCATGGTCTCAAACTGGGTATTCCTGTGATGGTCGTCATGCCTGTGGTCGCCCCAATAATGAAGATATCTCAATGTAAAAAGTTCAAAGCTAATGTCATTGTAAAAGGAAAAGACATGAGTGAAGCCAAACAAATCGCTCTGCATTTAGCTAAAAATAATGGCTATACTTATATTAATGGGTATGTGTAAATGTTTTAAAACTACCTATTTTAATCAATGATTTCAGTTACGATCATCCCCATATAATGGCTGGTCAAGGAACCATGGGCTTAGAGATTGTAGAACAAGTACCTGATATTGATGCTGTTGTAATACCTATCGGAGGTGGTGGATTAATCGCTGGAGTTGCCTTGGCTATAAAAACATTACATCCCAATGTAAAAATCATTGTAAGAAACTAAGACTTAATTTACAATTGTAATTGAATTGTTTGATGTAACTCAATTTAACATATTGACATTCTGATAATATTTATTAATTTTTAGGGTGTGGAAACTGAAAGATGTCCAAGCTTCTCAAAGGCACTAGAAGCAGGAAAACCTGTCCAAGTACAAATTGAATCGACCTTATCTGATGGTTTAGCAGTTCCTTTAGTTGGAGTGAATGCTTTTCATACAGCTAGGTCTCTTATTGATAAAATGGTAAATAATTTATATGCTTAATTTGATAAAATATAAGAGTAGCTTTAGGTTGTAGTTAAAGAAGAATGGATTGCAGTTGCAATATTAAGACTAGTCGAATACGAAAAATGTGTTGTAGAAGGTGCAGGAGCAGTAGGGTTAGCTGCAATTCTAGCAGGGCAATTGGACGAATTAAAAGGGAAAAGGTGATTAAATTTTTATTGTCACATTAAAATTGGTAATAACAATTTAAAATATTGAAGAGTTGTATTGAATTTGTGTGGAGGTAACATCGATACGACGATATTAGGTCGATGCCTAGAAAGAGGGTTGGCAGCTGATGGTCGTTTGGTTAAAGTCGTAGTGACCGTAAGCGACCGACCTGGAGGAATTGCAGAGTTATGTAGGTTATTAGCCTCAGTCGGTGTATCAATAAAGGATATCTTGCATGAACGAGCATGGGTTGCTACCGATGTATTTAGTGTAGAGGTAATATCAGACTTGAAATATTTAAGAAATACACAGAACATCAATTTTAGGTAACAGCAGTATGTGAGACAAGAGACATCGGACATACTAATGAATTACACCAACTACTTACTCAAAATTATAGAAAATTTAAATTTGTGGGTTGCCCAAGTACATTCTAGTTCTACTACCAATTCTTGTACAAAAATTTTAAACTAAGAGATAGGTATTTTAAATTATTTATATGCCTTTATAATTAATAGAAAAAAAAACTCAATTTGTGATTACATTTGAAATTTGAAATTAATAAGGTTTTATTGCAATAATGTTTTAGAAACAGTTTCCATAAAGGTTGCTAATTTAACATCTCGTGAACTTAAACCATTCACATCATGTGACGAAAGAGTTACTTGTACTTTGTTGTAAACATTAAACCATTCAGGATGGTGGTCCATCTTTTCAGCCATTAATGCAGTACGAGACATAAATCCAAATGCCTAAAATTAAAAGTTATTAGTAAGAATCGAGTCCAGTAACAATTTTTTAATATCAAAGTAACATTATCTGAGATGCTGCAAAATCTTGAATTTTCAGTATGTAAATATTATATTAATTAGGAACCTTGATTTAATGAAAAGTATACCTCATTAAAATTTTTAAATAGGTACTCCTTGTAAATGGCATCTCGATCTTGTACCATCGACCATCCTACTTTTAGTAGAGGGTCTAATACTTGGGTTCGTTCTTGAGTGGTAAGTTTTCCAGACTAAAATGTACAGATTAAATTAATAATGAATAAGTTTGTAATTAAATAATATTAATGCCTTCTTCGTATAATCACCTGTTGAAATTGTTTCAGTAATAACTAAATATTTTATTTCACAAACATAGTTAATATTGAATAAGGGATATTACTTACCATTTTCTTCTTTTCTTTGCCTGAAGGAACAGCTAAGGAACTATAGAAATTGGAATTCCACACAGCAAACTCCTTGGAGTGAAAGTGGTTGTTCCAGTTCTTTCTTTTTATAATGTTTATTGATGGATTGACCCTGAGAGCAAGCAATCGCAATAGACACCAGCTCATTTTCTATTGAAAAGTTAAAAAAAGCATTCAATTATGAAACTATCTACGGGTTTCAGATAATAAATAAAAAGGTTATCGAAGCGATACTTTTTATAAATCCCAACAATTGGGAATTTGACATGGTATTTTAAACTTAATTACATTACAATTACACCACTAATTATTAAATATTTTTAGATTACAGAAACTAAATAAGATTCTGTTTGTTTATTTTTAAAGTTATAGAAAATATTTAAGGTTAGTTTAATTCTTTGTTAAGAATGGATCCAATAGAAGCTGCAAAAAGAACGAACAAAGCAAAACATTGTGTTGGAAAAGACTGCTTTGAACGTTTTAATTTTTTATATCAGGTAATACACACTTATTTCATAATACATTATTATTTAGGATAATATAATTATCAATTTTTAATCATGTTTGTTGCATCAAAGTATTAAATTTTACTTTATGTTGCAGTTGAGTAATATTTCCCTAACGAAAAATAAAGACCAATCAGTAAACCCTTTTTACTTACATTTATTGTTAAACTCAGCAAAGAAGTGTGTATATCGACTGTAAGTATTACAGTATATAAAAAAAGTAAATTATGATAATTTTTTTGTTTTAGAGAGCCTTATGTTAAAAGAACTATATGTAAGAAGTGCAACAGTTTACTTATACCAGGCATATCAGCAAAAGTAAGAATTCGGAAGAAACGGTCACTTTGGCATTGTAATAAGTGCCACGCAACAAAGTCATTTAATTGCCAATCCAATTATAAACTTTGGATAGAAGATCCTAAGTCAATAGTGGAAATTTTGGAGTATTAACTTAATTGAATTTAAATAAGCTTCTTTTATATAAAAAATAAATTGAAGTGATTTGCAGTAGAACCGGCAAATAAAACAAGCAGTAGCTGTTTGAATATAGAAGTAATCAAATATTATCTATGTTTATGTTTAACATTGGTATGAGTTAAAGAAAATATAACAAATTGATATGTTTAAATATACTGTTATGTAAAGCATGTTTACTAATACAGCAGTCTATAATTGATATTAGAATCAAAACATATAATAGGTTATGTAAGAAATACAAATGGTAAAACTAAAAAAAGTTATTGTAGCATTATCAGGTGGTGTAGATAGTGCTGTTGCAGCTTTATTATTAAAACTAAAAGGTGACCATTTGCATATTTAATTTTATAATAAGTAAACAATATAACTTTTAGGATTTTACATCGAAGCTGTGTTTATGCAAAATTGGGATATAGCAGACGAAACAGGTATTTGTAAAGCAAATGACGATTATGAGGATGCTTCTTTTATATGTCAGCAACTAAAAGTTCCATTACACCGAGTAAATTTTGTTAAAGAATATTGGAACGAAGTTTTCTGGTAATATGTGATTTAACTAAATTTGTGGTTCATTAATAAGCACTACTTCAACAGTGAATTATTACATGAATATCAACAAGGCTATACTCCGAATCCCGACGTCCTTTGCAATCGATTTATTAAATTTCATCATTTCTATAACTTTGCTAAACAACAGCTAAATGCAGATGCTATCGCTACTGGACATTATGTTAGAACATCCTTTGGGTCTTACTTAGAGAATTATAAACCTAATGAAGGTAAATCTAGTAAATAATTCTAAATCAAACTTATTCCATTAATAACTTGTATCTAGCCGTTCGATTGCTCAAAGCAAAAGATCGAAAGAAAGATCAAACGTTATTTCTTTGCCAAATACAACAAGAAGCGTTACGTAGGTCTATGTTTCCATTAGGGGATTACACAAAAACAGAAGTCAAACAAATTGCTCGAGAGAACGAACTCGATTTTGTAGCAAAAAAAAAAGAAAGCATGGGAATATGTTTCATTGGTTCACGAAACTTTCCTAAATTCATTTCAGAGGTTCTTTTAGTTTATAAGGATTCTATTCGATTTACCAATTAATATTTTTTAGTATGTGAAAGAAAAACCAGGGCATTTTATTGATATAGACTCTGGTAGGGTTGTTGGGAAACATTTCGGGATTCACCAATGGACGTTGGGACAAAGAACTAAATTACAGGGTTTACCTGTAGCATATTTCACAGTTAAAAAGGATAACGATACGAATAATATTTATGTAGTAAGTTCCGTAAAGCATTTATAAATGGGGAAGTCCGTATATTACTAAAGTTTCATTGATTTAGGCTTTGGGCACAGATCATCCAGCATTGTTTAGTAAATTATTATATACATCCAAACCACACTGGATTCATTCGAAACCCAAAGATTTAGACGATGGTGTACTGGAATGTGACTTTAAATTTCAACACGTCGAGAAGTTTATAAAATGTATAGTTTTTGAAACGAAAAAGGGACTTATTGTTGCATTAGAATGTGATCGACGAGCATTAACTCCTGGACAATTTGCTTGTTTGTATAAAAATAATGAGTGTTTAGGTAGTGCGAAAATTACAGGTGCTGGACCTTCCAGATTTGCTTTAAACTTATTACGTAAAAACTTCAATATATTCCGAGACATGCAGTGTAAACTATTTAAAACATCCGAAGCTATAAATGATCAGGACGATAATTCTAATTTACAAAAAATTGTAAGTGTTCAATAAAATATATATTTATTAAACAATTTGTACATTTGTACAATTATCTATCGTCTTCTTTTCTCCGTTTACTATCTACTTTATGTACTTCTTCTTCACTATTGGAACTGTCGCTCGACGAATCAGAAGAATGTCTTTTTTTGGAATCCTTTTTCTTTTTCTTCCTTTTCTTCTTTTTGTCTTTCTTCTCCTTTTGTTTCTTTTCTTTTTTAACTTTAACCTGTAATTTTTTTCAGGTAACATTAGAAAATTTTGTCATGTAAATATAAATAGTACCACATCCTGTGAGATTATACTAGAAGTATCGTCTCTTATAGTATAAATTGGTAGCCGCATTGGTAATTTGATGTCACTGGAAATTTGGTCGGCCAAGGTCTCTCTCAAATCCATTGGTTCCAATTTAATTGGTTTAAGTTCTGGAGGTATAATAGGTTCTGCTTTTGGTGCACAACCTTCTTCATGTAAACGTTTTGTTACATCATCAGTTTTCTTCCCATCTTTAGGCATTTTGTAGTCCTTAACATGATCAACTCTTATAGTACGTCCTAGAATCTAAAAGAAAGTATGAATATCGATTTTCTTTATTATCTAATGTCTACCTTAATTCCGTTGAAATTATCAACGGCTAAAACTGTAGATCGCTGATCTTCATAACATAAGAAACAGAATCCTCGTGACTTCCCTGTATCTTTATCTCGCAAAAGATTAATATTTACTACCTCTCCATACCTGTAAATTTTAATTATTGATTTATAAATTATTAAATGATGGGCGATAAAAGTTGTTAAAGCATCTCGGAGATTGTCTGGGTTGGTAATACACTTGTTCAGTAATATAATAGATTCTAGCTGTAATAGATATAAATTGTCTAATTTGTGTTCATAACAAAAACTTACTGCGAAAATACTGTTATAAGATCTCCTTCGCTTAAATCGAATGGTAAACCGCCGATGTAAACCCAAGCACTACCTCTATACTCATCGTGCCAAGACGTTTTATGGGATGTCCGCAATTCTTGATCGCTTAATTTTTTAATATTCTTCATATTCCTTAAATTAAATAATTAACTAATAATAATTTCAATAGATAACAAACACTTACGTTAAAGGATTCATTGTTAGAAAAGAATACCTCTTTCTGCAACCCAATAACAAACATAACCTTCTTGTGACAGAATGAAACATATTCAAACTTAATTATGCAAGTTAAAGTGGTTTCATAATGGGTTAAATGTTTGTACCACTTCAGGCCTATTCTACAGGTGAAATATAATTAAAAAATTGTTGAATTGGACTCAGAAAATCGTTTATATATAGCGTTAAGCTTGGAATTTACTTTTCGTAAATTCCAATTAAATAAAATATACCCAAGTGCTATTATAATATCTGTAGGTAAATTGGAAATATAAATTGACAAATTACGATACATAAAAGTAAGTACAGTTTTGCAAATTTGAGCATAAATGTAGTCTTGTTTCTTTTAGTTTATATGGGTAGTCGAATCCAGGTTCAACTGTTAAAAATACTAAGTCTCTTTCAATGAACATCTTTAGGGTACAAGATGTGAAAATTAATACCCTACTAACCACAAAGAACTATCTTATAGTAGCAGTTGTTGGTGAAATCTATGAATATGATTGGAATGTTGCAAAAACCAATATCTTCTGAACTAACCAGTATTGTTGGGTCGTTAGCATATCGCAGATTTGATATCTTCTGACCACCTATCAATATGTCAACAGTCTAATACTCTGTTGCTTTACGAATAATCTATTCTCCAAAGATATGTCCTGAAAAAGTTTGCTATGAAGCAAAAAGCCTTATAAAGAAACAATTATTTTGAGGGACTTCAACACTTTGTTAAAAATAGCAACTATCCATGAATGGGGGATTGCTTTTATGGACCAAAAAACTAGTCTTTTGGCTTTTAAAAGGTATTTAATGTATCATAAAAGATTAGTCTTTTTTAAAATGTAAATTTGAACACCTGATTGTTAGGCAACCGCGTATACTTCACTTTGAAAGTATTTGGAGTTGCCTATCTCTTGTAGACGTATACGTCGGCCATCATGGTTATTTAACGTCAATTTAACCAATACAAGAACATTTTTCCAATATTATTAATTAAATTGATTACATTCTTGGTGTTTTTCGTATTGAATAAATGTAAAACTACAATTTTAATAACTAAATGTGATAAAATCTATGCTACAATCATGTTCACTAAAAACTATTAGAATAGGATACCAAGTCTATTTACTTCATGTGGTTATTATTAGATGATTGGAAATATGTATGGACAAATGATATATCAGTAAGTACACTGTTGTAAGTTTAAGCATAAACTTACTCTCTTTTCTTTTAGTTTATGTTGGTGGTCGAAGCCAGGTTCAATTGTTGCAAACAGTCACCCTGAAAGAATGTTTTTACAGTACAAGAAGATGTACAAATTAACAGCTTACTCACCACAGAGAACTTTTATAGCAGGAGTCCTTGGTGAAATTTATGGCTATGATTGGAATGCTCTAAGCGCAATATCTTCTTCTGAACTAACCAGGATGGTTGTGACGTCTACATATTGCAGATTTTGATATCTTCTGACCATCTATCGATATGCCATCATTCCAATTCTTTATTGCTTTACGTATACTCCATTCGCTGTAGATTTTAAATAGAATATAAGAAAGGACACAGTCTTGTCGCACTTCTTGCTTATGGCAAAGCTCTATGATGTCCTTATGTTAATAGGTATGAAGGTATTGTTTGAATAGTACACCAAAACCACACTTTACGTTCCGAAAAAAGTTGGCTATAAAGCAAAAAGCTGTATAACGAATCAATTTAACACTTTGTTAAAAATAGCAACTGTCCATGAATGGGGGATTGCTTTTAAGTACCAATAAACTAGTCTTTGGCTTCTAAAAGGGGTTTAATATATCTTAAAAGATATTTGGTTCTCCAAAATTGTATTTCTATTAAATAGTTTGTTTGTAGGTAGTATTAAACAAATTCGTTTATTTCTTTAACTTTTCGTTGCGTTTTGGAAAATTTTGTTACAGCTTTTAAGGGCCAAAGGACTAGTTTTTTCGCCCACGAAAGGGTTTTTCTTAACTCTTAAAATTAATAGACATACAGGGGTATAAAGTATATGTTTTTCTTACAAATAATAAGAACGGTTATTTTGGTAATTCTGAAAATTTTCTTGTTTAATTGATTCCTTTTTTTTCATAAACTAAAAATGAGTGCTTTAAACTAAAGTAGGAGCCAATATTTATGTATTACTCAGTATTTGTTCTTTCTTTTAAATTATTTATCGCTTTTGATACCTGGAAATTTTGCTTTGGGGTCAATGCGATAGCGTATATCGGCTTTTACATAAATTTTGTTTACTGACTCATTTGTGAGTGTATAGCGAAGGCAAACGGTTGTGTATTTGTATAAATAAGTGCTCCTAATTTTAATTACAAACCTTAATCTGAGGTAAATATTTATTAAAACAATTTCTCTTTCATTCTACAGCAGGGGTGCCCAAAGTACGGGAAATTTTTTTCTACATAGGCTTCAGAATGTTATAAATTTAATGGGTTTAAGTTGAATGCTAATCAATATTTACTGTTTTTAACTGACATTGTGGAAGTGCATGATTTTCCCAGTAAGAACAATTTTATTTGGAGTAAACTGAGTTAATTGATATCCATCATTATACCGAACGAAAAGTCATACTACGACCTTTATTTTTGTTACAGATTTGCCCTTTTGGAAGCTGTGAGTCACAAAGCAATTAAAGTTAAATAGAAGACGACACGAAACTGATGGAAGCAAGAAAAGAGTCCATTTTTCAAGCAACAAAAATACAATTTTTATCCGTGTGATCTTCGAATCTTGGTAAATACATAATTAAGTATTTAAGGTTTGCTTTTTACTACATTATTAATTTTTTTTGTACAATTTTATGTATGTTTTCATGACTGAATTGTTTAATTTATGTGTATGTGTGTATCTGTAACTATTTTTGTGATTGTGGAATAATTATGTTTAATATGTAGTTATAAACAAAGCTTATGGCCTATTTTTAATTCTTCTTTATTTCAGGGATTAGGCTGTACACCCTGTTCTGACACCCATCCCTTTCTTGGCCTTCCAACATCCCTTTTGGTTTATAATTTGTTGAAGCTAACGGAAGCCCTATCTCTTAAAATTCTGCTTTGTAATAAAACCCAGTGTTTATTTCGAATTCTTGTAATTATAGTTTGAATTTTTTGTCATCTTCATTATTTATAAAAAGCATGCCTTCGGGTTGTAGCAATGGAACTGTAGCATTTCTCAAAGGATATAATTGTAAAAAAGTAAACTCTGGGGGCCTTAGAAGTGCTCACCAAGAAGTACAAATTCAAAATTCTAAATGGTCTTAGAAATATTTAGATTTTGTCATTTATGATCCTTTTCAAACATTTGCTGATGGTTTTTCTTTGAGAAGGGCACAGGACGGAACTACAAACCTGAGAATTATTTAAAGTTATATAGATGTCAAAAACCTGATGGAAGTAAGAAGAGTTTGTTCTTCTAGCAACATAATTACAATTTTTTTCATCTCTGTGATCTTCAAAGTTTTGTAAATACATAATAATGCATTTAAGGTTTGCTTTTGATTAATTTATTAATTTTGTTGTGTTAATTTTATGTATGAATATTTTAATTTCAGTGTACACGTGTGTTCGTCATTGTCTTTGTGATCGTGGAATGATTATCTTGAATTTGAAGTTATAAACAAAGCTATGGCCTATTTTTAGTTTTATAATAAAATGCAGTGGGTCCATATCAAATTTTTCTAATTAAACAGAGCTTTGTGTCAATCGTTGTTATTTATAAAACACATGCTTTTGGTATGTAACAATGGAACTGTAGCTTTCTCAAAGGATATAATTGTAACAAATTCAGAGAAGAAGTGGTAGTGATTCTGGGGGCTAGAGGTACTCATTCACTTACAGTTCGGCTGCAGTCCAGAACTGCAGATTAGATAAGGTCAATTACATATACAGGCTATCGATACAGGAGTCTATTGTAGATTCACTTAAACTGAAGGCTGTAATCTATCAATGGCGTGTATATGTAATTGCCCTTGACTGATCTGCAGTTCTGGACTGTAGGCGACCTGTAAGTGAATAGGTACCTTAAAAAGTGCTCCCTCGGAGATACAAAATACAAATTGTTTTCGAACTATTTAGGTTTTATCATTTATGATCCTTTTCAAACATTTGCTGATGGTTTTTCTTTGAAAAGCGCACAGGACGGAACTACAAACCTGAGAATTCATTTAATTATCATTTTATGTTATGAAAATTATTAATCGGACACTGATTAAATTTTATTTGATTTCATTGGAGCGAACAAAATTATTGTAAATTAATAGAATCCAAGTGCATGTTCTCAATTAAATTAGACATCAAGAATTATAAAATTACAATCACTTTTTCCATTTTAATCAAGTCCCCGAATAGCAAATAAATTAAAATCCGGAATAAGGGCTGACATTTTATTAAATAAAAATGACAACAAATTAATTTGTTAATTGAGGTGACATCTGCTGTTGTTTTCCAGAACTTATTACAGGAATTTATAATAATTTTAAAAAGAAGGGTTGGTTTTTAACTTAACTATTGAAGTGTAGCTTCTAATTGTTAGATGGCGGAAGTTGTATTATTTGGGTGCAGAAATTATTTTCTAGTATTGACAGATTGTTATTGTTTAGTTTTTCTTGTTTAACCTTTAAAATGGTACTGAGAAAATAGTGCATCCGATGTATGATTTAGGATATTTTATCATACTTCAAGCTTCATTTTTGTTTCAGATTTGTCCTTTTGAAAACTGTGAAACTCATGAAGTAAGTAAAGTTATATAGAAGTTAAAAACCTGATGGAAGCAAGAAAAGAGTTCGTTCTTCTAGCAACATAATTACAATCTTTTACATCTCTGTGATCTTCAAAGTTTTTTAATACGGAATAATGTATTTAAGGTTTGCTTTTGATTAATTCATTAATTTTGTTGTGTTTTTTTATGTATGAATATTTTAATTTCAGTGTATGTGTGTCCGTAATTGTCTTTGTGATCGTGGAATGATTATCTTGAATTTGAAGTTACAAACAAAGCTATGGCCTATTTTTAGTTTTATAATAAAATGCAGTGGGTCCATATCAAATTTTTCTAATTAAACAGAGCTTTAACTTTGTGTCAATCGTTATTTATAAAACACATGCTTTTGGTATGTAACAATGGAACTGTAGCTTTCTCAAAGGATATAATTGTAACAAATTCAGAGAAGAAGTGGTAGTGATTCTGGGGGCTAGAGGTACTCATTCACTTACAGTTCGCCTGTAGTCCAGATCTGCAGATTAGATAAGGTCAATTACATATACAGGCTATCGACACACGAGTCTATTGTAGATTCACTTAAACTGAAGGCTGTAATCTCTCAATAGCGTGTATATGTAATTGCCCTTGACTGATCTGCAGTTTTGGACTGTAGGCGACTTGTAAGTGAATAGGTACCTTAAAAAGTGCTCCCTCGGAGATACAAAATACAAATTGATTACGAACTATTTAGGTTTTATCATTTATGATCCTTTTCAAACATTTGCTGATGGTTTTTCTTTGAGAAGGGCACAGGACGGAACTACAAACCTGAGAATTCATTTAATTATCATTTTATGTTTTGAAAATTATTAATCGGACACTGATTAAATTTTATTTGATTTCATTGGAGCGAACAAAATTATTGTAAATTAATAGAATCCAAGTGCATGTTCTCAATTAAATTAGACATCAAGAATTATAAAATTACAATCACTTTTTCCATTTTAATCAAGTCACCAAATAGCAAATAAATTAAAATCCTAAATAAGAGCCGACATTTTATTAAATAAAAAAGACAACAAATTAATTTGATACTTGAGGTGACATCTGCTACTGTTTTCCAGAACTTATTACAGGAATTTATAATGGTTTTAAAAAGAAGGGTAGGTTTTTAACTTAACTATTGAAGTGTAGCTTCTAATTGTTAGATGGCGGAAGTTGTATTATTTGGGTGCAGAAATTATTTTCTAGTATTGACGGATTGTTATTGTTTAGTTTTACTTGTTTAACCTTTAAAATTTTACTGAGAAAATAGTGCATCCGATGTATGATTTAGGATATTATATCATACTTCAAGCTTCATTTTTGTTTCAGATTTGTCTTTTTGAAAACTGTGAAACTCATGAAGTAAGTAAAGTTATATAGAAGTTAAAAACCTGATGGAAGCAAGAAAAGAGTTCGTTCTTCTAGCAACATAATTACAATTTTTTACATCTCTGTGATCTTCAAAGTTTTTTAATACTTAATAATGTATTTAAGGTTTGCTTTTGATTAATTCATTAATTTTGCTGTGTTAATTTTATGTATGAATATTTTAATTTCAGTGTATGTGTGTGTCCGTAATTGTCTTTGTGATCGTGGAATGATTATCTTGAATTTGAAGTTACAAACAAAGCTATGGTCTATTTTTAGTGTTATAATAAAATGCAGTGGGTCTATATCGAATTTTTCTAATTAAACAGAGCTTTAACTTTGTGGCAATCGTTATTATTTATAAAAAACATGCTTTAAGGATGTAGCAATAGAACGGTAGCATTTCTCAAAGGATCTAATTGTAACAAATTTAGAGAAGAAGTGGTAGTGATTCCGGGGGTCTAAGAAGTGCTTTCTCGGAGATACAAAATACAAATTCTAAATTGTTTTGGAACTGTTTAGGTATTATCATTTATGATCCTTTTCTAACATTTGCCGAGGGTTTTTCTTTGGGAGGGATGCAAGACAGGATAACCTGGAAATTAATTTAGTTAACATTTGAATCCAATTCATGGGATAGATTGTTTTGGAAAATACTAATCTGAGACTGATTAAATTTTAATCTTTTAATAAATATTATTGGGTATACTTTAAATAATATTAATAACAGTTAAAATCTCGATCTTGTATTATATAGGCTTTAGTAATTTTTCTTAATTTTGTTTTTTATTTTATTGCAGAGAACAGTCGTGTTGAAAAATACTTTCGGAAGCCAATGTGTATTCGTACATGTACTCTTGATTCTTCTTCACATAAGGCAATTCAAGAGGCTTTCGGAAACCTAATCCAGCTGCACCAGCAGAATCATCAATGGAAGACTAAATCTTCAGATTTGTATATTAATTATAGTTAATCTTACAGAACGACCCTCATATTTTTTGTCATTTTTTCTGCATAGGATTAAGTTAGATAATCCATGTTAGCGTAGTTTTTGCTAAACTTTTACTATGTTGTAAATTTATTTTGGGAATTTTAATTACTTTTAAAACACATTTTTTTTTGCCACCCTTATTTATGTTTAATTATTTATTTATAAATTGTTAAAAGAGTTGCAGTCCTATCATATTGATAAGTATATTAATGTTTCGATCAAACCTCCCTTAATTTATATATTTGACACTTTGTTTAATTTGAATAGGGTTTCTTTTGAAATTAAACGACAAAAAAGGGATGCAGATTTTTATTATTTTAAGGTTTTTAAATTGTAACAAATTGTATATCTTTTTCTGTTAATGTAAGACAACATGTGCTCTGATGCGAAGGGCTTAAGTCTTCGATTAAAACTTTTGCTTTCGTTGGTTTCATACAGTGGTTACCCTTCACATCGGACCACATAATGTTTGTTAAATGATGGGGTGTTCTAAGATTGTATAATCTTAAAACATCCAATCAAGGGCTGTGTTCTATTGTAAACATATTTGAATTTTATGACCAATATTCCTTTGTCAGGCTAATTAGATGTAAAGTGGGATGTAGGGGGGTTTGGGAAATAAAAAAAAAACTATTAACTACCTGTTGTTTCTTTTCACACTAAAAATGTAAGGGGAATGTATCAACTCCTAAGAGGGGTATAAAAGAAAAATTGCAAAAATGTAATAATTTGTAAAAGTAAATTTTTGAAATCGCGGGTTACGGTCCTCATATATCATGTGATCCTGATACAAATTGCCAAAATTTCGTTTGGTTTGCAAAATTAAGAAAACTATAGCCGCAGGCTACAAAAAATTTTGAAGAAAACTTGGGCAAAATGCACTAAATTTTGTCGATTTGTAACAGGAGTACAGAAGTAAGAAAAGGTAAGTCGAAACTTTTGGCGGGAATAAAAGAAAAGGTTAGCACGTTAATAAAGTTAGGCAAAATAAATTTTCGCAAAAATGTAATTTCAAATCGCGAGTTACGGTCGGCCGAGTCGGCCGAGGGTTTATCTTAGAGATTTTTAAAAATATTTTTCAAATCACGAGTATCCTACGGTCATTCGTCATTCGTCATTCGTCTCGTTCGGCTCGTTGCTCGTTGGATTTAACTTAAAGATTTTTAAAAATTTAACTTCGACTGGTATCGAACTCGAGACCATTTGAACAAACAACCGATCTCCAGCCATATGAGCTATGGCGTTGTTATACGAACTAAGTGTTTTAAACCTTATAAAGTACACGTCCTATAATATTAATTTAAAATTTATTTTTGAATGTTTAAGTAGTTAGGTGTAAAAGCCCACCTGACTCTTGCTCTTGCTCTTCCAATTAATAATTATTAAAATTCGGGTAACAATAAAGACTCTTTATTATATCTAATAATTTATACAAGTTATTTTACAGAGTTTAAATTTAACAGTTAAGAAGTTTGAATCACACATTTTTTAAGTCCGCTTCTTCAAAAATATTTAATTCAAACTTCTTATCTGTTTTAAATTAACAATTATTAAAATAATTAATTAATTAATTAAAAAAACCAAGTTTTAATATAATAAAAAGTTGCAACCCTTACGAATGTTTTTATTGTAATTAATTAAGAGTGATTTGCACGTCAAACTTGGGATTGCAACTTTTTTTACAATTACATTACATTACAATTACATACTATAAATGAAAGGGAAAAGGAAGGTGTTTTAAGTGTGTGTGAAAAGATAAAATAATAATATGTGGGTGGAGTGGGGTTATTTTATAAAAGTAATAATAAATAAAAGTTAAGTGCCCTTCAAAGTGCTACATAAATCAAGGGAAGACAACAAAGAAGGTAAGTATTTAAAAGATAAAGAAGTGAAATATTAAAAAGTAAAGTCGAAAAAATAATAAATTAAATAAAAAGTATAAGAAGTAGTAATTTTTATTTTAGAGCGAGAGCGGCGGGAACTGACACCGGCTATAGTTACTAGGGGTACGTAGGAACGTCCCCTCGCAATATAAAGCAATTCTATTTTTTTCATTTTTCATCCAAAATACATGGGTTAAAACCCATCGATTTTGAATTTTCAAAACGTTTTCCCAAAGCTCTGGAATAGCACGCCTACGGTTTCTTAGGCCTATCCGAAGCCAAAAAGGCTGCCAAATCCGATTCTGAATAGTTTTTAAAGATCCGTCCACAAATAACGGCGCTACAATTTTTTGAAAGTTCAAAATTGGCTCAAAATGAGCGCTAAAAATCGCAATTTTTTATTTTCGAAAAATTAACGTCGCACCCTATACATATTATACATGTATCTTATGTAAAAAAACCTCAGGATTCCGAATCCGTGTCGTTTGGAATGATTGGATCGAAAATAAGGGCGCTACGATTTTTTTTGTGAATCAAGGGGTACGTATTTCTATTGATTTAGTTTGTATCGAAAATTTTTATTTTAGAAGGGAAGTGCGGGGAATTGACACCGGTTATAGTTAGTAGGGGTACGTAGGAACGTCCCCTCGCAATATAAAGCAATTCTATTTTTTTCATTTTTCATCCAAAATACATGGGTTAAAACCCATCGATTTTGAATTTTCAAAACGTTTTCCCAAAGCTCTGGAATAGCACGCCTACGGTTTCTTAGGCCTATCCGAAGCCAAAAAAGCTGCCAAATCCGATTCAGAATAGTTTTTAAAGATCCGTCCACAAATAACGGCGCTACAATTTTTTGAAAGTTCAAAATTGGCTCAAAATGAGCGCTAAAAATCGCAATTTTTTATTTTGGAAAAATTAACTTCGCACCCTATACATATTATACATGTATCTTATGTAAAAAAGCCTCAAAATTCCGAATCCGTGTCGTTTGGAATGATTGAATCGAAAATAAGGGCGCTACGATTTTTTTTGTGAATCAAGGGTACGTATTTCTATTGATTTAGTTTGTATCGAAAATTTTTATTTTAGAAGGGAAGCGCGGGGAATTGACACCGGTTATAGTTAGTAGGGGTACGTAGGAACGTCCCCTCGCAATATAAAGCAATTCTATTTTTTTCATTTTTCATCCAAAATACATGGGTTAAAACCCATCGATTTTGAATTTTCAAAACGTTTTCCCAAAGCTCTGGAATAGCACGCCTATGATTTCTTGGGCCTATCCGAAGCTAAAAAGGCTGCCAAATCCGATTCTGAATAGTTTTTAAAGATCCGTCCACAAATAACGGCGCTACAATTTTTTGAAAGTTCAAAATTGGCTCAAAATGAGCGCTAAAAATCGCAATTTTTTATTTTCGAAAAATTAACTTCGCACCCTATACATATTATACATGTATCTTATGTAAAAAAGCCTCAGGATTCCGAATCCGTGTCGTTTGGAATGATTGGATCGAAAATAAGGCGCTACGATTTTTTGTGAATCAAGGGTACGTATTTCTATTCATTTAGTTTGTATCGAAAATTTTTATTTTAGAAGGAAGCGCGGGAATTGACACCGGTTATAGTTATAGGGGTACGTAGGAACGTCCCTCGCAATATAAAGCAATTCTATTTTTTCATTTTATCCAAAATACATGGGTTAAAACCCATCGATTTTGAATTTTCAAAACGTTTTCCCAAAGCTCTGGAATAGCACGCCTATGGTTTCTTAAGCCTATCCGAAGCCAAAAGGCTGCCAAATCCGATTCTGAATAGTTTTAAAGATCCGTCCACAAATAACGGCGCTACAATTTTTGAAAGTTCAAAATTGGCTCAAAATGAGCTCTAAAATCGCAATTTTTATTTTCGAAAAATTAACGTCGCACCCTATACATATTATACATGTATCTTATGTAAAAAGCCTCAGGATTCCGAATCCGTGTCGTTTGTAATGATTGGATCGAAAATAAGGGCGCTACGATTTTTTGTGAATCAAGGGTACGTATTTCTATTCATTTAGTTTGTATCGAAAATTTTTATTTTAGAAGGGAAGCGCGGGAATTGACACCGGTTATAGTTAGTAGGGTACGTAGGAACGTCCCTCGCAATATAAAGCAATTCTATTTTTTCATTTTTCATCCAAAATACATGGGTTAAAACCCATCGATTTTGAATTTTCAAAACGTTTTCCCAAAGCTCTGGAATAGCACGCCTATGGTTTCTTAAGCCTATCCGAAGCCAAAAGGCTGCCAAATCCGATTCTGAATAGTTTTAAAGATCCGTCCACAAATAACGGCGCTACAATTTTTGAAAGTTCAAAATTGGCTCAAAATGAGCTCTAAAATCGCAATTTTTATTTTCGAAAAATTAACGTCGCACCCTATACATATTATACATGTATCTTATGTAAAAAGCCTCAGGATTCCGAATCCGTGTCGTTTGTAATGATTGGATCGAAAATAAGGGCGCTACGATTTTTTGTGAATCAAGGGTACGTATTTCTATTCATTTAGTTTGTATCGAAAATTTTTATTTTAGAAGGGAAGCGCGGGAATTTACACCGGTTATAGTTAGTAGGGTACGTAGGAACGTCCCTCGCAATATAAAGCAATTCTATTTTTTCATTTTTCCAAAATACATGGGTTAAAACCCATCGATTTTGAATTTTCAAAACGTTTTCCCAAAGCTCTGGAATAGCACGCCTATGGTTTCTTAAGCCTATCCGAAGCCAAAAGGCTGCCAAATCCGATTCTGAATAGTTTTAAAGATCCGTCCACAAATAACGGCGCTACAATTTTTGAAAGTTCAAAATTGGCTCAAAATGAGCTCTAAAATCGCAATTTTTATTTTCGAAAAATTAACGTCGCACCCTATACATAGTTTTTTAAAAAACTAGGATTCGAATTTTTTTAAGATGGATCGTAGGGCCACGATTTTTTTTATCAAAGGTAATTCTTTATTTATTTTTCGAAAATTTTATTTTAAAAGCGCAATTTTTATTTTCGAATAGGAACGTCCCCCTATAAAAAATTTTTTTTCATTTTTATCTTAAAGGGTTTTAAAACCCACGATTCCGAATCCGTGTTCCCTTTGTAATGATTGGATCGAAAATAAGGGCGCCCACGATTTTTTTGTGAATCCAAAAAGGGGTACCCTATTTCTATTCATTTTAAAAATTTGTAAAAAACCCCAAAATTTTTAAATTTTTAGAAAGGAAAAGCGCGGGGAAAATTTTTCACCGGTTATAGTTAGTAGGGGTACGTAGGAACGTCCCTCGCAATATAAAGCAATTCTATTTTTTCATTTTTCATCCAAAATACATGGGTTAAAACCCATCGATTTTGAATTTTCAAAACGTTTTCCCAAAGCTCTGGAATAGCACGCCTATGGTTTCTTAAGCCTATCCGAAGCCAAAAGGCTGCCAAATCCGATTCTGAATAGTTTTAAAGATCCGTCCACAAATAACGGCGCTACAATTTTTGAAAGTTCAAAATTGGCTCAAAATGAGCGCTAAAATCGCAATTTTTATTTTCGAAAAATTAACTTCGCACCCTATACATATTATACATGTATCTTATGTAAAAAGCCTCAGGATTCCGAATCCGTGTCGTTTGTAATGATTGGATCGAAAATAAGGGCGCTACGATTTTTTGTGAATCAAGGGTACGTATTTCTATTCATTTAGTTTGTATCGAAAATTTTTATTTTAGAAGGGAAGCGCGGGAATTGACACCGGTTATAGTTAGTAGGGGTACGTAGGAACGTCCCTCGCAATATAAAGCAATTCTATTTTTTCATTTTCATCCAAAATACATGGGTTAAAACCCATCGATTTTGAATTTTCAAAACGTTTTCCCAAAGCTCTGGAATAGCACGCCTAGGTTTCTTAGGCCTATCCGAAGCCAAAAGGCTGCCAAATCCGATTCTGAATAGTTTTTTAAAAATCCGTCCACAAATAACGGCGCTACAATTTTTGAAAGTTCAAAATTGGCTCAAAATGAGCTCTAAAATCGCAATTTTTATTTTCGAAAAATTAACGTCGCACCCTATACATATTATACATGTATCTTATGTAAAAAGCCTCAGGATTCCGAATCCGTGTCGTTTGTAATGATTGGATCGAAAATAAGGGCGCTACGATTTTTTGTGAATCAAGGGTACGTATTTCTATTCATTTAGTTTGTATCGAAAATTTTTATTTTAGAGGGAAGCGCGGGAAATGACACCGGTTATAGTTATAGGGGTACGTAGGAACGTCCCTCGCAATATAAAGCAATTCTATTTTTTCATTTTCATCCAAAATACATGGGTTAAAACCCATCGATTTTGAATTTTCAAAACGTTTTCCCAAAGCTCTGGAATAGCACGCCTATGGTTTCTTAGGCCTATCCGAAGCCAAAAGGCTGCCAAATCCGATTCTGAATAGTTTTAAAGATCCGTCCACAAATAACGGCGCTACAATTTTTGAAAGTTCAAAATTGGCTCAAAATGAGCCTAAAATCGCAATTTTTATTTTCGAAAAATTAACGTCGCACCCTATACATATTATACATGTATCTTATGTAAAAAGCCTCAGGATTCCGAATCCGTGTCGTTTGTAATGATTGGATCGAAAATAAGGACGCTACGATTTTTTGTGAATCAAGGGTACGTATTTCTATTCATTTAGTTTGTATCGAAAATTTTTATTTTAGAAGGGAAGCGCGGGAATTGACACCGGTTATAGTTATAGGGGTACGTAGGAACGTCCCTCGCAATATAAAGCAATTCTATTTTTTCATTTTTCATCCAAAATACATGGGTTAAAACCCATCGATTTTGAATTTTCAAAACGTTTTCCCAAAGCTCTGGAATAGCACGCCTATGGTTTCTTAGGCCTATCCGAAGCCAAAAGGCTGCCAAATCCGATTCTGAATAGTTTTAAAGATCCGTCCACAAATAACGGCGCTACAATTTTTTGAAAGTTCAAAATTGGCTCAAAATGAGCGCTAAAAATCGCAATTTTTTATTTTCGAAAAATTAACTTCGCACCCTATACATATTATACATGTATCTTATGTAAAAAAGCCTCAGGATTCCGAATCCGTGTCGTTTGGAATGATTGGATCGAAAATAAGGACGCTACGATTTTTTTTGTGAATCAAGGGGTACGTATTTCTATTGATTTAGTTTGTACCAAAAATTTTTATTTTAGAAGGGAAGCGCGCGGAATTGACACCGGTTGTAGTTAGTAGGGGTACGTAGGAACGTCCCCTCGCAATATAAAGCAATTCTATTTTTTTCATTTTTCATCCAAAATACATGGGTTAAAACCCATCGATTTTGAATTTTCAAAACGTTTTCCCAAAGCTCTGGAATAGCACGCCTACGATTTCTTGGGCCTATCCAAAGCTAAAAAGACTGCCAAATCCGATTCTGAATGGTTTTTAAAGATCCGTCCACAAATAACGGCGCTACAATTTTTTGAAAGTTCAAAATTGGCTCAAAATGAGCGCTAAAAATCGCAATTTTTTATTTTCGAAAAATTAACTTCGCACCCTATACATATTATACATGTATCTTATGTAAAAAAGCCTCAGGATTCCGAATCCGTGTCGTTTGGAATGATTGGATCGAAAATAAGGACGCTACGATTTTTTTTGTGAATCAAGGGGTACGTATTTCTATTGATTTAGTTTGTACCAAAAATTTTTATTTTAGAAGGGAAGCGCGGGGAATTGACACCGGTTATAGTTAGTAGGGGTACGTAGGAACGTCCCCTCGCAATATAAAGCAATTCTATTTTTTTCATTTTTCATCCAAAATACATGGGTTAAAACCCATCGATTTTGAATTTTCAAAACGTTTTCCCAAAGCTCTGGAATAGCACGCCTACGTTTCTTGGGCCTATCCGAAGCCAAAAGGCTGCCAAATCCGATTCTGAATAGTTTTTAAAGATCCGTCCACAAATAACGGCGCTACAATTTTTTGAAAGTTCAAAATTGGCTCAAAATGAGCGCTAAAAATCGCAAATTTTTATTTTCGAAAAATTAACGTCGCACCCTATACATATTATACATGTATCTTATGTAAAAAAAGCCTCAGGATTCTGAATCCGTGTCGTTTGGAATGATTGGATCGAAAATAAGGGCGCTACAATTTTTTTTGTGAATCAAGAGGTACGTATTTCTATTGATTTAGTTTGTATCGAAAATTTTGATTTTAGAAGGGAAGCGCGGGGAATTGACACCGGTTATAGTTAGTAGGGGTACGTAGGAACGTCCCCTCGCAATATAAAGCAATTCTATTTTTTTCATTTTTCATCTAAAATACATGGGTTTTTTTAACCCATCGATTTTGAATTTTCAAAACGTTTTCCCAAAGCTCTGGAATAGCACGCCTACGGTTTCTTAGGCCTATCCGAAGCCAAAAAGGCTGCCAAATCCGATTCTGAATAGTTTTTAAAGATCCGTCTACAAATAACGGAGCTAGAATTTTTTTAAAGTTCAAAATCGTGCCAAAATGACGCGAAAAAATTGCGATTTTTTATTTTCGAAAAATTTACGTTGCGCCCTATACTTATTTTACATGTATCTTATGTAAAAAAACCTCAGGATTTCGAATCTGTGTCGCTTGTAATGATTGGATCGAAAATGAGAGCACTATTGAAACTAATTTTGAATACAAGTGAAATTTGTAATTACTTTTTCAAACGTAACGTTTTCATTAACAGATCTTAAAATAATCAAAGCTACCCCAAAGATGAAATTTAAAGTGAGTCTCAAGAGTACACGAGTTACTCTAATTTATAAAATGTGTATGTGGGGGTTGTGTGTGTTTGTGTGGAAAGAACATGGTGATTTCTTCTTACCATTAGCTGATCTTCAATCTTTTCCCAAGATTTGAGGGCGCATTATTTCTTTGTGTGTCAGAGGCCTTGTTATTTCTTAGATGTTGTTTAATAATACTTAAATTGTAATAAAACATCCCCTCTTTATTGTTATATTTTCTAATTACAAATATCAGAATTCTTTCCCCACCCTTTGCAATGTGTATTGTGTTTAATTTGAAATTTTGATGGTATTTTTTTGATAATAAGATTGTTTTAGATTTAGTTCTTAACTGAATATAGATTTATATTAATTTCAAATATTTACTAAAAATGTCTAATTTCAATTAAAACAATAATAATAATAAAAAAACTAATTTAAAACCAAAATAATGAAAAGCATTTTAAAAGTGTGGTGTGTAATGAACTTATAAACTACCCTAACACAATGGGTCAAACAGAAGGGCCCCCGTGCACAGCACAGGTAGCCACGACTGTCTTCAGCTAAAAAGAAACAACATCTAAGAATATACCATGGCCTCATTTGCAAACCGTGCTACCGTATTATTTACTTTCTTTAGTTAAAATGAAATAACCTTCTCTGGAACGCTGTCCAAATTAATTTTTCTTTAAAACTGACCACGGTTTTTTTTCACTTCATGAATTATAACGTAGACACACAAAGTAATAAACAATTACAATAAAGAACTTACTTACTAACACAAATGTAATACAAGCATATAAAAACAATTATAAATAATAAATTAACTAAAAGTCTATCACTGCATAGACTTGAACAAGAAACGATAGCTCTTAACAAGCCGATTAAAATAATTAAACAAATATAACAGTTCTCCTCATCCCTTTTCGTTTAATTTTGAATTTAATGTTTTTGAAAAATGAAGTTCTAAAATAAACTGAATATAAATTTATTTCAAATAGTCTATGAAAGTATTTACTTTTAAATAAAGAATAAAATTTAGAAAATGAATTAGAATTCAAAATAGGCAAAATACTTCAAAAAATGTGTTGTGTAGTGAACTTAAAAACTACCCTAAAATATGAGGTCAAACAGAAGGGCCCCCGTACACAGTACAGGTAGCCACAACTATCTTCAGCTATGAAACAATGTGAAGAAAAACACCGCAACCTTATTTATAAAGCGCGTTGCCCGATTATTAGTTTGCGTTAATTAAATCTTCGTACTGTTGCATTGTAGCCCAACATGGGAACTCTGATCCTTTGTGACGTAAATATGCCATTGTTGTTGCATATCCCATTAGGCGCAGAAATGCCCATTAACTGAAAGAAATTAAATAAACACATTAGTTACTTAAAAAAAAATTAAATAAGAGTAAATTGTGTTAACTTATTTAATAAAATAGCATACTCACTTATGACTATATGAAAAATCTAGCATCAAATCTTTAAAAGTTGTGCACAACCTCCGAGCTCCAATGGTTGGCCGATGGACTTTTAACGACGGTGCCAGAGGTGTCCAGGAAGAGGCTTCATTAGTCCAAACAATCCTAGAGCAGCTGTCGTGTTTCCACACTGAAGATATAATCAAAGTCCATTCACGACCCTCGAGCATGTCCAGTGCCATAGAAAAAGCTGAAACACAAGTAATTAATAAAAGAAGAGAAAAAGATGGGAGTAATTTATAGACTTATTGAATTTTTTCGAAATGTTGAAAGTGGAGAAGCGAGCAGAGAAAAATGGTTGCAATTAGGGACACTGCTGCTCATTCGGAACGTCTCAGAACAATTTAAAACAAATCAATTTCTCAAAATCAGCAAAAATGTTAACTAAATGTTACTGAAGTGCAAAAATAGTTTAAATTAGAAAAGAGCGTTACTCAAACATTTACAAATCAAAAAGAAAACAATTACATACCACTAAAGAGCTCCTTGGACATTTTTCCTTTGTTAATGACCCCTTCTGCAACAGTACTTGGGACTGCACAAACTCCACAAGTTTGTGCCCTTTCGGCAGATGTTTTGACCGATATCTCCGTTTGACTAGCCGGGAATTGCCTTCGAGCCATCCACGGTGAAATTCGGTCTGTCCTAAACACATAAAAATATAGAATTAATAAAATGAACAAAACTAATCTGGTGGTTAAATTAACGCTTTAATTTAATAAAGGCTACGCATGAACGAAAAAAAATAAGACCTTCATACTTACATCGTTTCCAAATGAGCACCCCTTTGGTAGATTGGGTATTTTCAAAATTTTCCATCTAAAGAGGGTGCATGGTACGTTTGCGTTTAAATTTCTGTCTGTAAAATAAAGAAATAATTATTAGCTGAAATCTTTTACGAAATGTGTGAATTATAAAAGAAATCGTTAGAATTACTATTTACCTTCAATGAAAGGTTGTAATGAAAATTAGAGGCGCTAAATTATAATAATAATTAAGACACAACCGTACGACTTCGTTGTATATTGCAAAATGATTCAGAAATCGAAAGTTTTATGTAAGTGCTGTTATAAGTCATATCCGTAGACCCCCAAAGCCAAGCTGCCCGATATCAAAAGCGATAAGGCTACCTAAAAGAGCCTCGATTATTTTAAATAAAATTATTGATTTATTTTGTGAAAGCAAAAACATTATACTTAATTTACATGTATCTTATGTAAAAAAGTCCCAGAATTCCGAATCCGTGTCGCTTTTAATGATTGCATCGAAAATAACGGCGCTACGAGTGAAGGGGTATTTTTTTTTCTTTAGTTTAATCAAAAAGTTTTATTTTAGTGCCAGAGCGCCAGGAAATGACACCGGCTAAAGTTACGAAGGGTACGTAAGAACATCCCCTTGCAATATAAAGCAATTTTATTTTTTTCATTTTTTGGCAAAAAAACATGGGTTAAAATCCATGTTTTTTCAAAATGAAAAACGTTTTTTTCAAAGCTTTGAAATAGCACGCCTATGGTTTCTTAAGCCTATCCGAAGCCAAAAATGGTTTTATGGCAAACTTTTTGGAAACTTATCTAGGCCGTATAGCGAGGTATGGAAGTATCTTTAATACGACAAGTTAATTTATATTATAATTCTTTCATCCATATATTGCTCGTTCCAATGCCTATTTTAAAATACAGCGGACCTCAAAGCGCCACCTAACATAGGTTCCATCCAGCTACGTAAATATCTTGGCTTATTTTCATTGTAAAACTGCATATTAAAAATTCTTACCTATATTATTATACTTACTTCGTTTTCACCGTTGATATTATTCATATGAAACTAACGTATTTTTTAACGGTGGCCCTTCATTAATAATTCTGTTCGAACAAAACTAGGGGACTGCTAAAAAAATAATATCAATTAATAATTACACAACACAAGAAATATAACCTCAATTAAAAAAAAACAAATATTTAAAATGAGTGAAAATGTAAGTTTTGTTAAATTAATATAGTATATGATTTAAAAGTTTCATATTTTCTAGAATAATAGTAATGAATCTTGGTCACCGTATGCAAAAGCTTACGATCCTATTAAAATTGGCTCTATCGATGGAACAGACATAGAACCTCACGACAAAGCGATAGTACGAGCCAATAATTCCGAATACTGGTCAAACAAACATGCAAAGGGACACCCAGAACGTACCATATTTGTTGCTAGATTAAGTCCTAAAACAACAAAAGACACAATTAAAGAAGTCTTCTCAAAATATGGGCGGCTGCAGCGATTTCGTTTAGTGAAAGACATTGTAACTGGAGCACCTAAAGGGTATGCTTTTATAGAATATCAAACGGAACGTGCAGCCGAAGAAGCATACAGAAAAGCAAATAAGGTGATTGTAGATGGTCAAGCTATATTTGTCGATTTTGAATGCGAACGACTTTTGAAAGGCTGGAAGCCTAGACGACTTGGTGGAGGATTTGGTGGTAATAAAGAATCAGGGCAATTGAGATTTGGAGGGAGAGATAGACCTTTTCGTAAACCCATACAATTAGAAATAGAAGAAAAGAAACAAATCGAACAGAATCGTAGAGAAAGAAGTTCCAGAAGGTCTAATGAACGAACATACAGAGACAATCGTGAACGTTCTAAAGAAAATAGCAGACGTAGATCTCCACGCGAAGAACATAGACGTAGATACTCCAGACGATCGCCCGAAGAGAGAGAATTATCAAGCGATCGAAGCAAATCAAATTATAAATCGTATAATTCAGAAAAAAATTCGGATGAAAATACCCGCCATAAATTTGACGCTTCCAGATATTAAAATATGGAAACTCCCAATTATTTATTCAATTTATACTTTTCATAATAAAATATTTAAATAACGTAATAATAAAATTTTTAAAAGTATTAATTCAATTTACATTTTAATTGTTTTTTACGTTAATTAAATGTTGTAATTAGCTCTATTAAAAAACAAGGATGTTGAATAATAATAAAGTTAGAAGTATTGTCAAAGTGAAGAAAATGTGCACAAAACTCGTGTTGGAATTAAAAATCGATCTTTTAGAAAATGTAAATCTATTAATTGCTCTATGTTCCCATTCATCAAAAACTTTACTAATTAAATCAGTGAAAACAAATACTGTCCGTCAACAATCACTTCTCTTCCAATTATACGATAATAATTATAATGTAAAACAATAATTTAGGTATATTTGTGAACCGATTAACAATAATCCCTATGTTTAGAATTTTTAATGCTATTACCTGTGTACTTATTCTTGTATCCAATTTTACACCGAAACCGTCGTCTTTTCGTTTTATAATGCAATTTGTCTTTTGAAGGCTTTGTACTTGTTCTATTATTAAAATCTAAACCATTTAAATCACCTTGACCCGTTTCGTCGTCCGTTACAGACGTGTTAGAAGTGCTTGAAATATTTGGAGAATGTCTATCATTCGAGACTCCATTACTTAACACATGTTCCTCAACATTATTACACTCTACAGCATCATCAGCTTCAACATCTTTAATTTTAGGCGAATGACAGCCTTGTTTATTCCTACTATTCCTATTGACTTGTTTTTTATTCGAAGAAGCACCTTCTCCATCGTTGACAGTCGAAGAAGGTCCATTATTACTATTATTATTAAAAAGATGACCATCGCCATCTGACTGATGAGACGCCTTAATCTGATTTATAAGCATCTCCGGCCCTCCTCCATAAATATTAAAGAAAAACAACCAAATCTCTTTGTTGATTTCGATGTATTCATTCGCGACATTTAAAAGTTTCCTGGTGTTATCGATGGGACCTGGTGGTTCGAAGGTGTGCTTCTGCACAAAGCTCTGCCACTGGCTAAACCAACTTGTAGACAATAAATGTGTCGAAACTAATCGTCCATTTAAGAAATCCCGATTTAATTTCAGAAACATTTCGAATTCTCCCGCGATTCGCTTGTGAAGTGCGTCGCAAACTGAACAGATGTGGATATCAGTGAGTGGAGCACATCCACCAAATTTCTTATGCAAGTAATCATATACAGGTCTCGGCAAAGCGAAGGCCAGCTGTTGTAGCACTTCGCTTCGTTCAGGATTCACGAAGCCATGGTGACAAACATAATCTGAGTTGTCGATGGGACCAGGCTCGGCACAGGTTTTGAACCTACTGAACCACTGCTTGGAGATGTAAACAACTTCGGAATTATTACAACTCTCGGCTAATTCACAGACTTTGGTTTTAATCGTTTGAGCCCCGAGTGTGCTTTTGCGATAAAATAAGACGTAGGCCTCGCAAGCTTGCACTGTTTCTGCACTGACTTTCGTTACGTATTGATCGTCAAATTCATACCATTGGTTACCGTTTAACGAGTAGCAAGTGTAATGTCCACCTCCAGCAGTTCCTTGGTGACATATTACAGAGAAGAGCTCGTACGTTGCAACATTTGAAACGCAATCAGTATGAAGATAAGGGTGAACGTCTAAGCCTCTTAAAGGAAAACTAACAAACGATGAAATCTTCGTACTAAACATCAGCTCGTGCCTGAATCGCTTCAAGTGTATACAAAGCACTTCTGGTAACTGCAACACCTACAAAATAACAAAGATAAACATACACAACGCTTTTCATTAATATAATCTGATTAAACAATTGTTATGTATGTTTAAAAATTGCATTGTACCTTACTAAATTTGATCCCGTTCCTTAATTTGTTGCATCGTTCACAACTGTACATATTATCTCCCTTTAATTCATCGGTACTAAAAAAAGCTGCCAAACAATCGTGGAGGGACACCGTAGGTCCGTAGAACCAAGATCGAAGCCAAGATAAAATCCAAGCAAACCAACCATCTTGGATCGGAAGGACTGCTTCTGAACAAGCTGCCACACCAGATTCTGTGTTGCGTCCATGCAAAACAACTAAATGATCTCGGGAAGGAATAGGGAGAGATAAATCTTGAAAAGTTTCAACACGGCTCGACACGCGACTGCAGGTCAAACATTGCACCGAAGACAATAATTTACCATCAAATATATCCGATATTATAGAACGATACTTAGCTTGCTTCTTTAGTGTGTTTGGGTACAGAGAGTTATTTGTAGGTTGCTTATCTAAAAAAATAAGTTTTAATACCAAAAGTAATTCAATAAAACTTGATTAACCTATAGAATTATTTTGGAAATGCGGCCTTAATCTATGACAAGGACTTATGGACCTAGTTAACCGCCTTTTTGTAATACTAGTAGGTCTTTCGGTTTCATCACTAAGACTAGAGCGTTCACTAACTCCAGAGTCGCATGTTTCGTACTCCCCTTCGCTTGATTCAAAGCTTGAATTCATTGCAGACTCATCCATCGTTAAATTATAACTATCGACATCAATTAGTAATTCAGGTGGACAAATTTGTTTTAATTCTTCGTGCAACTGATCCATGAAATTCCTTAAGAATTCCTGTGTATCGTGTTGATGGTATCCCCGAAACATTGCGTGAACGTTTCGAATACCATATAAGATACCTAATAAAAACGTTTTAATTTATTTTCAGAGGTGAAAGTAAACAGTTGTCTTACCAGAAGGTGTGACATAGCCGTACCGTTTCTTAATCCACATGTCCTTAATTAAAGCTTGATATGTGCGACTAAGACCCGGTTTCCGGCCCTCAGAGAGTAAGATTACAGCAGCCGAACATTCCAAGAAAAAGCTGGTAAGAGGTAAGGTATTACTAAGAGCTTGAAGAGCAGCATTCATGTAGCAAGTATTTCCAATGTTTTGAAGACCTACTAAGCCATAAGTTTTGTGGGGTTCCATTCGAGAATGCTCTTCGGCTTCACTCGAGTCTGAGCTGTCACCACCCATTGTAACGTTCAATCCTACCGTATTTTCAAACGCAAAAATATTACTTTGGTCACTGTTATTGGAATAAGTTTTTGTTCGGTTTGTTGTATCGTTTTCTTGGTTTTTCTCTGATTTAGTTTTATCCGTGTTTATCGAATATTCGATGAATATCTCTGCTTTGCATTGATAGCACCAGAAGCGTTTTGTCGATAAGTTCATATGAATCGAATGTTGTGGCTGAGTCTAAAAATGAGGTTGTTTATTAATTAAGGAATTAAAAAGTTAAATAAGATAGATTAAAGTACCTGGTTGTGATAAGTGCTGTGATCATTATAATTTTCTGAACAACCAATTTGTAAACAATTATGATGTAGACATACCCATAAGTTAGGTCCGGTGTAGTTGCAGTCATGACATATTGCTTGCTACAAAAAAAAAAGATAATTAAATAACAATAAGTAATTATGGAAATAATTGAACAAGTTAATATTTTCAATATCTTCTAAGAAATTTAAAATGTTGATTAATCATTTTAAATATAAACCCTAACCTTTGTTACTTGAGCTATTGAAACCTTGATACTACAACCTTGTTTAGTCTTTTCTTTAATTAACGTTTTAATTTACTTTACGACCTAACAAAAAAAATAATTATATAATACCTTGGATCAGATTTTGAATTAATTACTATCTTCGCAATTCTAATTTTTAGCTTTAATTAAATTCCTGCAGAACACTATTTAAATAAATGTTTAGACATCTTTGTTACCTAAGTAATTAAACGTTGATTTAATAGTCTCATAATTTTATCTATGAATCTGTTTATATATTATTACTTCCTGTCAATCAATAATTAGCAGTAAATGTGTTTCTATAAATTTCTAACCTTTTTGTAAATTTCTGATAAAGGAATGTCTGTAATTGACGAAAGATGAGTGCAGGCGACTTTATACATTTTGCTGAAACATAAGAAGAGAAGAATGGTTAAATTCAATGCTTGGCATTTCATAATCATGTTAGGCAATCAATTTAATATTGTTATATCTATGAAGAGCTACTTTAAGTTATCTAATATCAGTATATCAAGTTTCAAATAATTAGAAAATAAATGGTTCAAATGATATAAGTAATATAAATTATCAACAAATGTAAAAATGATTCAATATATTAATACATATACAAAGAAATACTTAATTAGCAGTATAATAACTTGGAAGGTATTTTTCCATAACAATTATTAAAAAAAAACTCAATCAAAATGCAAATTTTTTACCTTAGTAACTTTGTATGTTATTGTTGTTGCATTCATTAGCAAGTTTTATTGAGGTAGTTTACTTACGAATGACTTTAGAAGTTTGTTTGATTAAGATTCAATATTTTTGTCTGTCATACTAATAATTAAATTTGCACCACGTCATAATCCATCTTCGATTGTATATTCAATGTACACTGAAATTAAAAAACTGACCGATTACTAAATAAACACAAATGTTAGTAAATTACCATAAATTGTATAAAAATAATTATTGTTTCTTAAAAGCAAAAAAGAAACACTTAAAAATAGTTAACTTCTAGGTTATGATTATATGACTTACAGAAATCGAAAATAGGGTGATTTCAGGTTGTACAACTCACATACAATAAAAATCCCAACTTGTACTTTTGGTTTCAGTATGCAGCAAAATGTTATATTTTTTATACAATGTAACTATTATTTGTATTTTACAATGTATTTTGAGGTAAAGGATAAAACGTTCTATATCACAAGACCAAAATTTTGTGCAATTTGTTATTTGTTAATTCAGGTATGTTTTGCTAGATAGCGCAACCTCCTATTAAGATGAAATGACAAGCCCGCGAAATCCACAACTTTTAAAATAAGTATGTGATAATAAAATTTTTACAATTGATAAAAAAAAATTAAAATTTTCTTTATTAGTTACGGTGATAATATCAAACCGAAAATATAAAATTTAGTACTATTATTATAATAAAAACTATATGCTTTGTTGATATACCCTAAAACATGGTTTTGGGCACAAGCCTAGTTGGGCAAAAGTAGGTTTGCAATTCATCTTAATCTAATTTTACTTTTTAAGAAAAAAATCAGAAACTGTGTAATTATATCTATAAGAAAAATTAAAAAGATAACGCACCTTAAAGAAAATCAAAAAAATAGTAGAATTTAAATTCTTCTTCCTCTTGCTTTAAGATATTTTCCTGTTTTTTCAAATTAAAGCATAGAACTTTTAATTTCATGTTGAATTAATGTTTTTCCATGGCAAAATTGGAAACAAAGTTAATCCAATAAAATCTTCTCTTACATCCAAGAATAATTTTTGGATCGAATTACAATAGTAAAAGTAAAAGCAAAAAAATCTCCTGGAACGTTACTACTAAATAATAGGGCTTAAAATGATAAAAGCACACAAATAATTTCTGATATAATTTCAGCTTCCTCGCAATTATTTGTTTTTTAAGAAATTTCTAGAAGTAGGTTAAAGTAACGATAATATACAAAACGATAAATTAAAGTAGAAGCCCGCGTAAACAAGAAATGCTGTCGTTTTTTGGCAAAAGCGGGGGCGTCGAATACCTTAAATAAAGCCAAAAGAGGGGCGGTAGACGTCTGGAAGGCGTCACGCCAACGTCATTGCACACCCTTGTTTTCGTAGTCGATCAATAATCCGATAACACCATAAGAAAGATCTTGTGGGGCACAAAAAAACGAAATGCTTTCCAACGTGGAGGAAATGCGAGGGAAGGATGAGAGATAAGAGCCGGTGGAAAATTTAGGACCTATCTCTACCTTGCAGATATTATGCGTAGTTTTGGTCAATGTGTCTTTGTTTGTCCCTAAAAGACTAAATACGATTTTGTTGCGTTATTTCTTAACTACGTGCAATTTTTGCTTAAAAATTGGTAATACAGTGGAACTTCCATAAGTCGAACGCCGATAAGACGAATTTTTGATAGCTCGAACTCGAACTTGTTTCTCTAAGATTTGCCTATCTCAACGTTAATATTTTTATGTCAATAAGTCGAATTTCTATAAATCGAATTATTTAATAAGTCGAAGCGTTTTACAATTCGTTAAATTCAAGTTTCCATTAGTAAATAGATCGATGACTCGAAGTTAAATTTTACAACTTTTTTAAAAATTACGCTACCTGAGAGAGGATTAAAGACGGGTGCGGTTCGGTGTTATTGCTGCTTAAAAGGTCTATTCTATTAAAAGGTTTTATACTACAAGCTGTTTTGACGGCGGCACTTCAATTGAATTTAAAAACTAATTTATGTTTAGGCGTGAAAAGGTAACAGACAGATTGACAGACAGCCAGAGTTACTTTCGTTTTTATAATATTAGTTAGGATAATTAAATTTTTTTAGAAAATAAGTTAAGTATTGTGAATCGTGCTTAAAACGGAGTGTGCACATTCGAGCTTAAAGTGGCACATTCCGATCTCGGGAAAATGAAGCGCGCCGCTCCGCGTCGCGCTTCATTTGCTTCCCTCGCTCGGAAATGTGCCACTTTTTGCTCGAACGTGCACATCCTCGTATTTATTGATTTGCCTTAATTAATCTTTTCACTTTCAAATCAAAAAATTGAAAGTAAATATAAATTTTATGTTTAAGAAACATATTTGCCATAGTAATGAGTGGAAGCGGGCGAAAAGATACGAGAATTTAGTAGATGTGAGTGGGAGAAAAACGATTGAATTATTTATTTAATTTTTGAATAATTTATTAGCCTAAATTTTGTGAATGGTGCTTAAAATCGAGTGTGCACATTCGAGCTCAAAGTGGCACATTCCGATCTCGGGAAAATGAAGTGCGCCGCTCCGCGTCGCGCTTCATTTGCTTCCCTCGCTCGGAAATGTGCCACTTTTCGCTCGAATGTGCACATCCTCGTATTTATTTACATTTATGATTACATTGAATTTAGTTATGCCAAGAAGTATAACTTCTCACGGGCGTGCATAAGTACACGCACTTTTCTTTATCATCTAATAATTGTTGTAAATAATATGAAAATTTTCAGCTTAACCACTTTAATAAATTTTATGTACAGTTAACTTTAATAACTCCACAACTCGAATTCTTTGATAACTCAAGTTGGAAAGTGTTTCTCGACAAAATGCCTATTTCAAAAAGGTAGAATTAAAACTATTTTAATATAACTATGGTTACGAAGTGATTAACCTTTCTGATTGGTCAATTAGCTAACGGCCATAATGGTGTATTAAAAATGAGCCAATCACAGTGACTTATGTAAAGCGGTATTTTTAAAGTATGCTTTAAACCACTTACAGTTCTAATTACGTTATATAAAATACCATTTCGCATAAAAGATATATACATACACAAATATATATTTAATTTTTAAGCTTTTTTAATAAATCGAATTATTGATAATTCGAATTAATTTTGGTGTCCCTTCGACTTCGACTTATCGAGGTTCGACTGTATTTAAAATCAAATTTTTAAATTGTTCTAACTTTTTTATCTTTGATAATTATGGAAAAATGTTTTTTTTTGGACGTATTTGACTTTAATATGTCGGAATCCGGTCCTAACTCAAAGCCCCAAAATCGGCCAAAATCGAGAAAAAACATGGATTAATCCCTTTGTTTTTTTTTGAAAAAAAATAAAATTGCTTTATATTGCAACGTTTCTGATTCCAAATAAAATATTAACTACCCTCTAAAAAATAAAGGGAGGGTGTACGCAAATTATAGTAGAGAGATCAATCCATTCATCGCGTTTTTCTCTAAAACTAAATTAAGACCTTAATGTTTTCGATTCATCTAGTGCTCCGGTAAACTAGCTTTCAGAATGTAGAAAGTTTTAAAAGATACGGTCGAAAATAACCGAGCAACGAATTTTCAAATTCAAATGTTCGAAAAATTATAATACAAGTCCGAGTATCAATGTTACAAATAAAAACCATACAAAAGAAAAAGAGATATTAACAAACCCAAGTAGCTGGGACCAACCTTTGAGTTCATAAAGAGCTGGAAAACATCGTCCAACGATCCGACTGAAAGAAGTCCGATGGCAGAAGTGATGCCTTTGGCCGATACCTCTGCTTCGCTCGCCGGGAAATGCCTTCGAGCCATCGACGGTGAAATCCGGTTTCTCCTAAACACAAAAGAAAATTACAAAATTAATAAAATGTTTTTAGAAAACACTAAAACACTAAAAATTTGGATTTAAAGTTATGAAAGTAATAAAGAGTTGATACATTAATCAATTCTAAAAATCGGTGAAACTTTAAAAATTAAAAAAAACAATCGGCCGTTTCTAGAATTTAATAAGCGAACAAAGAATATTTAAATTAATTACCAACTATAGTAATTAACAACCCTTTAATGTAACAAAGGCTACCCATGGAGAAAAAAATATAAGACTTTCATACTTACATCATTTGAAAATGGGCATCCCTTTGATGGGTTGGCTATATCCAACATTTCCGAGCGAGGGAGGCAAATGAAGCGCGACGCGGAACGGCGCGCTTCATTTTCCCGAGATCGGAATGTGCCACTTTGAGCTCGAATGTGCACACTCGGCTTTAAATGTGATTTGCAATAATTTTAGTGACAAAAAATTAATAAATAATTTTTTTATCGTTTTCTCTCACTCGTACTTATGCTATTGTTGTATCTTTTCGCTCGCTCCCACTCATTGCTATGGTAAAAATACGTTTTTCGAACATATAATCGATATTGATTGAACTAAATTAAAAAATTAAACTAAATGCAAAAATTCATGTAAACAAATTGAATAAATACGAGGATGTGGGCATTCGAGCGAAAAGTGGCACATTTCCGAGCGAGGGAGGCAAATGAAGCGCGACGCGGAGCGGCGCGCTTCATTTTCCCGAGATCGGAATGTGCCACTTTGAGCTCGAATGTGCACACTCAGTTTTAAGCACGATTCACAATAATTTAGACCAGGGATGAGCAACACGCGGCCCGCGGGTCGCTTGCGGCCCGTTAAACATGTTTATGCGGCCCGCCATTTCTAAAATTGCATTTATTTTTTGAAATTTTATATTTTTTTATTCTAATGTTTTTTGTAAATAAAGTTTTGTATATTATTAATAAGTGTTACAATATGTGCGGCCCGCCAAAAAATTTTAAAATTTAAATTGGCCCGTTGATTAAAAAGGTTGCTCACCCCTGTTTTAACCCATGTTTTTTTGGCAAAAAATAAAAAAAATGGAATTGCTTTATATTCCAAGGGGAGGTTCCTACGTACCCCTAACACCTATATCCGAAGCCATTTCCTTCTGCCATCCTTCTAACACAAAAATTTTCGCTCTTTAGAAAAATCAAATTTCGTTTTAAGTAGAAAATTGTAGAAGGTTAATATATAAATATTAAGATCTTTGAAGCCTCCTGTATAACTTTTTGTTTAAATTATAAAACCAAAGAGAAGCGAATAATTGACTTACAAAAGCGAACAGCCCATAATTAACCGGTTCGCATGTTCGAAAATAGCGTCGAACTGAAATTGCAATCACGTTCCACACAATTTCCAACATTGAAACGGGGAGCTTTCATTCAGCTTTAGACGATATCACGTACAAAAGCCAACAAAGATCTAAAATCAGATGTAATTGCGTAGGAATGTCGATCGTTTTCAAATTTACTTCACGTCCGCCGTTATTGTAATTTTGTGTCACGCTTAAAATACTTCCAATAAAAATAGGCGACACTTTTTAATAACTGGACCTTGATTTTTCTATTTATAAAGCTTTTTGAAAGACTATTGTGTTTTCTTAAAAAGAAAAACACAGGTGCGTGTACTCAATGAAAATGAAAATTAATTTATTTTCTTTGCGAGTATATTTGATTTTATCTTTTTCGTTGTTAGCAATTTAATTGTTATTATTTATACGATTTTTGAAGTAAAACTTCTTTGGTGAACGGGCTACAATTTTCGAGCGCACGAGGGAAATGATTGGGTACTTGAAAAATTTAATATAAAATATATTTTCTTTTAAAATTATTAATAAAGAAGATAAAGAAGAAGAATAAACTAATATTAATTACATTTATATTTAAACATATATTTACTGTGTAGCCTTTAAACGAACACTGATTTCAATTAAGCGAGTTTAAAAATCTAATAATTAATTAAGAAAACCTAAACGATTGTATTAATTGGACGAAAAAATCGAAGTACGTAAAAAATCAATTACGAATTCTATTTTAAGTGGACACTAAGAAGCGTGCAATTAATAATTCAAAACATGAAACGCGTACTTTTGTTAATCAATCTTTAATATCGGATAGCAACTCAAAAAATAGATCAAGTTTTTTTGTTCGTGAAAAAAATAATAGCAAAAATTAGTTCTAGCTACTCAAATATGTACGAATTTATAATGGGTGCATCCCAAAATGTTTATAGCGAATTAATGAGATCAAAACAAGACGATTTTATACCAAAAATATTTTTTTAAAAATTTTATACATAATTTAAGCTATGCATTGAAAGAAAAAGAAGTTTTTAGCATAGAGTGGACGACACTATTGTTTCTTTAACAGTGACCTTAAATTAACAAATCTTCCCCTCGTCTTCAATTGGAAATAATCATCAATCCAGTTAATAAACGTACACATTCGACGTCACAAGATTTAAGTTTTTAAAGCGGTCGTGGACATGACCTAACTCATTTTTCTAATTTAATCATCTCCAATTTCACAAATCTACCACAATTTCAGAGAAACTCGTTTGCCCGAAAATCAATAAGTAATTACAGTAAAACCTCTCTAAGGCGACCGGCCTCGGTTCTTGCTCAAATTGTGTTTTTTTTTGCAGAGAAAAACAAAGATAGTCAATGCAAAATAACAAAATATAAGTACTATTTTAGATTAAATGCATATTGTTATTAAAACAAGGTTAGTATATATACAATACTATTCTTATATATTCAGTATGTACCGGGTGTATCATTTAAAGTGCCACAAGTTTATAACTCCTAAACTAATAAAAGTTTCATAAAAAGTACAAGTATAAAAGTTTTTTTAGTTTATTTGAATTACGTACAGGCATAAATATAAATTTTGTATTACTTTTGGTTGCACCGGAAATAGTGTCAATTTTATTATCTTCAATAGAAGGATATTAATTTTTTTTTATAATTAGATCGTGCTCGTTGATGGTTTTTTAAAAATGTATAACAAGTTACTATTTAATTAATAAATAATTTAAAATTTGGATTATTTCGGGTTATAAAATTTTTCATTAAAGTGCCACAAGCTTGTAACTCGTGACAGTTCTACTGTAACGCGCCGATAATCAAAAATAAAACTATTTTTTTGAAATTATTTATTAATCAAATGGTAACTGATTTTGCATTAATCGAAAACCCCCCGGGAAGCTCTATCTAATTATATAAAATAATACCCATCTATTTAAGATAAGAAAATTGGCACTATTTCCGGTTAAAACAAAAGTACAACAAAATTTCTATTTATGCCAGTGCATAAAACACATAAATTAAAAAAACTTTTATGGTTGTAGTTTTTTAAAAATCTTTATTATTTTAGGAATTATAAGCTCGTTCCACTTTAAATAATACACCCGGTATATTTTCTAATCAAAGACTTTTCGGAATACGACTTTACCGTTTCGTTCGTAGAAACGGTCGTGGTTTTCCAGCTTTGTAAAGTCCAGTTTAAAAACTCAAATCGCAAAAAAGCAAAATAAAATGATATCTCAAAAGCCAGGTAGGAAATGCGATAAAGTCGGCTCGCAAATAGCCCAAAGTTTCTACGTCATTCTGTGACGTATCAAAATTCAACACAAAGAAAATTAATTTAAGGGTTAGTTTTGATTTTTTTCAAAAACCAATAAAGCTCAAAAATTGCCAATTTTTTTGTAAGCACAGCGGTACCAAAATTTTTGAGATACCATTAATTTTACACAATAAAAATCCAAAAAATATTAATAAAGATCTTTAAAAAAAAACTTACAGCTTTGAATTTTGCAGAAGGGGTCCTTTTTAATGGTAGAAGGCCCTCGATGAACACTGTCACTGAACACATTTAAATAATTATTAATAAATTAAAATTTTGGAGAGCGTTTAACTGCGCTCTTCGACGTGCCTTACACAAATGAAATGTGCGGGGGAAAAGGTGTGAAAATTTCACTTTGCGATAAGACTTTTGTTTACGTTTTATTTCAATTAAATTTTTACATACAATTTTTGAACGATTGCTGTAATTTCTTAAATCTTCACATTTTGCATAAAACTAGTGATTTTGAAATTATTTATTAACCCTCCGCATACTGGGCGACTAAATGTCACATGCCATACTAGGTGGGGTTTGCCATACCCCAAAAATAAAATAAAATAAAATCCACAAAATTGTACTTTATCGCAGTTAAATGACAAAAAGTATATTTTAATAATTAATAATGAATAGGTTTAAGTAAAACACATTGTATCTTCTCGCTCCCTTCCACTCATTGCTATGGTAAATATGTTTTTCGAATATAAAATCGATATTTGGGTGATTCCTAGATAACTGTGATTTTTTAACTAAATTTTTTTTGAAATTAAAATTTTTTTAAAACGCGTGTTTTGGGTGTTTTCTGTCTCCAATTATACACAGAACTAAGCCTGTGCTGTAGTTCTACTACAACTACAACAAAGCGAAAACTATGAAAAAATTTGAAAATTTTAATGCCACGGTACTGACATATACTAGTTCAAGCGGCGAACGTTAAAAGGGTGGTGAACCAAAATAAGTACAAAATGGACTTTATTACTTTTTAGATATTCCACAGAAAATAAACCAACTGTCCGGCGTTCTGTAACTTGTCCAACTGTTTTTTTTTATAATTTTTTTTTCCAAATTTTTTGTAAAAATTATGTATAAGACATAAGTACAATGTTTTACTATTCAAAGAAGTTTTGATCAGTAGAATATAAAAATTTAAGTCTGGCGCCCCTATTCTTGACATAACTGTTTGCCAGACTATCCTCAAAATATTTATTGCAATGATAAATTTTCTATATAAGGTATAAGAAAAAAATTAAACGTCAAAACTTCTGTTTTTTATCCCTTTTTTGAATAGAATTGGTGTGGTACATTAATACTTGACCAAAATTCTGCTAGACCACGATTTAGAAAGTCCTTTGTTGCTACTTGTTGAGCGCCAGTTTTTTGTTTTTTTGCAAAATTTACATACAATTGTTATTCTGTCAAAAAATTTTAACAAAACTATAACAAATAAATACAGTAATAAGTTAAAACATTGAGGGAAAAATAAATTAAAAAGTTATTCCTTATTTATGCCATGGTAGTGACATCCACGGTTATGACATTTAAATTTAAAATGAACCTAACTTTATAATGCAGATAAATAAAATAATTTCCTAAATAATTTCGATTATTTACGTAAAAGTAAATAAAAATTTACTATAATTGATTCAAACATCGTATTAATAACCGTAAATTTCAATACCACGGTATTGACATGTAATTTTATGACATACCTTTTTCAAAATAAAACAAATTAATTTAATTATATTTTCGAAACATCAAAATAAATACACAGCTGTAAACATTGCACAAATAGTCTCTCCTGAAAATGCTGCCAGAAGGAGTGGATGAAACTAAATTAAGATGGCGATTAGGCGGCAAACATTTCAAATTTAAAAATTAAATAAAATTCCCGGACATAAATCAAAAACGATTATTTTTTTTACCAAACATTATTTTCGTATAATTGCAATATAATTTAATGGAGTATATATTAGACTTAAGTTATGCGAAGTAACTTTTAAATTACAAATCGAATATCGATAGAAATTTATACATTTAGTTTGAAAAATGCGAATCGGACATGCCACGGTAGTGATATTTCAAGTATATTTTCGTAAGTTATGAGTAATCCAAGATCACTTATGTTCCAAAACCTAATGTAGGTTGAAGATAATTATCAGATTTCTAATATTAATGATTTCTCAATAAAAAAAAACTATGTTGGATGATAAATAAAATACTGGACATAAAAAATCACAGTTATCTGAGAATCACCCATTTACTAAATTAAATTAAAATTTTTGATTTGAAGAAGCGTATATAAATTATATTAATGTAATAAATACAAAGATGTGCGCATTCGAGCGAAAAGTGGCACATTTCTGAGCGAAGGAGGCAAATGAAGCGCGACGCGGAGCGGCGCGCTTCATTTTCCCGAGATCGAAATGTGCCACTTTGAGCTCGAATGTGCGCACTCCGTTTTAAGCATGATTCACAATAAAATAAACGAACAATTAATTAACATCGTTCCCTCTCGCTCACTCTTACACGATCATTGTATCTTTTCACTCTCTTCCACTCGTTGCTATAGTAATTATACGTTTTTAAACATAAAATCGATATTTACTAAACTATATTAAAATTGTTTATTGGAAATAGCAAAACAAAAACTAGACAAATCTAATAAATGCGAAGATGTGCGCATTCGAGCGAAAAGTGGCACTTTTCCGAGCGAGGGAGGCAAATGAAGCGCGACGCGGAGCGGCGCGCTTTATTTTCCCGGGATCGGAATGTGCCACTTTGAGCTCGAATGTGCACACGCGGTTTTAAGCACGATTCACAACAAAATAAACGAACAATTAGTTAACATCGTTCCCTCTCGCTCACACTTACACGATTATCGTATCTTTTCACTCTCTTCCACTCGTTGCTATAGTAATTATACGTTTTTAAACATAAAATCGATATTTACTAAACTATATTAAAATTGTTTATTGAAAATAGCGAAACAAAAACTAGACAAATCTAATAAATGCGAAGATGTGCGCATTCGAGCGAAAAGTGGCACTTTTTCGAGGCAAATAAAGCGCATCGCGGAGCGGCGCGCTTCTTTTTCCTGAGATCGGAATGTGCCACTTTGAACTCAAATGTGCACACTCGCTTTTAAAAAAATATTTATGCAAAAATTATTTGTAAGATATGGCGTCAAAAAAAAATTACATGATTGTTAATACTAATTTAATCCAGCAACGAATAAATGACCTCTTCGGCGTCGATGTAAAAAAACCCCTCACTTTTATTAACCTGTTTGCAAGATTTTTGAATATTAGTTTTTCTTCTAAGAAAGTTTACATAATTTTTGGTTAAACCGGAAGTACAACAATTTATGCTAACGAGTAAATTAAAAAAAACTTTTATACTTGTAGTTTTTTTTTGAAAACCTTATTATGTTAAAAATTATAACTTCGTGGCTTTTTAAATGAGACACCCGGTATATATCAGTATGTAAAATTACAAATTTTCAAAAACACGTGCAAATTTTGACCTTACAGAGGTGGCCACCACGAGAGATTTTACTGTACTTTTAAAACGAAATTTTAACCTAAAAATGACGTTTCTTGGATTGTGTAAATCGAAGCTTGGGGCGTAGTGATTTCGGAAACGATTGCTCGTAATTGAATGCAATTAGTGTGCAATCAATGAAAGCTTCCAACTATTCAATTTAATTGTACGATTATGTACCAAGTGCAAAATTCTACGCAAATGAAGGTTTGTTTTATAAACTATTAAACATAGTTGAATAATTAACTTTAATCATTTTAATTGGAAACCCACATTCATTTTTCAAAATGATTTTGTCGACCATTAATCGCTGTTAAGTTGCAAAATTGAGTCCGTTCGACGTGTTTTACGGATTTCGATCAATTGGGTGTTCTTGTCAAAGAAATCGGACCAGTAAACGGTACAGAAATTGCACCATACAATTTTTAAATTAAAACATTTTTAACAAAATAAAATTTTTATTGGAGATAAAGCCCAAACGTCCAAGAAGTAAAACTAAAAAAACTCGATCAAAATCTGTCCAGTAGTTTTTGAGTGAAGCGCGCACATCGACCGACCTTACAGTAAGACCTGGGTATAGTGACCACCCACATTTCTCAAAAATTATAGTTTTTGTGTGCAGGTGGTCATTGTCACGGGTTTGACTGTATGTAGATTGCAGATTAACCAGTTCAATTTAGCAATGACGTCATCGGATTGCTCCAAAAATATTTATATTGTTCAAATGTTATTTTTGAGATTTGAGATATATTTTTTTTCAAACGAAAAAAATAGGTAACGACGCGGCGAAACACCGGAAAATTTATTGCGAGGCCAGACGCGTAGCCTTGGCGATTCCTTTTTGCAAACTCATATGCAAAATTGCTATTATTTATCGAACAAAGGGGCTTTCGGAGTATGAATGCAGGTTAGTTTTTTAATTCAATGCTTTCAATGAGGTGACGCATTCAATGGATTACATGTCAGCCCATTCATAAAAGCAATTTTATTCTTCTCTGAAATACATACGTCGCAGAGAAAACAAATATCGAATTTGACTTCAGTTATTAATTTTTTTTTTTTTGAAAGTGGCGCCCTCTAATTTGAAATTTTTTATCAAATACAAAATAAAATCGCTTTTTTTGTACATTCTCAAAGAATTAAAAACGAAACAATTGCTATGGCATTTTTTATTACTTTTACCCATTTGAAAACTTATAAAAGGGTAATATAGGTTTCTAACATTGGTAGAAATGTTTTTCACGATTTTTACACAAAAACTTTTAAGTCAAATAAATTATAAGTAAATGAAATTTTGCCGGAGAAGAAATTTAAAAATTTCCCTATAAATCGCAAAGTTACCTTTGAAAAATACAAGAAATTTAAAATTGAATTTTCTTACCAATTAAAAGAAAAACAACAAAAGAAAATTTTAAAATAACTCTTAAGCTTTAACCCTCCGCAGACTAGGTGACTAAATATCACATGCCATACTAGGTGGGGCTTGCCATACCCCGAAAATAAAATGAAAATAATCCACAAAATTGTTCTTTACGACAGTTAAATGAGAAGAAATATATTTTAATAACCAATAATGAATAGGTTTAAGTAAAACACATAATATACCGAAGGGTAATAAGGCCCACCACGTAATAAGGCCCAGAAGCCATTAAATAAAAACTATAATCGAAATCGCTTATTTAGTGCCATCGGCGAAAAATGAATTTACCATAGCAATGAGTGGAAGGGAGCGAAAAGATACAAAAATCTTGTCAGTGCGAGTGAGAGGGACCGATTAAAATTATTCAATTGTATTTTCGTCGAATTGATTGGCCTAAATTATTGCGAATCGTGCTTAAAACCGAGTGCGCACATTCGAGCTCAAAGTGGCACATTCCGATCTCGGGAAAATGAAACGCGCCGCTCCGCGTCGCGCTTCATTTGTTTCCCTCGCTCGGAAATGTGCCACTTTTCGCTCGAATGCGCACATCCTCGTATTTATTGGATATATTAATCTTCTATTCTTGAATTCAAAACATTAAAAGTCTATGAATATGTATATAGGAGAACCTGTTGTACCTTGGTCCCTTTGTACCTAGGGCAACTTTATTTTTTTTTAATATTTGCGGACTTCCGCGACCCATAATTTTCGATACTTCAAATGCCACATTGACAGACATTAACGTAAAGTTGGCAGCAGCTGGCCAATGTACTTTGTTAATGTATGAGATCAATTGAAATTTTTAATCGAAAAAAAGTAAGACTTTTTCTATTCTTTTTACTTAAATATCTTATTGATTTTTATTACCTAATAATAACAAATGACTCATCGTAATAGAAAGATTATTTATTAATGTTTGCATAGTAGTGGTCCGATTTTGGCACAGCATATTCTTTAATTTAATTTTTGAGTTTAAACATCAAGGGTCGCTGTGTTGTACCTCGGTCACTGTCAATAAGTTGTACCTTGGCCCTAAGATCAACGTGGAATAAATAAAAATTTAGATATACCTTTGTTATAAATTCTTATTTTTTTTTTATTTTGCTTTAGATAATATGCCTCGCAAGTCTAACGAAAAATTTAAATTTTTGCAAAGTTAACCATTAACTATGTGAAATTTTAGTATACGAGAAAAATTCTGTTAATTTTTGAAATAATTTTAGTGTCGTCTCAAAGAAGAACATTAGTAGTTCTTATAATCCAAAAATAAATATATAGTTTTCATAGAACAATGGCTTTTATTTTGCTTAATGTGAATAAAGCCAAGGTACATCGCCTCTGTTGTACCTAGGCCATAGATCCGCTTATTTTTAAATTTTATAGCAATTTGAGTAAACGCTTGGTAATGCTTTCAAATATTTTATTAGTGCCCCACTACGATACAATTCATTTTATCAACAAATTGTTACATATACAATTAAAAAAAATTACCAGTGAAAGAAGTGCCAAGGTACAACAGGTTTCACTATATTATGGATCAAATTTTTTTTAACACGCTAAAAAATCCTACCTTGGTGTCCTGGGCATTAAAGATGACTTCGTAATGTGCGGTTTGGCATATTGCATCCCCTCCAGTTCAGCTCCAGTTGACTGTTCAGCAGATCCTCTCCTTCTGGATGCACCAAGTTTTAAAAAAACGCGCGTTTTTATTACTTAAGGGATTCAAAAATATTGACAATTGGGTTGCACAAACACTCGATTAAAAAACTACGGTTTGCAAATTCGAAATTCGCGCGCGTAACGTATACTTGATTTCGATTATTTGTCAAAGGCAAGGCATATTGAGATCTTAATATTTTAACATTTGTTGATAGTCGTATTAAACAATACTTGTGCTAGACTTATTTATTTTTTCGTAAACAATTGGATTCAACAGCTCTTGAACTAGATTAAAATAATTTTGAAAAAAAGTGCGTTAATTAAATAATTATTAATACTATTTCAATGTAGCAAGAGCGAAATCAAGATGGCCCGGAAAGCTATTTTGATTTCGCACATACAAGAATTAGTATTACTCGTAATTTTTCAATTCAATGCGTACAAAGCTACGCTTTCGCACAAACAATCACCGAAAAATTAGTAATATTTTTAGTTTAGCACAGCATGTTGCACTAAAGATTCAATCGCAACAAATATTTAAAATAATTAAGAATGCAATAAGCATGACTTACTTGACAGACACACGTAAAAACAAGAGAACGAAATGCTTGGCTTCGATAGCCAAGCCGCCTTCGTTTATTTCCACAGCCTTCTATGTTTCTCTGTTGCAGCAAATTAATTTTTAATACTCTTATTAATTTTTTAAAAACGATATTAGAATTTTTAATTAATCACAGAGGGGTTCATAGAATTCCGTATTATTATATAACAAATTTTGAAAAGCTTAAGGCCAAACACTTTAGGCTTTCTAAGTCAATGACTTCCTTGCCCTAAGAGCTGGTATTTTCTATCTGTACTATTGTCTTCTTCCATATTTTCACTCTTCACTTCGTCCACCTTCCAATCTTCTTCCATCGCTTTCAGCCACTTCCTTTTGGGTATTCTTTCCTTCCGCTTTACTTCTTTCGCTAGTAGGGGAACCTGTTGTACCTTGGTCTCTTTGTACCTAGGGCAAATTTATTTTTTTAATATTTGCGGGCTTTTGTGATCCATAATTTTCGATATGTCAAATGCTACATTGACAGATATTAACGTAAAGTTAGCAGCAGCTGGCCCATGTACTTTGTTAATGTATGAGATCAATTGAAATTTTTAATCGAAAAAAAAGTAAGTCTTTAGTTAAATATCTTAATGATTTTTATTACCTAATAACAAATGACTCATCGTAATAGGAAGATTATTTATTAATGTTTGCATAGAAGTGGTCTGATTTTGGCACAGCATAATCTTTAATTTTATTTTTGAGTTTAAACATCGAGGGTCGGTGTGTTGTACCTCGGTCACTGTCAATAAGATGTACCTTGGCCCTAAGAGCAACGTGCAATAAATAAAAATTGAGATATACCTTTGTTATAACGCAACGGGTAAGTGTACGCGGGTAAAGTGTCCGCAGTGCTCAAACCTGTACAGTAAATCCTTAATTAACGTAGAATATTGTGTTGATTTCTAGATCTATAATGCCGAATAAGTATACTTATTATATATAAGAAAGTGTCCCGGTCAGAAGGTTTGCACCCAAAAACAAATTGACGCAGCTAAGAAGCTGACAGAAAAAGGTAAATAGTATAACGAAATCCAAAGATGAGCCAAAATTTAAAAAGAATAAAAAGATAAAACTAAACAACAAAAGCAAATCATTTCGAACACAAAACAACCTTCTAATCGGAATTAAAAGACGTGCGGACACTTTCCCCATTGATGCAGGCAAGTGTCCGTATTTCCCGTGTTAATTAAAAAATTCATTATAATTTATAATTATAAAGATAATTCAAATTTCATGTTCTATTATTATTTAGAAATGTCTAATGAAAGACAATAAAGGGTGATTTGTTTCAAATTATAAAACAGTTTTATTCTGGAAGTAATTTTCTCAAAACTGCGTACAGTTAACCCACATGACTCTACAATTTAAAAAAAAATACAAGTAAAAAAAGGGCCTAGGTACACAGGTTCCCCTACACGCCATTCATGCATATTAAAATTTGTTATTGAAGTTTAAATAAAGTATAAATACGGGGATGTGCGCATTCGAGCGAAAAGTGGCACATTTCCGAGCGAGGGAGGCAAATGAAGCGCGACGCGGAGCGGCGCGCTTCATTTTCCCGAGATCGGAATGTGCCACTTTGAGCTCGAATGTGCACACTCGGTTTTAAGCATGATTCACAATATGTTATACCAATAAATTACACGAAAATTTAGTCAATTAATTTTCTCTCACTCGTTCTGTCGCTTTTGTCGTATCTTTTCGCTCTCTTCCACTCATTGCTATAGTAAATCACCATGGATACAATTTGTTGAGCGGACATTATTAATTTAATTATATCCCATTGGATAATTTAAAATGCAAGCAAATTGATCTCCAATCAGAGAATTTAATTCAAGCGCTTTATTTAAATAACAAAATTTAAATATACAATTATTTTTTAGTTTTACTTTTTTTTTAAATTGTAAAACAAATCAAAATTCGCGGGCATTTTTTCGAAAACGTTGAAACTTTATTTAACGAATTATTGATTATTTTTCAGGTAGGCAAAAGTGATATCTCAACTTCAAAGCCTGTGTGCACTTTTTGCTTGTCGACGTCACAGTTTTGCGATAAGGCATTCCGGAATTTTCTTTATTTTGCTAACGCAACTGCATTTGTTTGTTCGGAATCGAAAAATAAGCCGGTTTGGAATCGGCTTCGCGTTGTAAAAGGTCTCTTTCAATAGTTTTCTTAAAAAAACAAACGAATTCGGTTTAAAATTTTTAATTATTTGTGTTGTGCTTCGAAGATGCAATTAATCGGAAAAAAGATAGAAAAATTATGTATATACACCATTTTGGCGTTATTTAATTGATCAAAGCCCACTATTCTTTTTCCATCAAAAACTTTGTAGCTAAACGGACCATTTTCGTAATTTCTCACATTTCTAAAAAAAACTCTCACACTGGGAGCAGAAAATCTCAAAAACTCGCAAATTTAATCGCAATTAAAAGATATACAAAATTTTGTGGTCTGTCTCACAGTTCGAACCCAATTTTTTTATATTTGCTAGTTACATATACAATTTAAAAAACAATACAAGGTGAAAAAAGGGCCAAGGTACAACAAGTTCCCCTATCTTTATTAGTCTAACGAACTTTTTATTAGATACATAGTTAATAACTTTGCTTATTTTTTTTTTCGTGCTTTGTAGGCACTTTTATAAATTATTGTGTAGGGCTGTTGAATTGCTTAAGATATTTGTGTCTTGCAGTTGTAAATTTTCGATTTTATTTTTATTTAACAGTGGAATTTTTAAACTATAGCACATCTGGTCAGAATTATTTAGAAATTCTGACTTATCTTTGGACCCTGAATGATTTTTTCTAATAATTATTTTTTTTTACTAACATCTTTAGGGTTTCATCTGCATTTTTTGGTCGATTGGTGCATTTAGTACCATTAAATCTAAATTTTAGCAAAATAATAAAACTTGATTAAGCTACATTCTTTTTTTTGTGATAAATTTATAAATATATAATTTTTTTGGCGTAATTATTTATGAAAGTATAAAAAGCACGAGGTATGTGCACATTAATCAATGCATTAAAAATAGAATTTAAATTTAATCTTAATTGTTGATTGATTTTAAAAGATGTATGGGTCGAATTGGGATTTCGACACAGATAATAAGGCAAAAGATGCTGTGCAGTTGAAAAAAAAATGTTTCTGGTCAATTGTGGGTCAATTTTATATAAAATAATAATTTTGTTTCAAAACTGTTATGTAATATAATTTTTTTTAGGCAAAACATAGCGAATATTTGATTAAAAGCGTCACGGGTTTTTAAAAAAGTGTAATTATGAAAATTTATTTATCTTATCTTTTGATTTGAACAATAATGTTAAGTACTTACTTCTGGTTTAACTGGAAACAAAATCAATTCTATTATCTTAAATTGAAAAGAGTTTTTTTTGGTAATTAAATATATTTTTCGTTTTTTTTTTACTTAAAACCAATTTGTTTATAACGATAATTGAAGTATTTCATCAGTGGCGCATGTTCAAAATTCCAAAATAAATCAAAATTTGCCAAAACAATAATTTAAAAAAATTCATAATTATTTAAATCTTATCAGCGATTAATTTGCCGCAAAACTAATTATTTATATTTAGGCGCTTTTTAAATTTTGAACTTTAATGAATCATTTTGCGCAGAATTAATTTTTTTTAAAATAATTTACGTCATTTGTAATTTTCCTGTCGAATTTTTTTAAGGAAAACATCTCGAATACAAGGTATTAGCACATGGAAGCTTGAAGTGGCACATTTCCGAGCGCACTTAATTTTCCCGCGATCGGAAAAGTGCCACTTTGAGTTTAAATGTACGCAGTCAGCTTTTGAATACCTTTTTTACAAAATTCTGATGTAAATAAACAAAATAATCAGGTTTTTCTTAAAGACCAATCAAATCAATCTATTGCTATTAATTTAATTTCATAAAAAAAGTTGACACTTGTGTTATTTTAATTTGTTCTAAAATTCTGTTCTTTTGGGACCTATATGTTATTTATTTAGAATTAATTTGACACGTGTGTGTTCAATTTAAAAAAAAAACGATTTGTTTTCGATTTTTGATTTTAATGAGGGTGTGCTCAAAACTGCTTTTTTTAAGTAGGTCGGGGCAGGCACGTCGATTGAACTTTTACACAAGACGTAATTTATCGATTCGGAAAACGGTCGTAGCGTGCCGGAAAAATCCGGAAGCGTTCGCCCTTTACCCGGACCCAGACATCAAACGCGCGCTTGCGTGCACCCCCATTAAATTTTCACCAGATTTTCCGAGTCCGCATCATTGCGACATGTGTCGAAATTTCCTTCGAGTGCGTCAATGCCCCCCTTTCCATTAATACGTCATTTCGGCACTTTTTTTAAAAGCTACTTCCTTCCGCCGATGTTGACGAAGGAGGGAATAAATTTTCTTTTAAAAATTTGAGAAAATTGAAATAAAGCTTTAAAAAATGCCACATTTTGGAATAAAAGGGAGTTTTCTTTTATTTTAATTTTTATTTAAATGTCAAATGCCCCCTTCGCTATAGCAACGTTTAACCTTCCGTGTACTAGGTGGGGTACGACTTTTTTTTTGTTAAAACGGAACGTTTGGTAATTGAGCTTAAAACCGAGTGTGCACATTCGAGCTCAAAGTGGCACATTCCGATCTCGGGAAAATGAAGCGCGCCGCTCCGCGTCGCGCTTCATTTGCCTCCCTCGCTCGGAAATGTGCCATTTTTCGCTCGAATGCGCACTTCCTCGTGTTTAATACATTAGTATAATTTTTAGTGGGCTCCTTCAAATCAAATATTTTAATTTAATTTAGTAAATATTGATTTTATAATCGAAAAACGTATTTACCATAGCAATGAGTGGAAGGGAGCGAGAAGATACGATAATGTCGTCCGTGCAAGTGAGAGAGCCCGATTAAAATTATTCAAGTAATTTTTCAACTAATTTATTGGACTGAATTTGTGTAAATCGTGCTGAAAACCGAGTGTGCACATTCGAGCTCAAAGTGGCACATTCCGATCTCGGGAAAATGAAGCGCGCCGCTCCGCGTCGCGCTTCATTTGCCTCCCTCGCTCAGAAATGTGCCACTTTTCGCTCGAATGCGCACATCCCCGTATTTATACTTTATTTAAACTTCAAAAACAAATTTTAATATGCATAAATGGCGTGTAGGGGAACCTGTGTACCTAGGCCCTTTTTTCACTTGTATTTTTTTTTAAATTGTACTCATGTGGGGTAACTGTACGCAGTTTTGAGAAAATTACTTCCAGAATAAAACTGTTTTATAATTTGAAACAAATCACCCTTTATTGTCTTTCATTAGACATTTCTAAATAATAATAGAACATGAAATTTGAATTATCTTTATAATTATAAATTAAAATGAATTTTTTAACTAACACGGGAAATGCGGACACTTGCGCGCATCAATGGGGAAAGTGTCCGCACGTCTTTTAATTCCGATTAGAAGGTTGTTTTGTGTTCGAAATGATTTGCTTTTTTTCTTTAGTTTTATTTTTTTTATTCTTTTTAAATTTTGGCTTATCTTTGAATTTCGTCATACTATTTACCTTCTTCTGTCAGCTTCTTAGCTGCATCAATTTGTTTTTGGGTGCAAACCTTCTGACCGGACACTTTCTTATATATAATAAGTATACTTATTCGGCATTATAGATCTAGAAATCAACACAATATTCTACGTTAATTGAGGATTTACTGTACAGGTTTGAGCACTGCGGACACTTTACCCGCGTACACTTACCCGTTGCGTTATAACAAAGGTATATCTCAATTTTTATTTATTGCACGTTGCTCTTAGGGCCAATGTACATCTTATTAACAATGACCGAGGTACAACACACCGACCCTCGATGTTTAAACTCAAAAATAAAATTAAAGAATATGCTGTGCCAAAATCAGACCACTACTATGCAAACATTAATAAATAATCTTCCTATTACGATGAGTCATTTGTTATTAGGTAATAAAAATTATTAAGATATTTAACTAAAGACTTACTTTTTTTTCGATTAAAAATTTCCATTGATCTCATACATTAACAAAGTACATTGGTTAGCTGCTGCTAACTTTACGTTAATATCTGTCAATGTAGCATTTGACATATCAAAAATTATGGATCACAAAAGCCCGCAAATATTAAAAAAATAAATTTGCCCTAGGTACAAAGAGACCAAGGTACAACAGGTTCCCCTACTAGCGAAAGAAGTAAAGCGGAAGGAAAGAATACCCAAAAGGAAGTGGCTGAAAGCGATGGAAGAAGATTGGAAGGTGGACGAAGTGAAGAGTGAAAATATGGAAGAAGACAATAGTACAGATAGAAAATACCAGCTCTTAGGGCAAGGAAGTCATTGACTTAGAAAGCCTAAAGTGTTTGGCCTTAAGCTTTTCAAAATTTATTATATAATAATATGGAATTCTACGAACCCCTCTGTGATTAATTAAAAATTCTAATATCGTTTTTAAAAAATTAATAAATGTATTAAAAATTAATTTGCCGCAACAGAGAAACATAGAAGGCTGTGGAAATAAACGAAGGCGGCTTGGCTATCGAAGCCAAGCATTTCGTTCTCTTGTTTTTACGTGTGTCTGTCAGGTAAGTCGAGCATATTGCATCCTTAATTATTTTAATTATTTGTTGCAATTAAATCTTTAGTACAACATGCTGTGCTAACTAAATATATTACTAATTTTTCGGTGATTGTTTGTGTGAAAGCGTAGCTTTGTACGCATTGATTTGAAAAAATTACGAGTAATACTAATTCTTGTATGTGCGAAATCAAAATAGCTTTCCGGGCCATCTTGATTTCGCTCTTGCTACATTGAAATAGTATTAATAATTATTTAATTAACGCACTTTTTTTCAAAATGATTTTAATTTAGTTCAAGAGCTGTTTAATCCAATTGTTTACGAAAAAATAAATAAGTCTAGCACAAGCATTGTTTAATACGACTATCAACAAAAGTTAAAATATTAAGATTTCAATCTGCTTGCCTTTGACAAATAATCGAAATCGATTGTACGTTACGCGCGCGAATTTCGAATTTGCAAACCGTAGTTTTTTAATCGAGTGTTTGTGCAACCCAATTGTCAATATTTTTGACTCCCTTAAGTAATAAAAACGGGCGTTTTTTTAAAACTTGGTGTATCCAGAAGGAGAGGATTTGCAGAACAGTCAACAGGAGCTGAACTGGAGGGGGATGCAATATGCCAAACCGCACATTACGAAGTCATCTTTAATGCCCAGGACACCAAGGTAGGATTTTTTAGCGTGTTAAAAACAATTTGATCTATAATATAGTGAAACCTGTTGTACCTTGGCCCTTTTTTCACTGGTAATTTTTTTTAAATTGTATATGTAACAATTTGTTCATAAAATGAATTGCATCGTAGTGAGGTACTAATAAAATATTTGAAAGCATTACCAAGCGTTTACTCAAATTGCTATAAGATTTAAAAATTAGCGGATCTATGGCCTAGGTACAACAGAGGCGATGTACCTTGGCTCTATTCACATTAAGCAAAATAAAAGCCATTGTTCTATGAAAACTATATATTTATTTTTGGATTATAAGAACTACTAATGTTCTTCTTTGACATGACACTAAAATTGTTTCAAAAATTAACAGAATTTTTCTCGTATACTAAAATTGCACATACTTAATGGTTAACTTTGCAAAAATTTAAATTTTTCGTTAGACTTGCGAGGCATATTATCTAAAGCAAAATAAAAAAAAAATAAGAATTTATAACAAAGGTATATCTAAATTTTTATTTATTCCACGTTGATCTTAGGGCCAAGGTACAACTTATTGACAGTGACCGAGGTACAACACAGCGACCCTTGACGTTTAAACTCAAAAATAAAATTAAAGATTATGCTGTGCCAAAATCGGACCACTACTATGCAAACATTAATAAATAATCTTTCTATTACGATGAGTCATTTGTTATTATTAGGTAATAAAAATCAATAAGATATTTAAGTAAAAATAATAGAAAAAGTCTTACTTTTTTTCGATTAAAAATTTCAATTGATCTCATACATTAACAAAGTTCATTGGCCAGCTGCTGCCAACTTTACGTTAATGTCTGTCAATGTGGCATTTGAAGTATCGAACATTATGGGTCGCGGAAGTCCGCAAATATTAAAAAAAAATAAAGTTGCCCTAGGTACAAAAGGACCGAGGTACAACAGGTTCTCCTATATACATATTCATAGACTTTTAATGTTTTGAATTCAAGAATAGAAGATTAATATATTCAATAAATACGAGGATGTGAGCATTCGAGCGAAAAGTGGCACATTTCCGAGCGAGGGAAGCAAATGAAGCGCGAAGCGGAGCGGCGCGCTTTATCTTCCCAAGATTGAGTTTTCTCCAATATTAATTTTATTTGCGTAAATTAATGATCTTCAAAGTTTTTTGAAAAACCACAAATTCTGTATTTACTCTATTTGAGTTTTCTGAAAATACATAATAATTTTTTCATCAAAATTTCCTTTTAAATTTACCGAATAAAGTTTTGTTTTATTCAATTCATGTTATACAAAAATAATTGATAATTAAAAATTACTAAAGTTCTTAAATATATTTTAAAAATTTCCAAGTTATTAATTTATTTAATTTGAGTTGTCTAAAAACTTAAAATAATTTATTCTTTGAGTTTACTTTAATAATTTTGCTAAATGTTTAAAACTGAATTTCATTCTATGTAAAAAAAAACCGGTGCATGTACTTATGTACGCACGTTAGAAGTAATACTTCTTTGGCGCGACTATATTAAATATAACAACGCGCTATGTTGCGCTTGTGTATAGCTAGACCAGTGGTTATCAAACTATATGTTACTGCGCATATGACGTTTTATTTCAATACATTGCTATTTCCTTTTTAAATTCAAAAAGTAATTTAAACAAATTGAATAAATACGAAGATGTGCGCGTTCGAGCGAAAAGTGGCACATTTCCGAGCGAGGGAAGCAAATGAAGCGCGACGCGGAGCGGCGCGCTTCATTTTCCCGAGATCGAAATGTGCCACTTTGAGCTCGAATGTGCACACTCGGTTTTATACACGATTTGCAAAAATTTGGTTGACGAAAAATGAATAAATAATTTTTATCTTTCCCTCTCACTCGTACTTATGAGTTTGTTGTATCTTTTCGCTCGCTCCCACTCATTGCTATGATAAAAATACGTTTTTCGAACATATAATCGATATTTACTGAACTAAATTAAATTTGTTGATTGTGAAGAAGGTTTAATTTAGAAAATTCAATAAGGACGAGGATGTGCGTGTTCGAGCGAAAAGTGGCACATTTCCGAGCGAGGGAGGCAAATGAAGCACGACGCGGAGCGGCGCGCTTCATTTTCCCGAGATCGGAATGTGCCACTTTGAGCTCGAATGTGCACACTCGATTTTAAGCACGATTAGCAAGTGCTAACTTTACGTTAATGTGTGTCCAATGTGGCATTTGCAATATCGAAAAGTATTGGTCACAAAAACCCGCAAATATTAAAAAAATAAAGTTGCGCTAGGTACAAAGGGACCAAGGTACAACAGGTTTTCGTATATTATGTGACCCACGATTTCTTTATAGAGCAAATCATAATTTCTTTTACTAAACTGATCAGGAACTTTATTATTTTGAACGTCTTATGTATTAAGATAAGCAATTTTATTTTGCGTTTCAATTTTGGCGGCATTTAGGCGCGGGCGGAGCAGGTTACCCAAAAACTGAAACATTTACGAGGCACGCAACCAGTCCAAAATAAGACTTGTCGAATGAAAATTCTTTCTTCGACAAAATCGAAGCGAGCCATATTTCGTAAAATGCAACTTTTCGAAGATTTCCAGCTGGGAGAAAGCTCGAGAGGAAGGCGATATCAAAATTGCTTTCCGGCAAAAGCTCGCCTGAAACACTGTCGCTGGAAAACCAATACGACCGAGCTATTTCGACTACGAACACTGAATAGGACCACTCTGCTCAGTGTTCAGAAGCTCGCGATACGCAGTGAACGTGCTTCGAAGTGTACGCGAAGAATTCATTAGGGTCTAAAGTCGCATTCGCAACACATGCTAGTATCGATCTTCGGCCACGAGTTTACCTATGACCTATTGCCAAAAATTCTTTTGTTTTTCGATAAATTCGGAATCGCTTTTAGTAACCAGAAATTCCTATTCGGTTGTGATGTGTTGATCGTCCGTTGAATCCTAAATTTTTGGGTGATAATTCAAATTTAAAAAAAAAGAAGAAGATAATACATCGGTTTTCGTTATCAAAAAAATTAACTATGAGCTTATTTATAGTTTTTTGCACGCGAAATAGTTCAATAATAAATATGGGTTAAATATAAAATCAATACATAAAAGATACACACACCTTTACATTTATAGAAAAACGCACACCATCAAGATTTTTCCTCTTCTTCTTCTTCTTCTTCAAATTAAAAAATAAATAAATAAAACTCGTGCGTTTAAAGCTCGTAGCCTACTTCTGATTATTCGAAATAGTTTACAAAATCTAAAAATACTTAAAATATCGTACGCGAAATCGCTCGGTTATTTATAAAATACGGCGGTGCGTGCGTACCTTCCTTTTTGAATTAATTTTCGAAAAAAAAAAGGGAAAGAGCGAAGATGGCCAGTAACAAGACGTCGGGCGAGATAACGAGAAATGGACACGAACTTGCGCCCTTAAATAATGCCCGACAGCCTCCTGAAGGAGGTCGGCCCGGCGTTACCATAGTTTTGCAAGGACCTCGGGGGTCCATCATCTCCCGAGGAAGCGGAAACGTCGAACAGGACTCTGACAGGGCGGCATGGTCCGGAAAAATGCAGTTCTTCCTCTCCATTATTGGATATTCGGTGGGCTTAGGGAACATTTGGAGGTTTCCTTATCTTTGTCAACAGAATGGAGGGGGTATGTTTTTCTTCGATTTTTTTCGAGCTAAACACTCTTTTTTTTTGACAAAGAAATAACGCAAAGAAGGTGTGTCAGTGTAGCATTTGTTCTACCGCTTTTCTACATAACCTAATTAGTTAAATGTGAAGGAAAAACAAACAAAATTAAATACAGTAAAACCTGGTACAAAGACCACCTTCATAATTTTACCACCTTTCTACACCGACCAATATGTTTAAGAACCATAGGTGGTCAATGTACTCAGGTTCCACTGTACACTACACATTCGTATCTTTCACGTAAAACTATTAACAAACTACGTTTTAAATTTGGCGCCTTTTGACTTCCATTTGCAAATAATTAAATAAAAGCGCGTAACCATAGCGACGAGTCTTAAATGAATAATTAATTAAATGCCCCACTTTGAGGTTGAATATGCACTTTCGTCTATTTGAGTACCTTAATTTATCTTTGGTCTTTTGTACTGCAAAAATTTTAAAAACTAGGTCGAAGGAATTACAGTAAAACCCGGGTACATTGACCACTCAAAAATTGCAGGCGGTCATTGTACAGAGAATGATAAATGCAAGTGCAATTGGGTCGGGTTTTAGAAATATGGGTCGCATGTGTGATCTGGGGAAAATTTGTTTCTTTTTTGCGAAAAGTGCCACTTTTTGTTCAAATGTGCCTCGTATTGATTAAATACCTTAATTTATCGTTGTTCATTAAAACAACGTGGACGTTTTTGCATTATTTATAAAATTCAATTGAATTAAATCTGACGCTCTTGACTCACCGATGGGGGGCCCTTAGAATATAAATTAATGTGGCCCCATTTTGTATATTTTCGTAGAGCTATAAGAATAAATTAAAAAGCTCTTTATTTTTTTTTTTTTAATTTTTGAATATTTGCATAAGACAATTTGTACAGGAATCAAATACAGTCAGACCATGATAAGTTGATCCCAGAGAGAAAACCATACCTAATTCGAGTTACCATAATAGCCCAAAAATTACAAGATTCCACTGTAGTTATATTTTGTTTTTTTTTTTTAAATTAAATACATGTGTGTATTAGGCTAAATCGTCGAGTCTGTGACCCCATCTACCAGTGAATGACCGTTATGAGAAATAATGTTTATAACAATTAAAAATAATTAATTTATATTCATGATATATTTATTTATACAATCTTGTATACCTACAGTAGAAGGGACATCAAAATTAATTCGAATTATCAATAATTCGAGTTATTAAAAAAGCTTAAAAATGAAATATATATTTGTGTATGTATATATCTTTTATGTGAAATGGTATTTTATATAACATAATTAGAACTGTAAGTGGTTTAAAGCATACTTTAAAAATTCCGCTTTAAATAAGTCACTGTGATTGGCTCATTTTTGATACACCATTATGGCCGTTAGCTAATTGACCAATCAGAAAGGTTAATCACTTCGTAACCATAGTTATATTAGAATAGTTTCAATTCTACCTTTTTGAAATAGGCATTTTGTCAAGAAACACTTTCTAAACATGAGTTATCAAATAATTAGAGTTGTGGAGGTATTAAAGTTTAACTGTACATAAAATTTATTAAAGTGGTTAAGCTGAAAATTATTATATTATTTACAATTGTTAAATGATAAAGAAAGGTGCGTGTGCTGATGCACGCCCGTGCGAAGTTATACTTCTTGGCATAACTAAATTAAATGTAAATAAATACTAGGATGTGCACATTCGAGCGAAAAGTGGCACATTTCCGAGCGAGGGAAGCAAATGAAGCGCGACGCGGAGCGGCGCGCTTTATTTTCCCGAGATCGGAATGTGCCACTTTGAGCTCAAATGTGCACACTCGATTTTAAGCACCATTCCCAAAATATAGGCTAATAAATTATTCAAAAATTAAATAAATAATTTAATCGTTTTCTCTCACTCGCATCTACTAAATTCTCGTATCTTTTCGCCCACTTCCACTCATTACTATGCCAAATACGTTTCTTGAATATAAAATTCATATTCACTTTTAATTTTTTGATTTGAAAGTGGAAAGATTAATTAAGGCAAGTCAATAAATACGAAGATGTGCGCATTCGAGCGAAAAGTGGCACATTTCCGAGCGAGGGAGGCAAATGAAGCGCGACGCGGAGCGGCGCGCTTCATTTTCCCGAGATCGGAATGTGCCACTTTGAGCTCGAATGTGCACACTCGATTTTAAGCACGATTTACATTAAAATAAACAAACAATTAGTTAACATCGTTCCCTCTCGCTCACACTTACACGATTATCGTATCTTTTCGCTCTCTTCCACTCATTGCGTTAGTAAATATACGTTTTTAAACATAAAATCAATATTTACTAAACTACATAAAAATTGTTCATTGGAAATAGCGACACAAAAACTAAACAATTCTAATAAATGCGAAGATGTGCGCATTCGAGCGAAAAGTGGCACATTTCCGAGCGAGGGAGGCAAATGAAGCGCGACGCGGAGCGGCGCGCTTCATTTTCCCGAGATCGAAATGTGCCACTTTGAGCTCGAATGTGCACACTTCACATTCAGCACGATTCACAATACTTAACTTATTTTCTAAAAAAAATTTATTATCCTAACTAATATTATAAAAGCGAAAGTAACTCTGGCTGTCTGTCTATCTGTCTGTTACCTTTTCACGCCTAAACATAAATTAGTTTTTAAATCCAATTGAAGTGCCGCCGTCAAAACAGCTTGTAGTATAAAACCTTTTCATAGAATAGGCCTTTTAAGCAGCAATAACACCGAACCGCGCCCGTTCTTAATCCTCTCTCAGGTAGCGTAATTTTTAGAAAAGTTGTAAAATTTCACTTCGAGTCATCGACCTATTTACTAATGGAAACTTGAATTTAAAGAATTGTAAAACGCTTCGACTTATTAAATAATTCGATTTAAAAAAATTCGATTTATTGACATAAAAATATTAACGTTGAGATAGGCAAATTTTAGAAAATCAGGTTCGAGTTCGACCTATAAAAAATTCGTCTTATCGGCGTTCGACTTATGGAAGTTCGACTGTATTTTCTTTTTCATTCAACTAACGGTTGTTTTGTGTTTATTAGTGTGTTTACTATTTTTTATATCAAAATAGCTTTCGATACAACAAATCGATCATTCGCTGGACGTTTTACCCCATATACTTTCGGGTTTGCTTTTTTCCATTTTTTAAATTACTTTGGTTAAAGATTAAAATTTTTCGTGTTTGACCTTTTAAGTGTGGGTGTTTTTTTGAAGGAATTCAATTTTTGGATTGATCTTTGACCCTTTTTTGTTAAAAACAATTAAAATTGAGTAATGTGAGCGAAAAATGTGCGATTAATGAATAAAGAAAGTGTGGGTCGTGCAAAAATACCGTGTGATCCTACTTCCATTTGTAACGTAAACATTTAACGTGTGTCACAAGACGGAGAATTGTGGAAGATTTAAAAATATCAAGGAATGCCACTTATTGAATTTTTATACACGTGTAACACGTGCGACGTTAGTTGAAATGAATTGCTTTGAGGAGTTTGAGAGGCACTAAAATGTTCCTTGTTTTTTATTAGGTTTGAAAAGTAGATAAATAGTACAAAAAACTAAATTAAATATGGATTTTTTGAAAATTGAGACACGTCTCTTGGAGGACCGCTATCGAAAGGGTTTAATAGTAATAAAAAATTATTTAAAATGTTTTAAAATCAAATGTATAAACATTTTAAATCTTACGATATAAATAAATACCCAATTAATTTCTATTTTTGTTTTTCTGTGGGGGAAATTGAAAAAGAAAACCGTTTCTTTAATAATTTAGAGATATAGGTACTTTTAAAAAATACAGAAGTTAAAATATTTGGGCACCTCGATCACAGTTCACATTTGCTTAAATTTTCGATTTTAATAATTTACAAAACATTTTTACTTTTTTCTTATAAATAAAATAAAAACACTGGTTTCTATTTCAATTGGGGATTGACGATTTTTAAAAAATTTCAAACAAGTTAATTAATTTAAATACCGTTTTAATACAATAAAATGACTTTTAAGATATTATAAAAGTACGGTTTTAATAAATTTTTGTAAATTAAAGCAGTTTCTTAGGTGGTGCGAGTGTGTATCTTATATGTATTTAAAGGAAATCTTATAAAATCAAAATTGTCATTGGTTTATGCGTTTCAATCGTTTTATTTGGCAATGAGTACTTTTATCCATCTTATTTAGAACGCCAAACTTCTAAAAATGCGACAGTTAGGCACCAGAAATTATTTCCAAGGAAATAGATGTGTTTTCATTTCGATCTATTGAAGTCCCTTTAATCATATTTATAAAAGCAACATAAACACCCATCTTTGCGATATCAAAACAGAGGGAGCACGAATCATTAAAGAAAAATCAAAAAAGCTGTAATTTATTTCCAAAAGAGAAATTTTTTTTCAAAATTAATTAAATACATATAACGCAAGGGCTGTTTAATGGGGACTTTCATGGGCACTTTATATATAGAACAATTTGTTGTAACTCTGCTAATAAGCCCAAAAAAAATTAATAAACAATTCGATCTATTGTAATTTATTTCAAAAACAGCAAAAATTTTTTTTACAAATTAATTAAATCTAACGCAAGGGCTGTTTAACAGGGACCTTCATGAGCATTTTATATATAGAACAATTTGTTGTAACTCCGCTAATAAACCCAGAAAAAATTAATAAACAATGCGATCCATTGTACTTTATTTCAAAAAGAGCAAATTTTTTTTTTCAAATTTAATTAATCTAACGCAAGGGCTGTTTAATGGGGACTTTGATGAGAACTTTATATATAGAACAATTTGTTGTATCTCCGCTAATAAGCCCAGAAAAAATTAATAAACAATTCAATCCGTTGTAATTTATTTCAAAAAGCAAAAAATTTTTTATTAAATTAATTCAATTTAACAAAAGGGTCGTTTAATGGGGACCTTTATGAGCACTACATATATAAAACAATTTTTTGTAACTCCCCTAATAAGCCCAGAAAAAATTAATAAACAATTCGATCTATTGTAATTTATTTCAAAAATAGCAATATATTTTTTTTTAAATTAATTAAATCTAACGCAAGGGCTGTTTAATCGGGACTTTCATGAGCACTTTATATATAATACAATTTGTTGTAACTCCGCTAATAAGCCCAGAAAAAATTAATAAACAATTCGATCCGTTGTAATTTATTTCAAAAGAGCAAATTTTTTTTCAAAATTAATGCAACCTATATTTTTTATTTATTAGTTTCCACGGTTACAGGTTTCTAAATCATTACAGAATAGGTCCAGTTATGGTTTAATTCTAAAACTATACGATTTAGAGCAAAATAAGACTATTTTCTATGCCCAAGACATAAATAAAATAGATATTGGAAAATGGCGAGAAGAATTCAATGCAAATGAAAGCGGCCGGTAGCTCTGCATTGTTTGATCTCTAATATAATATGTAGTATTACGTGTTATCTTGAAATGAGTGTGTTTGATTAATTTTATGGTTGTTCAACATTGATAAAAGAGGCGCAATTATCGAGGCAGCTCTTGCGTACTGTATCCTTTAAAAATTAGGTACACACATTGCGTATGTACGCAGATAATAATCTGCCATTACGAATTTTCGGTGACGTGTTACCCCGCACATTAGACTACGATTTCATTAACAATTTTAATTTATAATGAACAAAACACCATATTCGAAGTCTATCCATTTTAGTTTCAATTGCTCAACGATTCCATTTGTTTACTATTGAAAAAAACCGGTGCACGCATCAGAAGTTATAGGGGAGCCCGGGGTTAGAAGTCACAATTTTTGTTCTTTTGCGTTTATAGAGCCCATGCTCTTAATTTATCCATGACATTTATATATCAATAGATAGTGTATTTATTCTAGTTTAAGAAAAAATCTAATCTAATGAGAACATATTAGAATTTTTATGAAAATAGAGAAGTGTGACTTTTAACTCCGTGTCTGGGGTAAGTAGTCACATACTAAATAAAAGGTAAAATACAAAACGACAAAACAAATGCTTATTTTTATTAAAGGTAAAATGTTTGTAAGAAATTTTACTTAAGAAAAGAACGAAAAATATCTTATTCGTAATTAAAAAAAATAAAAAATATTTGCTGTGAGCGAATAGTAACTTCTATCTAACTAACTTAGGTTATGGTAACAAAAATGACACAAATATAATTACAGCCAATCGTTTATGTAGTAAAACCCCTAGAAACCAATAAAAAAGGCCGCACATATTTATGGTGTTGCTTTGCACATGTGACAGCTAGTCCCCGTTAACTTGAGACAACATTCCTCAAAACAGTTTTAGACAATTAACTCCCAAAATTAATTTAAATCAATGGTCAATTAAGAAACCATATGAATGATATCGTGAAGCATATCTTAAACATCATAAATACACGAAAAAGTATATCACTATGCAAAATTTATATTTACTTACGAGATTCAACACAGATTCACAAAAAATTACTTTCACTGTATAAAAAAAACGATCGCATATATTTTTTTTACGGTATTTCAGAGCGAACTGAAGTGAAGTACGCAAGGAGGTATTGTGCACGGGCTTTCTTGACACGGGTAAACAAATTATTTACTTTATTAGGTTTGCTGTTATGGCTCTTGTGACAACTTACCCGTGTGACAACTATACCCGGTCTCCCATACTTCTTTGGTTTAATTAAATTAAATATAACCATGTCCAAAAATTAATATAAATAAATACGAGGATGTGCGCATTCGAGCGAAAAGTGGCACATTTCCGAGCGAGGGAGGCAAATGAAGCGCGAAGCGGAGCGGCGCGCTTCATTTTCCCGAGATCGGAATGTGCCACTTTGAGCTCGAATGTGCACACTCGATTTTAAGCACGATTCACATTAAAATAAACGAACAATTAGTTAACATCGTTCCCTCTCGCTCACACTTACACGATTATCGTATCTTTTTACTCTCTCTCACTCATTGCTATAGTAAATATACGTTTTTAAACATAAAATCAATATTTACTAAACTACATAAAAATTGTTCATTGGAAATAGCGAAACAAAAACTAAACAAATCTAATAAATGCGAAGATGTGCGCATTCGAGCGAAAAGTGGCATATTTCCGAGCGAGGGAGGCAAATGAAGCGCGACGCGGAGCGGCGCGCTTCATTTTCCCGAGATCGGAATGTGCCACTTTGAGCTCGAATGTGCACACTCGGTTTTAAGCACGATTCACAATAAAATAAACGAACAATTAGTTAACATCCTTCCCTCTCGCTCACACTTACACGATTATCGTATCTTTTCGCTCTCTTCCACTCATTGCTATAGTAAAAATACGTTTTTAAACATAAAATCGATTGCTAGACGGCTAACTTGCCAAAATTAAGTGAGTGTGCGCGCGCATCTTCCGTTAGCGCCAAAACAAGTATAACTTCAAATTATATCCAGAGGGAAATCTACGAGTTATAATATCAATGAAACAGATTTAACCAATCTCAAAAATTCGATGTAGGTATTAAAAAAATGAACTCATCATCAAGTTAAGCTCAATTAAAAAAATTCTAGCGATGTGTAAATTGGAAATTAAGCGGAAACGCTTTCGATAAACTTCAATCACGTGATTAAGCGCGGTAATTCCGTACAAAGTTTCCTCGTTAAATCATTTTAATAAGTCCGACATTACGCAAGAGGTGTTTTTCTTTTTGAATCAATACCTCGCCGTAATTTGACCTAGAAATAAGTAACGAACACCGACGAATTAAATAACAAGAAGTGTCGTCAAATCATCTCTACTTATGCCCTGTAATTTTTTTTAACTTGCTATTAAGTGTACCTTTATTTTTAACGCGCAAGGCCGACGGGTTATATTTGCGATTTTTGACCAAGTTCATTCTGGATCGAGCTAACGCTAGCTCGCACTTAAGACGTCGTTTAAATTGGGATTTGTTTAGAATTGCTCTTTAGCGCATATTTTGGGAAAGGCGATTTTTGTTTGGCTCGAAACCAAGTAAAAAAAAAAAGATTTGTCGGACGTACTAACCGCGTAAAAAATATTGTGTAACGAAAATGGAAGAGAACTCTAAAAATGACGTCACCAATTTTTGTTTAAATGTGTTTGGTGTAATGCCCGATATTGTCAAGGTTGGTGTAACTGCAAATGACAACTTGTCAAAACGTATATCTCGAAAATTGATCGGGTAAATTGTGTTACCATGGAAATAATAATAATGATAAATAAGCATTTCTGGTTTATCTACTGGTGGAGTGCCGTAAGACGTAAAAATGGCAAAAGCTCAAAATTCAGGGCCTTTGAATGAATTTTAGTAAAGCCTTTTTGATTGCATTGCTAAAAGGCGAAATAAAAAAGTTAAAGAATAAAAATTGGGCGATCTCGATTACAACAATTTAATGAAGAATGACAGGGATATGAAAAAAAAATTGTTTACAGTAAAAATCTCAATTTTATACACAATAAATGCTATTTGTATAGTAACTTTAATGTTAATTTATAATTACAGTTGAATCTCGATAGCTCGAAATCAAAGGGAAAATAAAAATAATTCGAGTTATCAAAAAAAGTCGAGTTTAATACTTTTCTGTGTATAGTATATCGTCAAAAAGGTATTTAATACGCATATTAAAAATAAAATATACAGGGTGTCCCAAATTGAGTAGGCTAACATTTTCGTAACGGAATCTGAATCGGCACCTAAAACTGCAAAACATTTCCCATTTAACCAAACTTCTATCTCCACTAATAAGAAAGATACCCATGTTAGCTTACTCAATTTGGGACACCCTGTATATCGTCAAGTAAATTTAACTTTTAGAATTGCGAAAAAAAACGTTTGAACAACGACCGCAATAAATTTCACAGTGGTGCACCAAAATGCGAAACACCTTGTATATAATTTTTTTTACGATCTCTAAACAAAACCCCAATAATTTGCTTTAATTTTACAAAGTAAGCGTCAATTCCAAATTAATTACGTGCAAACGCAAATTCCATTATAAAGGGTGTTTCGAATTAAAGCAGAAAATATTAAGATTTTCAAAAATTGCCAAAAACGATCGTTACGAGGCTTTGTAATTATTTATAAGAGATTATTATTACAAACCGATAAACACGTGTGCCTATTTAAAAACTCAAATGCACGATGCCGGAAAGCGCGATAACGTTAACTTGCAAATGGCCGAAAGCGCTACGTCGAACAAAGGAAAATTAATTTTGGGCCTCGCAACTAACATTTTGGAAAGCCATTACGACCAAAAAAGCGGAGATTTTTGAGAAAGGTGGCGTAAAGATTTTTAAAGTATTATTTGTGACTTAACAAAAACGACAAAACATAGAATATTTAAAAATAAGCTTACAATTCAGATTTATATACAGGGTGTACTTCGGAGGGTTCCAAAACCCTTTGGTAAACACTATTCTGTTCCACACCAACACTAATTAGTTAAAATCAAAATTTTCTAGAACGTTCTTAACACTTCAACTTGCGATTTACAACTGAAGTGCGGGGGGAAACGATGTATGCAGTTTGCAACATTATCAGTTTATTTCAATTTTGGTATATGTTAAATACGATTAAGAAACTTTCTAAAAACGGCCGTACCGTTGTTTTATAATTATTTATAAGTGCGTACACACCAAAAACAAATAATGTAACTAATTTAAATCAATTCGTGTGAGCCATCTGCGGTATACGTACTAGTTCAAAATGATTTATAAGATTTTAAATAAATAATACAATTAAACAAATATTTGCATTTTTAATTTTTAAGTAATGTATTAAAGTCGTTTAAAAAAATGTTTTAACGACTGATATAATTTAAATTTCCTAATTGTTCTTTGACGCACATATGTTACACTCAAAGCACGTTGTATTCAAGCTGCCTATGTATAAGTTATAGAAAACTTGGTTTAAGTAAAGGGGCAAAGTTTATGTATTGATTTTTCACGAAGCCGTTTACGAAGCACTTCGTATTGAAGCTTCGTGTAAGCTAAGGCACATTTGCGCAGTAAAGGGGCGGAGTTTATGTATTGATTTTTCACAAAGCCTACAAAGTATTGATTTTTAGATATTCCAAACAGGTAGCGACATCGCCAAGCATTTCCAGTGGTTACGTTATGTTTAAGGCCACTGACCTGTGCGTTGCTCATAAATAAACCTGCATTCGTCGCTCGCTGCCACGCAAAACGGCACAAATTAGTGTTTTAACTGTGTTTAATTAGTGTTTTAATTGGTCACGAGTGCAAAAGAGTGTCGGAATCGGTTTAGAATGAAATTTCGTACAAAGTCCCAAATTCGAGACGGTCGCCGGAGCGCCGGCATTCGCCCGACCACTGCGCAAGGGTGCCTTAGTGCGATCGCAGCATCGACTTACTGGCTTCTAGCTAAGCGGAAGATTCAGTTTACGGTACGTGTACTTTGCGTGGGTCAAAGGACCGAGCCAGGTGATATTTATATATACAGGGTGTTCCAATTTGAGTAGGCTAACATGCGTATCTTTCCTATTAGTGGAGATAGAAGTTTGGTTAAATGGGCAATGTTTTGCAGTTTTACGTACTGATTCAGATTCCGTTAAGAAAATTTCAAAATTCCGTATAGTTGCGAAGTAATCGTCAAAAAACTGAAACGTATGAATGATCGAGATTAACAGATTCTGAATTTGGATTCATCTCATCACAAAATATATGTAAGGAACATTTGATCTAGTTTAATCAAATTTTTTTCATTTTTATAACTGCAATTTTTAGTGGTTTTTTGCAATTTATTCAAAATTTTGGAGGTGTACGAGTTAAACCGACCTCAAATTCGGATTCATGACCCCAGGTGGGTCTGGTCAAAAGTACTGACCACTTTTTTTTGGTGTGCCGGTTGTATTTTCACCTTTAACATTTTTGTATTTAACACGTTGACTGCCAACTACGAGATAACTCGTAGATTGCGTTCTTTTTTAGGACGCCAACTACGAGTTTACTTGCCATTTAAAAAAAAACATTTTTTATGATTTTTGATGATACCTATGGACTAGAATTAGAGTTTTTAATAAGATCATGTGATAAAATCAAATTGTCATTTTTGGCCAGATTTCTGAAAATTGCCGTGGCAGTCAACGTGTTAATGTTAAAAATATTTCCAAAAGGTTTTATAAAGATCCATTCAAAGGCCCTGGATTTCGAGGTATAAACCTTACGGCACTCCACTATTAGTATTTTGATTCTCTCGAAAAATTGGCTCTTTCCCTTGATGAGCGATATGTATTCGTTTTTGTAATTGGTGCTTCCTTGGCAACGACAATTTTGATGTACGTCTTCTTCAGAATTGGCCATTTTGGCATATGGAAGCTCTGCTTGGAGAAAACGGGGCGGATGACCTAAAACCGGGACAGTCCTGTTCAAAACGTGATCTATACTCATGTAGAGTATATGTTCTAAACTCGTTTTTTGGCACATTTTGAAAAGTGCCCAAAACTTCACTCTTCAGTTGCAACAAACTCAAAATAGCAATTGTTTATGCAGAAATTGTTGTTCACTCCAAGGGAAGACAGCGAACAAAACGATTAATTACAATACTTCACAAACAATAACGCAGTTGAATAATCGGGGGGCACAGCCCATCTGTCACAAAATCGATATCTCCGAAAGCCTGCCGACTCGCATTGTCATTTAAAACAACAACCACGACATAAATGAATTATTGCATGTTTCGTGGGGAAATTTGCACAAGGTCGTGGACGAAGTACTTCGCATGTCAATGGAGGGAAAAACGTCACCGAAACTAACCGGTACAACGTGCTCCCTTTTTTTTATCCATATCCCCCTTCAAATTGTATTTTATCGATAAAAGGGTTGAAGGAAATTTGGCGTGACGTCTGGGCTTGCATTTTTCCCTATTTTGAAATGGAGCAAAACGCTTTGGGAAATGGCTCCTCAAAACTTCTTATTAAACCGTCCCCCCAAAAGAAAACCCTGTAAAACGAGTTACAAGTGTGATTAATTAATTTTCTGCTTGCAAAATAAATTTTGACAAGTAATTTTCATTAAAATTCCCCAAAGTTTTTATGTAGAACGGACAACCTTCGAGCGTCTCTTGCAATTTTAGGCGAATCAATACTCGGCAAGGTGGAAATTTTCCATAACGCAGAGTAATACCCTAACCAAATAAAGTTTGTTGCGGCACCGCGAAATTTGTACCGCTTAACGAGAAAAAACTTTTTAGGTCAAACTGTTTACGACCGAATCATTTTTGATACCAGAAAAGCGACTTTTATTGCGTTCACCCTCGCCTTTTGTATTTTTAGTACGAGTGATGTTTTTCAAAAATTTTATTAATTTACGGTTTAGTTTTTTAGTTCCATGTTAAAACTTTAGACATATTTATTTATTTATTTATTTTATTGTAGAAGAATTGAGTGTTTTTCAACAAAATAAATAAATAAATAAAACTGTTTTTTTATATAGTTTTCAGGCAACTAATTTTTTTAATCATCAGTCCTATTCGATTTTGTATAAAATGTAAATAATGGGAAACCGCGGTAGGGGGGCAAAAAGGCACACAAATTCGAAAAAGCTTCAATCTTGAACCAAAAAAAAAATATTAAGGAATTAAAAATAATAAAAAGAGGAACTATTACAAATTTCAAATAGTTAAGTACAGTCGAACCTCAATAAGCCGAATTTTGTTTTTAGTTTCCTTTCAACTTCGACTTATCGAGGTTCGACTGTATTTAATTCTATCTCCTATTTTCAATTTTTAAAACTTTTATTTTAATTCTTAAAATCTCATATTGAATTTTTGACTAGTTTTTTCGGAAAAAAAAAAGCGTAAGAGTTTGTTGTAATTAATTATTTAATAGATAAAAGACGTTTCAAAATTAGATTTCGTAACTTGTTTAGACTAGCACCGAAATATCAGTTTACAAAATTCAAATAATAAATAAAATGCAATAAGAGGCCAGTTGTTAAATACTGCAACGATAAGATTGCATTAAAGCGCAGCGTTTATGCAGAAACAAATTAAATTATTAAACAAAGGTAATTTTCCATTCAACAGAATAGTAGTTTATTATTAACACTACGTGTCTCTACGTACTCTTCATTAACCCAAAGCAAAACGACTCGGGAATCAATTAAATTAATTTGTCAAAATTTGAAATTAATAATAAAAAAAAGTGTGCGCGCGGAGTCCTCGCACGACGAAAGTGAACCTTCTTGCTCATTAGCTATAGGTAGGGGAGACGGGGGTTGGAAGTCACAATTTTTTTCTTTTGCATTTATAGAGCACATGGTCTTAATTTATCAATGACATTTATATATCAATAGTGTATAGTTAATACAAAACTAAAACCGTTGCACGTCATTACTATAAATGACGTCACGCCGCGAACAGTGTTGTGAAACTGTGAGTTTTGCCGCAGATTATAGTATATGAATGGTTTGTTCTAAAAAGAACAGATTTTTGATCGCTTTGTGCACTATTTTTAAAACTCAATAAACATTAAAAAGGGCGAAAAACAGTTACAGAGGGATCGTGGCGAACTGTCAATAACAACAACGCAACGCCGCAACTTTGAGATCATGGCAGCCAATATTTCAATAGCAGCCAAATTCAAAATTGAATGCAATCGTATAGCCCCGAACGATCTGGCAGGTTGGTAGTGCTGATTCACTTCAATGACGTTAGCAATGACGTGCAACGGTTTTTTTTTCTATATGTATTCTAATTTAAGAAAAAATAAAGATTTTTTTTCTACCATTACCTAAAGAGAACATATTATAATTTTTATGAAAAAAGAAAAGTGTGACTTTTAACCCCGTGTCAGGGATGGTTGTCAGACGTTAAATAAAAGATGAAATACAAAACGAGAAAACAAATACCTATTCTATTCTAACCTATTCTATCTAACGAACTTAGGTTATGGTAACAAAAATGACAAATGTATAATTACAGCCAATCGTTTATGTAGTAAAACCCCTAAAAACCAATAAAAAAGACCGCACATATTCATGGTTGCTTTGCACTTGTGACTACTAGCCCCCGCTAACCTTAGACAACCTTCCCCAAAACAATTTTAGACAATTAACTCTCAAATTAAATTTAAATCAATGGTCATTTAAAAAACCATATAATGTATCATGGAACATATCTTAAACATCATAAATACACGAATAGGTATATCACTATGCAAAATTTAATTATACTTATGAGACTCAACAGAGATGCACAAAAAATTACTTTCATTGTACAAAAAAAAACAAACGCATATATTCCTTTTACGGTATTTCAGAACGAACTGAAGTGAAGTACGCAAGGAGGTATTGTGCCCGGGCTTCTTTGACATGGGTAAACAAATTTATTAATTCATTAGGTTTTTTGTTATGCTTAATGTGACAACCTACCCCTGAGACAACCATACCCCTAACACTTTTTAATAGGTAGTTGTTTTTGTTTCGAGATTAAAGCTTAATATGTAGCAAAATTGTAAACGATAGTGATGACATTATGTCATTAGTTATCCATAGCTTTTCTCTTCGGCTTAATTACCGCTTATGGCATAACGAGGTGCGAGTTATCGAGGGTCCACTGTAGTTCAAGATTAAATACGAATTATCTAATAAAATTTTAAATGAGCTGGGTCGTAAATCGAAACGAAAGGTCCTTTAAATTCGAGACCGAAATAGAAACCCTTTCCAAAAATCGATTTGAATTACTATAATGGCATAATAAATTAGATCGCTCCACAATAAAAACGAGAATGATTGCAACCGGATAAGTAGTCGGTAGTATTAATCTAATTATAGACGGTATTTATTTTTATTACAAATTATACGTTATTGTTGGCAAAGAAAAAGCAACACTTTTCTCTTATTGGCACTCGTACAATATTTAAAACCTTAACACATTCGCAAATTCACTCAAAATTTATTCGAACACGTATAACGCCGTTGGCACTTTTATACAGAACGCCCCAACATTTTGTTTACATAATTTTTTTTTCGACTCCAACGAGAGTTGAAATTATTGGCAGTATTAACAAAACATTCCGTTTCTACACGCAATAAAAATTATCGTGTTTTGTGTGTGACAACAGTTTCCTTTTTCCCATGTCGAAATTTAATTACTTTTTTTTGTTGTTCAAATGTAAATTTAAAAAAAGCACCTGGAGGAATTAGAATCGATCTGCTAATGCTTTTCAACCCTTCAGGAATTCATTTTTGTCTTGAGAAAATTTTAATTTTCCTTGGTGCTTTAAGCGATTTTTATTGTAGTTTAGTAATTATCGATTTTATGTTTAAAAACGTATATTTACTATAGCAATGAGTGGAAGAGAGCGAAAAGATACGATAATCGTGTAAGTGGGAGCGAGAGGGAACGATGTTAACTAATTTTTCGTTTATTTTATTGTGAATCATGCTGAAAATCGAGTGTGCACATTCGAGCTCAAAGTGGCACATTCCGATCTCGGGAAAATGAAGCGCGCCGCTCCGCGTCGCGCTTCATTTGCTTCCCTCGCTCGGAAATGTGCCACTTTTCGCTCGAATGCGCACATCTTTGTATTTATTAGATTTGTCTAGTTTGTGTTTCGCTATTCCCAAAGAAAAATTTTAATGTAGTTTAGTAAATATTGATTTTATGTTTAAAAACGTATATTTACTATAGCAATGAGTGGAAGAGAGTGAAAAGATACGATAATCGTGTAAGTGGGAGCGAGAGGGAACGATATTAACTAATTTTTCGTTTATTTTATTGTGAATTATGCTGAAAATCGAGTGTGCACATTCGAGCTCAAAGTGGCACATTCCGATCTCGGGAAAATGAAGCGCGCCGCTCCGCGTCGCGCTTCATTTGCCTCCCTCGCTCGGAAATGTGCCACTTTTCGCTCGAATGCGCACATCTTCGTGTTTATTGCATTAGTATAATTTACCGTGCGCTCCTTCAAATCAAAAATTTTAATTTAAATTAGTAAATATCGATTTTATATTCGAAAAACGTATTTATCATAGCAATGAGTGGAAGGGAGTGAGAAGATACTATTATAATCTATTATAATCTGGTTAATGAAAGTGAGAGGGGACGATAAAAATTAATCATTTAATTTTAATTGCCGCGAAATTAAATTGTATTTAAATAGGGAGGCAAGAATGACATTCTTGTTAGGTTTTCTTAATATTCGGTATGACATGTGACATTTAGTCACCTAGTATGCGGAAGGTTAAGGTAGATCAAAGAGTTGATACCGAAGAATAAAAATAAAATACTGCAAAACTAAAAAGCAGAAAAAATGTTTTTTTATGTTAATTTCGTAATTTTTTATAGAATTGGAAAATACAGTCGACTTTGATAATTCGAATTGAGAACTGTTTCCCGACAAAATGCCTATTTTAATTAATCATAATGTTTACGTCCAATATCTTCATATATCTTCAATATGTTCACTGAAATTTTAATGTTTCGTAATGCTCAAAAATTGTAGCCGTCTCAGCAAAGAAGCTTCACTTCAATAGATAACTAGACCTTGTGGAAGTTTGTATTAATATATTAACATAGAGGGTTGCTATAGATTTAATTCCAAGTTGTTATTAGTAACGTAAACTAACAATTAATAACAACGCCCCAAGTAATAATGGCTGCAGTACTGGGCGATGGAGATTGATAACACAGGCCAACGATGAAAAAACTTTTTTAATAATTTTACCTAATTCCTGTATTATTTTGTGTGCCGATTCCGAAAATAATCATAAAAAAGTCGAATCACCCGCCAATTGCCCACATTTTAATATTAAAAACAATATTTTATTATTTAAAATGTAAAAAACAATTTTTAATCATTAAAATGTTATTAGGTTGGCAATTTTGGCAATTGTTATGTTATAAGGTTGCCAATACATATTAGCAGTGCATGATCTGCCTTTCCTGATTTCGGTTTGTTCTTCTAATAGGGTAGAAGCACCGGTTTTGGATACTGTACCAGTTGTGGACATTTTTCACTTTATTTTGACAAATGTGAAATGTAAGAATTAACGATACCGCAATAAGTGTAATTAATATATCGTTAACTACAATAGAAACATCAATAATGTTTTTTTCGTATTTTTCAAGTTATTTTATTAAAATTACTCAAGTGTCTGAAACTGGGCCTAACGTGTCCAAAACCGGTACTTTTACCTTATATTATCTTCTGTAATAGTTCTGAGCCGTTTATTGATTATTCTAGGGTACATTTTGTAGGCTGTATTTAGTAAACAGATTCCTCTATAATTTTCACATAGCCCCCTGTTGCCTTTCTTAAATATTGGAACAATTTTTGCAGTTTTCTATTCTTTGGCTACAATACCTGCAAAGAATGGATGAAAAACGTATCCCAAAATAAATATATGGTATATTTGTTTTGGTAGTACGGGCCCAGAGGTAGAAGAGACGTAGGCCGACCTAGAAAAAGATGGTCAGATCAAATACAAGACCACCCTATATAAAACGAGTAACGTAACGGACTAATGAAGTCTAAAACACGAGAAAGAAGAAAAAAGATTATTTAAATCGTATTAATTTAAAATTATCATAAGTAAAAATTGTTACCTAATAAAAAAAAACTATGATTTATTTAATTTTTTTGTATCAAATTTTCTATTTTAAAAATATATAATGGATCTTATATTGTGAGAGATCTGAGGGTGATAAAAAAAATTGGATACCAAATTCGGTTTCAGCACCCAAAAATACATAAGATTTAGGTGAATTGGTATAAAAAGTTTTTACAAACATTTTGTTTGTTGGCCTGTGTAATGTTTCCGAACACAAAATCTAAATTTTTTTGCGAAAATTATAATCTGCCTGATCTAATTTGGAAATTTAACCCAATTATGAAATAATAGATACCTAATCAAATATATGCAAATTTGACCAATACATATGTATATTAATATTTTCAAAATTGGAGAAGTCACAACATATTTAATTATTGAAAAGACCAAATGTTAATCATTTTTTTTTCTGTGTGTTGCAGGTGCCTTTTTGATCCCCTTTTTCGTGATGCTAATTCTGGAAGGGATCCCGTTATTTTTAATAGAATTAGGAATCGGCCAAAAGATGCGATTGGGATCTTTGGGAGTTTGGAACACGATCCACCCCTGGCTGGGGGGCATTGGGATTTCCTCTTGCATTGTGACTTTTTTCGTTGCTCTCTATTACAACGTCATTATTACTTGGTGCTTCTACTATTTGTTTAACAGTTTCCAGGTAAAAATCTACAATTAGTTTTCCTTTCTTTTCCCGGGCTTTCTCTCTATTTTCTATCCAATTAAGAAACTTGTGAGTTTAGTTTTAATAACTTAATTCTATTTATTTACTCTCGCAGCAAGTTTTAATTAAAATAAAGCTCGCGCGAAGATTTCTCGAAATGTTTTCTAATTAATTTGCGAAAATTGCGTCGCCAAAGAATTTTGACCTCGCGCGCGCTTAAAGCAACATCGAAAATGAATAAACAATTTTATTGTTCTCGTTTGATTTTAATACAAGAGTTTTCTAAACGAGCATTTAACTCGCTTTTAAATTAATTATCGTACACCAATAATTGCTTTTTGAATCTAAAGATTGACGAACTTTATTTTGGTATTTTAAGAAATAAGTACCCCTTGGTGATTTAGAAAAAAAATAATTAAGTGCTCAAAAAAAAAGAAATAAGTTTCGCAGTAGCTGGATATTGACTCGACTATTTTTCCTAAAATTGCTCTTTTAATGTTTAGTCCAAAATAATAATTTTTAGATTTTTTAAATATATATATAATAATACAATACCTATATTATATGATATTATATTATAATATACTTATTATATTTTTAATAATTTTTTAAATATTTATAATTATATAATACCTATATAATATATTATACTATAGAATTAGAATATACTTTATTATATTTTTAATAATTTTTTAGTCGCCCCTTCCATGGTCAGAATGCCCACCATTGAACGACACAAGTGGAAATGGCTTAGAATGTGCGTCGTCGTCAGAAACGGAATTCTTTTGGTACCGAACAACTTTAGACGCATCGGCGTCGATCGACGACCCCGGGGCGCCAAAGTGGTGGATCGTCTTGTGTCTTTTACTCGCATGGGTTACCGTGTTTTTTATTGTTATGAAAGGAATTCAAAGTTCCGGAAAGGTATATCGAAGTACATTGCATCAAGTTGCCTCAATTGGGTCCCACCAAAAAAAATGAAATAAATTTAGTTAATGGGGGGCACGAAATACCCAAATCAATTTTGGAATATTAAAAGAACTATTTGTTTATTTTTAATTAAATCATTGAAATAGAATTTTGATTTATTATTATTATTATTTTGCGATAAAGGAGGGACCTTTCTATATTTAAGAAAATATATACCAAAACTCTCAATAATATTTTATGATTTTTAACACAAAAGGGATTTTGTTTGTTGGCCTGTGTAATGTTTCCGAACACAAAATCTAAATATGTTAATGTTCACTGGAATTGGACACAATAAAACACAAATTGTTAACTTGCAACGTTTCGTTTCTTTATTGAAACTTTATCAAGCAACTGAAAATTAACAAACTATAACAACAATAACTACAAGTATTTTATAAAATAATATAAATTATAAAATACCTTAACAACACAAAAAGGAAGTTAACCATTAAAACTCAATAATTCTACATGTGTCAAAATGAAAGATTTTTAAATATGAAAGATTGCAACTATGATTCTAAATAATTATATACGTCAAAATGAAAGTTTTTTTTTAAAAAATATGAAAGATTGTAACTATGATTCTAAATAATTACATGAAAGGCTGTAACTATGATTCTAAAAAGAAAATTATTTGTAGTTGTATAATTTTGATTTAAATTTTATGATTAATTTTAGTTTTATGTTTTAATTTTATTTAAGATGTCATTATATATTAAACTAAGGCCTTGAGTATCCGAACGCAAATTTACAGTTTTATTAATTTTGATATAAACCATTTCACTTAAATTTCTTTTATGTATATTTTGTTCACGATGTAAAATGGAAACGTTTTCAAATTGGAATTGATGTCCAACATCAAAATGGTGCATAGCTAATGCTGTTTTGTTTGGTTTAACATAATTTATATTTTTACAATCATTTTTATGTTGTTTTAATCTTTCTTCAAGTCTTTCATGTAATTATTTAGAATCATAGTTACAATCTTTCATATTTTTAATAAAAAAAACTTTCATTTTGACGTATATAATTATTTAGAATCATAGTTGCAATCTTTCATATTTAAAAATCTTTCATTTTGACACATGTAGAATTATTGAGTTTTAATGGTTAACTTCCTTTTTGTGTTGTTAAGGTATTTTATAATTTATATTATTTTATAAAATACTTGTAGTTATTGTTGTTATAGTTTGTTAATTTTCAGTTGCTTGATAAAGTTTCAATAAAGAAACGAAACGTTGCAAGTTAACAATTTGTGTTTTATTGTGTCCAATTCCAGTGAACATTAACATATTATAAGATATTGGACGTGAACATTATGATTAATTTAAAACCTGGAGGCAATTTCACTGAACTGAAAATTAATTATGGTGATTGTACATGCAAAAAAATGAAAGATTGGTTTAATGACAAAAAGAGATTAGCAGCTATAAGAAATAGACGGATTTTCTTATTACAATGCCGCTCGAAAAAAATATATCCTAAACATATTGTTAATAATTTAAGATGTCTATATTCTTTGTTTTAGATGAACATCCATTTAAAAACGACATACAAAATCTTTCGTTAAAATTACGGAAATCCATTTTAAATTTAGAAATCAAAATCACGGTATGGAAAACGAATCAATTAATGGAAATTTGTAATAATCATGAATTGAATATTAACAAGATTCTTAACATTGACGATTTTAATTCATGGAAATTAATGTTGATAGATTTTATGAAAAACAGTTCGTGATGATTAAAGAAACAAATTTGAGGAAAATTAATAGTTTGATCACTGATTCTAATGTAATAAAAGTAAATACCATGAAGAGAGTAGTATTTCAAATTATACGGAATTACAACTTCCGAAAACGTAAAAGAATTTTATGTGTGGATCCAAAATTTGGTTTACCTCCTAAGAGAAGTGACATACATCCTGTCATCCTAATTAAAGACATTGAACATTGCATCAATAATTTACCTTCAAAAGAAACGGATCCGAAACTTATTGATAATGAACGTACATTATTACGTTCAAAGGTATCAAATTTAATTAATAATTTTTATAACAAACCAGAACCGAAACATCTGGATCAGTTTAGCAGAGACATTATTGAAACAAAAAAATTCTTGTCTTTGAATCAGAATGTAATTGTTACCAAATCTGATAAGGGGAATGGAACAGTAATTATGTATAAGGATGAATATAGAAAAACATTACAAGAAATGTTACAGGATGAAGTGATATACAAAATTATTAATAAAGACCCGACCATTAAGTTTGAAAAAATGGCTAATGATTTGTTGGTAAAGCTAAATAAGAATTTGGTTATTGACAATTGTACTATGAAGAACTTAAAAACGCATAATGCTGTAGCACCTCGTTTGTACGGTTTACGGAAAACGCACAAAGAGGGTTGCAAACTTAGACCTGTTGTTTGCTGTATTGGTTCTCCTAGTTACAAGATATCGAAATTATTACATCGTTTATTAACACCTTTAATAGCGACGTATGAATTTAGATTAAAAAATTCATTTGAATTCGTAGATGAAATTAAAAATATAGTTTTACCAACAAATTACGTTTTGGTATCGTTAGACGTGGTATCCCTATTCACTAATATTCCACAGACACTTGTACTGGATATAATTGACAAAGATTGGGATATTTTGTCTGAAGTTCTAACAATATCAAAAAATATGCTTATTGAACTTATCAAATTTTATTTTAATTCCAGTTATCTGTTATTTGATGGTAAATTTTATCTTCAATGTGATGGAAGTAGTATGGGTAACCCAGCCAGCCCAGTGATAGCTGATTTAGTGATGAATTATATTGTTAAGAAAGTTTTAACAACTTTACCTTTCAAAATTCCAATTTTAAAACTTTATGTAGATGATAGTTTTATGGCTATTCCTAAAGATAAAGTTGATCTCACACTATCAAGTTTCAACAACTTCCATCCAAGAATTCAATTTACCATGGAAATTGAAGATAATTGTTCTCTTTGTTTTTTAGATGTAAAAATAAATAGAGGTTCAGATGGAAAATTAAAAACGAATTGGTATCAAAAGCCTACCAGTTCAGGGCGATTATTAAACTACTATTCTAATCACCCAATGAGTCAAAAGATAGGTGTAATTAAAGGTCTTATGGATAGAGCTTTACGGTTAAGCCATGAAGATTTTTATGAAGATAATATACTACGCATGAAAAATCTTCTTATTAATAATAATTACCCTATAAAACTCATTAATCGATTTATAAATAATTATAAATTGGTAAATAACAAAAAAGATGTCCAACAAATAACAACATACTTTAAATTTCCTTACATCAAAGAATTGTCCAGTAGTATAGATCGTTTTATTAGACCAAGAGGTGGAAAACTAGCATTTTATAATATAAAAACAATTAATACAGTGTATAGCAAATTAAAAGATCCAATTCCTCTTCTTCAACAATCTGGTTTGATTTATAAAATACCATGTAGCTGTGGAAGTAGTTACATTGGTCAAACAAATCAAAGACTTGAAGAAAGATTAAAACAACATAAAAATGATTGTAAAAATATAAATTATGTTAAACCAAACAAAACAGCATTAGCTATGCACCATTTTGATGTTGGACATCAATTCCAATTTGAAAACGTTTCCATTTTACATCGTGAACAAAATATACATAAAAGAAATTTAAGTGAAATGGTTTATATCAAAATTAATAAAACTGTAAATTTGCGTTCGGATACTCAAGGCCTTAGTTTAATATATAATGACATCTTAAATAAAATTAAAACATAAAACTAAAATTAATCATAAAATTTAAATCAAAATTATACAACTACAAATAATTTTCTTTTAGAATCATAGTTACAGCCTTTCATGTAATTATTTAGAATCATAGTTACAATCTTTCATATTTTTTAAAAAAAACTTTCATTTTGACGTATATAATTATTTAGAATCATAGTTGCAATCTTTCATATTTAAAAATCTTTCATTTTGACACATGTAGAATTATTGAGTTTTAATGGTTAACTTCCTTTTTGTGTTGTTAAGGTATTTTATAATTTATATTATTTTATAAAATACTTGTAGTTATTGTTGTTATAGTTTGTTAATTTTCAGTTGCTTGATAAAGTTTCAATAAAGAAACGAAACGTTGCAAGTTAACAATTTGTGTTTTATTGTGTCCAATTCCAGTGAACATTAACATATTATAAGATATTGGACGTGAACATTATGATTAACAAAATCTAAATTTTTTTGCGAAAATTATAATCTGCCTGATCTAATTTGGAAATTTAACCCAATTATGAAATAATAGATACCTAATCAAATATATGCAAATTTGACCAATACATATGTATATTAATATTTTCAAAATTGGAGAAGTCACAACATATTTAATTATTGAAAAGACCAAATGTTAATCATTTTTTTTCTGTGTGTTGCAGGTGCCTTTTGATCCCCTTTTTCGTGATGCTAATTCTGGAAGGATCCCGTTATTTTTAATAGAATTAGGAATCGGCCAAAAGATGCGATTGGGATCTTTGGGAGTTTGGAACACGATCCACCCCTGGCTGGGGGGCATTGGGATTTCCTCTTGCATTGTGACTTTTTTCGTTGCTCTCTATTACAACGTCATTATTACTTGGTGCTTCTACTATTTGTTTAACAGTTTCCAGGTAAAAATCTACAATTAGTTTTCCTTTCTTTTCCCGGGCTTTCTCTCTATTTTCTATCCAATTAAGAAACTTGTGAGTTTAGTTTTAATAACTTAATTCTATTTATTTACTCTCGCAGCAAGTTTTAATTAAAATAAAGCTCGCGCGAAGATTTCTCGAAATGTTTTCTAATTAATTTGCGAAAATTGCGTCGCCAAAGAATTTTGACCTCGCGCGCGCTTAAAGCAACATCGAAAATGAATAAACAATTTTATTGTTCACGTTTTCTAAACGAGCATTTAACTCGCTTTTAAATTAATTATCGTACACCAATAATTGCTTTTTGAATCTAAAGATTGACGAACTTTATTTTGGTATTTTAAGAAATAAGTACCCCTTGGTGATTTAGAAAAAAAATAATTAAGTGCTCAAAAAAAAAGAAATAAGTTTCGCAGTAGCTGGATATTGACTTGACTATTTTTCCTAAAATTGCTCTTTTAATGTTTAGTCCAAAATAATAATTTTTAGATTTTTTAAATATATATATAATAATACAATACCTATATTATATGATATTATATTATAATATACTTATTATATTTTTAATAATTTTTTAAATATTTATAATTATATAATACCTATATAATATATTATACTATAGAATTAGAATATACTTTATTATATTTTTAATAATTTTTAGTCGCCCTTCCATGGTCAGAATGCCCACCATTGAACGACACAAGTGGAAATGGCTTAGAATGTGCGTCGTCGTCAGAAACGGAATTCTTTTGGTACCGAACAACTTTAGACGCATCGGCGTCGATCGACGACCCCGGGGCGCCAAAGTGGTGGATCGTCTTGTGTCTTTTACTCGCATGGGTTACCGTGTTTTTTATTGTTATGAAAGGAATTCAAAGTTCCGGAAAGGTATATCGAAGTACATTGCATCAAGTTGCCTCAATTGGGTCCCACCAAAAAAAATGAAATAAATTTAGTTAATGGGGGGCACGAAATACCCAAATCAATTTTGGAATATTAAAAGAACTATTTGTTTATTTTTAATTAAATCATTGAAATAGAATTTTGATTTATTATTATTATTATTTTGCGATAAAGGAGGGACCTTTCTATATTTAAGAAAAATATATACCAAAACTCTCAATAATATTTTATGATTTTTAACACAAAAGGGGATTTTGGTATGACTGTTATATTATTTGATTAATTTTGTCTTTTTGTAGGTGGTATATTTTACATCCCTCTTTCCATATGTAGTATTGACTATATTTTTTATAAAAGCACTGACTTTGGATGGTGCTGGTGCTGGTTTAAAACATATGTACACTCCAAAGGTAAATGTTAAATCCAGGTGGGATATAAATTTAGTTTCTTTGTTAACTCTAACACGTATTTTTAGTTCGTTTTTAATTTAATTCTCCTCCAACTTTTCCCAATCTCTTAATTTTATTAGAGCAAAAAATTATTACAGTAGTCTCCAGTAAATTTTACAAAAATTTAAATACTTATTGATAAGTAAATATTGATTTTTAAGTAAAACCACAGATATTGAAATAGTAAAAAAAAATATTTGGAAAGTGGAGAGGCTATAATAATTTTACTTGAATTAACAGTAAAGCCTCAATTATCCGGACCTCAGTTATACGGATTCGCGATGATCCGGATTGTCAACCGCGTTCGGACTGGTTGCGACAATTAAACCTCGGTATTTCAATATCTTCAATTATTAAGGAGTAGGAGAGACCGGGTATGGTTGTCTCACGAGTAGGTTGTCACATTAACCATAACAGAAAACCTAATGAATTAATAAATTTGTTTACCCGTGTCAAAGAAGGCCGAGCACAATACCTCCTTGCGTACTTCACTTCAGTTTGCTCGAAATACCGTATAAGAAATATATGCGTTTGTTTTTTTTTGTACAGTCAAAGTAATTTTTTGTGCATCTCTGTTGAGTCTCATAAGTATAATTAAATTTTGCATAGTGATATACCTATTCGTGTATTTATGATGTTTAAGATATGTTTCATGATATCATTATATGGTTTTTTAAATGACCATTGATTTAAATTTATTTTGGTAGTTAATTGTCTAAAATTGTTTTGGGGAAGGTTGTCTAAAGTTAGCGAGGGCTAGTAGTCACAAGTTCACAGCAACCACGAATATGTGCTGCCTTTTTTATTGGTTTTTAGGGGTTTTACTACATAAACGATCGGCTTTAATTATATATTTGTCATTTTTGTTACCATAACCTAAGTTCGTTAGATAGAATAGGTTAGAATAAAATAGGTATTTGTTTTCTCGTTTTGTATTTTACCTTGTATTTAACGTCTGACAACCATCCGACACGGGGTTAAAAGTTACACTTCTCTTTTTTTATAAAAATTATAATATGTTCTCATTAGATAATGGTAGAGAAAAAGTCTTTATTTTGTCTTAAACTAGAATAAATACACTATCTATTGGTATATAAATGTTATTGATAAATTAAGACCATGGGCTCTATAAATGCAAAAGAAAAAAATTGTGACTTCCAACTTCGGTCTCCCCTACTTTCGAATGTTTACTAATTCGCATTTTTGATTAATTAAAATTGTATATGAGTAAAATTTTCTGAAGTGGGCCACCAAGAATCAACTAGTTGATCTTTATATCATCTTTTGCAGATTGTTGAATGTTTATAGGTCAAAATTAATGTCTCCAAATATTTTTGGGTAATTTTCATTTTTGTAAACATATTAAACAAATTAGTTTTATGGCACATTTTGTATACACTGTTGTAATTCGATTTCATTTATGGATTAATTCAATTTTGAAATATAAAAAAATATTTATACGATACATAGGGGGTGCATCAAAATTTTAGAATCACTTGGGTGGGGTTATGTTAAATAAAAGGTTGGGAAATAGGAGTCAAAATTCGGAAAAAGTTAAAGTATTTTGATTTCATGTACGAGATGAAGTTCTCCATCTAGTCTAGTTTAAAAGTACTAAAGTAGAAATGTGGTTTTTGGTAAAAAATACCCTACTGTAATTTTTAAATAAAAGAAAAGCGAGAAGTGGTACATTTAGTTCACTTTGATTTAATTAATATTATTTGCAAGAGAGAAGAATAAGATAGGCAAATTCAATTATTAAGGAGTATGTGCACTTTCAAGCGAAAACTTTTTCAGAATAGAAAATCTGCATTTGAAGGATTTGTTATTAATATACTCGAATCCAATAAACACAAAGATGTGCGCATTCGAGCGAAAAGTGGCACATTTCCGAGCGAGGGAGGCAAATGAAGCGCGACGCGGAGCGGCGCGCTTCATTTTCCCGAGATCGGAATGTGCCACTTTGAGCTCGAATGTGCACACTCGGTTTTAAGCACGATTCAAAATAAAATAAACGAACAATTAGTTAACATCGTTCCTTCTCGCTCACTCTTACACGTTTATCGTATCTTTTCACTCTCTTCCACTCATTGCTATAGTAAATATACGTTTTTAAACATAAAATCGATATTTACTAAACTACATTAAAATTGTTCATTGGAAATAGCGAAACAAAAACTACACAAATGTAATAAATGCGAAGATGTGCGCATTCGAGCGAAAAGTGGCACATTTCCGAGCGAGGGAGGCAAATGAAGCGCGACGCGGAGCGGCGCGCTTCATTTTCCCGAGATCGGAATGTGCCACTTTGAGCTCGAATGCGCACACTCGGTTTTAAGCACGATTCACAATTATTAACTTATTTTCTTAGACGACTGACTTCAACTGTCGTATTTTCGTTAGCTGTGCTAAAATTCGTTTTTTTCTATACATTCAATTAACCGAATTTTCGATTATCCGAATAATAATTAGTCCGTATAACCGAGTTTCCACTGTACCTAAATTTTAAATTGACCCTACTAAAAAATACTAAGCCAAATCGCATAACATAGACGTGATGTAGTTTAATTAGAATTTTAGTGACGTCATTGTTTGTTTTTCAGCTAAAAAAATTATTGGACCCTCAGGTATGGCTAGATGCGGCAACGCAAGTATTTTACTCATTCGGATTAGCGTTTGGTTCGTTAATAGCATTCGGATCGTACAATCCCCCCAAAAATAACTGTGTTAGAGATGTAATTTTAGTATCCATTTGTAATGCTTTCACTGCTATCTATGCAAGTGCAGTGATTTTCGCCATTCTTGGCTTCAAGGCTGTGACCAATGTGAATAATTGTATTATCAGGTAATTTGTCTTCGTTAACCTCCCAAACCATTAATAATACCATTAATAATCTTCACTATTTTGCAGTAATAAAGGAAAATTGGAAATCGCAGGGCTAGGGTTCAGCAACATGACTGACGCAACCTATAATTCCATCATTGGAAATCTCACAGATGAGAAATTCGAAAAGTTGCATTTGAGAACCTGTTCCTTATCCGACCAACTCGAAAACGTAGGTGGGGTGGGTGTACCAGTCCCAAGCCAGGTACCAGTGGTTGACCACTCGCATGTTCGATTGAATAAATTAAGAAATGCGGGCATTTTTGAAGAATTCAACTGTTTTGTTACGTGGCTCCTAGACTGTTAACAACCTTCCAAACGTATTTAAAAATTTAGTGTTTATTTAAGAGCTATGAGCGCAGTGGTCAACCTTAGGCCACAGATTAGAGAGTAGACAAATATCTCAGTCTTTTGTTCTCTGAGATTTGAAAACCAGAGGTGACAAACAGACATGCGCTAAAATTTTCACATAGGCGCACTGCCCCTAATTCTAAAAAAAGAAGATACCTTCAGTTTTATGGTTACTTATACAGGTTTGTTTTTATTTAGTAATTTACTAATAAATATTATAATTAACAAAGTTACTTCGCGATTTGTTATAAAAGGTTTTCCTTAATACTTTATTTATACTACAATTTTTTTTTTACTTATTTCAAACCTTTTAAATTATATTTTGCACAAATTTGTATATAAGTAAAGCCCTGTAAGGTTTGTATTGCTTAATATTTTTGTTTTTTTAGTTTCTGTTAAAAATAAGAATATTTGTGATAGTGTATGAGAAACCCGTACACACGCCTATGGTGACTTTTCTATCATATGTTCTTGCGCAGAGGCTCATTTTGTTGTGCGCAGAGGGTAATGGCTTACAAACGAGAACAATAGAATACGTCATCAGTGGGATATCTGTCTACTCTCTAATCTGTGCTTAGGCTTAACTGGTTTGGGACTGGTACACCCACCCTGGTTTAATTTTTACGTTTCGTTTTGATTTTGATGGCGATTTGTTTGTAGGCTGCCGAAGGAACGGGACTGGCGTTTGTGGTTTTCACGCAGGCCATCGTCGAGCTACCCATCGCCCCCTTTTGGGCTATTATATTTTTTCTAATGCTGCTTTCGCTCGGGCTGGGCTCGCAGATTGGTATTTTAGAAGGGATGCTGTGTACCGTTTTCGATATAGAAATATTTAAAAGGATGCGAAAACCTTACATAACAGGTATGGTGAACAAATTATGTTTCTCTGGCGAGCAAAAATGTGATTATGTTTCAATTGAATCATTTCAAGATATCAAAGAATTTATTTAAAATTGAATGTACAGTAAAGGCTCGCGGGGCGACCATCTCTTTATGGAGACCACCTCTAAAAGGGGGTGGTATGCTTCAGAACAGATATATCGTAATTTAATTCTTTTTATAAAGACCATAGGGCGATAAGCAAGGTACAAATGCCTTTTGTAAATATCTTAATGATATTCTATGGATACTGTACAAATATAAAGATCTTGAAAATTTCACACCTTGATCTATATTGGTCTCCTCAAAAAGCCAAAATAAGTAAAAATTGGAAAATATTATTATTTTTTGGATTGAGTGCACTAATTTTTTGAAAATTTTGTGTTATGCAAGCGATAGAAAGCCTTTCTCTTACTTTTTGAATTTCTATTATGATACATTTTGAAAAAATATTTTTTCTTTATTACATTAAATATATTAAATATAACGCCCGTTAAAATTTAATAAAAATATATTTCTTCTTATAGTAGTTTTTTTAATTGTTAAAAGTTGTACTATAGGTAAGGGTTTTAAATCAAACACAAGGGATCGACTTAAACGATCAAGACCAATTTATATTTGCTCAAAGATGACCATTTTTCAACTCAGGGCCAAATTTTCATAAAACCATGCTATCAGCAAAGACCTAAGGGGCAACCATTTAGCGCAAGCTAAAGTGCCTCATACTCATGAATAACTTGACCCCGCAATTAAAAAAATCTCTGATGGGTTCATTAATTTAATTAAATAACGAATGTTTTTTTAAAATCGGTAGCTATGTAAATAAATATATTAAAAAAAATGCAGTATCATCGACGATATTTATTTTTGCTATACGAGATGTGTATTTTTGGTTAATTTTTTAAGACACTGATATTATAGTCAAAAATAACTAATTCTTTTTATACACACAAAAAGTAATTTATCTAAAATACTCCTACATCCCGTTTTTCTCCAAAAATAGGTTCGAAAAATCAGTACAATAATTTTACTCGTTTTCTCTCACTCGTACCGACAAGATTATTGTATCTTTTTGCTCACTCCCACTCATTGCTATGGTAAAAATACGTTTTTTGAATATAAAATCGTTATTTATTAAATTGAATTAAAATTTTTGATTTTAAGGAGCGTAGGATAAATTAGACCAGTGTTTCCCAACCGTTTTGTTCCATGCCCCACCTAAGCTTTTAAAAATTTATTATGTCCCCTCATGTAACATATGCATAATTTTTAATATTCAAAATTTTTAATTATTCACTAAGTAGCCTAAACGATGGACTTTAGGAAGAAATCACGAGGAAGGTATTAAAAAAAACTAAGAGACTAAGAGCCCCCATATGGTTAAATTTACATTCTGGAAAAGACCATTTTTTCAATTGCCCCCCTGTGGGGCGTGGGTCCCACGTTGGGAAACACTGAATTAGACGAATTTTTATCAAACCATGCGATCAGCAAAGATCTAAGGGGCGACCATTTGGCACAAGCTAAAGTGCCCCTACTCATGAATAACTTCCATTATTCAATTTTAATAAAGTTGATTTCCAAATTATATTTTTATTAAATTCTAATAGGCGTTCTATTTCATTGTAAAAACAATTTTTTTTATTATTATCTCTAATGTAAGAGATTTCAGCGTATTATTTATGTGGTAATAATAGTATAATTTGTAATTTAGGTAGAATTTGTTAAAAATTCGATTTTTTAGTAATAAAAATAGTTTTTATTATTTTTAACTATGGCGTACCATTAAGAAAATTTTGAAAAAATTCTGAGTGATTATAGGTCATATAAGAAATGTAAAAATGATCAAAAGTATGATCAAAAAGTATCATAATAAAAATTTAAAAAGTAAGAGAAAATAATTTTTGTGATCAACAATTTATTAAGCTAAAAATTGGTCCATGGTGTCCGTAAAAGCTCTCTATAGCCTGCATAACATAATAAATTTGCAAACAACTCTGTTCACTTAATCCAAAGAAAAAATTATATTTAAATTTTTACTTATTTGGACTTTTTGAAAAGACCAACGATCCAACCGATATAAATCCAAAATGAATGTAAACAAATCCAATGAAGATGTGTATTTTTGGTTAATTTTTTAAGACAAATCATTGGATGACACTAATATTATAGTCAAAAATAAGTACTTCTTTCTATTTTTATTAAACACAAAAAGTAATTCATCTAAAATACTCCTACATCACGATTTTCCCCAAAAATAGGTTCGAAAATCAGTACAATAATTTTACTCGTTTCCTCTCACTCGTATCGACAAGATTGTTGTATATTTTTGCTCACTCTCACTCATTGCTATGGTAAAAATTCGTTTTTTGAATATAAAATCGTTATTAATTAAATTGAATTAAAATTTTTGATTTGAAGGAGCGTAGGATAAATTAGACGAATGTAATAAATACGAGGATGTGCACGTTCGAGCGAAAAGTGGCACATTTCCGAGCGAGGGAAGCAAATGAAGCGCGACGCGGAGCGGCGCGCTTCATTTTTCCGAGATCGGAATGTGCCACTTTGAGCTCGAATGTGCACACTCCGTTTTAAGCACGATTCACAATAAAATAAACGAATAATTAATTAACATCGTTCCCTCTCGCTCACACTTACACGATTATCGTATCTTTTCGCTCTCTTCCACTCATTGCTATAGCAAATATACATTTTTAAACATAAAATCGATATTTACTAAACTACATTAAAATTTTTCATTGGAAATAGAGAAACAAAAACTAGATAAATCGAATAAATGCAAAGATGTGCGCATTCGAGCGAAAAGTGGCACATTTCCGAGCGAGGGAGGCAAATGAAGCGCGACGCGGAGCGGCGCGCTTCATTTTCCCGAGATCGGAATGTGCCACTTTGAGCTCGAATGTGCACACTCGATTTTAAGCGCGATTCACAACATTTAATTGACTTCCAAAATAATACTACTTTATTTAATCTAAAAATAGTATTGCTTTATTCCATTCGCATTGACTATCTTCTACAAAAGACCAATTTGAGGAAGAACCGACACTGGTCGCGTTAGAGAAGTTTTACTGTATGTTGCTTGCTCGCGTTCTCTTCGTCACGAGCAATTCTCTTTTATTATTTAATTAAATTACAAATTTATTGATCTTCCTTTCAAATTAAAATTGTATTTGAAAGGACTACAAGTCATACACGGTCATTCACTGGTCGCACGGTCACAGATCGAACTGTTCCCCCTACCCATTCACCTTACTAAGTTGAATTTTTTGCAGGATTCGTGTGCATCACTTGCTTCTTCATCGGATTAATCTTCACAACCGGCGCCGGCGAATATTGGCTAAAAATGTTCGACTCCTTCGCTGGGACCATTGGATTAGTTGTGGTAGCCCTGACGGAAATGATCGCCGTGGTCTACGTCTACGGCTACGAGAAATTCACCAAGGACATCTACGACATGACCGGTCACAAGTTAGGGTGGTTTTGGCTTATAACTTGGCGCTTTTGGCACCGGCCATAATGCTCATCATTCTGGTATCGTCCATTATATTTATGTTCATCGACCATCCGAAGTACCAAGCGTGGAATAAGGACTTGGTAAGTGCTTCAATTAAACTTTTGATTAGACCTTTGTATAAGCAAAAACTGATAAATTCTTTTCTTAGGGGCAGACCGTGGCCGTGCCGTACCCAGGATGGGCTTTAGCCATAGCCATCATGATGATATTAGCAGGAATTTTACCGATACCCATGGTGTTCCTATTGAGACGCTACCAATGCCTAAAGATCGACATCAACATCCACGAAGGCTCCATAAGACGCATCGACACCACAGTTTCAACGAAAGAAATGATGACCGACGTCGACGTAAGTATTTTCAAAACCATATACATTTTGGTTTTTATTTCGATCAATCAGTCGAACGGCTGCCATTGAAAAAACCTTTTTTTTTTAAAGCAATTAATTGTTTAATGTAGTAGATGGCGCGCTTTATGTTCAAACCTGAGCAGTCCTTTGAAATCTAAACTCTTTGTGTACAATAACGACAAAAAACACAATTAATTAATTAATTGCCGTGTTGCCAGTTAGTTGTTTGATGATGGATGGCGTTCCTAAGCTAATTTGTAAACCTATTAACTGCTAACCATTCTTATGAATAGGAACAAATAACAAGTCCAGATGGTCCCGATCTTACGACCTCGAATACTATCAAAAATAAATTTACTATCGGAGACTTTGAGGTTTAATTGTAAGTAGCATTGATGTCGAGATCCTCTACGTGCATGAAGATTTTATTTATTTATTTATATTAGAAAAAAGAAATCTATGCTGCATGCAGATAAATTTTTAAAGAATGAGGAATGGAGGAGCATTTGGTTCTGTGCTATGAGAAAAGCTTTGTTTTGATTTTAAGGCGGCCCATACACGTGCAATATTGTTGCGCAATCGTCGGCTTTGTGCAATAAAGTTGCTCGTGTGGTAATGGTATCGAACGGTCGTGCAATGCGAGAAATAGTTTACCGTGTACTGACAGTACAGTGCAATACTGTACAGACGAGGAGAGGAGTGGGCCGAAATGGCCAAAACAGATGAGAAGAGGCTCATTTTGGATTTTATTGTTGTGTAGGGGCTCTATGGGACGTTAAAAGTGAAGACAATAGTAAAAAAACATTTTTTTTGGGTTACGCCTACGTTGATCAAAATACAACAAATTTCAGTATAACTCAACATGCCCACTATGTCAAAAATACCCAGCATATGGATTTATTTCGCAATGGTATGGTAAAGTCTATGCCCGCTACGCACAATATATTGCAGAGCCCTGCAATACCATATACGCACGATCAACTTTCTTGCACAAACCTATTATTACATAATAACATTGTACATCTATGGGCAGCCTCTATTTTTTAGTGCAATCTATTTGCGCAATAATATTGTACGTGTATGGGCCGCTTAAGCTATTGATGGACGAGAGGCAGAAAACAATCGTGATAAATGATAATGAAAATAGAACATTAACGAATTAACCATTTTACTACACTGACTACTGTCAAGTTTTAATTAGCACCAACGAGAAGCCCAGAACCATAGACATAGATAAATTGGGCACTTCTATTAAATTTTCAAAAACAAATTAAAACAGTAGGTAATAAGAAATCTAAAAAAGGAGCAACAATATAGGGGAGATCGGGTATGGTTGTCTCACGGGTAGGTTGTCACATTAACAATAACAGAAAACTTAATGAATTAATAAATTTGTTTACTCGTATCAAAGAAGCCCGAGCACAATACCTCCTGGCGTACTTTACTTCAGTTTGCTCTGAAATACCGTATAAGAAATATATGCGTTTGTTTTTTTTGTACAGTGAAAGTAATATTTTGTGCATCTCTGTTGAGTCTCATAAGTATAATTAAATTTTGCATAGTGATATACCTATTCGTGTATTTATGATGTTTGAGATGTTTCATATCATTATATGGTTTTTTAAATCACCATTGATTTAAATTGAGTTAATTGTCTAAAATTGTTTTGGGGAAGGTTGTCTAAGGTTAGCGGGGGCTAGTAGTCACAAGTGCAAAGCAACCATGAATATGGGCGGCCTTTTTTATTGGTTTCTAGGGTTTTACTACATAAACGATTGGCTGTAATTATACATTTGTCATTTTTGTTACCATAACCTAAGTTCGTTAGATAGAATAGGTTAGAATAGAATAGGCATTTATTTTCTCGTTTTGTATTTTACCTTTTATTTAACGTCTGACAACCATCCCTGACACGGGGTTAAAAGTCACACTTCTCTTTTTTCATAAAAATTATATGTTCTCTTTAGATAATGGTAGAGAAAGTCTTTATTTTTTCTAAAACTAGAATAAATACACTATCTATTGATATATAAATGTTATTGATAAATTAAGACCATGGGCTCTATAAATTCAAGAGAATAAAAATTGTGACTTCTTACCCCGGTCTCCCTTACATTAAACTTTTTCATTGAAAATAGCGAAACACAAACTAGACAAATCTAATAAATGCGAAGATGTGCGCATTCGAGCGAAAAGTGGCACATTTCCGAGCGAGGGAGGCAAATGAAGCGCGACGCGGAGCGGCGCGCTTCATTTTCCCGAGATCGGAATGTGCCACTTTGAGCTCGAATGTGCACACTCGGTTTTAAGCACGATTCACAATAAAATACACAAACAATTAGTTAATATCGGTCCTTCTCGCTCACACTTACGCGATTATCGTATCTTTTCGCTCTCTTCCACTCATTGCTATGGTAAAAATACGTTTTTATACATAAAATCCATATTTACTAAACTACCTATTTCTTCTGCTTGTTGGAAAAATGCTTCTTTAATTTAAGACCATGGGCTATATAAATGCAAGAGAAAAAAATTGTGACTTCCAACCCCGGTCGCCCCTACTGCACTTAAAAGAATTTAAATAAATGCTTCAAGAGAAATTCAAATAATATTATTATTTTACTATTTTATTAATAGCATTTATGGCAAATTTTGAAAAACAGTTTTTAAATTATTATTTTTTAAATAAATGTTATTTTAAGTTATTATGTCTATAATTAGTTAATTTGCACAAACTATTTTCGGGGAGTTGGGACGTGGTTCCCCTCAGGGTTAGGGGGTGAGGGTAGTCACGGCTCGCGTAGGCAGGGTCGCATCCCTAAAGTGGACCCCTCTTCCGTCGGGGTCGCAGAAGAGTGTCTACCCGCTACCTTTCAAGAAATAACCCGAAACAATTTTTTTTTCAATATAAGGGGGCATCTTAATTAAATTATTTCTAAAAACGCATTATAACGGTACAAAGTTAACAGAACATGCAAATACAGTGAATATTTGCTGATGTAAAATTTATTTAACTGATTTTTTACAAAAAAATTGCTTCAATCAAACTTTGTTTCTTTAAGCGAATAATAAAATTAAAATTGCATAAATCAACCCAAAATTAACAAAAAACTTAAGTAAATGTATGTAGTTTAATAAATCGAAGATCTATATATTAAAACAAAGCATTATAACAATTACAAAAATTTAAAAATGATCATGTTATCTATTGTATGCCTTTAAAAATTTTTTGAATTTTTTATTAAGCGAATTATTCTTTATAAAATTTTGTTTATTGAAAATGAATTTGTTCTTCTAAGTTTAGATTTTTCCATAATTCTTTTCATCTTGATTTCATAGACAAAAATACAAAAAATGTACTCCATTACAAAAAGAAATAATTACAAATTGATGTTAAAACTTCGAATTTAGTTAACAATTTATAGACCACCCTATAGAACACGTTAGAAAATTATAAGTTCAGCTCTATGATAATTTAATAATTAGTTAACACCATGAAAATTGTTTCCTTTTCACTTTTCTAATCGTTTGATAAAATATATTTTAAATATTTTAATTTTAATAAGTAATCACATCAATCTGCCACTCGCCTATTAATATAAATTCTTAAGCCAAAATAATTGTTAAATATTACCGACTGGGAAAGCTATAATTAAGCACGGCTATCAAATTACATAAAAAAAAATGCAACCAAAAACCACCCAATTGCCTACAGCATGCCCTCGTCCAAATCCCTTATATACAAGGTGTTGAGAAAGTGCCAACGATCTATACACACGTACCGTGACATCAAAAAGTAAAGAATGTTGGTAGCCTTTAAAATTTCGTGATTGGTAACGAGCGATCAGAAATGGTCACCATAAAAATTAGTTCACTAGTTGTTTCCAAGCAACCCTCTTAAAATACTTCTAACAATAAGCATAAAAGGTATTGTTAGCCATTTTTTCTTTTTTACCCGGCAATTAACCCCTTGACATACAATGACGTCTAGGAGACATCAATCGTTTAGGGTGTCATTGTAGATTTTGACGTCTCTGAGACGTCAAGAACTGTATTCAATTTTATGTGCCGAAAAAGGTGCGTTTTCAACAACAATTTTGTTAAAAGGCACAAAATTGGCGATTTGGGAATTTTGTTATTAATATAATTCTGTAATATTTAATTGCGAATTGTCAGAGAGTAAATTAATTTTTGTAAAGTGTGCTTAAAGCCGAGTGTGCGCATTCGAGCTCAAAGAGGCACATTTCCGATCTCGGGAAAATGAAGCGCGCCGCTCCGCGTCGCGCTTCATTTGCTTCCCTCGCTCGAAAATGTGCCACTTTTCGCTCGAACGCGCACATCTTCGTATTTATTGGATTTGCTTAAATTACTTTTTGGATTTAAAAAGGAAATAGCAATGTATTCAAATAAAACGACATATGTGCAGTAACATATAGTTTGATAACCACTGGTCTAGCTATACACAAGCGCAACATAGCGCGTTGTTATATTTAATTTAGTCGCGCCAAAGAAGTATTACTTCTAACGTGCGTACATAAGTACATGCACCGGTTTTTTTTTACATAGAATGAAATTCAGTTTTAAACATTTAGCAAAGTTATTAAAGTAAACTCGAAGAATAAATTATTTTAAGTTTTTAGACAACTCAAATTAAATAAATTAATAACTTGGAAAATTTTTAAAATATATTTAAGAACTTTAGAAATTTTTAATTATCAATTTTTTTTGTATAACACAAATTGAATAAAACACAACTTTATTCGGTAAATTTAAAAGGAAATTTTGATGAAAAAATTATTATGTATTTTCAGAAAACTCAAATAGAGTAAATACAGAATTTGTGGTTTTTCAAAAAACTTTGAAGATCATTAATTTACGCAAATAAAATTAATATTGGAGAAAACTCAATAAATAAATTATCTTAATTGTTCAGAAATATTAAATTTATAAAATTAAATACAGTCAAACCTCGATAGGTCGAAGTTGAAGAGAAACTAAAAATAATTCGCGTTATCAAAAATTCGAGCTATCGATATAAAAATATTTTTTAGTTTGTTTTTAAAATTTACTTATTGTTTTTATTTTCTTAATAATTTCCTAGTGATTTCTTGCTAAAACCTAAATCTTGTGTCTTGAACAAGTTGTAATTAGGCTTCATTTATGGAATAATTCAATTTTTAAATATAAAAAAATATTTATATGTTATATATTATATGGATCAAAATTTTAGAATGACTTAGGTGGGGAATGTTAAAACACGATTGGGAAACACTGCTCTACATATTTCAAAATATTTTAAAACTATTAATTATTTATTGTAGGTTATTTGTGTATGCTCATAACAGTTAAGTTGAGCCAAATTAATAGTTTTTTTCTTTTTGTCAATAAAATGTCATTAAATGTCATTAAAATGGTCATTGGAAATAGCAAAACAAAAATCCAAAAAGTAATTTAAACAAATTGAATAAATGCGAAGATGTGCGCATTCGAGCGAAAAGTGGCACATTTTCGAGCGAGGGAGGCAAATGAAGCGCGACGCGGAGCGGCGCGCTTCATTTTCCCGAGATCGGAATGTGCCACTTTGAGCTCGAATGTGCACACTCGGTTTTTAGCTTGATTTACAATAAAATAAACGAACAATTAATTAACAGCGTTCCTTCTCGCTCACACTTACACGATTATCGTATCTTTTCACTCTCTTCCACTCATTGCTATAGTAAATATACGTTTTTAAACATAAAATAGATATTTACTAAACTACATTAAAATTGGTCATTGGAAATAGCGAAACACAAACTAGACAAATCTAATTAATGCGAAGATGTGCGCATTCGAGCGAAAAGTGGCACATTTCGAGCGAGGGAGGCAAATGAAGCGCGACGCGGAGCGGCGCGCTTCATTTTCCCGAGATCGGAATGTGCCACTTTGAGCTCGAATGTGCACACTCGCTTTTAAGCACGATTCACAATAAAATACACAAGCAATTAGTTAATATAATTAATATAAAATATATTTAAGAACTTTAGGAATTTTTAATTATCAATTTTTTTTGTATCACACAAATTGAATAAAACAAAACTTTATTCGGTAAATTTAAAAGAAAATTTTGATGAAAAAATTATTATGTATTTTCAGAAAACTCAAATAGAGTAAATACAGAATTTGTGGTTTTTCAAAAAACTTTGAAGATCATTAATTTACGCAAATAAAATTAATATTTGAGAAAACTCAATAAATAAATTATCTTAATTGTTCAAAAATATTAAATTTATAAAATTAAATACAGTCAAACCTCGATAGGTCGAAGTTGAAGAGAAACTAAAAATAATTCGCGTTATCAAAAATTCGAGCTATCGATATAAAAATATTTTTTAGTTTATGTTTTTAAAATTTACTTATTGTTTTTATTTTCTTAATAATTTTCTAGTGATTTCTTGCTAAAACCTAAATCTTGTGTCTTGAACAAGTTGTAATTAGGCTTCATTTATGGAATAATTCAATTATTAAATATAAAAAAATATTTATATGTTATATATTATATGCATCAAAATTTTAGAATGACTTAGGTGGAGAATGTTAAAAAAAGATTGGGAAACACTGCTCTACATATTTCAAAATATCTTAAAACTATTAATTATTAATTTTATGTTATTTGTGTATGCTCATAACAGTTAAGTTGAGTCAAATTAATAGTTTTTTTCGGACTCATCAAATTCGGTTTTTTTTGTATGTCAAGGGGTCAAAGACTTGTTGTTTTAAGGCGCCAAAATTAAACACTTTCGAAAATGTTGCAAAGTCGTTTTTGGCCGAACCACAAAAGTAATTTGATTTGATTCCGCGAGGCTCCGAGATGAATTTTAAAGACTCCATAAAAGCACTCAGGACACCTTTCTTCTCAACACCCTGCACTTAGCACAGATTTAAAGTGCTTTTTACGTGCACGCGCCGCCTTTTTGGCGAGAAAAGCCCTTGCGACAATGCTAATTAGATTTTTTCTGATCGCAGATGGAGGACGAGGACGACATTGACCGTTTGCCCGAATATCACGACGCCGATAGTGATAGCGATAGCGGCGAACAAATCACCAACGGCCGTTTCGGCAAAGCTTTCCGCATGGAAGTGATGGACGATTATTAAAGAGATGCTCAACTTATTTATTTCTAGTTTAAAAATTATTCATAGGTTGTAAATAAACGTTTTATGACAGAGTCAATATTAGGCTTCTCGTAGTAGCTTCTTTTTTTTTTATTTTGAACGATAAAATAAATGTCAACGCTTACGAACAACATTACACTACTCGTTTTGATTTGTGGACTTTTTCAAAATTCGCGTTAGAGACGACGAGGGGAGGAGGACAGTATAGATCTATTAAAGGAGCATCTTTTTAAAATCAGCAAAAATAATTGTTAAAATAGAGATTAGTTTTGTTGTTGTATACAGTTGACGTAATTTTCAATTGTACATAGTGTAAATAAGTACTTATACTTAGTTTTTAGTGAAGCTTTGATTTAGTAATTACTGTGTTATTGATTAGCAAATTTGCCTTCGAGGAAATTGGCTCAAAGCCTACCGACGAGCATCGTTTAGAAACATAAGAGATGTTCTCTTATTTTTAAGTTTCTCTTTTTTCTATTTTATTACCGTTGTTGACCACGAACGCCCACACCTCTTTAGTATTATTCATTTTGCAATAATGATCTGTAATAATTAGTGTTGTGAATACAAAAATTAGTGTTCTTAATGCTTTAATTGAAAGCATAACGATATTGTGTACGGATTTCCGTTTTTTTCAAAGAATAACTATGTAAAATGTCGGTCTTCCACGAAGCCTCGATTTTGAAAACATTACCCTTGCCTTGTGCCTCTTAATTATTAAATTTAAATGATAATAATATAGATGAATATTTATACAAGTAAACTGAAGCTATATCAAAAAAATTTAAATTTATAAAACAACCCGGTACGCGCGATAGAAGTTATACTTCTTTTGGCGTGACTAAGTTAAATGTTTCGGTCGAGTGGACAATTTGGTCTCGGGAAAATATGCATGAAAATATGCTTTTCTGTTTAAAACCAAAAATTAATGTAAACAAATCGAATGAATGCGAAGATGTGCGCATTCGAGCGAAAAGTGGCACATTTCCGAGCGAGGGAGGCAAATGAAGCGCGACGCGGAGCGGCGCGCTTCATTTTCCCGAGATCGGAATGTGCCACTTTGAGCTCGAATGTGCACACTCGGTTTTAAGCATGTTTCGTAATAATTTAGGCCAATAAATTCGACAATAATTTAGTCAATTAATTTTTATCATTCTCTCTCACTCGCTTTGTTGCTATTTTGCTATCTTTTGGCTCTCTCCCACTCATTGCTATGGCAAATATGTTTTTCGAACATAAAATCAATATTTACTAATTTTAATTTAATATTTTGATTTCAAAAAGCGAATAATAAAGTAGGCGAATCTAATAAATACGAAGATGTGCGCATTCGAGCGAAAAGTGGCACATTTCCGAGCGAGGGAGGCAAATGAAGCGCGACGCGGAGCGGCGCGCTTCATTTTCCCGAGATTGGAATGTGCCACTTTGAGCTCGAATGTGCACACTCGCTTTTAAGCACGATTCACAATAAAATAGACAAAATATTAGTTAAAATCGCTCCATCTCGCTCACACTTACGCGATTATTGTATCTTTTCGCTCGCTCCCACTCATTGCTATGGTAAAAATACGTTTTTTGAATGTGAAATCGTTATTTATTTAGATTGCTAACTTCATGCTGTCGAATTTCCGTCAGCTGTGCGCGCGCAATACAGTTATTTAAATAAATTTAATTGTTTTTCGAACATAAAATTAATATTGACCAAATTTTTCCATTTGAAAAGCCAAAAAATAAAGTAGATAAACCTAATAAACGTGCACATTCAGTTTTAAGCACGGTTCACAATAATTAATTGGCTCTCTTAGTCCGTTGTCTGAAAAACATTTGCTCTCGACGCGCCGAAAGAAGTATAACTTCGAAAAGCCAATTTAAATACACGGTTGTCAAAGTTTTTCTAACATTTACAAATTCCGTACTTGCTCGTCCCAGAAAACCGTGTCTAATCATTGGACAGCCCTGATTTAAACCCGTAAAGATAAAACGGTGGGGTGCTCATTTTTATTGAATTCAAAAAAAGCTTTATTTGTGTTTTGGTGAAGCTTTCGATGGCCCCCCTGTATTTATTTAAAGAACAATGTGCCCATAGAAATTTTGCTCAAAATTTGCTATTATTAATATTGTGATGGATGCAAAATGTGTTATCTACTATTTAAATGTACGGATAGAATTAATAATTTTTTTAAGTAGAGAAAAGCGTTAATAGATTTCGTTAAAAGTTAAAAAGAATGGCTTAGTTGAATTGGTCGTCTTTGACGACGAAATCCTAAAATTAGATTTTTAAGTAGGAAATGTAAACGATTACGAATTTTATTAATTTTTCTATTGTGCAACACTAATTAATATCGATTTCGTTTAGATCGAAAATGCACAGCGCAAAGAGATGCTTGCAATAAAAGAAGTGTTCCCATTAGACATTAACAATATGTAAATACAGGGTGATCAAAATAATTGAAGAACTTCAACGCAAAAACTATTATTATTAATTTTGGAAACAAAAATTATATTAGTTTTTTGATCTCAAAAACTTGCTTTTTTTTTAACTTGTGCCTCCAAAGAATTTCTCAAAATACAAAACTTACATTTTTCGCTTTTTTAATTATTTTTGAAAAGTTATATAATACATATATTTTGCAAAAGTATGAGTTAAAGAATCAATTTAAACTAAACCAATGATTTAATTGTAATTATTATATTATTTATAAATTATATAATAAAAAAAGACATTAACAAGTCTCAATTTTCAAAATGTAAAAAAAATGTTTTATAAAGCAATTAAGCCATACAAAATCACCCTGTATGGTGTTTTTTCTCCCTATTTTACGCAAATACATTTTTCCACTTCCATATTAGGGAATGGCAACTTTGTAAGTACCCAAGGGCCTACTTTAGTATGAATTTTTTCGTTACCTTCACACCGTTGTTTTTGTATTCAAAGATATTTTTGTAAGATTTCCTTTTTAAATAATTTTAAGTCATTCTACGGGTATTAGTGAACAGTTTTAGCTTCTAATTCGCTTAATTTTAAAGTCAAAGTTTGCCGTTCCTCGAAATTAATTTTATGCTAACTAAATAAATCGAAGATTGTTTTAAAAAGTCCACGACAACGTCGAGACGATCGCAAAACGCAATCTTTCGCACTTTTTCTTGTGAAATAGAAAGAGAACGCAAAAGTGTCCCGTTTAGAGCGCAATTGTGCTTTGTATTTCGTTAATGCGCTGTTTATTATAGCAAGTCAAAGGTATGGCTAACGGTTATGTCTAATTTTATTGATTGAGGCGAAAAAAAAACATTAAATTAAACCACTTTTGTATCGACAATGAATTATTTTCAAAATTTTATATTATTCTTGAAATAAAAAAAAAACAATATTTAAATTTGGCGCCTTTTGGTTTCCACGGGTAACTATTACATAAAACAGCAGTAACCATAGCGACGAATATAATGTTATTTATTACGACTCATAATCAAAATGGAATCTTCAAAATTTTTATTCTCAAAAATAATTAAAATGTGTACCCATAGCCCTATAGCCCCAATATAGAATTTTTTAAGTAACAAATGTCTACTAATTTGTTTAAATCTACGCCAAAGAAATGATAAATATTTTTGAATAATGTGGTACAAAATTGTAAACTGTGGCAAAACGCCGAATGCGCAAGTCAAGCAAAAAGTGGTACATTTCCGATCGCGTGAAAATGAAATGCGAATATGCACAAACTGCGTATCGTTCTTCATTTTTGCGCCGCCAAAAAAACTTAATTCAATTAGATGGGGGCTTCAAACGTACCGAAAAGGGGCCCCATGAGTGCGGCGCCGTCTTCGATCTGTTGTCCTGGATTTTGCAAGAGATTGTATTGAAATCCTCTATTTTTTATAACGCTTTGAAAAACGAATTGAATCTCTGATGTTTGTATAAGATGATCCGCATAGAAATCAAAGATATTCGCGAAAGAAACCTAAATATATGGCTGTTGCAAAACATTAAGTCTTAAAGATTAGTTTTTGACGATTTAGAAGTTGAAATGAACAAATAATGAATTGTAGTTGTTATATTTAGGTATTATGGAAATATATGTTAGACTGCAATTATGAAATTTTTCCAACTATTTTACTTTAGGTCTATTTTTATCGATAATTTTTACTCTTATTTAGTTACCTTGACATCCCACAAATAAATTTGATATTGTACCCCCCGTATGATTGTACCTAGCAAGGATGACCCCCATGCCTAAATTCAATGAAAGTACTTTTTCCGAAAATCGATGTTATTTCCTTGTAGTAAACTAAAATCCCTGTTTTGTTCCTATCGCTGTTTATCTTTGTTCTTAATTAAAGATTTATGTAAGAGGAACTTTAGTAATCTTATTTTTTAATAAAAAGTATATTTACAAAGATCAACCGTCTATTTTAATATTTGTAACTAACTATTTTTTAAAGGTGTTGAAATAAAAATTATGCTGTTTTAATTTCCTAATAAAGATTTTTGAAATTGTTCGAATTGTTAAAATCTGACATAGGATAGTAATTTATTTAAATTAATGATTTTAAAGTGGTATTTAATATTTTATTTAAACAAGATAATAACATAAAACGATTATTTTCGATCTTCGTTGGATTTAAACGTGTTAAAATTAATTCAAAAACCAAATGATATCGTTTGATCTATTTGTATAGTCTTATTAATTAACAATGTTAATAATGTAACAAACTACCATTGATTTAACATTAACGATTGGTCTTTGATAATGATTTCAAATAATTCAAGTAAAGTACCAAGGCAGTTACAGAATCTTACAATATAATAAGCAGTCTTAGGAGTTAGACATTTTCTTTCGCATTTAATTTTATTTTATCAATACAATAAACTGCTAAACAGTTTTTAATTAATTAACAGTTGATTATTAATTCAATATTATGTAATTAGGTGCCGGTTCAACAATCATAACAAATATTTTCAACCAGAAAATAAGGTGGTGATAAAATTGAATTATTTTTTAAAATTCTTCGATGTAGTATTGATCTCTGTATGGCAAAAGTTTTTCTTCGTTAAGTTATTGAATTTTGAAAGATAATTCGCAGAAAATTTAGCCAAAGTCAAAATGCAAAAGCTAATAATTGTTTTTTAAATTAAACGAACAGTATTGGAAAAACTTTTATGAATTATCTGATTCGCTTATGGTAATTTTTGGTATCTTCGAATTTAGAGATAGCATTTTATTGCTATCAGTTTTAAATCGACTTTCGTGTTGAACACACGGTTTTATTTTTATGTTGTACATATTTGTTTAATTTTAAATCAATTAACAAACGGTTTATTAATAATTAATGTGCGAGTGCCTTTTGGGAAATAATTTTAAAAGTAATGCTTGGTGTGAGTTATTTTCTATCATTTCTAATTTGCGATTGCATCTAACCTTATCTAAACTGTAATTAATTATTATTTTTTTTTGCGAATTATCTCATACGGAACAACAAATTAAAGCTTGTGAGGACAATGTTAATTTTTATAACAATTAAGAGTTGAAATTATTGTATTATTTTTGTAACACAAAATTCACATCTCCGTTACTTGTCGACGGATTTTTGATATCTTTGTAGATTTCAAACTTTCGGACTTTTTGGCTGCGGATTGGTCTATAGGTATTTTAATAATAAATTTTTCTTTTATAAAATGTGAATTTGAACACCTGATTGTTAGACAACCACGTATACTTCACTTTGAAAGTATTTGGAATTGCCTATCTCTTGTAGACGTATACGTCGGCCATCATGGTTATTTAACGTCAATTTAACCAATACAAGAACATTTATCCAATATTATTAATTAAATTGATTAAATTCTTGGTGTTTTTCAAATTGAACAAATGTAAAACTACAATTTTAATAACTAAATGTGATAAAATCGATGCTACAATCATGTTCAATAAAAACTATTCGAATAGGATACCAAGTCTATTTATTTAAGTGGTTATTATTAGATGATTGGAAATATTTATGGACAAATGATATATCAGTAAGTACACTGTTGTAAGTTTAAGCATAAACTTAGTCTGTTTTCTTTTAGTTTATATCGGTGGTTGAAGCCAGGTTCAACTGTTGCAAATACTAAGTCACTCTGAAAGAATGTTTTTACAGTACAAGAAGATGTACAAATTAACAGCTTACTCATCACAGAGAACTTTTATAGCAGGAGTCCTTGGTGAAATTTATGGCTATGATTGGAATGCTGTAAGCATAATATCTTCTTCTGAAATAACCAGGATGGTTGTGTTGTCTGCATATTACTGATTTCGAGATCTTCTGACCATCTATTGATATGCCATCATTCCATTTCTCTATTATTTTACGAATACGCCATTTTCTGGAGATTTTAAATAGAATAAAAAAAAGGACACAGTCTTATCACACTTCTTTGCTGATGATAAAGCTCTATGATGTCCTCATGTTAATAGGTATGAAGGTATTGTTTGAATAGTACACACAAAAGACGTTTAATTTCTTTACTTGTGCAGGTTATGCGGGTTTGGTATTGAAATGCAAGCTATGACAGTTTACGGAGGAAGTTGGTCCGATGCAGACTCTTCCCATCAAAGGCTAGTTCAGTTGTTCATTTCTATACGAGGCATGTCCGGAGGTTGAAAGGCATCATGCTTCATGGACTAAGAATTAATGTAAGTAATAATATATGCATTTAGTTTATCACTTAACTTTAAATTAGTGTAATTGTATTGTAGTTTTCATAATTGTAATGTGTTGTTTTTTTAGGTATGGAAAATAATTTGGTAATTAAATTGTAGCATTTCATTACTGTACAGCTGGAACATATTATAGGAGGAGTAATTTTATTCCAGAAGGAAACTAAAGGAAGAAATTGAATGTGAAAAGCTGTCGAAGCACATCGTCAAGCAACTTTTTTTTACCAACAGACTAAAGGATATCTTACGTAAGTAATAGTTTTATGATGTTCCTCAGACGATGTTGTATGGTTTAGTTCCAAGGCTCCGAACATAGAAAAACCAGCGATTTTGTGAGTGGTTTATTTCGTGTCGAAGTGACGTTGAGGCCCAGGCTTTTGACTTCGCTTTTTAAAAGCAGCAGTCCTCCTTCGATCTGCTCTTCGACAACTTCCTACATCAAGTTTAGGTTTGTTTGTTTGTTGTGTGTGTGTGTGTGTGTGTGTGTGTGTGTGTATGGGTTGTGCTTAAAAGTTTTGTGTAGTTGTAGTGATGCGTCGTCTGGAGCGCCCAGTTTGGAGGCAGTAAGCCATTCTTCATCCACTTCGACTTATTTTAATACTTCAGAGTCTAAAGCCAAGTTCCTCGCCAGGTTTAATCAGGACATGAACCAGTACAATATTGTTAAGGATACCAAAAGAAAGTCAGTTTGTTATTTAATCTTTCGTCTTTTCAAAATTAATTTGAAAATAAGTACGGTTAGTGTTTTTCATTTTTTAATGTTTTTGTAAACCTACTGGTTTTTTCCATGATGGCGGCTTTTGTTGACGTTTGTAATAGTGAGTTTTTGTGGTTTTTAGACTGAATTATTTAACAGATTGGACTGAAAATTGGAAGTTTTGAGGGGCGAACAGTTGGTTGTGAGTGAGGAATGTAGAATTAACGATGAGCTTGGTGAAAATGGCGAAGTTCATATAAATAGACTGGCGAGACTCTACGAAGCTGCCAAGTTTCGTTTGCATGTTGAGGAAGTTAGAAATTCTACTAGTTTATTGTTGGGTTTGTCGGGGAGACTTGCTTGAGCCGAGAATGCTCTCATGGGTGCGAATGCGGAGCATTTTGAAAGGGTAATGTTTTTGTTGCATGTGCATCGTTAGGCTATGTTGAATTTATTCTTTTTAGTGTATGATGGAAGGTAAAAGGGATAAGCTTAAGTAGCAATTAGAGGAGACTGAGAAACTTGAAGAAAGCATCGACAGAAGGAATATAAGCGTTTGGAACATTCTCTGTAAATATATGAGTTTGGAAGAGTATGTTGATTATGATCATTTCATTAATATGAAAGCAAAGCTCATAATGGACGCATGCGAGATTGCAGATAAGTAAAGATCAAATTAGGACAAGAGCAACTGTTGGCTCTTAAGGAAACACTTACCACGGAAGTCTGATGTGTTATAATTGTTTTAAGGTTATTTTATTAGCTCGAGTTTTATTGAGCTTTTGCAACTAGTCCTTCGGACTAAGATCAAATCATTTGTGTTATAATTCGAAATTTTTATTTAGATTTTTCTTTATTAAGTTATTCTTTTGGATTTACTTTTGGTACTTAATTTGTATTTTGATTTTTTATTTTTGAGTACCATTGCGCATTATTGTTTTTTTTTTGTATTACGTAGGGTTTACCTCGCAATATCTACAGTAATTTGCTTTGTACTTGTAGATTTGTTGGCTGCTTTGATTTCGGGCTGGATTTGAGATCGGTCTCTTACCATTTCTTGAAATGGCTAAGACTGCATTGAAAGTGTCTCGTGGAATCTCACATAAGCAGATGGGCCGTTCTTTCTTAGTTTTATTGTTTGTTTGTTTTTTAAAAAAATTATAAGTGAATATCTTCCTACCAAGTATTTAAAATTATAGTGTGTTTGTGTGCAAGCATGTCGGTCTACAATAACGAATCGAAATTTAGTATGCAATTTTGTTTAAAAAAATATATAAATGCGTCTGTTTGCGATTTGCATAAGGGATGCAAGTTTTTTAATTTCTAATTTATTTTGTTCAGTTAAGAAAATTGCACATTGATGTGAGTGCGAAGACTTAAAAAACTAGGGTAGACACTGTGTACATATATCGATAATAATTTAAAAATCAATCGAATAGACTGGTGCTCTGTAGATATCGTTTATATTGTGATTTTTTTCATTACTGTTTAGGGTTTTATTTTCTTTTTCTTAATTTTACGTTAAGATTATTTTATGTTCAATACATTTCGGGCTTTTATGCCTTGGCTTGCAATAAAGGATATTTTTTAAATATCATGAGCTCTGTTAAATGTAAGTTATAATTACTTTAATAATCTATCTCTGTTTATTTGTTTCAGTTTTTGATTTCATTACCTGTAAAGGTAGGCATCTGAATTTGCACTTTTCACTTCGTGCGTTTCCGTTATTTAAAAATCAATACTTCGATGCTTGTTTGCCTGCACCAATGAGCGAGTTTCTGGTAGTTGTCATTATGAAGATGGTGGTTTGTTGTGTAATTCGTGATCCCGATTTTAATAAAGAAATTGAAGCAGGGTAATGTGTGGAAGTAATAAATTTGGTAAGATAGAGTGAGTGCCTTGTTTGCTTTGTACTGGTCAATGGTCAAATTCGTTTTGTTGTAACTGCCACCTTGACCTACATTTGAAAATTAATAAGCAGTTTATCCTTTTGCTGTTAATCTATTTTAGTTTCCATGTGTTAGAAAGTTTAGAAGCTGATGGAGTTTTAAACAGTATTACTACTAAAATAAGGAGTTTACAAAGGTTGGTTACTTATAGCACTAATTTTATAAATGTAATGCAGCTCTTAATTATAGTTTTTACATGTGCATTGTTTATATCAGATTTTCTGTTTTGTATTAGTGTTAATTGCTTTTTTACATAGAATGTAAACTGTTTTATGTTTTAGGTTCTATGTGTGTGTATTATGTTTTCTGGATGCTTTGGGAGAGCACCAGTTAAGAATTAGTTTTCTCCAAGATTTCATTTGAAAATGTGCAGTTGGGCGCAGCTTTGAAGGAAGTAATTCAGTAGGATTAATGTAAATGTGTTGTTGGAGCGATTGGAGATGGTTATCTAACGATTTACTATCGGACATATATTGTAGCATTTAAAACAGAAAAATGGAACAAATGTTAGGGTTAGGATTGGATTTCTTGAAGCCATTATGGAGGGACTACGAAAAGCTTATGTGAGGTTTCTTTTTAAAATTTTTTATTATTAAATATTTGGAAGGGAGTGTTTTTTTTCAAATTTATTCTGTTATATTTTGCACTCCCCTTCAATTGGTTTTTAATTTTTAAAATGAGTAGTATGGCTTTTGTGTTTGTTGTTATTCATTTAAAAATTATTTTGTTATTAATAACTAAAGTCTAAAATGATATATTTTATAATGTTTATATTTGTTAGCATTAAGAATAACTGTTTTTAGTTTTTAATTAATTTGCGCCTGAAGGTAGGCAACTTGATAACCCTTTTATGCTTGCGCGGCAAAGAAAATCAATACTTTCAAGATCGTCGTTTCGACCAATAGCGAGCGAGCTTTTCGATTCTCTTGGTAGTCCCTACTACCCTTTATCTCTCAATGGCAGTTGAGGTGTAATCGAGCCGGGGTGTACATCTCTGGTCGAAAAAAAGAATTTTCATCGTAGGGTAGTTCTGCGGGGGATTTGGAGACGGGCGGCTCTTCTTCTAGGTTGAGCGGCCACAGGTAATAATATGGGTTGCAATTCTTTATTGTGTATAATAGATTATACATTTTATTACAGGTTTAAGTTTAGGGTAGGTCTGTGGGTGAAGTAGGTGCTTCACATCTACTTCCTCCATCAGGGGTAGCTCAAGACCGCAGACTTTCGAATGCGAATGTCCGCGCTTTTGATCTTTTATCGTAGACGTAGTTAATATGTAAGGGGATGTATAGGGGGAAAACTGGGAAAATAAATGTAATTTATGTATGTCTTCTTTTTTTTTATTTAAAATTTACCTAATTAAAAAAATATAAAAATTAGAGGAAACTTTGTCAAAACGATTTAAAAAATTTTTGATTTCGAATACCTCCTCATATATCATGTGATCCTGATACAAATTGACAAAATTTCGTTCGGTTTGCAAAATTAAGAAAATCAAAAAGCTTTAAAAAATTTTGATTTCGAATACCTCCTCGTATATCATGTGATCCTGATACAAATTGACAAAATTTCGTTCGGTTTGGAAAATTAAGAAAATCAAAAAGCTTTAAAAAATTTTGATTTCGAATACCTCCTCGTATATCATGTGATCCTGATACAAATTGACAAAATTTCGTTCGGTTTGCAAAATTAAGAAAATTATAGTCGCAGGCTACAAAAAATTTTGAAGAAAACTTAGGCATAATGAACTTAATTTTGTCGATTTGTAACAGGAGTACAGAAGTGGGAAAAGGTAAGTCGAAACTTTTGGCGGGAATAAAAGAAAAGGTTTGCACGTTAATAATGTTAGGCAAAATAAATTTGCGCAAAAATGTAATTTCAAATCGCGAGTTACGGTCGGCCGAGTCGGCCGAGTCGGCCGAGGGTTTATCTTAGAGATTTTTAAAAATATTTTTCAAATCACGAGTATCCTACGGTCATTCGTCATTCGTCATTCGTCTCGTTCGGCTCGTTGCTCGTTGGATTTTTCTTAAAGATTTTTAAAAATTTTTCTTTTCTTTGACCGGTATGGGAATCGAACTCGAGACCATTTGAACAAACAACCGATGTCTACCCATCTGAGCTATGGCGTTGTTATACGAACTAAGTGTTTTAAACCTTATAAAGTACACGTCCTATAATATTAATTTAAAATTTATTTTTGAATGTTTAAGTAGTTAGGTGTAAAAGCCCACCTGACTCTTGCTCTTGCTCTTGCTCTCGTAATTAATATCTATTAAAAGTCAGGTAACGATAAATACTCTTTATTATATATATAATCATTTTTACATTTTCTTTTACAGACTAAATAAATAAATAACAGGTGTTAGAAATAAACAAGAAATAACTTCAGAGTAATCTTTAAACAATCCAAAAAATTTAAGATTCAAATAACATTGATCTTCAAAGATATAAATTCATTAACAAAATTTATCTTTAGATTGTTTAAAGGTACCTTTGAAAATAAAAAAATACAAATTAAAATTACAAATAGAGGGCAAGTTTAGAAGAAAAATTGTTCCTATAACATTTAAAATAAACAATTTTGAATACAACTGAAATTTGTAATGACTTTTTCAACCTGAACGTTTTCATTAACAAATCAAAGTCACCCAAAGATGAAATTTAAAGTGAGTCTCAAATGTAGAAGAGTGACTCTAATTTATAAAATGTGTATGTGGGGGTGTGTTTGTGTGGAAACATCATGGGAATTTCATCTTACAATTAGTAAATCCTTCAATTATTGCCCCATATTTTAAGGTACATTATTCCTTTGTGTGTTCTTAGATGTTGTTTCTTAATACTTAAATTAAAATATTTTTATATTTCCTACTTACAAATATCATATTTCTTTCCCCACCCTCTGCGATGTGTATTGTGTTTAATTTCTAAATTTGATTGTATCTTTTTACCATAAGATATTTTTTTTCAAATAAATTGTCAACTGAATATAGATTTATTAATTTCAAATGATTACTGAAAACGTCTATTTTCAATTAACAGAAAACAATTTAGAAAAATAAATGCAATCCAAAATAGCATTTTAAAAGTATGGTGTGTAATAAACTTATAAACTACCCTAACACAATGGGTCAAACAGAAGGGCCCCCGTGCACAGCACAGGTAACCACGACTGTCTTCAGCTAAGAAGAAACAACATCTAAGAAAATATCATGACCTTATTTACATACCGTATTATACATTTTCCTTAGTTAAAACGATTTCAAATAAAATTACTGTTCAAATTACAAAAACTAAACTCGGGTCTTTTTCAACTTCATTAAATATAACGCCGACACACAAAGACACAAATAGTTTTAAAAAACAACTTACTAACTAACAATAAAATAAATACAAATATAATAAGTACGACTACCCAAGCTCAATTTTAAATTCGATTTTTAAAATGTGCTTTAGAAATGGTTATCCTTCTTAAGTATAGATGATCTCTTCAATTGGTGTTTCTTCCACGATAGTCTAAGGATTCTCCACTCACGATTTTGGGAACGCCAATGAAGTGGTACACTGCTTTTCTGGAGACATTGGAGTGACCCATGCGAGAAAAGGTCTTCGGAAGAGTTGACCCAAAGTGCCAGCTGAAAACATTTTAATTCATCAAAATCTAAATCCAAATAAACTCCAATAATACACTATCATTGCTTGAATATTTTGGACCCCCCGTTCCGTGTCCACAAATGTAAAAATACTCTTTAATTTTAATTTAATTTCTTTTGATTTACATATTTAGTTTTATCAAAAATTTTTATTTTAGAGCGAGAGCGCCGGGAACTGACACCGGCTATAGTTAATAGGGGTACGTAGGAACATCCCCTCGCAATATAACGCCATTCTATTTTTTTCATTATTTCTCAAAAAGACATGGGTTTTAACCCATGTTTTTTCAAAATTAAAAACGTTTTTTCAAAGCTATTAAATAGTACGCCTATGGTTTCTTAGGCCTATCCGAAGCCAAAAAGGCTGCCAAATCCGAATCTGAGTAGTTTTTAAAGTTCCGTCGCAAATAACGGCGCTAGGATTTTTTAAAGTTCAAATTTGTGCAAAAAAGGGCTCCAAAAATTGCAATTTTTTACTTTCGAAAAATTTACGTTGCGCCTTAAACTTATTTTACATGTATCTTATGTAAAAAAGCCTCAGGATTCCGAATCCGTGTCGTTTGTAATGATTGGATCGAAAATAAGGGCGCTACGAATTTTTTTGTGAATCAAGGGGTACGTATTTTTAATCATTTAGTTTGTATCGAAAATTTTTATTTTAGAAGAGAAGCGCGGGGAATTGACACCGGTTATAGTTAGTAGGGGTACGTAGGAACGTCCCCTCGCAATATAAAGCAATTCTATTTTTTTCATATTTTGCCAAAAATACATGGGTTAAAACCCATCGATTTTGAATTTTGAAAACGTTTTCCCAAAGCTCTGGAATAGCACGCCTACGGTTTCTTAAGCCTATCCGAAGCCAAAAAGGCTGCCAAATCCGATTCTGAATAGTTTTTAAAGATCCGTCCACAAATAACGGCGCTACAATTTTTTGAATGTTCAAAATTGGCTCAAAATGAGCGCTAAAAATCGCAATTTTTTATTTTCGAAAAATTAACGTCGCACCCTATACATATTATACATGTATCTTATGTAAAAAAGCCTCAGGATTCCGAATCCGTGTCGTTTGGAATGATTGGATCAAAAATAAGGGCGCTACGATTTTTTTTGTGAATCAAGGGGTACGTATTTCTATTGATTTAGTTTGTATCGAAAATTTTTATTTTAGAAGGGAAGCGCGGGGAATTGACACCGGTTATAGTTAGTAGGGGTACGTAGGAACGTCCCCTCGCAATATAAAGCAATTCTATTTTTTTCATTTTTCATCCAAAATACATGGGTTAAAACCCATCGATTTTGAATTTTCAAAACGTTTTCCCAAAGCTCTGGAATAGCACGCCTACGGTTTCTTAGGCCTATCCGAAGCCAAAAAGGCTGCCAAATCCGATTCTGAATAGTTTTTAAAGATCCGTCCACAAATAACGGCGCTACAATTTTTTGAAAGTTCAAAATTGGCTCAAAATGAGCACTAAAAATTGCAATTTTTTATTTTCGAAAAATTAACGTCGCACCCTATACATATTATACATGTATCTTATGTAAAAAAGCCTCAGGATTCCGAATCCGTGTCGTTTGGAATGATTGGATCGAAAATAAGGGCGCTACGATTTTTTTTGTGAATCAAGGGGTACGTATTTCTATTGATTTAGTTTGTATCGAAAATGTTTATTTTAGAAGGGAAGCGCGGGGAATTGACACCGGTTATAGTTAGTAGGGGTACGTAGGAACGTCCCCTCGCAATATACAGCAATTCTATTTTTTTCATTTTTTATTCAAAATACATGGGTTAAAACCCATCGATTTTGAATTTTCAAAACGTTTTCCCAAAGCTCTGGAATAGCACGCCTACGGTTTCTTAAGCCTATCCGAAGCCAAAAAGTCTGCCAAATCCGATTCTGAATAGTTATCCGTCTACAAATAACGGAGCTAGAATTTTTTTAAAGTTCAAAATCGTGCCAAAATGACGCGAAAAAATTGCGATTTTTTATTTTCGAAAAATTTACGTTGCGCCCTATACTTATTTTACATGTATCTTATGTAAAAAAACCTCAGGATTCCGAATCTGTGTCGCTTGTAATGATTGGATCGAAAATGAGAGCACTATTGAAACTAATTTTGAATACAAGTGAAATTTGTAATTACTTTTTCAAACGTAACGTTTTCATTAACAGATCTTAAAATAATCAAAGCCACCCCAAAGATGAAATTTAAAGTGAGTCTCAAGAGTACACAAGTTACTCTAATTTATAAAATGTGTATGTGGGGGTTGTGTGTGTTTGTGTGGAAAGAACATGGTGATTTCTTCTTACCATTAGCTGATCTTCAATCTTTGCCCAAGATTTGAGGGCGCATTATTTCTTTGTGTGTCAGAGGCCTTGATATTTCTTAGATGTTGTTTAATAATACTTAAATTGTAATGAAACACCCCCTCTTTATTGTAATATTATCTAATTACAAATATCATAATTCTTTCCCCACCCTTTGCAATGTGTATTGTGTTTAATTTGAAATTTTGATTGTATTTTTGTGATAATAAGATTGTTTTATATTAAGTTCTTAACTGAATATATATTTATATTAATTTCAAATGTTTACCAAAAATCTCTAACTTCAATTAAAAGAATAATAATAAAGACACTAATTTAAAACCAAAATAATGAAAAACATTTTGAAAGTGTGGTGTGTAATGAACTTATAAACTACCCTAACACAATGGGTCAAACAGATGGGCCCCCGTGCACAGCACAGGTAGCCACGACTGTCTTCAGCTAAGAAGAAACAACATCTAAGAATATACCATGGCCTCATTTGCAAACCGTGATACCGTATTATTTACTTTCTTTAGTTAAAATGAAATAACCTTCTGTGGAACGTTGTTTAAATTAAGTTTTCTTTAAAACTGACCACGGTTTTTTTTTCACTTCATGAAATATAACGTGAACACACAAAGAAATAAACAATTACAATAAAAAACTTACTTACTAACACAAAAAATTTAATATAAGCATATAAATATAATTATAAATAATAAATTAACTAAAAGTCTATCACAGCATAGACTTGAAAAGAAACGATAGCTCTTAATAAGACGATTGAAATAATTAAACTAATATAACAGTTCTCCCCAACCCTTGGTGTATAATTTTCAATTTACTAATGTTTTTGAAAAATGAAGTTCTAGAATAAACTGAATATAAATTTTTTTCGAATAGTCTATGAAAGTATTTACTTTTAATTAAAGAATAAAATTAAAAAAAAGAATTAGAATTCAAATTAGGCAAAATACTTCGAAAAATGTGTTGTGTAGTGAACTTAAAAACTACCCTAAAACATGCGGTCAAACAGAAGGGCCCCCGTACACAGTACAGGTAGCCACAACTGTCTTCCGCTATGAAACAATGTGAAGAAAAACACCACAACCTTATTTATAAATCGCGTGACCCGATTATTAGTTTGTGTTAATTAAATCTTCGTACTATCGTATTATCGCCCATTATGGGAACTCTGTTTCTTTGTGATGTAAATATGCCATTGTTGTTGCATATCCTATTAGGCGCAGAAATGCCCATTAACTGAAACAAATTAAATAAACACATTAGTTACTTAAAAAAATAATTAAATAAGAGTAAATTGTGTTAACTTATTTAATAAAATAGCATACTCACTAATGATTATAAAAAAAAAAACTGGCATCAAATCTTTAAAAGTTGTGCACAACCCCCGAGCCCCAATGGTTGGCCGATGGACTTTTAACGACGGTGCCAGAGGTGTCTTGGAAGAGGCTTCATTAGTCCAAACAATCCTAGAGCAGCTGTCGTGTTTCCACACTGAAGATATAATCAAAGTCCATTCACGACCCTCGAGCATGTCCAGTGCCATAGAAAAAGCTGAAACACAAGTAATTAATAAAAGAAGAGAAAAAGATGGGAGTAATTTATAGACTTATTTAATTTTTTCGAAATTTTGAGAGTGGAGGAGCGAGCAGAGAAAAATGGTTGCAATTTGAGACACTGCTGCTCCTTCGGAACGTCTCAGAACAATTTAAAACAAATCAATTTCTCAAAATCAGCAAAAATGTTAACTAAATGTTACTGAAGTGCAAAAATAGTTTAAATTAGAAAAGAGCGTTACTCAAACATTTACAAATCAAAAAGAAAACAATTACATACCACTAAAGAGCTCCTTGGACATTTTTCCTTTGTTAATGACCCCTTCTGCAACAGTACTTGGGACTGCACAAACTCCACAAATTTGTGCCCTTTCGGCAGATGTTTTGACCGATATCTCCGTTTGACTAGCCGGGAATTGCCTTCGAACCATCGACGGTGAAATTCGGTCTGTCCTAAACACATAAAAATATAGAATTAATAAAATGAACAAAACTAATCTGGTGGTTAAATTAACGCTTTAATTTAATAAAGGCTACGCATGAACGAAAAAAAATAAGACCTTCATACTTACATCGTTTCCAAATGAGCATCCCTTTGGTAGATTGGCTATTTTCAAAATTTTCCATCTAAAGAGGGTGCATGTTACCTTTGCGTTTAAATTTCTGTCTGTAAAATAAAGAAATAATTATTAGCTGAAATCTTTTACGAAATGTGTGAATTATAAAAGAAATCGTTAGAATGACTATTTACCTTAAATGAACGGTTGTAATGAAAATTAGATGCGCTAAATTATAATAATAATAATTAAGACACAACCGTACGACTTCGTTGTATATTCCAAAATGTTTCAGAAATCGAAAGTTTTATGTAAGTGCTGCTATAAGTCATATCCGTAGACCCCCAAAGCCAAGCTGCCCGATATCAAAAGCGATAAGGCTACCTAAAAGAGCCTCGATTATTTTAAATAAAATTATTGATTTATTTTGTGAAAGCAAAAACATTATACTTAATTTACATATATCTTATGTAAAAAAGTCCCAGAATTCCGAATCCGTGTCGCTTTTAATGATTGCATCGAAAATAACGGCGCTACGATTTATTTTTTGAGTGAAAGGGGTATTTTTTTTTATTTATTTAGTTTTATCGAAAATTTTTATTTTAGTGCCAGAGCGCCAGGAAATGACACCGGCTATAGTTATTAGGGGTACGTAGGAACATCCCCTCGCAATATAAAGCAATTCTATTTTTTTCATTTTTTGCCAAAAAAACATGGGTTTTAACTCATGTTTTTTCAAAATGAAAAACGTGTTTTCAAAGCTATGAAATAGCACGCCTATGGTTTCTTAGACCTATCCGAAGCCAAAAAGGCTGCCAAATCCGAATCTGTATAGTTTTTAGAGATCCGTCCACAAATAACGGCGCTAGAATTTTTTTAAAGTTCAAAATTGTGCAAAAAAGAACTCCAAAAATTGCAATTTTTTACTTTCGAAAAATTTACGTTGCGCCCTATACTTATTTTACATGTATCTTATGTAAAAAGTCCCAGGATTCCGAATCCGTGTCGTTTGTAATGATTGGATCGAAAATAAGTGCGCTAGGATTTTTTTTGTGAATCAAGGGGTACTTTTTTTTATTTATTTAGTTTCATCGAAAATTTTTATTTTTATTTATGAAGTTATAGTCTATATAATTGGGGTTAAAGCTGTTGCAAGAAATGATCAAACGCTTTCATAATTAGTTATCAGAGAATATTACCAGAAAAAAAATTCAGCAAAAACTGCCTTAAAATTTTTCCATACTATTTTTTGCTACTATAAAATTTAAAAAAGTAATCATCTTATGGCGCACCATTGAAGAAGTGACCGTTACTTATTTCAAATCTATTGCCAAATTATTCTTTTTTTTGGTTAATTAGACAAAAGAGACAAATAATGTTTAATTAGTCAATAACAATAGCCGTACACGCTCGATAAATTACGACAACCTTATTTTTTATTTAAATAATTAAAATTGCACCTCAGACCTTCGTGGAAGTGTGAAATTAAATGACACAATAGCTCCATTGCTCACTAAACGCTTCGTGGTGGATGCATTAATCATTTTGATAGTTTCCAATATTTCATAGAGATTATAAATTATAACAGGCGATGATTAATTAATTTTAATATTAAACAATTATGAAACATCAACTCCAAGCATCTTCCCAAGGGGCCATTCATAAAATACGTTCGCAAAAAGGGGGGACGGAAAGGTATTGCTTAACGCGACGATATGTGACAAAGGACTAGGGGGGCAAGGGTCGAAAGAAACGTGACGTTCGCAGTTCATCAATTTCATTTTGATTTTTTAATTTTCTTACAAATGAAAAAAAATATACTGCAATGCCGATTACCTATAGATTAGGGTGTCTGTTATTTCCCAAGTTAACTTTTTTGCTACCCCCCCCCCAAATTTTTAGTTTTTGTCTTAAAGAAAAATATCCATCCCAAAAAAACTTTAATTTTTCAAATTAAACCGTGCCGAAATCATGTTACATGTCCCATTTAAATAACATGGGAATTTCGCACTTTTTGCATTTAATTTTTTTCTCTGAAACAAAAAACAATACGGCAATGGCGAATATATATTCAAATAGAGAATTGAACGCCTTACAAAAATGGTCTTTTATGATTTTATTGATAATTTCATTCCTTCGAAAGTTATTTAATATATGTTAATGCTCACTGGAATTGGACATTATTACCTTTCAAAATTGCAATTTTAAAACTTTATGTAGATGATAGTTTTATGGCTATTCCTAAAGATAAAGTTGATCTCACACTATCAAGTTTCAACAACTTCCATCCAAGAATTCAATTTACCATGGAAATTGAAGATAATTGTTCTCTTTGTTTTTTAGATGTAAAAATAAATAGATGTTCAGATGGAAAATTAAATACGAATTGGTATCAAAAGCCTACCAGTTCAGGGCGATTATTAAACTACTATTCTAATCACTCAATGAGTCAAAAGATAGGTGTAATTAAAGGTCTTATGGATAGAGCTTTACGTTTAAGCCATGAAGATTTTTATGAAGATAATATACTACGCATGAAAAATCTTCTTATTAATAATAATTACCCTATAAAACTCATTAATCGATTTATAAATAATTATAAATTGGTAAATAACAAAAAAGATGTCCAACAAATAACAACATACTTTAAATTTCCTTACATCAAAGAATTGTCCAGTAGTATTGATCGTTTTATTAGACCAAGAGGTAGAAAACTAGCATTTTATAATATAAAAACAATTAATACAGTTTATAGCAAATTAAAAGATCCAATTCCTGTTCTTCAACAATCTGGTTTGATTTATAAAATCCCATGTAGCTGTGGAAGTAGTTACATTGGTCAAACAAATCAGAGACTTGAAGAAAGATTAAAACAACATAAAAATGATTGTAAAAATATAAATTATGTTAAACCAAACAAAACAGCATTAGCTATGCATCATTTTGATGTTGGACATCAATTCCAATTTGAAAAAGTTTCTATTTTACATCGTGAACAAAATAAACATAAAAGAAATTTAAGTGAAATGGTTTATATCAAAATTAATAAAACTGCAATTTTGCGTTCGGATACTCAAGGCCTTAGTTTAATATATAATGACCTCTTAAATAAAATTAAAACATAAAACTAAAATTAATAATAAAATTTAAATCAAAATTATACAACTACAAATAATTTCTTTTTAGAATCATAGTTACAGCCTTTCATGTAATTATTTAGAATCATAGTTACAATCTTTCATATTTTTTTTTTATTTTTTTTTTTAATCTTTCATTTTGACGCATATAATTATTTAGAATCATAGTTGCAATCTTTCATATTTAAAAATCTTTTATTTTGACACATGTAGAATTATTGAGTTTTAATGGTTAACTTCCTTTTTGTGTTGTTAAGGTATTTTATAATTTATATTATTTTATAAAAATCTTGTAGTTATTGTTGTTATACTTTGTTAATTTTCAGTTGCTTGATAAAGTTTCAATAAAGAAACGAAACGTTGCAAGTTAACAATTTGTTGTTTTATTGTGTCCAATTCCAGTGACCATTAACATATTATAAGATATTGGACGTGAACATTATGGTTATTTAATATTAATGTTTTGCCCTTAGTATTGATACGATTCCTTTTAATAAAATCATTCAATTAATCTATAATAATTAAAAAAGCTTAATAGTTACAATAACATAAACAATACATTGTAAATAATATTAAGAAAAGATTTATTTCTTTTTTGCTTTATTTACGATTTTTGTATTACGTAACCCTTAGTCGCATTAGGTAGCTTTGTATTCACTTATAACTTGAAGTAAATACCGTTTTTGTTCTTCTTTAGTAGTTAAGATGTTCATATACCTTTGAGTCAATTGAACTGCTCTATTCGCTACATCATTAATGCATTGCAGATTTTTAACAATGTTTAAGCCTTCCAAATAATCGTCATTGGTAGCCCACGTCGCAACATCGAATTCTAGAAAGGTTTTACTTATAAAGAACCGATCAAACAATTGCATCGAATTTGAATTATTGAAAAAATCAATATTTTTCTTTTGTCAACTGCGAATTTCACTATCTGTGTTTATTATATAGCGTTTAGGGGAATTGAAATCTAATTCTTAATTAGTTTTTAATGCTTTAATCATTTTACGTTTTGTGGGAGATGACACGTTTGGACCAAAAAAAGCCAAAGCAGCAGTTTCAGCATTCAAGTACCACAAATGGTTCTTGAAAGTGAAGAGAATCATAAAAATTATAAAATTAACCATGAACCCGACTTGAATCTTGAATAACTTTGCAAGGAGTGAAATTATCAAAAAATCATAAGAGATCTTTTTTTTAGAGCGCTCAATTCTCTATAAAAATATATATCGGTCATTGCTGAATGTTGTTAAATCAAAAAAAAATTCAATGCAAAAAGTCAGAAATTCCCATGTTATTTAAATAGGAAATGTAACAGGATTTTGGCACGGTTTAATTTGAACAATTAGAGTTTTTTTGACATGGATATTCTTTTTTAGGGCAAAAACTACAAATTTATGGGGCGGCATCAAAAAAAAAATAAACATGGGCAATAACGAACACCCTACTATAGATTTTTCTGAGCATTAAAGAATACTTGGAGATGAAAAATTTTGCAGATAAAAAAATATTCCCCACGTATTTTTTCATAAAAAGGACGGTGTTTTTTGGGGCGTCGAAAAAAATTTAATTTTGAAAGACCCCCTCCCAATATATAGGGGAGACCGGGTATGGTTGTCCCACGGGTAGGTTGTCACATTAACCATAACAGAAAACCTAATGAATTAATAAATTTGTTAACCCGTGTCAAAGAAGCCCGAGCACAATACCTCCTTGCGTACTTCAATTCAGTTCGCTCTGAAATACAGTATAAGAAATATATGCGTTCGTTTTTTTTGTACAGTGAAAGTAATTTTTTGTGCATCTCTGTTGAGTCTCATAAGTATAATTAAATTTTGCATAGTAATATACCTATTCGTGTATTTATGATGTTTAAGATATGTTTCATGATATTATTATATGGTTTTTTAAATGACCATTGATTTAAATTTATTTTGGGAGTTAATTGTCTAAAATTGTTTTGGGGAAGGTTGTCTCAAGTTAGCAGGGGCTAGTAGTCACAAGTGCAAAGTAACCATGAATATGTGCGACCTTTTTTATTGGTTTCTAGGCGTTTTACTACATAAACGATTGGCTGTAATTATAAATTTGTTATTTTTGTTAACATAACCTAAGTTCGTTAGATGGAATAAGTTGGAATAGAATAGGTATTTGTTTTCTCGTTTTGTATTTTACTTTTTATTTAACGTCTGATAACCATCCCTGACACGGGGTTAAAAGTCACACTTCTATTTTTTCATAAAAATTCTAATATGTTCTCTTTAGATAATGGTAGAGAAAAAGTCTTTGTTTTTTCTTAAACTAGAATAAATACACTATCTATTGATATATAAATGTCATTGATAAATTAAGACCATGGGCTCTATAAATGCAAGAGAACAAAAATTGTGACTTCTAGCCCCGGTCTCCCCTACATTAAACTTTTTCATTGGAAATAGCGAAACACAAACTAGACAAATCCAATAAATGCAAAGATGTGCGCATTCGAGCGAAAAGTGGCACATTTCTGAGCGAGGAAAGCAAATGAAGCGCGACGCGGAGCGGCGCGCTTCATTTTCCCGAGATCGGAATGTGCCACTTTGAGCTCGAATGTGCACACTCGGTTTTTAGCTTGATTTACAATAAAATAAACGAACAATTAGTTAACAGCGTTCTCTCTCGCTCACACTTACACGATTATCATATCTTTTCACTCTCTTCCACTCATTGCTATAGCATATATACGTTTTTAACCCCTTAACATACAATGACGTCTAGGAGACGTCAATCGTTTAGGGTGTCATTGTAGATTTTGACGTCTCTAAGACGTCAAGAACTGTATTCAAATTTACGTTCCGAAAATGGTTTGTTTTCAACAATAATTTTGTTAAAGGGCACAAAATTGGCGATTTGGGAATTTTGTTATTATACAATTCTGTAATATTTAATTGCGAATTGTCAGAGAGTAAATTAATTTTTGTAAAGTGTGCTTAAAGCCGAGTGTGCGCATTCGAGCTCAAAGTGGCACATTTCCGATCTCGGGAAAATGAAGCGCGCCGCTCCGCGTCGCGCTTCATTTGCTTCCCTCGCTCGAAAATGTGCCACTTTTCGCCCGAACGCGCACATCTTCGTATTTATTCAATTTGTTTAAATTACTTTTTGGATTTAAAAAGGAAATAGCAATGTATTCAAATAAAACGACATATGCGCAGTAACATATAGTTTGATAACCACTGGTCTGGCTATACACAAGCGCAACATAGCGCGTTGTTATATTTAATTTAGTCGCGCCAAAGAAGTATTACTTCTAACGTGCGTACATAAGTACATGCACCGGTTTTTTTTTACATAGAATGAAATTCAGTTTTAGACATTTAGCAAAATTATTAAAGTAAACTCAAAGAATAAATTATTTTAAGTTTTTAGACAACTCAAATTAAATAAACTAATAACTTGGAAAATTTTTAAAATATATTCAAGAACTTTAGAAATTTTTAATTATCAATTTTTTTTGTATAACACAAATTGAATAAAACAAAACTTTATTCGGTAAATTTAAAAGGAAATTTTGATGAAAAAATTATTATGTATTTTCAGAAAACTCAAATAGAGTAAATACAGAATTTGTGGTTTTTCAAAAAACTTTGAAGATCATTAATTTACGCAAATAACATTAATATTGGAGAAAACTCAATAAATAAATTATCTTAATTGTTCAGAAATATTAAATTTATAAAATTAAATACAGTCAAACCTCGATAGGTCGAAGTTGAAGAGAAACTAAAAATAATTCGCGTTATCAAAAATTCGAGCTATCGATATAAAAATATTTTTTAGTTTATGTTTTTAAAATTTACTTATTGTTTCTTTTTCTTAATAATTTCCTAGTGATTTCTTGCTAAAACCTAAATCTTGTGTCTTGAACAAGTTGTAATTAGGCTTCATTTATAAAATAATTCAATTTTTATATACTAGAAAAAAATATTTATATGTTATATATTATATGCATCAAAATTTTAGAATGACTTAGGTGGGGAATGTTAAAAAACGATTGAGAAACATTGCTCTACATATTTCAAAATATTTTAAAACTATTAATTATTTATTTTAGGTTATTTGTGTATGCTCATAACAGTTAAGTTGAGCCAAATTAATAGTTTTTTTCTTTTTGTGAATAAAATGTCATAATGTCATAATAAAATGTCATAAAATAGATATTTACTCAACTACATTAAAATTGGTCATTGGAAATAGCAAAACACAAACTAGACAAATCTAATTAATGCGAAGATGTGCGCATTCGAGCGAAAAGTGGCACATTTCCGAGCGAGGGAGGCAAATGAAGCGCGACGCGAAGCGGCGCGCTTCATTTTCCCGAGATCGGAATGTGCCACTTTGAGCTCGAATGTGCACACTCGCTTTTAAGCACGATTCACAATAAAATACACAAACAATTAATTAATGTCGTTCCCTCTCGCTCCCACTTACGCGATTATCGTATCTTTTCGCTCTCTTCCACTCATTGCTATAGTAAATATACGTTTTTATACATAAAATCAATATTTACTAAACTACCTATTTTTTCTGCTTCTTTAATTTAAGACCATGGGCTCTATAAACGCAAAAGGAAAAAAATTCACTTCCAACCCCGGTCTCCCACTACCCAAACAACTTTTCGAACTGCCCTCGTACCTATTTACTCTTCGAGCCATTTTCAATAGAGCAATTACATTAATATAAATTTCTATGATTGCCTCGAACGTTTTACTGAAAGTAAGTAAAGTAGATAATGGTACGAAATTTATAAATAAAATTCCGATCAAAACAAAGCTTCATTTATTAGTTCGGAACACGACACGACCATAAATTCGAATTTTCCTTATTCCATCTAATAAAGCTAATTTTTATCGAATTTCTCTAAACGTCCACAGTACATAAACGTTATGTGCTATGTACACACATACCTCTATCTAACCGACATAAAGTAGAATAAATAAAGGAAATATCGGACACGAATTACACGAAGTAAATCCCAATTAGATAAGATAGCCGGTAACGGCACGAATTTTTCATATGTGGCAAATCGCAATTTGGGGCCGACTTTTAATCGTAAAAAACTAAATTAAAAAATACTCATAAATCGTACATCGCCAACTTATTGTTAGATCTATCTCGCAATCGATTGGGCGTTCTTTTTATTTTTTTCTGATGCCATTAGTTTAAGTGATTGACATCCTCGACGAAGACTAGAAAATTTGCTTCTTCATCGAAATTAATCGAAAAAAGGTAAGCCAAACAGTTTTATTACATTTTTTAAATTTAAATGTAGTGCCATTAGTAAAAAATTTGTCTTTGGGCGAATTGGAATTTAAGCTTGCTATTAACAAATTATTGCTATGGAAACGAATTACAGTGGATTTAATTTATAACGACTGTAGTTGTAACGAGTTAATTTTTTTAAAATTATTTTTAAACAATGTTTTAGTTTAAAAGTAACCCCGAATGCGATTTTCAACTAAAATTGTGTGAGAGAGCCATCTGTTGGTTTCCCTCGCAATTAGTAGTTAGAGATCAACAAAAATGAAATCAAACGGGGGCATTACTTATTAATACGTATTACTTTTGTCGGAATGATTAATGTTCCCCATTCCATTTGGAATAAGCACAAATTAGTTAATGCATGTTTTATTTATCCCCCTTTTTTTTTCATATCTAAATGGGTTTTTAATTTTTTTCCTAAGGTACGTGGACTTTTATTTTGCTTCGGAGCCATTAGGACAATTTGATAGCGCAACGATTAATTTTTTATAATTCGTTCGAAAATAATAAAATTGTGTAGCTATAAGCGCAATAAAGCGAGTTTAATGGAGCATTAAAACAATAATGCAATACCATGAAATTTTCGAAGGATAAATGGAATAAAGTAAAGTGCTAAAAAAGAGCTTTGTATTCAAGTTCATTGCGAAAGGATTTAATAAACAAATTCCATTCTAGTCGGCCTTAAATTTTCCAATTTTTTTTTTGTATTAAGAATTGAGGAATAAATGTGGTTTCTCGTTTTTTTTTTCAAATTAGGCCGTCTCGATTTGTTACATTACTTTGAAGAATTTGACGATTTTAAGCCTTAACTGCTTTAACTAAAATATCGATTAAATTTATGGTCAATTTTTAAATAATTTTTAAAATTTTTAAAATTAGTTTTAAATTTTGCAAATCATTAAGTTTAATCTTGCTATCTTTACTATGTTTATTTTGTTATACCATAAAAGCAAAGAAGCAACCTAGTTAAGCAACATTCGTCTAATTATTTTATTTTTTTAAAGACTAAATTGAAATTAATTTTAAACAATAATAATAATAAATAAAAAATTTAAACTATTAAATAGCACTTTAAGTAGATTTTTATTGAAACGCTTAACTTTCGGTGAACAATTTTTTTTTGTTGAAACGGGACTTTTGGTAATCGAGCTTAAAACCGAGTGCGCACATTCGAGCTCAAAGTGGCACATTCCGATCTCGGGAAAATGAAGCGCGCCGCTCCGCGTCGCGCTTCATTTGCCTCCCTCGCTCGGAAATGTGCCACTTTTCGCTCGAATGCGCACATCCTCGTATTTATTAGATTTGCCTACTTTATCATTTGCCCTTTCAAATTAAAATATTAAATTAAAATTAGTAAATAGTAATTTTATGTTTGAAAAATATATTTGCCATAGCAATGAGTGGAAGAGAGCGAAAAGATAGGACAATAGCAACAGAGCGAGTGAAGAGAATGATAAAAGTTAATTGACTAAATTTTCGCCTAATTTATTGGCCTAAATTATTGTGAATCATGCTTAAAACCGAGTGTGCACATTCGAGCTCAAAGTGGCACATTCCGATCTCGGGAAAATGAAGCGCGCCGCTCCGCGTCGCGCTTCATTTGCCTCCCTCGCTCGGAAATGTGCCACTTTTCGCTCGAATGCGCACATCATTGTATTTATTAAATTTTGCTACTTTATCATTTGCTCTTTCAAATTAAAATATTAAATTAAAATTAGTAAATATTGAATTTTATGTTTGAAAACATATTTGCCATAGCAATGAGTGGAAGAGAGCGAAAAGATAGGACAATAGCAACAGAGCGAGTGAAAGAGAATGATAAAAGTTAATTTGCTAAATTTTCGTCTAATTTATTGGCTCAAATTATTGTGAATCATGCTTAAAACCGAGTGTGCACATTCGAGCTCAAAGTGGCACATTCCGATCTCGGGAAAATGAAGCGCGCCGCTCCGCGTCGCGCTTCATTTGCCTCCCTCGCTCGGAAATGTGCCACTTTTCGCTCGAATGCGCACATCCTCGTATTTATTTATATTAGTTTTTGCACATGGTTATATTTAATTTAATTAGACCAAAGAAGTAGGGGAGACCGGGTATAGTTGTCACACGGGTAAGTTGTCACAAAAGCCATAACAGCAAACCTAATGAATTAATAAATTTGTTTACCCGTGTCAAAGAAGCCCGAGCACAATACCTCCTTGCGTACTTCACTTCAGTTCGCTCTGAAATACCGTAAAAGAAATATATGCGTTCAATTTTTTTTGGTACAGTGAAAGTATTTTATTGTGAATCTGTGTTAAGTCTCGTACGTATATTTAAATTTTGCATAGTGATATACTTTTTCGTGTATTTATGATGTTTAAGATATGCTTCACGATATCGTTCATATGGTTTCTTAAATGACCATTGATTTAAATTTATTTTAGGAGTTAATTGTCTAAAACTGTTTTGGGAAAAGTTGTCTCAAGTTAACGGGGGCTGGTTGTCACATGTGCAAAGCAACACCATGCATATGTGGGGCCTTTTTTATTGGTTTCTAGGGGTTTTACTACATAAACGATTGGCTGTAATTATATTTGTGTCATTTTTGTTAACATAACCTAAGTTCGTTAGATAGAAGTTACTATTCGCTCACAGCAAATATTTTTTATTTTTTTTAATTATGAATAATATATTTTTCGTTCCTTTCTTAGGTAAAATTTCTTACAAACAACATTTTACCTTTAATAAAAATAGGCATTTGTTTTGTCGTTTTGTATTTTACCTTTTATTTAGTATGTGACTGCTTACCCCAGACACGGGGTTAAAAATCACACTTTTCTTGTTTCATAAAAATTATAATATGTTCTTCTTAGATAATGGTAGAGGAAAAGTCTTGATTTTTTCTTAAACTAGAATAAATACACTATCTATTGATATATAAATGTCACTGATAAATTAAGACCATGGGCTCTATAAATGAAGAACAAAAATTGTGCCTTCTAACCCCGGTCGCCCCTATCGATTTTGTATTTGAAAAACGTATTTTCCATAGCAATGAGTGGAAGAGAGCGAGAAGATACGATAATCTTGTCAATGCAAGTGAGAGGGAACGATAATAATTAAATCGTAGTAAAATAAATACTGTTGAAATATGTTTATAATAACTGTTGGATGTTAAGAAAAATCTTATTATCCAGGATAATTGTGAACATATATTTATTTCACTACATAAACAATATTATGCAAAACTACAGAGTACAATTATTTAAACTCAAAAAAGAAAATTGTTATGCCGAAAACTATAGAATTAATATTATTAATCTTAACACGTAGGAGAACACTTATAGCCGCAACTTTGATCCAGGAGAGGGGTTGCCTTATGGCGACCTCTAGTCCCCAACAATAACAAAGTTCCGCATTTTTCTGGCCAGTTTAATACCATAAAAAAAATGATTCAATATAAATTTTGTATTGGGTTGTAGGAAAGTTTGCGCGTTTAGGAAATTTAATTTTTTCAGGTTGTTAAATGGCGCCAAAACCTATAATAATACACTGTTTAAATTTTTATACAGCCGTTTTAGAAAAACTTTGTATAAAAGCAAGTTGAAGAGGCGTGTTCAATAAAATTTTGGCTCTTAGCCAGTTTGTGTATAAAATGTTTTTTTTTTGTAAAAAGAGTAAATATTACAAATACATCTGCTATCTTATCAAAATTATCCGTTGAATCATTGGTTTGTAACGATAGATAGACAAAGTCTGGTTCAGTTACACAGAAAAGATCGCCGATTTGAATCATCCTATTCAAAATATTAGAAAAATAATTAAATTCCGATTCTGTGAGTAGCTTTCAATATTTATCTATAAGTACCGCGTTACTTCAGATCAATCAAGTTTGAGCTAAACTATTATTATTTTGTAATTTAATAAATTTAAATTGTAATTTGAGGGAAAAAACAATAACCAAAGAAGAAGAAGAAGAAGAATAAAAAAGTGCTATTTATGTATTTTTTGTTTTTTTATCAATTGACCTAAAATTGTGGCTCGTCGCTATTTACTCAGCTGCGCCTACACTTGAGATAGACGATATTTTCATAAAACAATGTTAATAGATTTTGAGTCATTTTCAATCGAAATTTTCCAAATTATTGGCAAATATCACAAACGAACATGTTTTCATTAAAATTACGATTGGACATTTCTTTAAACATCCACCTTGAAAAATTTCACAAATAATGAATGGTAGCTATATATTTACAAAATAATAATAAACTCAAAAATTGACAAAAAGCACCACAAATTAATTACAGCCATTTCTGATTTTGAGTACAATTTTTGATTTCTACCACTTTGTAAGAAAATCAATGTTCCATTTTCGATATTTTTAATTTTAAGTCAAATAACTTATAAATAGTATTTTAGCAACCCCTTTTATTGTCCCTTATTTAGTAGGTACTTGTATTCTGAATTTTATACAAGATTATTTTACATCAAAATAAAAAGAAAACAAACTTACATAATAAATCTTAATAAATTGATTTTCGTGGTGTAATCATATACTGCAATTAACTAATATATTTGATGACTTTATCATTGACATAGTGTAATTGTTTACACTTGTAATTATCGGGATGCAAAGTAAAACAATGACATACCAACATTAATTACTTAACTTGCATAATCGACAAAGTTCCACAATTATAACAAAAATTCAAAAATAAGAATTCGTATTAAAGCAACTTCTGAGTGACCCAAAGAAAATTTTGGCTTGACTATAATTAATTTAAGTACGTTGTTTAATTATTATATTGTGTATTTACTTTGAATATGTTTATCTAAATGTATATAGGTAGCCAATTAAGGACCTCTTCAAATCTTGAGAATAAAAAAATACATACTAAAAAGCGTAATAGAGCCACCATTCAATTTTTAAAATTACCACGTCTGTTAACTTTCCATATTGAATACCTACTTCTAATGTAAACAAACAATTGTTGACACATAATTGCAGTAATAAATTACATAAAGTTTTGCCTGTAAGTTTATGTAAAAATACCCTTGCAATTTTATTTATGATAAACTAACAAATTTAATAAGAAGCTTGACAAGCTTAAAAATAAATTAGAGTAAAACGTCCAATGAATGACCGATTTGTAGCATCGACAGCTATTTTTAATATAAAAAGAATAGTAAACAAATTAATAAATCCAAAACAAATTGAAATAAGATACTATTTTTTTTTAATTGTGATTATTTTTCCTAACGGTCATTCACTGGTAGGTGGTCACACACTGAACGTATCACCCTACAAACAAACAATATTAAATCCTAAATTGAAACAGTTTTCTTCATAAGAATTTAGTGCGAAAAAAATTCTATAAATATTATTTTTATAAAGTAAAATAAAAGTACTAAATATGTGGCATTGAAGCAAAAAGTGGTACATTTCCGATCGGATTAGCAATAATTTTGCTAGAAGTATTTTTTTAAATAAACTTGTATAATTTTTTAATGCACGTATCTAATTTAATTAATATTTTATTCTCTTATTTATTTTGGTTTTTCAAACTGAAGATTTAGTTCGTCTTAATTAAAACATCAAAAAAGAAATCAAAAAGAAATCCATCAGCGTTCGTAGAGTAAACAAAGCGAAATTAGTTTAAAAAGACATCGCGTGCCTCCCAAAATAATTAAGCATTGTTTTCTTTCAAAATCACACACACCCATATCTGCCTTTAAATAAAATTAATACTTCTTCCGCCTTTTTTTCTATTTTAAACCGATATTATATAACATGATTAATATTACCTAATTTAGTATCTACTTATTATACAAGACGTTCATAAATAAGCGTTAAATATTCTTTACAAATGTCAGAGTGAAAAACCAACCTAAAAATGTCAAAATTCTTAAAAGTATCCGCTCGCCATTTTAAGACAACAATTATTATAAGAAACAACGTTGCTAAGCAACATTGACTATAACAGATCTATTAACCTCACAATTTATAACAGTTTTTTAAAAAAACATTAATAAATCGCAAGCATCTAAATAAAAACTTACTAAATATTTTTGTATTAGTTTCATTACTAAATTTTTTCAATTCGGCGCTTTTTTATAAACATCCTGTATGCTACTTGTAAAAATTCATATCTTTGGAAAAAAATGGGTCGTGATCTATTATTAAACGACTAGAAATCCTGAACTATGGATATGTAGGTCAATAAAGCGTAAATTAATTTAAGAACATATTCGTTTTTTTCTCGAGGCCGAATTTGAATAGTTTTGTGTTCAGTTCCACAGGGAACGCGGTGCATAGTTGTTGCTCGCGTTTATTTTCTATCAACTTCCAACTTTGGACGTTTAGTTCGACGCCGTCGTTTTTTCGTCTTTGTTTACCTAACAATTTTAGTGCAAAAAAAACAAGAGCAGTGATAAAAATGGTGATCGCTTATTTGTGGAGGTTCTGATTAAAACTATAACACGTGCCTTCTCAATTATTCAATAATTGCAACAAATTCGAATTTAGGTAAGACGTCGCAAAAATTGGATTAAAATTTACTTTTGCCCTATGCGAAATATGAACGACACGTTGAATTATGTAATTCACCCACATTTTGGGATTTATTAAAATAGGCGAACATGTATACAAGGCCGTGTAAAAATAATATTCAAAATTTGCGTTGGTCACGTGTTTTCGGTACTTTGGGGATATTTATAGTTTTACGATACTCGCAAGAGACGCTTCCTGTTAAAATTGAGCACTCGTTAGATGTGATTTAGATGCGTGCCATTGGGAGTTTCCGCAAATTGACAGTTTTCAAATTTGAAAGCCGCCATTTAATTTTTAATTGTACTAATTTGCTTTTTGAACGTTGTTAAATGTCGTGGTTGGCTAGTCTTTATTAATATCACTAATTCATTGTCATTATTGACAAGAGATAACCTTAAAAATCATAGTCAATTGTGACGTCATAGTATTCTTAACGCGGACGAGTTATACGTAAGGCCTTTTAGACCTTACACGATTATTATTAAAGGGCTTCTTCGACGGTCGTAAAAAGATTATCGAGGATTGCCTGTCGTAGCGGAAAGGCGCCTTTAAAATTGTGTAACTTAAGTGTTACTTAATATATGACTTTCTCCGAAGGGTCGTTGGATTTTTAATCGGTCGCCCTTGGCATTGAAACATTTACCTTGTTATTGAGACAGGTTTTACTTTTACAAAATGGTGGCCAAGTTTACAATTAGTTTAATGGGTCCGTCGTCTGGTATTATTATTCGATAAAAATATCAATTTTGCGAAAATGTAATTAGAAGACTTATGCAAAATTGTTGTGGGTTGTAATGCGAAATGCAAATCGAGGACACGAAATTAATTATGCAAATTATGTTCGTCGCTATAAAAGAATAAAAATTTTTTTTTTCCGAAAAATCGCGATTTTAATAAAGTCAAAATTTCCATATTTTCTAGAGCCAATTTGAGATTTTTGTTTTTTTGAAATTTTGTTTAGAAAACCGTTTCTTCAAGGTGAGAAGTAAATAGGTGGTACAGCTGGTTAATTGAAAATGTTTAATTTATTTAATTTACATTTAAAATGGTAAAATTAAAATAATAAAGCGGAACTTCCTCTATTTACATCACTGGATGTAAAAAAGTCCTTGGACGCCTTTTTTTTAGTTTTTTTTACAATTTCAGTTGAAAAAAATTAATTACATAAATGCGGTTTTTATAGCAATTTTGTTGTGTTCTACTTTCGATCATTAATTTTTTTCAAATAATGAACGCTACAATAAAAAATTTTGTTTTTTTTTGCATTTTATTTAATTTTTTTTTATGTCTATTGTTAACAATGGCCGATTTAGAAGAAATAAAATGGTTCCAATGAAATTTAAAATATTTGAATTGAAAGATCAACTCGGATTGGCTTATTTATTATGTAACCATGGTTATGAACAAAATTGACCAATCGCGTAAAAATGGCAACTCTGAATATGTATCAGGGGAATCACCGATGTTGAAATAAAGTAAATAATACTTTTATCAAAAATGTGCCTTTTATAATTAATTAATTTTACTCAAAAACAATAAACTAATAATTTTTATAAAAGTTCAACAAATTTCTCTTAGTCGAAATAAATGTGAATTATTTTTCGTGCAACGCCCTGTATATTATTAACAAATATATTCACTTTTTGTGCGAATGCGGTTTAAAACTTACAATATTTTGTTTATTTTCAAAGAGGAAGTGTGGGGACATTTCGAAACGATAAAGACTGGCAATTACGTAACGGTCAGCGTGTTTCTTTTGTTTTGAAGAAGCTGCAAAAGATTTTAATTGCTCCGCACGCGGTACATAAACAACGGCTGGCGTTTCAGGCCGGTAATTAATTACATAATATAAACTAGAATTTTAATGAAGTGATCCAGAATACGTTCCCGATTCTGGCGTAGTAATTGAGGAGGGGCCATCCAGACAACGACGGCTCCAGTTACGTAATTCAATTACGTAACAGTTCGAGGACGATTTTATAGTTTTCGCTAATGAGCTTTATTCTCCTTTTTTTTATATTTTACGTCCCTGTTCGTCCAACTTTGGGAAGTTTTTTAAGCGATTTTGTGGCGAGACCTTCGCCTTTTATGCTGACATCAAATTAAAAGTACGGGGGTGTATCAGAAAACAACTCTTTTTGTGTATGTACGCAGAAACGATAATAAAGTTAAGCTAAGAATAACAACCGCTGTAGGCAGATTTTGTTTGTATAACAGTTTAGTTGCACTTTGTTTGGGTTCGTTTTTATTACTGAGATAAGAGAGAAAGATTAATGAATTAATACAAAAAGTTGTATTTTGTTGTACAGTGGAAGCTCGGTTATCCGGATTAATTATTGTGACTCATTCGGATAATCGAAAATTCGGCTAATTGAATGTATAGAAAAAAAAACGAATTTTAGCACAGCTAACGAAAATAAGACAGTTGAAGTCGGCCGTCTAAGAAAATAAGTTAATAATTGTGAATCTTGCTTAAAATCGAGTGTGCGCATTCGAGCTCAAAGTGGCACATTCCGATCTCGGGAAAATGAAGCGCGCCGCTCCGCGTCGCGCTTCATTTGCCTCCCTCGCTCGGAAATGTGCCACTTTTCGCTCGAATGCGCACATCTTCGCATTTATTAGATTTGTCTAGTTTGTGTTTCGCTATTTCCAATGAAAAATTTCAATGTAGTTTAGTAAATATCGATTTTATGTTTAAAAACGTATATTTACTATAGCAATGAGTGGAAGAGAGCGAAAAGATACGATAATCGTCTAAGTGTGAGCGAGAGGGAACGATGTTAACTAATTGTTCGTTTATTTTATTGTTAATCGTGGCGAAAAGCGGAGTGTGCACATTCGAGCTCAAAGTGGCACATTCCGATCTCGGGAAAATGAAGCGCGCCGCTCCGCGTCGCGCTTCATTTGCCTCCCTCGCTCGGAAATGTGCCACTTTTCGCTCGAATGCGCACATCTTCGTGTTAATTGAATTCGACTATATTAATAACAAAACCTTCAAATTCAGATTTTCTATTCGGAAAAAGTTTTCGCTTGAAAGTGGACATACTCCTTAATAATTGAATTTGCCTATCTTATTCTTTCTCTTACAAATAATATTAATTAAATCAAACTGAACTAAATGTACCACTTCTCGCTTTTCTTTTAATTAAAAATTACGGTAGGGTATTTTTACCAAAAACCACATTTCTAATTTAGTACCTTTAAACTATAGATGGGGGACTTCATCGTACATGAAAAAAAAATACTTTAACTTTTTCCGCATTTTGACTCTTATTTCCCAACCTCTTTTTTAACATATCCCACCCAAGTCATTCTAAAATTTTGATGCACCCCCTATGTAACATATAAATATTTTTTTATATTTAAAAATTGAATTGATCCATAAATAAAGTCTAATTACAACAGTGTGTACAAAACGTGCCTTAAAACTAATTTGTTTATAATTTTTACAAAAATGAAAATTACCCAAAAATATTTGGAGACATTAATTTTGACATATAAACATTCAACAATCTGCAAAAGATGATATAAAAATCAACTAGTTGATTTTTTGTGGCCCACTTCAGAAAATTTGCCTCATATAGGGGAGACCGGGTATGGTTGTCTCACGGGTAGGTTGTCACATTAACCATAACAGAAAACCTAATGAATTAATAAATTTGTTTACCCGTGTCAAAGAAGTCCGAGCACAATGCCTCCTTGCGTACTTCAATTCAGTTCGCTCTGAAATACCGTATAAGAAATATATACGTTTGTTTTTTTTGTACAGTAAAAGTAATTTTTTGTGCATCTCTGTTGAGTCTCATAAGTATAATTAAATTTTGCATAGTAATATACCTATTCGTGTATTTATGATGTTTAAGATATGTTTCATGATATCATTATATGGTTTTTTAAATGACCATTGATTTAAATTTATTTTGGGAGTTAATTGTCTAAAATTGTTTTGGGGAAGGTTGTCTCAAGTTAGCAGGGGCTAGTAGTCACAAGTGCAAAGCAACCATGAATATGTGCGACCTTTTTTATTGATTTCTAGGCGTTTTACTACATAAACGATTGACTGTAATTATATTTGTGTCATTTTTGTTACCATAACCTAAGTTCGTTAGATAGAATAGGTTAGAATAGAATAGCTATTTGTTTTCTCGTTTTGTATTTTACCTTTTATTTAACGTTTGACAACCATCCTGACACGGGGTTAAAAGTCACACTTCTCTTTTTTTCATAAAAATTATAACATGTTCTCTTTAGATAAGGGGTCGGCAACCTGCGCCCCTTTGCAACTTTTTGCGCGGCCCGCCAAAGCACCAAAATAATTTTAGGAAAAATACGAATAAACATTTTCAAGAATGAATTTCATAAAATCAAAATATAGAACGAAGTTGACGGATAAAAATTTACAAAACTTGTTGGGGATCTCAATATCCCAAACATAAGCGGACTTAAATGAATTATCAAACACTATTCAAGAACAAAAAGCGCATTGAATTTTAATGAATGAATAAAATGAAACTATTTTCTTTAATACGTTATATATTTTATATTTACATATTTATACATATGTAATTGGAATTGTATTTTCTTTTTTTCCCTTATAAGAATTGTAAAATTTTTGTTCTCTGACATTATTGGTATTATAGCATGTCAATAAACAATAAATTTTTCTATATTTATTTTTAATAATATTTATACTCGTATATGATATAAAAGCCCTATTTAAGTTACATTTGAATAGGCGGCCCGCATAAAAAAAAAATATTTTGAAAATGGCTCGCCGTCCAAAAAAGGTTGCCGACCCCTGCTTTAGATAATGGTAGAGAAAAAGTCTTTATTTGTTCTTAAACTAGAATAAATACACTATCTATTGATATATAAATGACATTGATAAATTAAGACCATGGGCTCTATAAATGCAAAAGAAAAAAATTGTGATTTACAACCCCGGTCTCCCCTACAATTTTAATTAATCAAAAATGCGAACTAGTAATGATTCGAAAGTACACCTGAAAATATTTTTATCAAGCTCGCTACAATTAGGCGTGCGGAAGAGCACCATGGTAACTTATCAAAAGCAATAAAATATCTAACTTTTTTCGAACAACAAATAGATCTAATTTATTCGACTTTTAATTTTTTGAATTGAAGAACTAGAAGTTTGCCGCTTCGCGGCTAACTTCTAGGCAAAATCGCATTCGCGATTTTGCTAAACGCTATCGCGTTTAAGGCCTTCGGCTCCTAGAAAAATTCAAAATTTGTCACTGTTTGTTGACATTTTGATTCTTCGTAAAGTCCGGTACTTTTAGGCAAAATCGCTTTGCGATTTTGCTGCATTTTTATTGTTAGCATCGATTCATTTTCATTCAATGTGAACATGTTTGCCGCTCCGCGACTAACTTCTGGGCAAAATCGTTTCGCGATTTTGCAGCATTTTTGTTAGTACCAATTTATTGTTATTCAATATGAACTTGTTTGCCGCTACGCGTCTATCTTTAGAGCACAATCGCTTCGCGATTTTGCAGCATTTTTGTTAGTACCAATTTATTGTTATTCAATGTGAACTTGTTTGCCGCTTCGCGGCTATCTTCTGAGCACAATCGCTTCGCAATTTTGCTGCATTTTGTTAGTACCGATTTATTGTCATTTAATGTAAACTTGTTTGCCGCTTCATGACTAACTTCTAGGCAAAATCGTATTGCGATTTTGTTGCATTTTCGCTTCACTTACGCGTCTTGTAACATAATTTTAATTTTTAAAATTCTAATTAATATTATTTTTATTAATAATACTACGGAACAATTTATTGGGTTTTATCTCTCAATATCCAATCAACTTTTGCAAAATATTTTATCAAATGAGGAAATTAAAATAGAATAAAACCAATTTTATAACTCTTTTTTCAATTAACGCAATAACATAATTTTTAATTAAAAGAATATATCTATTATATACATATATAAAAATATAATTAATTAAAATGAACAAAGGTAAGCATTTTTAAAACATAAGTAATAACACAGTTTTGTGAACATAAAATTAAGGTAACGAATTACCCCCTTGTTAAAAAATTATAACATTATTTATGGGCGTACAGAAATATTTTGACTATAATCCGATTTTAGTTTGATTAAAATACATCGAGTGTTTTTCAAAATCTGAGCCTGCAAAGTGAGGTGACAATACTTTTTACTTCGATAGTAGATAGCCGTAATCAGCTGCAAATACAGCATATACATTTTTGTTTATTATTACCTCTAGAATACTTTTTTTTCTAAACTGGTTTCGATGAGCGTTACGAATTTGGAGATTTTAGCCGACCCTACATTCTAAATATCAGCTTCTCGAACGTCCCTTAATTTGAGCGTTTAAAAAGAAAGAAATTTAGTTTGTGATCTTAGTACAGTTTGTTTTTTCGATGGGTTAGTTTATGTAAATACCTCTCTAAAATTCGTTGTTAATTTTGTTATGTGGAAGTGTTGTTTGCCTCTTCAGTCAGTTATTTTGTACTACTATAAAAAATAAAATTGAGCATGTCTGAGATAAGACATGAGAACCATTAAAAATGTTGTATTTCGCTAAATAAAATATTTTATTTCGTAGCGTAGAAAGTTCGTTTTTAAAAGTGTTACAGAATTGGTCGCCTTGGCTTCCTCGCATACGAGTTTTAAGGTTTCAAAAGCCGCTCTGTTTACGCAAATCCGCCCGTTAATCTCTTAATTTCGGAAATATTAGCAACCAAAAATTACCGAAAAAAGCCCGCCTTTTAAGATTTTTGCAAAGCTCCCGGTGTTTTGCGCCTTTCAAAATTTCATATTTCCAACCCATAATGCTTTGAATTCGAATTTAAACATTTTTTTTTTGTTTCATAACGGTTAAAGACGGGAAGAAACAATACCTTCATTAAGAAAAACGTCTGGCCAAGAAGAAAACCTCTTGTTACTCATTATTGGAGAGTATTTTCAATACATAATTTAAAGGGAATAAATAATTTGTACCCATAGTAATAAATATAAATAGACGTTTTAAAATTGCAAGTAGGCGATCCAAGGCGCTAATTTAAATAAATATGTACGAAACTGCAAAAATTAATGATTAATCCATTTTATAATCCTTGTAATCAAATTAGTTAAAACTAATGTACAAAAATTTGATATTTAGTAACGTTTTCTAGTAAGTATTCTAATAGTTTAATATTAAAAACCGCATAAATAAATTGCTTTGTATAATTATAATTGATTTGGGAGGGCAACGTCAAATTTAGATAATTTCATAAATTCGGGGGCGATCCGTCAATTCCTTTAAAATCGAATATCTCGAGAACCCCTTAACCGATTTACAAAAACTTTTTTTTACATGAATCTGGAAGATCTCATGACACTTTCGTTCGCTTTATGTTGGGGTCTATCTTCAACCCCTAAGCCGGTATGCTGCATCAAACATACCCCTATTTCAGAAATTCCGCTTAATTATTTACGGGGTCCTGAGGGCCAAACGTCTAAAGAATTTTTTTTTTTAAACTAACAGTAAGTAGCGCTCTTCTTTGGGCTTTCTATCGAATATAAATTTAACCCTTTTTAAAAATTCCCAGTCTTAGATATGACGATGGAAAGAATTAGAAATGTTGTATTTGGTGAATTAAAATGATGTCTTCGGTAGCGTAAAAACGATCCCTTTCAAAGGTGTTGGTAAAACTATCGAGGCGGAGCCCTACGCAGCCCCAATGTCCTCAAAGATGAATATTGGCATCTAAAAAGACCGCTCTTTCTACCTGCGCAAACCCCATTTTTCTATCGTTTTTAGTTTCGGAGATATTAGCAATCAAAAATCGCCAAAAAAAGCCCGTTTTTTAAGATTTTTTTGCGGAGCCCCCGGGGCTCTGCCCCATTTAAAAGTTAACTTTTTCTACGTAAAATAACGCGTTCTATTCGAATTTAAATATTACAAAGCGCTAGCTGCTACCGTTTTTGAGTAATTTGATTGTGAAAAAATCGCCCCTCCGTAGGGCTTACAGGGGACGTTTTTTTAAAAAACTAAAATAAGGGTCTGATAGGCCAACCTCTGACTTGAAATCCTCAGATCAAGCACTTTTTGAATCGGAGTACAAGAAATGGCCGTCACATTAACCATAACAGAAAACCTAATGAATTAATAAATTTGTTTACCCGTGTCAAAGAAGTCCGAGCACAATGCCTCCTTGCGTACTTCAATTCAGTTCGCTCTGAAATACCGTATAAGAAATATATACGTTTGTTTTTTGTACAGTAAAGTAATTTTTGTGCATCTCTGTTGAGTCTCATAAGTATAATTAAATTTTGCATAGTAATATACCTATTCGTGTATTTATGATGTTTAAGATATGTTTCATGATATCATTATATGGTTTTTTAAATGACCATTGATTTAAATTTATTTTGGGAGTTAATTGTCTAAAATTGTTTTGGGGAAGGTTGTCTCAAGTTAGCAGGGGCTAGTAGTCACAAGTGCAAAGCAACCATGAATATGTGCGACCTTTTTTATTGGTTTCTAGGCGTTTTACTACATAAACGATTGGCTGTAATTATACATGTGTCATTTTTGTTACCATAACCTAAGTTCGTTAGATAGAATAGGTTAGAATAGAATAGGTATTTGTTTTCTCGTTTTGTATTTTACCTTTTATTTAACGTCTGACAACCATCCCTGACACGGGGTTAAAAGTCCACTTCTCTTTTTGCATAAAAATTATAATATGTTCTTTTTAGATAAGGGGTCGGCAACCTGGGCCCTTTGCAACTTTTGCGCGGCCGCAAAAGCACCAATATAATTTTTGGGAAAAATACGAACAAACATTTTCAAGAATGAATTTCATAAAATTAAAATATAGAACGATGTTGACGGATGAAAATTTACAAAACTTGTTGGGGATCCCAATATCCCAAACATAAGCGGACTTAAATGAATTATCAAACACTATTCAAGAACAAAAAGCGCATTAAATTTTAATGAATGAATAATATGAAACTATTTTCCTTAATACGTTATATATTTTATATTTACATATTTATACATATGTAATTGGAATTGTATTTTCTTTTTTTCCCTTATAAGAATTGTAAAATTTTTATTCTCTGACATTATTGTTATTATAGCATGTCAATAAACAATAAAATTTTTCTATATTTACTTTTAATAATATTTATACTCGTATATAATATAAAAGCCCTATTTAAGTTACATTTGAATAGGCGGCCCGCATAAAAAAAAATATTTTGAAAATGGCCCGCCGTCCAAAAAAGGTTGCCGACCCCTGCTTTAGATAATGGTAGAGAAAAAGTCTTTATTTTTTCTTAAACTAGAATAAATACACTATCTACTAATATATATATGTCAATGATAAATTAAGACCATGGGCTCCATAAATGCAAAAGAAAAAAATTGTGACTTACAACACCGGTCTCCCCTACAATTTTAATTAATCAAAAATGCGAAATAGTAATCATTCGAAAGTACATCTGAAAATATTTTTATCAAGCTTGCTACAATTAGGCGTGCGGAAGAGCACCATGGTAACTTATCAAAAGCAATAAAATATCTAACCTTTTTCGAACAACAAATAGATCTAATTTATTCGACTTTTAATTTTTTGAATTGAAGAATAAAATAATAATATAGGCGAATCCGATAAATACGAGGATGTGCGCATTCGAGCGAAAAGTGGCACATTTCCGAGCGAGGGAGGCAAATGGAGCGCGACGCGAAGCGCGCGCTTCATTCCGAGATCGGAATGTGCCACTGAGCTCGAATGTCACACTCTTTCAAACACGATTCACAATAAAATAAACGAACAATTAGTTAACATCGTTCGCTCTCGCTCACACTTACACGATTATCGTATCTTTTCACTCGCTTCCACTCATTGCTATAGTAAATATACATTTTTAAACATAAAATCGATATTTACCAAACTACATTAAAATTGTTCATTGGAAATAGCAAAACGAAAACTATACAAATCTAATAAATGCAAAGATGTGCGCATTCGAGCGAAAAGTGGCACATTTCCGAGCGAGGGAGGCAAATGAAGCGCGACGCGGGCAGCGCGCTTCATTCGAGATCGGAATGTGCCACTGAGCTCGAATTGTACTCGGCTTTAAGCACAATTACAAAGCGTCTCGTTTTAACAGAAAAAACTCGGTCAAATTGTTGGGTACTATATGTTTACAAAAAACGTCCGAACGCGATTAATAATCCGGATAATCGCGAATCCGTATAACCGAGGTCCGGATAATTGAGGTTTTACTGTAATTGTAAAATAAGGCAATTAGTTATAGTATTGTGTTATGGAATTATAAAAAATTTACAAATTACTGTTCGTTCCATTTTTCTATTGTAAGATATGGTTATTTTTTTTAAGTATTATTTGCTTAATGATTTCATTATTAATAGTTTTAACTTTAATAATAATGTGAATCGTCCTGAAATATGTAATTTTTGTGTTTAATTGTTATTATAGAACGCAAAATTTCTTAGGCTAAAACGTGACCCCCTACCAGTGATTGACCGTTACGAGAAACAATGCTTATAACAATTAAAACAATTAATTTATATTCATAATATATTTATTTATGCAATTGTGTATGTTTTCTTTTTCATTTAAGTGAAAGAAATAAAAAGTAATAATAGCTAAAATAATTAACTTTATATTGCGAATTAATTAATCGGTCATTCACTGGGCTATACCCCGGTCAATATTTGTACGAAAGGGTCATTTATTGAACTCCTCATTTTATACTCTTTATAGCTAATTTTACAAGCTTATGACCAAATTGCGATGTTTTCATTAATTCATAAACAAAAATGGTACCTTATTTGAACTGTAACGGTTGTTTTGGGTTTATTACTTTGTTTACTATTTTTTTATGTTAAAATAACCCTCGATGCAACAAATTGGTCATTCACTGAACGTTTTACCCCACTTCTTATTATTTTAAATTATGTACTTAACAAAAAAAAACATATTTAGCTATATATCTTTTAGCAATGCACTTTTTTGGCTGTTTCAATGCGATAACTGCTTTTTATTAAAAAAGAGCTAAAAGACTTTAAAGAGCCATAAAGAAAATGCAGTACCTAGTGCTTTATTTATTTGTTTAAACAGTTAATTCTGTGTTACAAAAATTAATTAATACATTCAAGAACCCACGATGAGTGTGGGAACTCTTTCGTTTGATGCTTGTTTTAAAAACCCGATTATTTATTGCTAAAACAAAGATTTCGTAATTTATTACGACAAAAAAATCCGACGTCGTATTCTATAGGTTCGATTTTCGTAAGTAATAAAATTATGATGAAAATAATTAGTTGCAGCATACGAAGCACGGTTTAAAATGATTTCAATTGAACTGAACTAAAAATCTAAAATAGCTTTATTTACTTTTAATCGGATGCCAAGGACAATAACTAACAACAATTAAAGTTATAACATTCAGAAGAAAAATCGCAGACGACCAACGGAAACAGGTCATCCATACGAAAACCCCTTTCTGATTTTTATTATTATTTTTTTTTAATTTGTTTATAGTAATCCTTTTTTAAAAAAAATTAATTCAATCGCACCCTGTATAATTGACAACGCATATTTTATGATTTAGTCATTTAAAAAAATGTAAACATTTACAAATTGCTTTTTAAATCATTTAAAACACAACAAAAGACAATTTCCCAAACGAGATGACACCGGAAGAGCTGGCAACTATTTTCGACGATTTAATGGTACCATTACCATAAATTACCATATTATGTACCCACCAGAAATATCGTTTTTTAACGCTTAAAGCGAAATATAGATCAAGGTTACAAATGTTCAACAACGCATCCTAACGTAAACAAAATTTACATTTTAAACAAATCCCCAAAACGAGGACGCACAATTCTCAAATTTTTTTGCCCGCTTCCCGAATGCGCATCAAAAAACCAAATAAATTAAACGATGGCGCCCAACGCCACATTACGAAATAAAATCCGAAATAAATTACTAAAACCGCACCTTTCGCTACAAATAATAGCGCGCCAAGGACGAAATTTACAAGTTCTTCCTCGTTTTATTTCAAATGCACACGCAGAATTTTTACTATTTCGAAAATTAGTCTTTGTCGCCAATTATTTTGAGAGGGCCAAGAAGGGATTTTTTTAAACCTTCTAAGCAAAGTTAAATAAATTACAAATTCTAGTAACGAAAACTTAATTTTAAATAAAAAGCTATTTAATACGCATATTAAAAATAAAATGTACAGGGTGTCCCAAATTGAGTAGGCTAACATTTTCTTAACGGAATCTGAATAGGCACCTAAAACTGCAAAACATTGCCCATTTAACCAAACTTCTATCTTCACTAATAAGAAAGATACCCATGTTAGCCCACTCAATTTGGGACACCCTGTATATCGTCAAGTAAATTTAACTTTTAAAATCGCGAAAAAAAAAACGTTTGAACGACGACCGCAATAAATTTCACAGTGGTGCGCCAAAATGCGAAACACCTTGTATATATTTTTTTTTATGATCTCTAAACAAAACCCCAATAATTTGCTTTAATTTTACAAAGTAAGCGTCAATTCCAAATTAATTGCGTGCAAACGCAAATTCCATTATAAAGGGTGTTTCGAATTAAAGCAGTAAATAATAAGATTTTCAAAAATTGCCAAAAACGATCGTTACGAGGCTTTTTAATTATTTATAAGAGATTATTATTACAAACCGATAAACACGTGTGCCTATTTAAAAACCCAAATGCACGATGCCGGAAAGCACGATAACGTTAACTTGCATATGGCCGAAGGCGCTACGTTGAACAAAGGAAAATGAATTTTGGGCCTCGCAACTAACGTTTTGGAAAGCCATTACGACCAAAAAAGCCGAGATTTTTGAGAAAAGTTGCGTAAAGATTTTTAAAGTATTATTTGTGACTTAACAAACACGACAAAACATAGAATATTTAAAAATAAGCTTACAATTTAGATTTATATACAGGGTGTACTTCGGACAGTTCCAAAACCCTTTGGTAAACACTATTCTGTTCCACACTAACACTAATTAGTCAAAATCAAAATTTTCTAGAACGTTCTTAACACTTCAACGTGCGATTCACAACTGGGGTGCGGTGGGGGAACGATGTATGCAGTTTGCAACATTATCCGTTTATTTCAATTTTGGTATATGTTAAATACGATAAAAAACTTTCTAAAAACGGCCGTACCGATGTTTTATAATTATTTATAAGTTTGTATACACCAAAAACAAATAATGTAACTAATATAAATCAACTCGTGCGAGCCATCTACGGTACACGCACTAATTTAAATTGATTTTTCACGAAGCCGTTCACGAAGCACTTCGTATTGAAGCTTCGTATAAGTTAAGGCACATTTGCGCAGTAAAGGGGCGGAGTTTATGTATTGATTTTTCACAAAGCCTACAAAGTATTGATTTTTAGATATGCCAAACAGGTAGCGACATCGCCAAAAATTTCCAGTGGTTACGTTATGTTTAAGGCCACTGACTGGGTCATCAACTGAAGCATTATGACGCACGGATACTGACAATATCGATGACAGTGGTCGGTATATCGCATTCGACGCACATTGGCTTGCAAAGCCGGATATGATCTAATAGATCAATGATCTTGCTTATCATATTCGACTAAGCAATCAGTTTTGTGAGAACCACAAAACTGCATTTTTCTGACGTATAAAATGTGCAATTAGATTTAAGAGTTAGTTTTAAGTTTACTTCGAATATTGTAACAACTTTTAATTTTTCAATTGTTTTTATAATAAATACTTTACATTTATTCAAAGTGTAATTCTTAAACTCCGTGTAAAAGTTGTCACGTTAAAACAACCAAACTTAACTGGCGCAGTCGGTAGGATTGTAGACGGATACCCCAAATTCGCGTGTTCGTGTGTTTCAACACTTTATCTACAAACTACAAGAACCCGGAAATAGTTGAAGAGGACAAAATCGCTTCTTCAGCTACCCAAAGGAAGTTCAAGGAGACAACATTGCTTCAGGACAACCGCACCCCACAGCACCCAAAGGAACTCCCGTAGGACAAAATCGCTTGCTGGAGAACCGCAACACCCCAAAATAGCTACAAGAAGACAGCATCGCTTCAACTAGCTACACACAAAAAAATGAAAAACGCTGAAATAATTATTCTGTAAGTGCAAAAAATTTAATATTTGCAGAAAAGAAGATAAACGTAAATTAGCTATAAGCCCCCTAAACAAAAAAAATATATTTTAACAATTAAAAACAAATTTAAAATCACCTAGTATTAGCCTGAGTTGTTTTTTTGTACATTGGGCAACCTGAAGACCGAGGCCTGAGCACGCAAGGGCCAACCAGCTTGCATTTGTACAAAAACAATTCCATGGAACGCTTAAACTATTAAATACAATTAGACCCGTCTATTAATAAGACAATAAAAATTAAAAACAAAAACCAAAATTACAAACGCAAACTAAAACAAAATACTTAACAAAAAACAGAAAAAGAAGATAGAAGAACGATTGTATGGAAACAGCAACAGAAGACTTAGTTCAACTGTTAGGAACCTTAAATTTAAGTAATTCTGATTCTGCAACACCTTCAGAAAAAAAACTTAATTATGTCTACCCAAGGTTTTCAAGCGGAATTTCTACGAGTTATTCCCGAATTTAACGGAGATCCATCCCGATTACCTGGCTTTATTAGAGCAAGTGATTTAATTATAAATCAGTTCTCAGTAAATGATCCCACAGCATTTATTAACCATTTACTATTATCATCTGTTATACAAAAACTTACTGGTGCAGCAGCTACAGTTACAAATGGTCGATTAATTCATACGTGGAAAGATCTAAAACAAATTTTAAAAGATAATTTCGGAGATCAAAGATCGGAAGACACTTTGCTACAAGACTTGTTACATCTTAAGCAAAATAACGAATCACCTTTAACATTTTATAATCGATGCCAAGAATTAAAAGCAGCATTGTTTTCACATTTAAGCCATACAGATTCTACAGCGGAATTACAAACTATGAAAGCGCAAATGTATACTAGCCTAACTCTAAAAGCATTTTTAAGTGGACTAAGAGATCCCTTAGGAAGCTTTATAAGAAGTACAGAACCGGCAACACTTGAAGATGCACTTCGAAAAATAAATGAAGAACAAAATATTAGACATCTTCAAGCAGGTACACAAAACCAAAATAGAACGTTTACGAGACCACCAATGCATGTTAAACAAATACCACCGAAACAATTTCAACCGCAACCAAATTATCAAAAAATTAATAATGTTCAACCGAGACCTGGACCTTCACATCAAAATTGGCAATCAAGACCGAACTACGTACAACAAACAAAAATATTACCAAATATACCACCGCGACAATTTCCTGGAAATCAATTCCCTTCACAATCAATTAAATTTAACTACAACAAACCAAAAGGAACAAATGTTTTAAACCAACTAATAAACCACCACCTTATAGACCAACCCCAATGGATATTTCAAGAACAATAAAACACCCATATATTCAACAATCAAGTCAACCCCGTAATTTTATTTCACAAGAATTATTCTATCACGATCAAGAAGAATCAGACGATAACGAATACAATCAACTAGAAGAATATGAAAATTACGAACAAGAAGAATATGAAAATTATAATTTCGATCACAATTCTGAAGAACAGGAGGATTTTCACCTGGACGATACGAACACAAGCCCAACATAATTAATTTAAATAATTTAACACCTTTACGATTACCTTACATCTACTTATCCGAATTAGACGCAAAATTTATGATAGATACTGGATCAATGAAAACTTTATTCAACCCTTCTTTTGTCCATAATCACTACCCCGAATATATATACAACGAAAATTTTCAAATTAGTACAGCTCACGGAACTTCGATTCACAATGAAGTAGCAACAATTCCTTTACCATCAACATTTAACACCAAAGAATTTCACAAGATTTATTTATTTAATTTTAACGATAATTATCAAGGATTAATAGGCATGGATCTATTAAAACAACTTGACGCAAAAATAGATTTTTCAAATAATCAACTTATAACCAAAAATTGTATTTTACCTTTATATGTACCGATCGAAGAGTTACAACAAAAATCAATCTCCAAAAATCAACTTAATAGCTATATAATTCCACCAAGAACGGAAACAACAATTACACTACCCACCAATAGTACTTTGCAGGAAGGACTATGTGAAAAACGAAATTTTGGACCTAATCTAATGTTACCAGATGCTTATGTAAAAGTAAAAAATAATTCTTTTACCACCACTATATTAAATACTAGCGACAACGAAATAAAACTTACCATAACAAAACCAATTAAGTTACATGAAGTACCAAATAATGATATTCAAATTAATCACTGTCAAACAAAAGAAACTGGCAAATTATTAAGAAAAAATTTAATAAACCTAAGAACAGATCACATGAACGACGAAGAAAAAACTTTAATTACAAATTTATGCCAAGATTACAAAGATATATTTTACTGCGAAGACATACCACTTTCATTCACCAACAAAATAAAGCATAAAATTAGAACTTCAGACAATGAGCCTATTTTTACCAAAAATTATAGATATCCTTATATTCATAAACAAGAGGTAGAAACGCAAATCGCCAACATGTTAGAAGAAAATATAATAAAACCGAGCGAATCGCCTTGGAACGCACCAATATGGGTCGTACCAAAAAATGGACGCATCTAAGCAACAAAAATGGAGAATCGTAGTAGACTATCGCAAATTAAATGAAAAAACCATTGAAGACAAATTCCCAATACCAAATATCACGGACATTCTAGATAAACTTGGACGCAGTCAATATTTTACTACCCTCGATCTCGCATCAGGCTTCCATCAAGTGGAAATCGACAGCGAAGATATAGAAAACAGCTTTTCTACAGACGAAGGACATTATGAATTTTACGGATGCCTTTTGGACTTAAAACGCACCCGCAACATTTCAACGCATTATGAATAATGTACTTAAAGGACTCACGGATAAACAATGTTTTGTATATCTTGATGACGTTATAATATTTTCAACATCCCTTACGGAACACATACAAAGACTACGAAATGTATTTGACAGACTTAGAGAAAGCAACTTAAAAATCCAATTAAACAAAAGCGAGTTTTTACGTAAAGAAGTTGCATATCTTGGACATTTAGTAACACCATGCGGAGTTAAACCAAATCCGAAAAATCTCAGCAATTCAGCAATATCCGATACCAAAAAATCAAAAAGAGATAAAACAATTTCTCGGACTTTTGGGATATTACAGAAAATTCATCAAAGACTTTGCAAAAATTACTAAACCCTTAACATCATGTTTAAAGAAAGGCAGAAAAGTAGAACATTCGAGTGAATTCGTAAAATCCTTTGAAACCGCAAAAGAAATTTTATCAAATGATCCGATTTTGAAATACCCGGACTTCGAAAAACCATTCATATTAACAACGGACGCCTCAAATGTCGCCCTTGGAGCAATTCTTTCACAAGGAACCCCTGGTAAGGATTTACCAATTGCCTATGCTTCAAGAACGCTAAACGAGAGCGAACAACGCTATTCGACAATAGAAAAGGAACTTTTGGCAATTATATGGGCCACAAAATATTTCAGACCTTATTTATACGGACAAAAATTTACAATAGTAACAGATCATAGACCTTTAATTTGGTTGAATTCCTTAAAAGAACCAAATTCCAAATTAACAAGATGGAGATTAAAACTCGAAGAATACAACTACAACGTAATATATAAAAAAGGAGTAAAAAACAGTAATGCCGATGCACTTTCTCGAATTCAAATTAATTCAACAACAACCGAAGATCAAGACACGTCATCAATTGCTGTAATTGAAGACGACGAACTAGACCAATTGCTAGACGAAATAATGGAAGACGAAGATAATGCATTTGACCCACAAGTTTTGAAAAATGTTATCAGAAGACGAAAATTTAACACAAAATAATGAAAATCACGATACTACACAAGACTCAAATACTCAACATACACAACTATCATCTACCCCAAGTATACCTATTTGTGAAGACGCATTAGAAACCAAGGAAAACCAAATTATTTTCATTTATGTACTAGACGAACCTGATACACCGCTAACAACAATTAAAGAAGGACACAGAATATTGATTGTAGAAGTAAACAAAAGCAACCCGTTACCAACAATAAAAAAAGCATTTATAACATTCTGTAAACCAACTATATCATACCACTGTTATTTCCCAGATGACGAACTTTACAAATCAACCTGTAAACTTGTCATAGAATTATTTGATACCAACAAGCCTAAATTCTTTAGATGCACAAATAGAGTAGATCATATCATTAACAAAGACGAACAAAACTTACAAATACAAATGTATCACGAAGGAAAAACAAACCATCGCGGAATACAAGCCACCCTTATGGCACTAAAAAGAAAATATTACTGGAAAAACATGGAACAAACAATCTTAGTTTACAAAATTATGTTAATAAAAAAGAAACACCAACGTTAGAATTAGAACAAATTGATTTAAACAATCTAAATTCAATTAAAGAAAGACTTTCAATTATTCCAAAGGAAATAGATAATACTTGGAGTTCTGTCCCAACACATTTAAGTATAAGTTCATTTACTGTAACAATTATACTAATTTTAATATTATTTATAATAATTGTAACATTGTATTGTAAACGCAAATTCCTCACTCAAAAATTGACAAAACATTTTGAGAAAGATTTGGATAAGAATGATCAAAAGGAAATTCATTTAGAAGATCTTAAATTGAAAAATCCTGTTGTCTGAATTTTTCAATCTTAAAGGGGGAGGAATTATGTGTACCACATATGTCAGTTCAATGACAGTGGCTGGGTCATCAACTGAGAAGCAATATGACGCCGGATACGACAAATCGATGATGTCGGTATATCGCATTCGACGCACATTGGCTTGCAAAGCCGGATATGATCTAATAGATCAATGATCTTGCTTATCATATTCGACTAAGCAATCAGTTTTTGTGAGAACCACAAAAACTGCATTTTTCTGACGTATAAAAATGTGCAATTAGATTTAAGAGTTAGTTTTTAAGTTTACTTCGAATATTGTAACAACTTTTAATTTTTCAATTGTTTTTTTATAATAAATACTTTACATTTATTCAAAGTGTAATTCTTAAACTCCGTGTAAAAGTTGTCACGTTAAAACAACCAAACTTAACTTGCATTCGTCGCTTGCTGCCACGCAAAACGGTACAAATTAGTGCTTTAACTGTGTTTAATTAGTGTTTTAATTAGTCACGAGTGCGAAAGAGTGTCGGAATCGGTTTAGAATGAAAGTTCGCACAAAGTCCCAAATTCGAGACGGTCGCCGGCATTCGCCCGACCACTGCGCAAGGGTGCCTTAGTGCGATCGCAGCGTCGGCTTATGCGCTTCCAGCCAAGCGAAGGCTTCAGTTTGCGGTACGTCTACTTTGCGTGGGTCAAACGACCGAGCATCGACGTGCGCTCATCGACACCGGCGAGTGACTTATTGCTATACAATTAAAAATTATGTTAAATGCAAAGAATTAGAAACTATCCTAAACGGCCGTAACGATGTTTTATAATTATTTAGAAAGCAATGCTATAACGAATAAATAAACGTGTAAACATTATAAAACTCGAATGCATGGTATTACAAAAAGTGCGATAACGCGAACCGGCAAATGGCCGAAAGCGCTTCGTCGTTTCCGTCGCGTAATCAAAGTCAGAACAAAGCAAATGCATTTCGAGTTTTGCAATAAATATTTTACAAAGCCATTTTAACCAAAGAGGCCTAATTTTCCGAGCAAGGTGATATTTATAAATACGTATAGCACCATAACTCAAAAATATTCCACATAAGACCAATTAACTTGGAGGTAGTTTTTTGTTCAGTTTATAAGTGGGTTAAGTTCCAGTACCTATTCGGCGTACACCCCGTATAAATCGTAGATATTGTTGTACCTATTTCAATCTCAAAATTTTACCAGAGGCGTGCCACCGAACGCGTTTTTATTGTTAAAGTCCACCTCAAATCGTTTTGAAGCAACAGAAAAAGAAAATATTAATCGAAAATCGGATTACAGAAGAAAAATAAAATTATGTACTTCACAAAAAAGACAATCGCATTTTTATTGGTTTACAAGAATCGATTTAGAGTGGGCTTTCTAGGGGGGATCTTTTTGTTTATTCTGTAAACCCTATTAAAAGAAATTATAGAGACATTGAGTGCTCGCTGACATTATCAACGGGAACCTTTTAATAAAACCCCCGCCGTCCTGAAAGGCAACCCCGAGAGGAAAAAGAAAGGAACTCGACAAGGAAGCGGAGACGACCTTTTCAGCGTTATCGTTTTTGTTTTTTTTTTGGAAATTAAAGCACCGAATAAAATAAAAACGAGCGTCGTGAAAAAGAGAAAAACAAATTAAAGCTTAACGCATTGATTTACTTTAACTTTGTAATCGATAAAAGTTTTTATGTCTTCGTTATAAAAAAAAATCTATGAAAAGTTGATTTTGTTGACGGAGGAAAAGTACTATGTAGGTTTTCCGAAAATAGAAAGCGAATATGTGTCAGCACTCCTCAAATTGATGTTGGAGCTTCTCGTTAGCTAATCACGAATCAATTATTTTGTATTTTTTCGCTAATTTACGAAGGGCATGATTAATTGTCTGAATCGCTTTTGGTAAAAGGCACTCGTTTTGATAGAACGGACTTATATTACTATTTAATTGTTGTCCATTAGTGAGCTTTGCTTTGTCATTTTTCATTTTTGAAATTAGTTTTGACTCCGCAATTAAAAAAAATCTCTGATGGGTTTATTAATTTAATTAAAGAACGGGTGTTTTTTAAAATCGGCAGCAATGTAAATAAATATATTAAAAAAATGCAAAATCACCGTCGATATTCATTTTTGCTATACGAGTTTGGTTAATTTTTTAAGACACTGATATTATAGTCAAAAATAAATAATTCTTTTTATTCACACAAAAAGTAATTTATTTAAAATACTCCTACATCCCGTTTTTCCCCAAAAATAGGTTCGAAAAATCAGTACAATAATTTTACTCGTTTCCTCTCACTCGTATCGACAAGATTGTTGTATCTTTTTGCTCGCTCCCACTCATTGCTATGGTAAAAATACGTTTTTTGAATATAAAATCGTTATTAATTAAATTGAATTAAAATTTTTGATTTGAAGGAGGGTAGGATAAATTAGACCAGTGTTTCCCAACTTTTTTGTGCCATGCCCCACCTAAGCTTTTAAAAATTTATTATGTCCCCCCCATGTAACATATGCACAATTTTTAATATTCAAAATTTTTAATTATTCACTGAGTAGCATAAACGGTGGACTTTAGGAAAATATCACAAGGAAGGCATTAAAAAAACTAAGAGACTAAGAGCCCCCATATGGTTAAATTTACATTCTGGAAAAGACCATTTTTTCAATTGCCCCCTTGAACAATCGAATTGCCCCCCTGTGGGGCGTGGGCCCCGCGTTGGGAAACACTGAATTAGACAAATTTTCATCAAACCATGCTGTCAGCAAAGACCTAAGGGGCGACCATTTGGCGCAAGCTAATGTGCCCCCCACTCATGAATAACTTCCATTATACAATTTTAATAAAGTTGATTTCCAAATTATATTTTTATTAAATTCTAATAGGCGTTATATTTCATTGTAAAAACAATTTTTTATTATTATCTCTAATGTAAGAGATTTCAGCGTATTATTTATGTGATAATAATAGTATAATTTGTAATTTAGGTAGAATTTGTTAAAAATTCGATTTTTTAGTAATAAAAATAGTTTTTATTATTTTTAACTATGGCGTACCATTAAGAAAATTTTGAAATTATTCTGAGTGATTATAGGTCATAGAAGAAATGTAAAAATGATCAAAAGTATGATCAAAAAGTATTATACTCAAAATTTAAAAAGTAAGAAAAAATAATTTTTTTGATCATCAATTTATTAAGCTATGAATTGGTCCATGGTGTCCGTAAAAGCTCTCTATAGCCTGCATAACGTAATAAATTTTCAAACAACTCTGTTCACTCAATCCAAAGAAAAAAATGATATTTAAATTTTTACTTATTTGGACTTTTTGAAGAGACCGATATAAATCCAAAAATTAATGTAAACAAATCCAATGAAGATGCGTATTTTTGGTTAATTTTTTAAGACAAATCATTGGATGACACTGATATTATAGTCAAAAATAAGTAATTCTTTCTATTTTTATACACACAAAAAGTAATTCATCTAAAATACTCCTACATCCCGATTTTCCCCAAAAATAGGTTCGAAAAATAACTACAATAATTTTACTCGTTTCCTCTCACTCGTATCGACAAAATTGTTGTATCTTTTTGCTCACTCCCACTCATTGCTATGGTAAAAATACGTTTTTTGAATATAAAATCGTTATTTATTAAATTGAATTAAAATTTTGATTTGAAGGAACGTAGGATAAATTAGACAAATGTAACAAATACGAGGATGTGCACGTTCGAGCGAAAAGTGGCACATTTCCGAGCGAGGGAGGCAAATGAAGCGCGACGCGGAGCGGCGCGCTTCATTTTCCCGAGATCGGAATGTGCCACTTTGAGCTCGAACGTGCACACTCGGTTTTAAGCATGATTCACAATAAAATAAACAAACAATTAGTTAACATCGTTCCCTCTCGTTTACACTTACACGATTATCGTATCTTTTCACTCTCTTCCACTCATTGCTATGGTAAATATACGTTTTTAAACATAAAATCGATATTTACTAAACTGCATTAAAATTTTTCATTGGAAATAGCCAAAAACAAACTAGACAAATCAAATAAATGCGAAGATGTGCGCATTCGAGCGAAAAGTGGCACATTTCCGAGCGAGGGAGGCAAATGAAGCGCGACGCGAAGCGGCGCGCTTCATTTTCCCGAGATCGGAATGTGCCACTTTGAGCTCGAATGTGCACACTCGGTTTCAAGCACGATTCGCAATAAAATAGACAAATTATTAGTTAAAATCGTTCCATCTCACTCACACTTATGCGATAATCGTATCTTTTCGCTCGCTCCCACTCATTGCTATAGTAAATATACGTGTTTAAAAAAATAAAATCATATTTTACTAAACTACATTAAAAATTTTCATTGGCAATAGCAAAACTAAACAAATCTAATAAAAAGCACATTTAAAAATTTTAAAAAACATTTAAAAAACAAAATACTTAATAAACTCTAAATCAGCGTTTCCCAACCTTTTTTCACCATGCCCCACCTAAGCGTTTTTAAAATTCCGATGCCCCCTTTTGTAACATATAGATATTCAAAATTAACATTTTTATTTTCTTTATTTTCTTTATTGTCTTTATTGTGTTTCATGCTATTCTGATTTTGTTATTATTATATTAATTTTATTTAATATCACTTCGTATATATTGTTATTTTACGGCCCTCAGGAAACACTTGTTCTAGGGTCACTTTTCCTTTAAAATAAAATAAAATAAATAAATAAATTGTAGGAAGCAATCACTAGCAAAATAATAAAGAAAAAAAGAGTAAATAAATTTTGGAAATACATAACGGAGAATTAAAATTCAATTACATTTTCGCATTACCCCCCTGAACAATCAAATTGCCCCCATGTGGGCACGGGACCCAACGTTGGAAACACTGCTCTAAATCGAAAAATTTCGATTTTTCCAAAATCGCAAAGCTACCCAATCACAATTCCCCCATTAAACAATTTAATTTTCATTGAATCGTACAAAAAAATTTGAATACACGAAACGACCCAATTTTTATTTTTTAATTTAAAGGCGACAACATCCGGTCGCAAGTGGACGCGAAAAAAACCGAGAAAATCGAGCAATCGGGAAACAGAAAAGTGCATATTACAAAACGACCTTGCTGTTAACATATATTCAAAATCGATCGAAGGGTTTTCTTTGAATTAGTTGAAGGCGACAAGTTGTTTCGGCGTGCAGTTGGACGCTCGTAGGTGGTCTCTCCTGTACGTCTTCAAATTTTGATCAAAAAAAAGACTTCCGAGGTTCAAATTGAAATTTACAGATCGCCCGCCGAAATGAAACGGTGAAAAGATGGAGGGCGACAAGTTTCTGATCGAGTACGACGGAGACAGATACGACATCGTGGATTTCCTGAGGAACCATCCCGGAGGATTTAATTACGTCGAGGGGTCCAGGGATAGGAACATCGAGACGAGAATGATCAATTCGAAGCATTCGAAATCGGCCTTCTATTTACTCAGGGAATACAAATTGGGGGGAAGGAACGAGAGCAACGCGTCTGGAAACGAAGACTTGGAGGTACGTTCTATTTTTTTTTGCTTCGTTTTTTTGCGTTTTAAATTCCAAAAAAAATTGTAATGAATTTTTTCGATTTTAAGATGTCCAAAAAAATTTTTCGTTGGGAGTAAATCAACTGAAGAACCGCCAAAAATTCAAAAAAACTTGCAATTATGCAGGGTTTTTCAAAATTTACCATTTTTTAATGGGGGCTGTCTTTTTTCCTCGCGCACAATTAATTTTTTTATTTACTTGTTTATTTAATACCCATTATTGTTTAATTTTGATGTCTGAACGCACTTTCCATTAAAAATAGCGTTCTAAAAATTTTAAACTACGAAAATTCGTGTGTTTTGAAGACTAAAAAACAAACAAATTGCTAGTGTCTAAAAACATTGATGATTTTTCAGTCGATATAATGAATTGTGGCCCATAAATATTTAATTTAAATCGATACAATTATGCAGCAGTCCCAGTTAACTGCAATCTTTTTTTTTACGTTCATTAAATTGTGTTTTATGAATTTATTATTGTTATCGACGCCGACTTCTTCTTGTCGGAAACGCATTCGGAATTTCTGTTTACGATGAAAAAAATTATAAACAATTTGGGCTAATAAAATGATAATTAAATGCGATTAAACGAAATTGTTTTGAATTTGAACTTTTGCATTGTGCTGCATTTGGTTGTTTAGAATTTGAGAAAAAATAGTTTGTTATGTAATATCTAAAAACAGAAGAGAAAACAACCAAAAATAGAATTTCTAAAAGTGTCTTTAATAACGTAAAACGTGCTCGATATACAAAGTGCAATTGCACCAATGCTCGATATTTTTCTCGTAAATTAATTAAAAACACGTTGTGACGTCATTTTCGAATCTGTTAATTTCCATATTTGAAACGTTAAATAAAATCACTTAGGAGAAAATGTTGTACCTTGGTCCCTTTGTACCTAGGGCAACTTTATTTTGTTTAATATTTGCGGGCTTTCGAGACCCATATTTTTGAATATTTCAAATGTCACATTGACAGACATTAACGTAAAGTTAGCACTTGGTGCTTAAAATCGAGTGTGCACATTCGAGCTCAAAGTGGCACATTCCGATCTCGGGAAAATGAAGCGCGCCGCTCCGCGTCGCGCTTCATTTGCCTCCCTCGCTCGGAAATGTGCCACTTTTCGCTCGAATGCGCACATCCTCGTATTTATTGAATTTTCTAAATTGAACTTTCTTCACAATCAACAAATTTAATTTAGTTCAGTAAATATCGATTATATGTTCGAAAAACGTATTTTTACCATAGCAATGAGTGGGAGCGAGCGAAAAGATACAACAAACTCATAAGTACGAGTGAGAGGGAAAGATAAAAATGATTTATTCATTTTTCGTCACCAAAATTATTGCAAATCGTGTATAAAACGGAGTGTGCACATTCGAGCTCAAAGTGGCACATTCCGATCTCGGGAAAATGAAGCGCGCCGCTCCGCGTCGCGCTTCATTTGCCTCCCTCGCTCGGAAATGTGCCACTTTTCGCTCGAGTGCGCACATCCTCGTATTTATTGGATAGGGGAGAGGGGGGCACCTTTGAACACTTTTTACTAATTTATTCATTACTCTTAATGTAATAAACGAAAAAATATGTTTTATGTCTTAATCAATACATTGATCACTCTACTTCATAATACACCTTGATTAATTTAAAAAAAAGGCCTTAATCAAAGCTATATTATTAATTTAAAAATAGGTCAGTTTGTTTTTGAACAGGCCTGGGGCAGGTTTGAACAATATATAAAACCACTACATAAATTATTATTATTTCACTCATAAATTATATTATTGCTCTTATTTTTCAAAGTTAAATCTTCCATTTATTAGTTTAATTAAAATTTATAAAATCTTTGAAATAATGATAAATTAACAAAGTTACTATATAATTATTAAATCTTTAACATTAATAACTTTACTCAAATATAATTAAATAAATCTAGCTCACGAGACTTATTTTATAACGATGAATGTTAGAATTAGTTTTTTCTTAGGTACTGTCAAACCAAGTAGTAATCAACACCCTATAAACAGACCTACACTAAACGTACTATTCCAGAAGACAAAATCTGGCGCTGCTTGATTAAAAAACAATTCTTTGGCACTGCTTGTCCGCTTTTTTTATAATTTCTAACTATGATTGACCTCGAAATTAAAAAATTACTTAATAACCACGTAATAAAGATCGCATATTTTTTTTAGAAACAATTTAAAAGTTGGAAAAATTTATAAGAATTAAAATTAATTCGGTTTATAAGTATTCAAACGTGCCCCTCGTTTCTTGTTCAAAGCTGCTCTAATAACATATTTGAGATAATTAATTTATTTAAACTAATTAATAATCAATAACAATGAAATTTTTTATTGTAATTAGATGGTGAAAGATATAAAGAATAGATGACCCTTCATGTATTAATAAATTTTTTGTTATTTTACCTGTAAGATGCTTACATCCAAAAAATAAATATTCTAGAATTGTAGCGTAAATTCGATTATTAATTGTAAGTTAGGTTTAACATAACAAATAAAACAACTGTTGATGGATACTAGTTGGCAGCCGTGCTGCCACCTTAAATTTAAATTTCGCGGTTGGAAAAATGTTTTATTCAATTTTTAATTAACGGTGTTCAAAGCTGCGTCTGTTCAAAGCTGCCCCCCTCTCCCCTATATTAATCTTCTATTCTTGAATTCAAAACATTAAAGTCTATGAATATGTATATAGGAGAACCTGTTGTACCTTGGTGCCTTTGTATTTAGGGCAACTTTATTTTTTTTAATATTTGCGGGCTTTCGCGACCCATAATTTTCGATATTTCAAATGCCACATTGGACACACATTAACGTAAAGTTAGCAGCAGCTGGCCAATGTACTTTGTTAATGTATGAGATCAATTGAAATTTTTAATCGAAAAAAAGTAAGTCTTTTTATATTCTTTTTACTTAAATATCTTATTGATTTTTATTACCGAATAACAAATGACTCATCGTAATAGAAAGATTATTTATTAATGTTTGTATAGTAGTGGTCCGATTTTGGCACAGCATAATCTTTAATTTTATTTTTGAGTTTAAACATCAAGGGCGGTGTGTTGTACCTCGGTCACCGTCAATAAGTTGTACCTTGGCCCTAAGATCAACGTGCAATAAATAAAAATTGACATATACCTTTGTTATAAATTCTTATTTTTTTTTTATTTTGGCTCAGATAATATGCCTCGCAAGTCTAACGAAAAAAAATTAAATTTTTGCAAAGTTAACCATTAAGTATGCGAAATTTTAGTATACGAGAAAAGTTTTGTTAATTTTTGAAACAATTTTAGTGTCATCTCAAAGAAGAACATTAGTAGTTCTTATAATCCAAAAATAAATATATAGTTTTCATAGAACGATGGGTTTTATTTTGCTTAATGCGAATAGAGCCAAGGTACATCACCTCCGTTGTACCTAGGCCATAGATCCACTAATTTTTAAATTTTATAGCAATTTGAGTAAACGGTTGGTAATGCTTTCAAATTTTTTATTAGTGCCCCACTACGATGCAATTCATTTTATCAACAAATTGCTACATATACAATTTAAAGAAAATTACCAGTGTAAAAAGAGCCAAGGTACAACAGGTTCCACTATATTATAGATCAATTTTTTTTTAACACGCTAAAAAATCCTACCTTGGTGTCCTGGGCATTAAAGATGACTTCCTAATGTGCGGTTTGGAATATTGCATCCCCCTCCAGTTCAGCTCCAGTTGACCCTTCTGCAAATCCTCTCCTTCTGGATACACCAAGTTTTAAAAAAACGTGCGTTTTTATTACTTAAGGGAGTCAAAAATATTGACAATTGGGTTGCACGAACACTCGATTAAAAAACTACGGTTTGCAAAATTGAAATTCGCGGGCGTAACATACACTCGATTTTCAATTATTTGTCAAAGTCAAGGCAGATTGAAATCTTAATATTTTAACATTTGTTGATAGTCGTATTAAACAATACTTGTGCTAGACTTTCATAATTTGCAAAAAAAAACCTTTAGCTTTTTCTGAAAATCGAAACACAGATAACCAACTTATTTATTTTTTTCGTAAACAATCGGATTAAACAGCTCTTGAACTAGATTGAAATAATTTTGAAAAAAAGTGCGTTAATTAAATAATTATTAATACTATTTCATTGTAGCAAGGGCGAAATCAAGATGGCCCGGAAAGCCATTTTGATTTCGCACATACAAGAATTAGTATTACTCGTAATTTTTGCAATTCAATGCGTACAAAGCTACGCTTTCGCACAAACAATCGCCGAAAAATTACCAATATTTTTAGTTAGCACAGCATGTCGCACTAAAGATTTAATAGCAACAAATAATTAAAATAATTAAGGATGCAATAAGCTCGACTTACCTGACAGAGGCACGTAAAAACAAGTGAAAGAAATGCTCGACTTCGATAGCTAAGCCGCCTTCGTTTATTCACACAGCCTTCTATGTTTCTCTGTTGCAGCTTATTAATTTTGAATACTTTTATTAATTAATTAAAACCGATATTAGAATTTTTAATTAATCACAGAGGGGTTCATAGAATTCCATATTATTATTAAATAAATTTTGAAAAGCTTAAGGCCAAACACTTTAGGCTTTCTAAGCCAATGGCTTCCTTGCCCTTAAGAGCTGATATTTTCTATCTGTACTCAGGGCCGGACCGTGAGTTGAGGGGGCCCTGGGCTAATACTACTTAGGGGCCCACCTGAACGTACACTTTAATTAAATGAATGGAATAGGTTTGATTAATCCCAGGATTCGCAGGGCTGCAAACCTTACCATCTGTTTAATTTAATAAAATTATGGATTTTTTCGCATCATCGTCTATTTTTGACTTTGACTTGGCTTAGCTGGGGGCCTCTTGAATCCACGGTGCCCTGGGCTGAAGGCCAAAAAGCCATATGGTAGATCCGGCCCTGTCTTCTTCCATATTTTCCTGTCCTGGACTTTTTGTTTCCAACTCTTCACTTCGTCCACCTTCAAATCTTCTTCCATCGCTTTCAGCCACTTCCTTTTGAGGATACTTCCCTTTCCGCGTTACTTCTTTCGCTAGTAGGGGAACCTGTTGTACCTTGGTCCCTTTGTACCTAGGGCAACTTTATTTTTAATATTTGCCGGCTTTTGTTACCCATAATTTTCGATATTTCAAATGCCACATTGACAGATATTAACGTAAAGTTAGCAGCAGCTGACCAATGTACTTTGTTAATGTATGAGATCAATTGAAGTTTTTAATCGAAAAAAATGTCTTTATATATTCTTTTTACTTAAATATCTTATTGATTTTTATTACCTAATAACAAATGACTCATTGTAATAGAAAGATTATTTATTAATGTTTGCATAGTAGTGGTCTGTTTTTGGCACAGCGTAATCTTTAATTTTATTTTTGAGTTTAAACATCGAGGGTCGGTGTGTTGTACCTCGGTCACTGTCAATAAGTTGTACCTTGGCCCTAAGATCAACGTACAATAAATAAAAATTTAGATATACCTTTGTTATAAATTCTTATTTTTTTTTTATTTTGCTTCAGATAATATGCCTCGCAAGTCTAACAATTAATTTAAATTTTTGCAAAGTTAACCATTAAGTATGTGCAATTTTAGTATACGAGAAAAGATTTGTTAATTTTTGAAAGCTTTTTGAAAGAATTTTAGTGTCATCTCGAAGAAGAACATTAGTAGTTCTTATAATCCAAAAATAAATATGTAGATTTCATAGAACAATGGGTTTTATTTTGCTTAATGCCAAGGTACATCACCTCTGTTGTACCTAGGCCATAGATCCACTAATTTTTAAATCTTATAGCAATTTGAGTAAACGGTTGGTAATGGTTTCAAATATCTAATGATGAATACCTTATTAGTGCCCCACTACGATGCAATTCATTTTATCAACAAATTGTTACATATACAATTTAAAAAAAATTACAAGTGAAAAAAGCGCCAAGGTACAACAGGTTCCCCTACACGCCATCAGCATTCATGCTTATTAAAATTTGTTTTTGAAGTTTAAATGAAGTATAAATACGAGGATGTGCGCATTCGAGCGAAAAGTGGCACATTTCCGAGCGAGGGAGGCAAATGAAGCGCGACGCGGAGCGGCGCGCTTCATTTTCCCGAGATCGGAATGTGCCACTTTGAGCTCGAATGTGCACACTCGGTTTTAAGCATGATTCACAATAATTTGAGCCAATAAATTAGACGAAAATTTAGAAAATTAATTTTTATCATTCTCTCTCACTCGCTCTGTTGCTATTGTCGTATCTTTTCGCTCTCTTCCACTCATTGCTATGGTAAATATGTTTTTCGAACATAAAATCAATATTTACCAATTTTAATTTAATATTTTGATTTGAAAGAGCGAATGATAAAGTAGACGAATTTAATAAATACAATGATGTGCGCATTCGAGCGAAAAGTGGCACATTTCCGAGCGAGGGAGGCAAATGAAGCGCGACGCGGAGCGGCGCGCTTCATTTTCCCGAGATCGGAATGTGCCACTTTGAGCTCGAATGTGCGCACTCGGTTTTAAGCATGATTCACAATAATTTGAGCCAATAAATTAGACGAAAATTTAGTCAAATTAATTTTTATCATTCTCTCTCACTCGCTCTGTTGCTATTGTCGTATCTTTTCGCTCTCTTCCACTCATTGCTATGGCAAATATGTTTTCGAACATAAAATCAATATTTACTAATTTTAATTTAATATTTTGATTTGAAAGAGCAACTCAATATAAACTTACCGTTTTAGAAATTGGTCGATTGGAACAAACCGATGTTGGGTCAAGTAGGAAGTCTGGGAAAGAAATATAACGAATGGGTGGCATCGCCAGTCGATCGCCAGCTACGCTTATTCTGCAATCCAATTTTGGAAAACCTCACCATAACGCCATGGTACGTCGTTCCGATAGTTTGGATACCCACGGTCATCTACCTTATCTATTGTGGCGGCTACAGATACGTAGAATTAACAAAAAGTAATAGATTTCGTCCAAATATGTAGAATTGGCCAAAAACTGCTTTTTTGCAATTTCCAGGTACATCTCCAGTATTACCGATAGTATTGTGCGTTGGCTTAGGAATTATAATATGGACTTTATTAGAATATACTCTACACAGATGGGTTTTTCACATGGAGCCTTCGGGGACCTCGAAAGCCCTCATTTATTTACATTTTGGTATACATGGCCTTCATCACAAAGTACGCGCTTTCGCTTTATCACTTCCAAAATAGTTGTGCCATTTAAACTGTTTTAGGTGCCTTTCGATACGAGGAGATTGGTTTTTCCTCCTGTACCAGCAGCCATTCTTGCCTACGCACTATATCATCTGGTCGAAGCCTTATTTCCGGCATCAATCGTGCTACTTATCACAGCTGGAGGGATATTAGGTACCTCTTTTTTATTAAATTTTACTTAAGCCCAAAAATGGAAAATTTGGGCACTACGCAGTTTAATTGCCTTTGTTGTTTTGCAGGTTACGTAATATATGATATGATCCATTACTATTTACATTATGGGTCGCCCAAAGAAGGTACTTATTTATATACAATGAAGCGATACCACAATCAACACCATTTCGTCCATCACAACAACGGTAATTATACAGGGTGTCCCATTGTAAAGCCATTAGTTTTAGCATTCTTCAAATTAATGCCAATCGTTCAGATTTGCTTTTATTTCGTTTTCTAAAAAGAAATTAGAAACAATTTAAGCAAGTTCCTTAATCTATAGCAATTTCCCAATGTGTTCTACCATGACATTTGATATAATGCTATTAATAATGATAACAACGATAATAGCAATTGAGAATTGAGACGGTCTCGCAATCGATCGTAGCTGTTCATTTAGCTTTAGCCAGGGAGCACGTGTAACCTTCTGTTACGGACGCGAACAGCATTACCCCCATTGTGGTTGTTATTGCCGCCGATACTTGTAGGGGAGACCGGGTATGGTTGTCTCACGGGTAGGTTGTCACATTACCCATAACAAAAAACCTAATGAATTTATAAATTTGTTTACCCGTGTCAAAGAAGCCCGAGCACAGTACCTCCTTGCGTACTTCACTTCAGTTCGCTCTGAAATACCGTATAAGAAATATGTGCGTTTGTTTTTTTTTGTACAGTGAAAGTACTTTTTTGTGCATCTCTGTTGAGTCTCATAAGTATAATTAAATTTTGCATAGTGATATACCTATTCGTGTATTTATTTTGGGAGTTAATTGTCTAAAATTATTTTGGGTAAGGTTGTCTAAAGTTAGCGGGGGCTAGTAGTCACAAGTGCAAAGCAACCATGAATATGTGCTGCCTTTTTTATTGGTTTCTAGGGGTCTAGGGCTCTATAAATGCAAAAGAAGAAAATTGTGACTTCCAACCCCGGTCTCGCCTACATGTTATGCTTATAGCTTAATGTAAATCGTCCCTTATATGGGTATGTAGGCAGTAATAAAAATGCCAAGTCCAATGAGCTTTAAATGGGACACTATATATTTGTATATTTTATAAGTAGGAATTTTAATTAAGCTCTTCTCAGGTTTTGGGATAAGCAGTTTATATTGGGACAAAGTTTTTGGCACAGTAATCAATTTGAGAAAACTGGCAGTTGGAATTCGATGGTGCAGTGATAAAACTAAGCCGAGTTAACTGTTGCTTAAAAATTTGTTATTAACTGACAATGGGCATCAGTTAATAAAATAATGCTAAAAAACCAACAGCGAACAGTTGTCTATTTTGAAACCTACTATATCACATTTTATTTTACAATTTTTGAAATTATTGAAATACTCTTGGATTACACCATTTTTTAAAACCAAAAAAGTCCTAAATTTGATTAAGTAGATTTTGGAAACGGGCATGCTCGAATTATAATTTGGCGTTATTATTATTTGTATATAATGCAACACTATGAAAGAAAATCAATTTTTTTATTTAATATTACGGTTTATTTAAAAATAAGAAAGCCAAATTGTTTGGCATGAAAAATGTTTTGTCAGTCATGATGCTAATTGAGATGCTTTAGAATGAAGAATGAGTATGATACTAAGCGTTCGCTTCGTTATTTGTTATGTAAATAATTTTCAATGTTTAATGCAATTATGTTATGTTTTATGCAAATTGTTGTTAATTGTAGTAGCCGAAAGTTCGAATTTTGTTCCTGCATTTTAAATCTTTTTTTTTTAATAATGCGATCGATGTACAACTTGTGACGCTTAAATTACAATCAGAATTATATTGTTAATAAGATTATGTATTATCTAAGAATATTTTTATTACGTTTACTGTTTTTTGTAATAAACTAAAAATAAAGTCTACTTTATGGTAAGTTTTGTGGAAGGTAACTGTTTAAAACACCAAAATAATTTAAGAGAAATACTATTTAATTACAGAAATTTTTATTAACTTATAGAAAGTGGGGTGTTTTAATTTTCGGCTAAACGGGCACCCTTAATGCAATTTATTTAAATCGATTTATATGGAAGCTATCTCGTAATTGCTCTGCGATACATGGAAACCGCATCCTGGAAGTACCCCGTTATAAGAGGGTTTACTGTAATTGCAGTTCTATGGAGGTGACCAAAAAGTATCCATTTGATAATCCATCCCATTAACATTATTTGTAATTGTGATCAATTAGCATTTTTTAAATAAGAATATCATCATCGAAATATCAACGTTTTAGGTGACTATTTATTTTATTGCCTTTGTTTAGTTCTTTGAGCTGTTGTGCTAAAAAATAAAATATTAATATCGGTAGTTGCTGATTTAATAAGCTTACTTATACTATTGTTTAATTTTATAATTAATACTAAAAAAAACCACAAATTTCTTTAAGAAAGAACGAACAAGTAATAAAAATATAGAGCAAAAAAACAATACACATATTAATTTAAAAAAATCAAAGCCTAACTCATATAAGATGTTATCTCGAAAGTAGTTTTCCAAAAGACACTCACGATTTGATCATCTATAAATAATAACGGATCAGTTAATTGTAAATTAAACAATAAAAAATGTATTGAAATTTCCAAAAATAAAATAATTATTATTTTGCGTTCTCACAAAACTAGTTTGTGAATTGCCCAGTTTCAAAAAGAAAATTTGACTCCTCAGAAGATACAGTGGAAACTCGATTATCCGGACTAATTAATGTTGCAGCTCATTCGGATAATTGAAAAAAAAACAATTTTACCTTGTTAGGTATTTATTTACAAAAAAATCGAAACCAGTAAGTATTAATTATAAAATCAACACTAAAGAATAACAAATAGAATCATAAAATGTTTAGATAAAATTAAAAGTAAATTGATCATTGTTAATCGTGGCGAAAAGCGGAGTGTGCACATTCGAGCTCAAAGTGGTACATTTCCGATCTCGGGAAAATAAAGCGCGCCGCTCCGCGTCGCGCTTCATTTGCCTCCCTCGCTCGGAAATGGGCCACTTTTCGCTCGAATGCGCACATCCTCGTATTTATTAGATTTGTCTAGTTTTTGTTTCGCTATTTCCAATTAAAACTTTAATGTAGTTTAGTAAATATCGATTTTATGTTTAAAAACGTATATTTGCTATAGCAATGAGTGGAAGAGAGCGAAAAGATACGATAATCGTGTAAGTGCGAGCGAGAGGGAACGATGTTAACTAATTGTTCGTTTATTTTATTGTGAATCATGCTTAAAACCGAGTGTGCACATTCGAGCTCAAAGTGGCACATTCCGATCTCGGGAAAATGAAGCGCGCCGCTCCGCGTCGCGCTTCATTTGCCTCCCTCGCTCGGAAATGTGCCACTTTTCGCTCGAATGCGCACATCTTCGTGTTAATTGGATTCGACTATATTAATAACAGATCCTTCAAATTCAGATTTTCTATTCGGAAAAAGTTTTCGCTTGAAAGGGCACATACTCCTTAATAATTGAATTTGCCTATCTTATTCTTCTCTCTTACAAATAATATTAATTAAATCAAACTGAACTAAACGTACCACTTCTCGCTTTGCTTTTAATTAAAAATTACAGTAGGGTAATTTTACCAAAAACCACATTTCTAATTTAGTACTTTTAAACTAGACTAGATGGGAGACTTCATCGTACATGAAAAAAAAATATTTAAACTTTTTCCGAATTTTGACTCTTATTTCCCAATCTTTTTATTAACATACCCCACCCAAGTCATTCTAAAATTTTGATGCATCCCCTATGTAACATATATATATTTTTTTATGTTTAAAAATTGAATTAATCCATAAATGAAGTCTAATTACAACAGTGTATACAAAATGCGCCTTAAAACAAATTTGTTTATAATTTTCAGAAAAATGAAAATTACCCAAAAATATTTGAAGACATTAATTTTGACATATAAACATTCAATAATCTGCAAAAGATGATATAAAAATCAACTAGTTGATTTTTAGTGGCCCACTTCAGAAAATTTGACTCATATACAATTTTAATTAATCAAAAACGCGAACTAGTAAACATTCGAAAGTACATTTTATCAAGCTCGCTTATAAAAGGAATAAAATCTATAACCTTTTTCAATCAAAAAATAGATCTAATTTATTCGACTTTTAATTTTTTGAATTGAAGAATAAAATTATAATATAGGCAAATCCGTTAAATACGAGGATGTGCGCATTCGAGCGAAAAGTGGCACATTTCCGAGCGAGGGAGGCAAATGAAGCGCGACGCGGAGCGGCGCGCTTCATTTTCCCGAGATCGGAATGTGCCACTTTGAGCTCGAATGTGCACACTCGGCTTTAAGCACGATTACAAAGCATCCCGTTTTAACAAAAAAAAAACGAACGCGGTTGACAATCCGGATAATCGCGAATCCGTATAACTGAGGTCCGGATAATCGAGGTTTTACTGTAAGTGTTAAAACATCTGATGAAAATTAAAATATAGCTACTTAAAAAGTAAACATTACTTTTCTGTACTGCTATACTAAAAAAGACGCAACACATATTCTTATGTGGTTTATTCAAATAGTAATTTATTTAATTTCAAGCTTCATCTGACAATCATCCATAAAACTGCGACATCCCTACACATCGGTCATAGGAACTCCACCACTTACATCGGTGTTACTCTTCTTCGAATCTTTACTTTTGTGATCACCAGCAGTACCATCAGCATTATCGTTACGATATCCGGCCAGCGTACGTGCAGCAGTTTGATTTGGTCCCGTCAAATGTACCGCTGGCGGACCCGAATGCACCAAACGACCTATCAAAGAAGTGGCCTTGTCTTTTTCGGTCTCACCCACTCGTGCCCGAGCACTCTTTCCAACGTCAACCTTAAAGTAATGTCGGGCTCTAAAACATGTCTCACGATAGATTTTGCACTGGACGATATGCTATCTCTAACTCTCGATCTAAACACCCAATTGCGAGTCATTTGATCTTTTAATAATTTTCTCAAGTTGGAATCGTCGAAAGGCATCGATGCGTTTAGCATAATAAATAGAATAATTCCCAAGGACCAAACATCCGACAATTTGGGGTTGTACGGCGTTCCATTAACGACTTCCGGTGCCGCATAAGCTGCCGAGCCACAGTAAGTTTGGCTCAGGACTCTTCGGCCCTCTGCATCGACACAGAATCGTGCGAAACCGAAATCGGCAAGTTTCACATTAAATCTGCGAGAAAGAAGGATGTTCTCGCATTTTAAATCTCTATGAGCTATGTTTTTATTGTGTAAATACTGCAAGCCGGTCGCCATTTGTCTGAACCATAATTTCGATTGTTGTTCCGGTACGACGCCGTTTCGTTTAACAAAATCCAAGAGGTCGCCATTGTCGGCATACCTAAAATCGAAAATTCGTTTAATGATTAATAGAACTACCCTTCGTGCTCACCTCATAAAAATAAAAACTCGTGGACCCCTTTGAAGGATACTATGCACTTGGATGATGTGTGGGTTTTCGATTTTCGTCAAAATTTCCAACTCCCTCGGAAAAAACTTGTCGAGGAAATCGCGCGGTGCCTTTTCTTTGTCGAAGATCTTGCAGGCCAGTCGCATCTTTTTGGGACCGGAGGAGCCATCGACGTAATCTGCCAGATGGACGGTGGCATAGGAACCCTGTCCGATTTTCTTTCCGATCAAGTACCCGCGCTGCTCGAGAGCGTTTATTTCGGAATTGCGAGGGCTGAGCCGCGTGGCCATAGATGTTTTTCTTGCGCTCCTCCAATTTTAGCAGGTGTCAATTACGACTTCCAAAAGCAACGTACCCCAAAAATCATCCATCGACAATTTAACAGTTCGTCCTTCGCGATTTCTAATTCTTGTTATATTAAATTTTGGACCACACAAAAAATTTTTTAATTTCCCTAAAAATTGCTGTTATATTAAGAGATGACAGGTACACAAATTTTTGTCACCAATGGCACTTTGATCAATGCAAAATTGTTCCATACAACACTACACTTTTAAGTGGTTCTGTTTTAAAGTAAAAATAACACACATACCATCACACTTACGCTTAAACACGAAAAAATTATATAAAATAGGAAAAATTTACATATACAACTCGCTTTCTATTATTCTTCTTGGGATTCCTCTGTTGGAAGGTCCATTTCAATATCGGTTGCTGGAGCTCGTGGTTGCTCCTCGATGGGTTCTTCTTGTATAGGAACTGGTAATTGTTTACCTTTTTCTTCTTTCTCATCGTCACTATCGCTATCGCGATCTTCTCCCGGGTGAGAGGAGATGAAGCCTTCGTGTTCCTTCACTTCACAAGTTCCCGGCTCCGTCCACTTCATTTGAGTTTTCTAAAGTTTCAAATTGTTATCGATAAAACACAAAACACTTGAAATACTCACATAATATTCTTTTAAAGCCTTCACCCGTTCTATGTAATAATTATATACGAAATTGGCCATTTGGGACATGTCCTCAACTGTAATAGCTTCGACTTCTCGTACGGCTAATCGCTTTGTGGGGTAACTTTCATTAAGAACTAATTGCAGCTTGATTGGTTTTGCCATAAGCTAAAAATAAATAATTAAATAACAAAGCTAAAACGACATGCTTGAATTTACTTGTTGAAAAGCCGGTGTTAATTCGAAGCAATTTTGAAACAACGATACCCTTGCAAAGACATACAATCCTAATCTGGCTCTTGACATTGCTACAACTAATCTTCTTACATCTCGCAAGTGTCCCACAGCTTTAGTTCGAACTAAAGATAATAAAATGTAGTCATTTTGCTGCCCTTGATATTTATCAACCGTGGTGATCTAAAATTATTGCTGGCCTAAATTAATCCGCTGGATTAAAAATAAAAAGTACTATACCTTGTGAGGTCTTCCGATCAGAGGATTGTCGGCACATCTACTATTGATAACATCTCGAATTAAATGTTTTTGTCCGTTGTAGGTCGTTAAGATCGATATTTTATGTGCTGGGTACCCAATGAGCCTCATATACATAAAAACGGCAACACAATATTCGGCTTCAGCTAAATTTTGGTAAAAATATGGGTTTGGTTCTGATTCCCCGATTCCATTGAAGTCTTCCACGTTGATCAATTGGAAACCGTGTAAGAAACCAGCGTTGGCTCGTTGATACTCGGCCCAGTGTTCGACGTGTTTTAAATTGCCTAGATTGTTGTACCTCCATTTGTACAAATTACATATGCTAAAAACATTAAATTTAGAGAGCGGAAGATCTTTAATTTTAAGGTTACCTTGGGCGAGCTCTTCCTTGGCCATCCAAGTCAATTGTTGGTACTCCAAGCCTAACTAATCTTGTGAATAAACTTTGTTCCATGTTTGAGTACTTTTGGAAAGCCATATTTTTAATTACTGGCGGAAGTTGGTGGTGATCTCCGATCATGATCCAACGCTTTAAGCGATTGTAGCCGTCTTGAGGATTTTGAAGGAGTAAAGGAATAAAAGTTTCGATTTCTAATATTTGAGCGGCTTCCTCCATTAAGATGTTATCGTATTTAAAGCCTAAAATTGTTTAAACAATGCTTTTGTGTTTTTGTAAATTTAAAACTAAACTAGTCAACATTTCCAAATATTAAAATAGTGTTCTTTTAATTAATACGACTTACCCATATCGACTAGCTCTTTCCTTTTAAGAGCAGCATGCGTACAAGTCATCGCAATAATTTTTGCTTCTTTAACCAATAAGTATTTGGAACGATCCAATCCTGATCGTAACAATTCAAACGCTCTAAATTCTTCCAGTTCATTAAAGATGTGTTGAATGTACCTAAAGCAACTTTCAGCTATTTCTAAATCTTCTTCGTACGAACGCCCTTTAAATAAATCTTGTATATTCTCAAAGAATTTCCTAAAAGGGAATTCTTCGGCTACTTTCTCAATTGGAACTTCCTGAAAAATCAAACGATAAGGTTTCCTCACTTTATTTAATATTAAAACGACATTAAATAATAAAGAAAAGTTACCTTTCCACCTTTTGGTTTAACAACAGTCTCGTAATGTTCCCACCGGGACAAAATTTGATACAAATAAAAATATCCAGCAGTTTCGCAAGTGTAAGCCACGTCGCCTTTTACATCTAAAGATTCCTGAAGTCTCTGCACTTCCATAAGTAGATCTAATCGCTTCGCGAGAACATAATTTACTCTTCCGTATCTACTGAAATCTTTTTCCGTTTCTAAGGCTTCCTCTCCGTGCCCCAAACGAAGTAAATGACGCTCGTCTATATCCAAGACTGCAATTTTCTCAAAAAGCTGATTAAGCGCTTGATTCGAGTGCGTCACAATTAATGTTCGTTGATTTGGAAAATTGTGGTATATATTGGAGATAATTTGAACAGCTACATCGGTCTTACCGGTACCCGGGGGACCCACTACAAGAGTTAAGCCCGGCTGCATCCCCGACTTGATTGCTTCCACTTGCGTCGCAGTGAAAGGTATGAGATTTCTAAAAGTTTAAATTCATTAATCGACATAAAAAACGAAACTAATAAATTTAAGTACTTTTTTGGTTGATTAAAAGAGTAAGGGCCACGCCTTAGAATTGCATGGGGTTCCACAACGAGAACTTTTCTCTTTTCCTCAGTTGGCGACTTTGTAAGTTCTTCGAAGGTCAATCTAAAAAATTAATAATTAAAAAAGAACAGGGACGTAATTTTTTTAAATTTACTTGAAGGGTTTAACTAGTTTTGTGGGGTCGTCAGTGTTTACTTTAATCTCATAATCCGGAAAACACGATCTTAAATGATCCATGTCTATAAAAGTATCATTAAAATCCATCGTAGAAATAGGATTGGGTAGTTTAGAGTAATGAGCAGCTCCGGGATCTCCATATCCCAAAATAATGTCGTGAAGCCAATCGGGAACCACGCATTCCGTGTTCATTAGTTCTCTTATTGTTTCTAAGACTGCTTTAAAGTTGTTTTCTTTTGGTTTTCGCCTCATTAATATATTAAAGCCTGCAATGATTTAGTTAAGTGCGTTCTAATCGAGTTACAAAGCATGTTACCTTCATAAATGTCTTCTTGGCCTTCATTAACACCGTTCATGTCATCCCTGTACTGATTGCAATCTAACCAAACGCGGAATGTTCTTGTGTCTCCTGGTAACATGGGCTTTGGTTCTGGTCCATCTTCGATAACTCTACCATTATTATCGAGCATTCCTTCTATTTCGCAGCCTCGCACACTGTACAGACCCACTTGGGGGATGAAAGGTTGTTTGTAATCGTATTTTGTTCCTGTAATAAGGGTTTAAATTAATTTCTAATCTAAGTACTTAAATCAATGTCTTAAGTGAAGACTTTGAGAAAAATCTAACAAATAAAATCAAAAAACTAATTTTGTGTATTTCTGCTGTTAAGTTGTGTATGTTTAATTTTTTGTATGTGTAACACTTATCATATCGCATATATTTTAGAAATATATAGGTAAGAATTGTTAGCATTTCAAAATTGACGAGAAAATTCAAAAAAGAGACACGTAGTGCCATCTAATAGAGAAAGAGCACACTAGAGTTGGCCCATATCTTATAAGACAACATTTACGACTTTTGATTGTAAAAACTAATTAAATGTATGAGTTATAACTACATTAATGCCTTTCACAATTTTACATATAATTCATAATACAGTCGAACCTCAATAAGTCGAATTTTGGATAAGTCAAACCTGTTTCCTAGGACTTGCCTATTTCAACGTTAATATTTTTATATCGATAACTCAAATTATTTTTAGTTTCCCTTCAACTTCGACTTATCGAGGTTCGACTGTATTAATATTCTCCAGCAATAGATTTCGAATGAGCCTTTGATATTTTTCAAATAATAGAGATAAATCTTTTTAAGTTTTGGAGAACACCTTACATCTAACAATATAAATTAAATATTTACCAATGGAAGATGTGGGTTTGACTGTAATAAGAAAACAAACATCGTGCTTCCGAAGATTCTCCCACTCGGATTTGATATCCGGGCGCACCGATAAATTAACAGTAACATCAGCTCTTACACGACTTGGCCTTTTCTCGCCTAAAACCAATAAAGTCAATTACTAATTCCCAAAAAGAATCTTCAGAAAATGCACCTATATTAGGCTTTGCTACTTCTACAACAGCAAAATTAATTATAGGCTGAGCCATTCGAGCCCATCCTCCCCAATAAACTGTTGAATCTTCAGCATCCCTAAAAAAATCAAATGTAACTCAAACAAATTAAATTTAAGCGAAACTCACCAGGGACATAAACGACTCACGGCATCTTCTACGTCTTGCCGAATCTCATCTTAAAAAAAATTAAATCAAATACAGTCGAACTTCCATAAGTCGAACGCCGATAAGCCGAATTTTTGATAGCTCGAACTCGAATCAGTTTCCCTAGGACTTGTCTATCTCAACGTTAATATTTTTATGTCAATAACTCGAAATTTAATAAATCGAGTTATTTAATTAGTCGAAGCGTATTACAATTGATTAAATTCAAGTTTCCATTAGTAAATAGGTCGATGACTCGAAGTAAAATTTTACAACTTTTCTAAAAATTTCTCTACCTGAGAGAGGATTAACGACGGCTTGCTTGGTAGTTATTGATGCTTTAAAAGCTCTATTGCTAACTACGAATGAAAGGTTTATACTACAAGAATGTTTTGACGGCGGCACTTCAATTGGATTTAAAAACTAATTTATGTTTAAATGCCTTATGAACAGTTATACATTTTTGAGATGGTTTTACCGTTTATTTTACAAAAAAAAGAAACTATTTTTGCATTTTAGTTTTCAATTTGCTAGTTATTCGTCGACTACGAAGACTAACAAATGTGTTTTACGTTCTTTATAGTTTGTAGCAGAGTATAACAAAAAATCTAAAAAAGTTTAATACTTTTTCTAAAATTATTTATGTATTAACATGGAGTGTAAACAAAAATTAAAAAGTTTAACCATAAGGGAGAAAATTAATCTTATAAAAGAAGTGGAACGTGGGCTCAAAAGAAAAAGGATATAGCTAAAGATTTTGGTATTCCGCAAACACTTTATCAACCATTTTAAAAACAGAGACCTAATTGTAGCTGCTGAAGATACAAATGACAAATGTCAACGTTGATAAAGATTTGGAAGTTACTAAAATTCCTAGCGATGAAAGCATTATAAGTAAAGTGCTAGAAGAAAATAAGAAAAACTGTGAAAGTGAATATGAAAGTGATACAGATGTTACAGTAAACATCCCTTCTACAACTCAAGTTTACAATTCAATAGATACTATTTCTCTATTCCTATGTGCTCAAGAAGATGTTCCTACAGATATATTATTATCGGTAAGATCATTGGAAAAATTTGTAGAAACGTAACATTTTGGAGCAATGAAGCAAAAGACAATTTTAGATTACTTTCAATTTAACAGTAAATAATATGTAAATAGGTAACTATATTTTTTAGGGTCTTAATTAATATAAATAATGTTAATGATTGTAGATCAATTTTGGCTATTTTCTATAAAAAATGAATGATATATATATACGGAAGTATTTAACTGAACTTCTTTTGGTAACTCGAGTTTTTGATATGACGAATTATTTTTGCTGTCCCTTCGACTTCGACTTATCGAGGTTCGACTGTACCTAATTTAATAAAATAATATGTATTTACTAACATGTGGATTCCAGTCTGAAGAGATTGAAATTTCTAAGTAAATAATCGTGGAGAGTTAAAAATTGCAAATTAAGCTTGGGCAATGCCAAACAGCCTTCTCCAGAGAAATAAGCTGTCGGTACAATGTTTTCGTCCCAAATGACTTCTTCTGTTGGATACAAAGGCATTTCATTTAAAACTTCCAATTGTGAGGCTCGTTTCTCGTGCCTTGAAATCTACAAAATCGATTTTATAATCAATTTGTAAACAATTTGTAAGTTAAATTACCAGAAGTTCTTTTAGGAAGTCCTCATCCACTCTGCACCACGAATAATCCTTCTCATTCTCAGGAGATGGAACTAATTTTAGGTAAGTTGCTATGGCTCTTAGTTGATCTTGTCTAAAACCAAAATTTTGCGTTCACTTTTATTGTTCAAAACGAAATAAATTAAAAATTAGCTTACTTCAGTGAGCCAAAGTGTTTGAATAAAGCGGCTCTGGTGTCAACGCTTGCGACATTTGCAAGAGCGAAATTTCTTAGTTCTGGAAACTTTGAGAAAGCAGCTTTCTGGAATTGAATAAAGAATTAATTTATAAAGATATGCTGAATAAGGCTCGAAGACGTACCTGTAGGGAAGTGATTTTATTATAATGGATTTGTGTCATGTCATGGTCAGTCAAGGGGTCTCCAGACTCGTCGCTGATCTCGAATCTTGCATAAAATTTGAGCATCTCCAAGAGCTGAAAAAGATAATAAACAATCATGATCAAGGTGAATGGTCTGGGTTGACGTCAATGGTAGTATATTTCCTTTTGTAATAAACCGATGTTCCGGAGTGTAATCTTAAATTTCTCATGCAGGAAGGATTTACCATTGACGACAATTGCTGGTCGATGATTAAGCGACTTTAACAATTATTCATTCATTACAAATTGCCAAGAAATACCTCGACAAATTGTATTGAGGTGTTTTCGAAAGGAATATGCGTTTAACATTCGATTCCTTGAATAAGTTTTTATTAGAAAAGGTTTTGTTTGCTTTACATTAGTCTTGAGTTAGAAAAAATAACCTGAGTCACGTCTTTGTCGAGTTTTACATAAAAATTGGAAGTGTGTCGAGGTGATACATCTCGAGGTAATGCAATTTTAAATTTATCGATCTTGTTATTGTAAATTGGTGCAAATTTTTAACGGAATGCGTTGTGCAAGAATTATTTTTGAACACCCACACTTGAGTGATCGGAGAAGCAGATTTGAATGCGAAACACTTGAGACACATTAAAAATGATTTGTTTTATTAAAATGTTAAAAATTGTTGTAAAAAATTGAGGTCACGACCATTTAACAGTTGTAGAAATTTGTATTTTATCTTTTACACATTTTTATCAAGCCGCAAGAATTAGTTTAATCACAAAAGTGATAAAAACCACGACATTGTCTTTTACGTTGTAAGTTACTATTTTATTATTAAAATTTTCACGTAAGAATATTGTGAAAAATGTGTTTGGTGTTAAATATTAGGGTGCGCACTTAAGGCATAGGTACATTTTAATTTAAAAAAAATCAAATAAAGAAAAAACAATTATTAATTTTCAAAATTCAAAATTTGGGAAAAATGTGGAAGTTCTACGTAAGTATCAAAAAGTCCTAAATCAATTTCAAGTTGCATTTACCGAAATGAAAGTTGGTGTGCCTTTTGTTCAAATTGTGTTTTTTTAGCAAAAATGTTTAATTTTAAAAGGTTTTTAAGAATCAAGGTACAGTAGAAACTCGGTTATCCGGACTAATTATTGTTGCAGCTCATTCGGATAATCAAAAATTCGGTTAATTGAATGTATATGGATTAATTCAATTTTTAAATATAAAAACATATTTATATGTTACATAAGGGGCGAATCAAAATTTTAGAATGACATGGGTTGGGAAATAAGAGTCAAAATTCGAAAAAAGTTAAAATATTTTTTTTTCATGTACGATAAAGTTTCCCATCTAGTCTAGTTTAAAAGTACTAAATTAGAAATGTGGTTTTTGGTAAAAATACCCTTCTGTAATTTTTAATTAAAAGAAAAGTGAGAAGTGGCGCATTTAGTTTAGTTTGATTTAATTAATATTATTTGTAAGAGAGAAGAATAAGATAGGCAAATTCAATTATTAAGGAATATGTTCACTTTCAAGCGAAAACTTTTTCAGAATAGAAAATCTGTATTTGAAGGATTTGTCATTAATATAGTCGAATCCAATTAACACGAAGATGTGCGCATTCGAGCGAAAAGTGGCACATTTCCGAGCGAGGGAGGCAAATGAAGCGCGACGCGGAGCGGCGCGCTTTATTTTCCCGAGATCGGAATGTGCCACTTTGAGCTCGAATGCGCACACTCGGTTTTAAACTCAATTTGCATTCATTTTGACCCCAAAAAAATTAGTAAATAATTTTTATCGTTCTCTCTCGCTCGTACTTATGAGTTTGTCCTATCTTTTCGCTCGCTCCCACTCCATGCTATGGTAAAATACTTTTTTCGAACATATAATCGATATTTACTAAGCAAAATTTAAATTTTTGATTTCAAAGAGAGATGGGAAATGTAGAAAAATGCAATTAATACGAAGATGTGCGCATTCGAGCGAAAAGTGGCACATTTCCGAGCGAGGGAGGCAAATGAAGCGCGACGCGGAGCGGCGCGCTTCATTTTCCCGAGATCGGAATGTGCCACTTTGAGCTCGAATGTGCACACTCGGTTTTAAGCACGATTACAAAGCGTCCCATTTTAATAAGAAAAAACTTAGTCAAATTGTTAGCTATATGTTTACAAAAAACCTAACAAATATTAATCACTAAATAAAACAGTTGCACATTATCTTAAAATCAACAAAGCAAAAAAAACACCGTTTAGTGTGAAATACAAAATAAAATATTTAATAAGAAATACCGAGGTTTAATTTTCGCAACGACAATCCGTATAACTGAGGTCCCGATAATCGAGGTTCTACTGTATTTTAATTTGAAATACCTGCATCATTTTTATTCCGAACCAGTGTGAATAATTTATTTATAAATTCAAAAAACCCTTTTCCAATTTGCTTACTGCATATTCAAATACCCAAAAATTTTGACCCGCCCCTCACCCCTCCCAACCAGAAACACGTGGTTTAATTTTTTTTAAGCAAACAAATTAATTCCCAAAATGTATTATCAAATTTCTTTTTAAAAATTGACGTACTTTGTATATTTGTGTGTTTTATCATAGGTTGATAAATTCTTTCAAGGATGACCTTTTTTTTTTAAATGAGATGGGAGAGTGTGTGGTAATCTCGTTCCTCTCTTTCAGTACACGAAAAGCAACCGTGTAATAAACAATTCAACTAATTATTTATTCCATTATTGTTAATACAAAGTGCACATTACTTGACGCACTGTAAAAATATGCTTACGTGAAGCAATTTCAATTTTTCTTGTTTGTGTGTGCTTGTCTAATTTTCATTTAGTTGTAATTACGATTGTATTACATTTCGAAGGTTGTCTTTTTTTCTAATGTAAACAAATTGACTACCGTTCAAAAATTAAAATTATACGTTTTGTGTAAAATTAAAGTGCTCTCTCGTATCGCAAAAAAAGAAGGTATGTAATGTAATTTAATTAATGAACGTAGTTTTTCGAGGCTTTTTCCCCAGGTCCCAAGTTTTTGTTTTTTTTTTCTACTACATAATTAATGTTTAATAATTTTGCCATTAAATATTAAATAGTTTTCAAGAAGCAAAACGAGTTCTTATAAGTATTATTTTTAATGTTGTTGTAATCACAAATTAATGTGTCGTTTCTATATTGGACATGCTCGCAATAAAACTACATCGCACCTTTTTGTGATGGATTAATTCCGATTTATCGCCTCGCTAGTAATTTGGATTTAATTTGATGGAATCTCGAAGAATAACAAACGGATTCGGTTTATTTTAATTGATCGCTTCATCGCTTATTGAATATAAATAGAAAGAAAAGGCAATGTTTACATTTTAATATTAAAAGCGTGTTAAAGGACACATTCTATTTATGCTTTTCTAAACATTATTTTGGAATTTCAATTATTAAACTGTTAGAGACGTAGAAATTCTTGCGACTATAGGGCGGCGTCCTTTTCCAAAAGAGCTGTTAAATTTTAACATCTATTTTCGTGATTTCAATGAATTTTATCTTTCGATCCGGTAAATAATCAGCTTATGATGTATTTGTTTACGTAAGTAGATTTATCATATCCGTATCAGATATAATTCTGAAACCCCAAAAAAGGAGACAAGTTCTCGTGCGAAAAGAATCGAATTTTGAACTTCGAACGTGCACACTGCTCGGCTTAAAATAATTAATAATTATTTATTGCAGTTTACCAACAAGCATCCATGTGACTGCGATAATGAGGGCAAATATTATTGGATTAGTTTTGCTCTTATTTGGGGTGGTTTCGGGATACCAGAAGTGCTGCGATGGAGATCAAAATGTAATTCACAAGAAGAAATGTGTCGGTGGTGAAAATATTACAGGGATTACTTGCGATAAAAGATACATCCTAAAACCCGAAGGGGACGACAAACTTGACATTGACGAAAATGGAACTTTATTCGACAACAGCATAGCGATTCCTAATGATCTGTAAGTATTAATCGTTTTTTATAGACTCAAAGTCGACCAAAAGTTAAATTAAATATTTTGTAAGCGAATATACAATTAATTAATCAAAAGAATGGAAGTTACACTTTTCTAAGATCGTTTAACACAAAATATTAATTAAAAACAAACAAGGGAGTATATTTAAATTTTGTACTTGTCGCGCCATCTACGGAGAAACGAATGAACTGTGGTCCAATTTAAACAATCTAAATTGATTATTAAACTTTACATTAAAAAATCTCTAAATATTAAACATAACAAATGCATTTAACAATAAACCAATGTTTATAAATTCTACAAGTCTTTAATTAATAATTTGATATTTAAATATTTACTAGCCCACTTATCGATGTTGATCAAACTCTACTTCAAAATTAATTATTAATTACCAATACTGTTGTAAGCTAATTGTACCAGCAGTATCAAACAATTTCGATATAATATATGAATCTAATTTAATCAATAAATAATGATTTTAGGTACTGCATAGCCAAAGAGTTCGAGACAGGGGACGAATTTGCCATTGCTTGCTTCACCGAGCAAACCCAACCAAAAGAATCGACGGCGATATTTGTTTGTAAGGCAACTTGTGCCATATTATCAGTATTATTTCTGATCTTAACAATAATCGTATACATAATAGTGCCTGACTTAAGAGATTTACAAGTAGGTGTTTCATTTTACAAATGAAATTCCAAAATAATGAAAAATTTCTTTTTAGGGAAAATGCATCCTGCATTCAATTTCAGCCTTAGCCATAGCCATGTTTTTCTTATCCATAATGCAATTCGGAGTCTCGCTGTCTACAATTTTGTGCCATGGTATTGGGTACATAACATATGCATCCTTTCTTGCCACTTTTACTTGGCTTAACGCCCTATCATTCCAAATTTGGAGAAGCACAGTGTAAGAAGATAATTAAATTAAATTGAATTAAATTAAATGATTAATTCTAGTGCACCTTCAATGCTGGGAACTGATAACCAATGGTACTTAATTTACTGTATCTATGGGTACGGTCTACCCTTTATCATGGTCATATCTTCAATCATAGCCCATCACGCTCCTGGGACTCACATAAAACCAGGAATCGGACAATATTCCTGTTGGTTCACAGGTAATTGATTTGCACCGATCCTGATTGATTAAAGTACCAATAATTGTTTTTTTCTTAGGTCGTAATGCTGTTTGGGCTTATTTCTATGGTCCCGTTGCCTTCTTCTTAATCATAAACGTTGTATTATTCTGTTGGACCATCAAAAAGCTGTGGTCAGATAAGGACGTAGAAAACAACACTTGCAGGGTGAAGTCTTTAAAGTACAAATGTCTCCTTTACGTCAAGCTATTCTTCATAATGGGGCTTTCTTGGATTTTTGAAGTGTTATCGTTCGCCTTTGACGATCAAGACCATTCCATTCGATATATTTGGTAAGACTTGGTGCTTAATATGAAGCTTTTACTTATCCGATTCTTTTAGGATGATAACAGATTTAATAAATGCCTTACAAGGAGTTCTAATCTTTTTGATCCTCGTCGTTTTTCGAAAACGTGCCATAAGGGGCTTGGCTCGAAGAGGCCTAGGTTGCATACCATTGCCTTCGCAATGGAGGACGTTGCAAGATGAAGAATGCGAAGAAGTGGTCGAAGAGAACAAGTTGAACGATGAGGACTCCTTTAAGCCCAAAGATAACCAAATTAGAGTTTAATTGTGCCATTTGTTAATTAATTAAACACCGAATCTCAAAGAGATGTTTCGATCGAATTCTCCGACTAAATGTTTAAGTTTAACATTATTTTGTACTTATTTTAATTTAATTGTTAACAGCTTCGTTTTAAGATAAAAAAATTAGAAAAAATCGCAGATTATTATTATTAGAAGTTCGCCAAATGAAACACGTGCCTGATTTAGAACAAAGTCATAAAAATGTATAAAAATATGTTTCGTATAAAAAAAATTAGCTCTTTTTAAATATTTGAGAAATGCACAAATCTAAAAATGACTAAATTTCTCGAACAAGTTAAAAACTCTCCGAAAGAAGAATTTACATATTTTTAAACGCCTAAAAATAGCAAATTAAATTTAGCAACATCCGTGTTATGAATCAGACTTTAAGTAATTAAAATTGATCCAAATCACTCCCGAGAAAGTCTTCATTTTTAAACAAAGAGCTTAAAAATCATCTCTTCGGGAGTCTGTGAAGTTTAATAAATAAAATAACGGAAAGCAATTAAACTAAACCCTCGATAACTTATTAAATTTAAGGTACAAGTGTTTAAATGCATAATTTGGCAATTTACCAGCACCTTTCGAGCGATTTAGTTTAATGTACATTTTGCTACAACGAGACGCGTTTTAGTACCTCAAACTGTAATTAATTGTGGTTAAAACATAAAGAGCACCTTTCGTTCTTCTAATATGATCCGTTTTTTAATAATAGTGTTTCTCTTAATAAAATTGGCCAAATCGACAACAAAATGTTGTCCAGATCAAAATATAATTGAAAACGATACGTGTCTCGATGGACAAGAAATAAAGGCACTTCCTTGCCCCAATAAGATAATAATGGCCCCTTCAGAGGAACAAAATCTGGTTTTTAAAATCGACGAAAACGATTATCTAACAATTACCGATCAGGACGAAAGCGGTTTCATAATTGTTCAGCCAGAAAAGTAAGATTTTGTAATTAAATCCTAACTTCTTCTTTTAAATTAGTAATTAAAGATACTGCATGGCCAGAGATTCAGAAAATGGTACCGAAGTTGCTCTTCTTTGTTACGATGAGGAAGAAATGTCTTCACACACTCCACGAATCATTCTAACATATTTAAGCCTTCTTTGTTGTTTCATTTCTGTGATATTTTTATTTGCAACTTTAATCATCTACATTTTCATACCAGAATTGCAGGACATCGAAGTAAGTTCCTTCCTCCTAAAGAATTTCCATAAACTTTTGATTTCTAGGGAAAATCGATCATGATCTTCGTGGCAGCTAACGCCGTAACTTTTCTTTTGGTCTTCATAGGTCCCATTATTGTTTTTTTAAGGCCAAATACTTGCGACACGATTTCTTTTGCGCTCAACGTTTCCTTCCTATGTATCTTCAATTGGATGACTGTCCTAGTCTTCCATCTTTGGAGAATTACGATGTGAGCACTCGTTTCTATTAAAAATGTTTATTTATTAAGTGCTGTGGATTTCAGTCGTCTAATTTTTCAAAAACGGATCAATTGGTTTCTGATTTACGTGCTCTATGGCTTTGGAATCCCTTTGATCATGTTGATAACGGCAGCAGTTTCGCATTTTACTCAGAAAATGAAATTGAAGACCCTCGAGGAGCAGGAGTGCTGGGTTGAAGGTAAGGTAATTTTTGGTGTTAATTGTTTTATGTTAGTTTTCTCTTAAAATTAGGTTCGGCCACTATTTGGGTTTATTTCTACAGTCCAACGTTACTTATGTTACTGCTGAGCATCGTTCTGCAATTATGGGTTGCTAAGAAGTTATGGATAGACGTCGATCGAAGAGATCAATCGCAATCAGTTCTTCGACTTCGAAAAAAGTAAGATGGGCTTATAAAGCAATCTTCTCTTACTAAGTTTGTATTTTTAGGTGTCTCATGTATGCTCATATGTTATTAATTTTGATTCTGATTGACGCAACGGAATTAATCAGTTTCGCTTTTCATTCGAGCGAAAAAGCTTACGTGCATTACCTGCAGTAAGTCCTAAATTATTTTTCTTAAAAACTAAATAAACGGTCAATCAATTTCAGAGATGTTTCGGATTGTAGAAACTATCTACTCGGGGGCGTAATTTTTTTCATATTCGTAGTACTCAGAAAAAAAGTTACGAAAGCCCTAGCCACACGTGGATTGTTCTGCATAAGCTTTCCTGAGAAGTGGAAGGATCATATCGACGAAGAACAAGAAGAATTTGAAAATGACGAAAGGTCTTTCAGGCAGTCTCCTAGTGGCGTTTAACATATAAACTATCTTAAAACGAATTTTTCTCGACTTCGGATACAGTTCTTCCTTCGATAAAGCTGTTCATTGATGGAGATCTTTGTTCCGGCTCTAAAATAAAAATTTATGCATAAAAATTGTAAAAAATTGTTATTTTAAACTTACTTACATTTCTTGTTGATCCGTCAAATCAATTATGAACAGACCACGTCGAGGAAGAACTGTACAAATTTATTTTTAGCAAATTAAGTATTTATAAATTCGAATTCCCTCTTTTAAATAAATAAACCTGTAAGAATACATATTAATTGTAAAAATACGAGTTCGAGTTTGCCGAATAACAACAAATCGTAAAAACTCGACATCTAAGAATAATTTTTTTTCAATTTGTATTTTGGCAATTTCTCAACTGTAATTTTCACAACCGCAAGAAAAATTCGCAAAGCTTAGCAGTTTAAAAGCGACCACTGAGGTTGTTGTAAGTTTTGAAATAAATTTCAAGTGTTGCAATGTAATTCAAAAATATGTTTCTGAAATTTCTGACTTTAAGGTGAGCTTTGTTTAACAATAGTTACTTTTCTGCAACAAATTTCAACAACACTTTTGTGATATTTAATTAATTAATGCGATTAACCAAATCGACTCTTTATAAAAATTAAATAAAGAGACCCATTGTTTCTATTCCAAAAATAATTATTAGAACCGAAGTGTCCCAAATACAATTTGGACGAGTTCCAACGACATAAAAATCCAACTAATTGTAATGTTAATAAATTTAGGCTTTAAAGAACTTTTGTAGGAAGATATTTTTTTAAAAGCCTTCAAACAATGCATGTCCTTGTTTTTTCCTTTTGATTTGGGGCTGTGAGACAGTTCTTTCTGCACAAGAATGTTGTAAAGGGCTTAACGTGGTAATAAACGATAAATGTGCAAATGGCTCAAAAATCAATGGAATTTCTTGTAAAAATTGGATCATCGAGATGGATAGAATAGAAGAAAGGCTGATCATGAGCGTCGATCAGGACAGGACACTTTCGATCACTGATGAAGACGAGACGGGTACCCTTTTGATAGAATCGGAGAAGTAAGCTGTTTGCATCGTCAAACACGTCCATAGTTTAATAAATTTTAGTTACTGCTTAGCAAAGAGCCACAATGGCTCTGATATGGCTCTCGTTTGTGTCTACAAATCCGAAGAAACATCGTTGGAAGAATTTATTGTAATGTATATCAAAATGTTTTGTTATTTCATCACCATTCTTTTCCTTTTGGCAACGTTCTTGGTTTATGTGCTTTTACCAGAATTAAAAGACATTGAGGTAAGGCTACGGTACCCATCAAAATTTCCATAAAAATTTTGTTTTTAGGGCAAATGCATCTTAAACTTCGTGGGAGTTTTTTTATTTGTACACATAAGTCTTTTGGTGGCTCCTGTAATACTTTTCTTAGAAAAGACAGCTTGTGACGTTGTGTCTTTCATAGTTAATACTTTGGCACTTTGTGGCATCAATTGGCTTACAGTTTTGTCCTTTCACATGTGGAAAATTACGATGTAAGCTTCTACATCTGTTTTCTTACTTAAAGTTAAGTTTTTGAGATTTCAGACGTCCAATTTTTAAAAATCAGATGCCTTGGTACTCCATATACGTTTGTTATGGCTATGGGGTACCGTTTTTATTGCTGGCAACCTCCGCAGTTTCCTATTATACAAGAGAAATAGATTTACAAGAAGCCATAGAGAGTTACTGTTGGTTAAATGGTAGTCGAAGTAAATTATTTTGAAAAATAATTAATAATTTGTTTAAAACAGGATCTAAGGCGATTTGGATCTATTTCTATGGTCCTTTGATTCTGATGTTGTTAATAAGCTCAGTTCTTCAACTTTGGGTTTTTAAGAAGCTTTGGATCGAGATCGATAGGAAAGATGACTCACCCTACATTCTAAGATTAAGGAGAAAGTAAGATAAGTGATCCTTAAGTATAAATAATTCTGGGGTGAGATTTTAGGAGTTCCATGTACTTACATCTTCTATTAGTCTTAGGGGTGCTTTGTATACTTGAGTTAAGTACTATGTCCTTTAAAGGAAACGAAGAAGACTATTTGAGATACATCTGGTATTGTAACATTTATCGAAGAGGTGAACTGCGATACTAATTTTTTGATTTAAGGCATGTTATGGAATGTCGAAGTGCTATTATTGGAGGAGTTATATTTTTCATATTTGTCATTGTAAGGGCCAGGGCACGTATAGCCTTAGCAAAGAATGGTCTTCTGTGCCTAACTTTTCCTCAACATTGGAAGAAATTGGTGGACGAAGAGAGGGAAGAATTTGAAAATGATGTGACCACCTTAACACACGATACTACTGATTTTTAATACTTTTTCTGTACTTTTTAAAGAGCGAAAATAAATTAAACTGTTCTTTTTAATATGCGTAATAATAGGGAACAACTGTTGAGAGTCTCTGGTAAAAGCAGGGGAAAAGAGGTGTGTTTGTGTGTGAGGAGGGAGACCTCTGAATAAGCACAAAAGTGGTATACACATGTAAATAAATCAGAAAAAAAAATTAAATTTAAATGAGCCTTTAAGTTGTAGGTTGTCTTAGTGGAATTACAGAGAGCAAAACACAAAAAGCAACTGCATAAAATAGGAAAGGAATGCATTGTTCAAAGGCCATCGAATCGAAGATAAAGATGATGACTTTTAGCAGTTAAGAATACGAAATGATCAGCTCAAGATCTGCCAAAGTATTTTTGGTAATTGTTAACGACAACCACTCGCTTTTGTGGTTAGTTTGCTCGATCTTAGGAGCTATTCGACTAGCGGTTAATGTACTAACTAAAAGTGAAATTTAAGTGAGACAGTGTTGTCAAGTCTCTTTCATACAGCCGAACCCTTGTAATGTCATCCGCGACAATAAAATATATATATCGCGCAAAATTAGAAAGTTAGAGCTTTGCCCTGGAGAAAAGCTTAAAGCTGGTGGACTCTTTAAGCAAAGCAAATATATTTAAATATTAGAACTAAGTATCCACACCTTATATATTTTTACAATACTGTTTTAAATTAGATAATTTAAAGTTTTAATGCCTTAAACTACTAGTATACCTAAGGGGCCGTTCAACAATTACGTAAGCAGATTTATTACAATTATTAACCGCCCCCATTGTCAGCAAAAGTAAGCACCCCGCTTACGTAAACATTAGTTAGATTCCCCGAATATGCGTTTCGTTTTCAAGCATAGACAATGTGTGGGTTGCCGTATGTGTAAAAAGTAAATATCTACTGCTGACGTAATCACCATCTAGACCCCCACTCTCCATGTCATCAAAAATAAGCAAAACAAAGACCCTCTAGTGCTTACGTAATACTTGAACGGCTTCTAATTTGCCGAAACAGACATTTAAAAAGAACAAAATAAAATATTATAGATAACCATTTAAGCTTTTAATCAAATAATAAAGCCAGTACAATGTAAAGTCTAATCTGCATATTGAAAATAGGTCAATGTTAAGACTTTTCAGAAAGTTTTTTAAATGTTAAGATATTTTTCTAATTTTTTTATTATTAAGATACGTCAGTATTGGACTGATTGAAATAGAACATGGTGCAGATAGTGATGATACATTTGTACTAATGTTTAGGATATTTACATATAGGACATTACGGTTTACCCCAACTTTTCTCTTATAAAAAAAATTAATATTTACTAAGAATTTTAATTATTTTAAACTTTAAAATAATAAGGTTTCCAATACTCCACTGCTTAATGATGTTTTTTAAATATTTATCTTAACGCGTTCACGCTGGGTGGTAATCTTAAAACTTATTTAAATGTTTTAAATTTACTTATATAGGTTAAAATTATACATTATAATTTCATTAAGAAAAGTTAAACAGTATGATATACAATTGTTTTTATTTATAAATGAAGAAAATAAAATAAAGTATGTCTTAAGTGCCCCTTTGAGTCACAAACGAAACATAATTGCTGGCAACGTTGCACAGCTGATTTCGGAAATCGCAATAGAAAATGGCGTAAATAAACTTCCAATCTTCAAATTTTAAAGTGAAATATTTTCAAAGGGGCAAAATTTCTCAAAAAAAGAAAGTGAGTGTCGTACTCCACATTCGTGCAGTTTTATATTCATACCAAATAGAAAAAGATTCGCGAGCGAGTGTATGTCGTTAACATTTACCGTATTTTTAAATATTCGTTGTTCTTACATTAATTATTTATGAGATGGTTTTCATTTAATATTTTATAATGTATAGAGCTAACCTTAAAATGTTCAAACGATTGTTCTGGTCTATAATATTAACAGCTTGCATACAGACAGCTAAAATGCAACATTTCGCATTGGACAAACCCCAAATAAGAGTGAATAAATGTTGTGAGCCGTATGAGATACAAATTAACAATAATTGTGTTCATATCAACGAAACTAATGAAACAATGTGGCGGCCAATTTTCACAACGGAGAACGGACAATCTAATGTCCAAGTTGACTATCTGTGAGTATTTAATTATGGTAGAACTAATATGCATTATTAATAATTCTAGATTAATACCGGGAGCCCCCGAGTGTGGTTCAATGCAACAGTGGCCTATTTATTACTACAAGAATTCCTCTGATATGTTAAGATTATTACCAAGTGGTGTTTTAAGGCATTATTTATATCATATTATACCTGGAGAAGAAGAAATTATCGGTATTGATGTAATGGGGGGTAAAGAAATGATTTATCACGATTATCTCCCTGGAAAATACTGTATGGAGAAGGTACGAAAGCGCATTAATATAATTTATAACTTTTAAGCTTTAAATAATAATATAAATATTTGCTAGCGCATTGAAGGCAATTTGGTCAGTGAATATGCTGTAGTATGTGCTCCTGAGCACCATACAGATTGGACAAGTACACATTTCTTAATGCACAACATTATAAACCCAATAACGCATGGCATCAGCATGGCTTGTTTCTTAGCGGTAGCTATAATTTATTTTATCATGCCCACTTTACGAGATTTGGTGGGCAATATCGTAACAACTATTTCTATTTGCCATATCATAAGTCAAGCAGCTGACACAATAAGACTTTTAACCGTTTATACTAATCATGTTAGTTTAATCGTTGCAGGTTTGTATGTAATTAATTTTTGAAGCCTCAAATTAATTAAAAATCATTTTTTAGAAACGATTTGTTACCTGGCTTTATTAGGAGCCTTCTTTTGGCTGAACAGTCTGGGGTATTACATATGGAAGACCTTCAAGTAAGTTTAATAGAATCATTTCGATAGGCTTCAAATTTTACTTTAAATTTTAGATCGAGGAATGTTTTCCTTCGTATTACTGATGGCAAAAAATATTGCTACTACTCTGTCTATGCCTGGAGTTGTACCGCAACAATGGGAGCTTTAGCATTATTTGCACATTTCACGATGGATTACCCAACACAAGTAACAAAGCCTAAATTAGAAAAAGAACAAGAGACGATTGGCTCATTAGGAATTATAATTTTCTTCGTTCCTGTCGCTTTTACAGTAATAATGAACATATTCTTTTTTGCTACAACCCTAAAAATTTTAAATCGAATGAACACTTATGGAAGGATACATCATAAACTTAAGCACAGGTAAATTATGAAAATGAATTTAGTTAGGTCGTGTAATACGATTTTAATTTCAGTTTCCGCATGTTTTTGTTGTTATTTTTGATAATGACAATAACTTGGCTGTTCTTTTTGTTGTCGTTTGTTAAATTCAATGGGCTTGTTTATAGCTACATTATTGTGAACACTTTTCAAGCACCGGTGTTTTTATATGTGTGTGTCATAAATCAGAAGCATGTAGCATTTTTAATACGTAAGACATGTTGTTATGCAAACTGTGCATGTTCTTGTTGTCGACCAGAACCTGAATGCGAATGGGGCGACGAAATGACAGCTATGAATAGTGGGGTTTATTAAAAACAGCATCTTTGAATCTCAAAAGCGCTAAATTTACAAAACAAAGTATTGTAAAGAGGGCACAAACCTCGAGCATGAATGTTGAATCAAATGTATAAGCTTTTACGTTTTTGTATTCACTTATTATAGCCATTGTTGTTTTTGTTAATTTTTGTTTAAACTAAGTTATTTGAATATTTAAATATTTTAGAATGTAGTATTATAGACTTTTAACTTGTGACTTAATTTATATATAAGCTTTTACTAGTTCGGTTTGAAAGGGACCAGAAATCATCGATCTGATTTTATACATTCCCAAGAAATTGGTAGCTAAATTGAGAGTATTTTAGGTTTTACACTTTTGTACCTTGATGCTTAATAAAGTTTTTTATAAAATAATGTCTAAGGAAAATAATAAAAGATTTCCTGACCTGCTTAAATAGATGTCCCTCAGGTCTTTCAATCAATGCTGACAATTGACATCGTACAACTAAATGACAGTCATCCAACACAGTGTTAAAGAATCTCCTTGTTGGCAGTAAGGCTTCTAAATCGGTAATCAACTCCAAGAATCGTTCACAATAATGTACCTACAAAAACAAATATATTAAACTTTATATTTTGCAATAAAATAAGCCATACCTTATCATCATGCACAAAACCTTCTTCAGGAATTGTATCAAGTACCTCCATGAATTTCAACATTAGTTTCTGGAGGAATGTTCGATCCCAATTTAATTTATCTAATTGTTCGGCTTTATCCTTCTTTTGAATAGCTTTCCAATACTTTCTCCATCTTGGGCACAATTTAAATTCGTGTTCACGGCGAGCACTTTGCAAAGATATCCACATAGACAAAGATACCAAACGTTTAACTTGATCACGACATAAAGCAACTTCCATACTATTAAAGCAATGATTTAAAAAGACCAGCAGTGCTGTTTGTTCCTTTAAGGTTACAACTAATTCATCTTCTAAACAGGCTCTTAATACTTGTTGAAAGAAATCGGGGAAGTGTTGCTCATTTTTTCTAAAAGCCTCCCAAGCTTGCACTCGTTCCCTAAACTTCTCATTTAGCATTATAACGATAGATATCATATGGGAATGGGTTGCGTTATTATTATAGTTAGGCCAGAGGTAATTTTCGAGGTACTGACTAAATTCTAGCACCATAATACGACGAACAGAAAAGCTAAAAGAAGAAATACATGTAAAACTTGCCCATTTTAAAATAACAATAATACATACTTGCTGCCCCTTATGTCTTGCATGTAAATATCGTCAACAACATTGGAATCGAAAGGTAAATGACTTCCTGCAGAAACAGGGGCCCAATACTTATTTGCCAGCTAAAAAAAGAATAGTACATAGACTTTGAGGTTAGAAATTGTATAAAATAATGTACCTCTGTAATACGATCTGCATTTAATTGTTCCACAGTGGGTGCCACTATTTTATTCGGAGGGTCAATTGTTGTAACCATTTTAACACTAATAATATTTAAATTCGTGTAAAATAATATAATAACCTCACACCGTAAACATACATTCGTTTATAAATGGCGAAAATTGACTGTGTACTGCCATCTACCTGTAAAAGTGTTAAGTTATTATGGCGCAAGTGTATGTCTATTTGAAATTAACTATAAAGTAAAAGACGTTTTTGTTGATATAAATTATTAGTAATGCACATTTTGAGTTCATTTTAAATTTAATAAGGCACTACTAAATTACACATTTACAATTTCCATAAGTGACAACCCTTTAAGCATGTTGGGATCTAGAAAATTTCATAACACCAATGTTATTTATTAATTTGTTTATTGTTGTAATTATCAAAAAACCCAAGCAATAATATCTCCCAAATAGAGTCTTAAAGAAATAAGTTAATTTAAGAATAGAAAACTTGAACATTCTTGTTTCTGAAGAGATTTTCTATAATAAACTACAAAAAGTAATAGTCGAATTGTAAAAAAGTAAACCAATGAATTAATAATTACCCAAATTGCTTTATTTTCAAAATTACTATTGATGCTTTTGTATTTTTGATAATATATATTTTATTGTAATTGTCGTGTATTATCCTAGCTACTGTTTTGATTAATAATTGCAGTAAATAAATTATCCTTTTAAATACTTTATTGTGTTTTGTGTAAAGCGATGCATAAATACTTTGCTGGGTGCAATAATTACTGATTTAACTTTTTTTTCTCATACATTTTCAATAACAGAGCTAGGCAGGAGTAAGACCATTGTAGAATCTGCAATATTATAATTGTTTATATGTAATTTTTAGTAAACGCAGAATAAACTTACAGAAGCAAAAGCTTTGAAAGACAACGTAGAAAGCTTCAATGTAGTTATGCGTGATGGTCTATTCGATCGTTCCATTATTATATATAAATATTTACGTACCTCGGGCCCACAATTGTACCATTCTAAAAAGTAACAAGCGTCCCCAATCGCTGAACTCTAAAATCTCATCTTCTATGATTATATTTGATTATATATTTCAAAATGCATTTACCTTGTCTATCAACATATTTCCATGCCAGCAGTAAAGGAAAAGCTCAATTATTACTATGGTTAAATAATTTATCAACATTACCAGTTGGAAATTTACTCTGTTCACCTACAAGTCCATTATTTATATCTTTAATTACGGTACATTTATAAAAAGTGTTACCAATACAATGTGAAAGACAGTATTGCAAATAATGAAGACGCTGCATATGAATTGTGATAATAATGCGATTGTAAAGATGTCTTCAATCATATCAACGTATCTGCAATTAAACAAATTGTATTTAAGTTAAATAAGAAGTGAATGGCGAAACCACATACATTTAATTATTTAACACAAATAATTTGTATAATATATAGGGTAGAAGCACCGGTTTTGGACACCATATCAGCTTTAGAAAATTTCCCTTTTATTTTGAGATATGAAAAATATAAGAATTATGAATGCTGTTATAAGTGTAATTGATGTATCTTTAAATACGATTGAAACATCGGTTATGTTTTCTTCGTTTTCTACAAGTTACTTTATCAAAATTATTTAAGTGTCTAAAACTGAGCTTAACATGTCCAAAAAGCTTAGAAAGCTCTTTTAAAATGTATTTTAAACATGACGCTGTATCTTTAAATTTTAATTGGTTAATTATATGCAAAACCATAGTTACAATATAATTAAACCAAACAACTATTTTCTTTACTATCTTTTACTTACAACAGTAGATGGTATGTAATATGCTTCTTTGGTAATTAATACTTATTTAAAGCAACTTGTTTTTGAAAATAACAAAAACGACAATTTTAGAATAACAATTGTTTAGAGATAAGAAAATGATTTTAATGTTAATTTCTTCAGTCGTATGTTACATCTGTGTTCAATAGTTACTACTCACTTTAGAATTGCAAGATGTTGCATAACACATTGCTTTAGTCCCTTTATTATTCTAGCATCCATTTTAGAATCAAAGCCCGCTTCTCTTTCTTCAACTTTAATCGAAATGATTTTCTGTTTTAACAAATCGAATTGCGTATTTGCTATCCCAATTAAGCTCAATATTAAGAGATCTAAGCTTATATTGTTCCAAGCCACTACTGCAATGGCTATGACTTGAAAGATATACATTATGATGGTATATTTTCCTAATTCGTAAGGAAAAGGAAATGGATAAGGCTTATTATCCAGAACGGGGTACATCGTGAACCAAATCACACAACCAACACCACCATACCGATAACATCTACCAACTATGTTGGAAAAGTAAACTGTCTTCGCCCCAAACTTGTCGAATTCATCAGGACTAACCCTCAATAAGGGGCTCCTCAGTAATTCTATTACTTCCAAAAAAGATTTACTGTTAAATTCCAAAACTGTGAGTTTTGTCATGTAAGCAGCTACAGAAATGTTGATGTAACCAATCTCGCTGAATTTGATAAAATCTGTTATATTATAAATAGTGTCGATTGTCATAAAAGCAAAGAGAACAAAAGATAATAACCAACTGATGGTTTTTTTCATTTTGTAAAAACTGCTCAAATTTTCTCGTGGCCAAACTCCTGTATAACTCAACGAGTTCTTATATATTTTAAAAGCATCTTCTATGCTTCCTTGCGTCATTTATGTCTTTACTACAATATAAAAACTGTCTTGCAATACTTCAGAGCAACTTTTGCTTCGATGGATATGTGTGATTCCTTTTATATTCTAGTTTTTCATTAAATTTGAACGGGATTCCGATATGTTAAGTTCTCACTAATTATCTTAATCAATAAATAGGTACAGTAATTAAAATGTATTTCTAAATACTTCATATTGGAAAGCTTTGTGAAAAAGGTGCGTCAGCGTTTCATTCGACTGTGATAAATACTGATGTATTTTTCTTTCTTCCTACATTTTCATTGGCAGGAATAAGACCAACGCAAAATCTGCAAACATTATATTAAAATTGAAATTTATTATGTATTAGCATAACTTACAGAACCAAAAGCTTCGATGGATAAATTCAAAGTTGTTATCCGCAAAGGCCCTTTCAAACGTTCCATCATAAAATGAAGAAAATTGTGAAGTTCCGGCCCGGAGTGGTACCATTTAAAGAACGAAAAAGCACCTCCAATTGGTGTGGTCTAAAAGTGGTATTTCATTAAATATAAAAGGTGAATCACAATTAGGTGTAAACATTTTTGACAAAGCTTCTCGGACAATTAACCCACTACCCTTTAGTACCAAAATGCTGCCTGAAATAGATACGAGCTAGTAATAAAAAACATTTTTATGGCTGTTACTGACTAGAGCTTCGTTAAATAAGAAGCCACAGAAATATATAATTAAGCAATTTTAGAAGACTTGGTAAAATTCGTTATGTCGTAGATAGTTTCAAAAGTCATTGCAGAAAAACTTTAAAAGAGCTATTATTGTAAAAAAAAAAATTTCTAGCGCCCTTCCATAGAATATGAAAGTGCTAAAAAACTGAAATAGTCATATCTATATATTTCAATACTTAGGCGACCGAAAGCCATCCCATTCCCACGGCGAAATCGAAAAACGTCCAAAAAAGCTCCGTCACACAGATATTTTTATTTTAATATCGTATGTGACAAGGGTGCTTTATGTATTGCTGTGGTTCATTAATTTTAGATAATATTGCGATAGTTAAGTTCTCGGTGGTAATTATTAATCAGTCGATAAGTGCAGTAATTAAATTTTGCTGCTAAAGCTTTGTGATCTTTTATGCAAGATTAAATTGAACAATTACTGATTTAATAATTTGTTTTGTCAATTTTAATGAAAGAATAGTTGAAAGAAAATAATGTTTTGAGTTTAAAATCAGTTTTTAAAAAATGTTTGGTTTTTGTCATAACATTTAAAAGCCTGAACAAATTGAATATATTAAAATATGGTCTCGTTTAATTATTTTTGAACTTAGCAAAATTTTGCTTTTATAAGTGAAAACTAACGAATTTTTGTAAAACCCTATATAAACGTAAGAAGCAGCAAGTTGATATTTTATTATGTTTTTTAGTAGCAACGTACAATTGTGCTATATAATTTGTTTTTCTATTTACTTTCGTATAAAACAACGTTTATTAACTATTTTCGAAGAAAAACTAAATTAAATGCAGCAACTAATTTCGAACAGAGATAGTGTGTGATTTTTCTATACACTTTTTTTTGCAATATTGTTATAAATAAAAAAACCTATAAATTATCTCCAAATATAAGTTTTTGTACTTAAAAGTGCATTAATTAGACTCTTGGACCAAAGCGCTTCCATTTTCTTCAATTCAATTACTGGTCATGTTTCTTTTCTCGTACATCTTCATCAGCAAAGCTAAGCAAGAATAAGACCATCGAATAATCTGCAAAGAAACATTTATTCTTTATTGTGGACACATCCCAATCAACTTACTGAACCAAAAGCGTCGAAAGAAAGAGTGGAAAGCTTCAAAGTCGTTATCTTCGACGGCCTATTCGATCGTTCCATCATTATGTATAAATATTTGCGTACACTTTTTCCACATTTGTACCAATCGAAAAAGTAGCAAGCATCTCTAATCGCCGTACTCTAGATTTTAAATATTTTTAATTAGTTGTAAAACTTATTTGAGAAAAAGCTCACCTTGACTATTAAAGCGTTTCCATTCCAGCAATAAATGAAGAGCTGAGTAGTAATGACAAATAAGTAGTTGATCAACATAATAGATTGCGAATTTAATTTGGCAACCTTTAGAAATCAAAAATCATGGTATTTACAGTCATATTTAAAAGGAAAAACTCACTAAAACGATGTGAAAAAGAGTATTGCACAGAACCATGGCACTGCATAAATATTGTGCAAATAATCCGATTGTAAAAATGTTCTCGATCATATCAACAAATCTGCAATGAAATCAATAATTATTAAACTCAAAAAGAAGTAAGTTCTAATCACTTAAGGATGGCAAGATGATGGGTTACGCATTGCTTCAAATTTTTACGCACTTCCCTGTCTTTTTTGAGATCGAAATGTTCTTCGTTTTCTTCCACTTTGCTCGAAGTGATTTTGCCAGCTAATATGTCAAATTGTGCACAAGCAATTCCTATTAAGCTGGTACATAAAACATCCAAGCTAGAATTGTTCCATGCAGCTATACTAACTGCTACGGCTTGCTGAACGAACATGATATAATTGTATTTTCCTAAGTCATAAGGAAAAGGAAACGGAGTCGGCTTATTATCCAAAAATGGATAAACCGTAAATAAAATCACACAACAGCAAGCCGAATATTGATAAGTTTTTCCCAATAAATTTGAGACTCTGACAGCGTTCACCATGTAACGACTTAAGTCTTCGGGATACGAGAGAAATATGGGATCCCTCAGGAACTTAATCGTATTTAGAATGATTTCCCTTTTGTAAGTAAACACTGCCATTTTGACAAAGTAAGCAGCTATTGTTACGTTGATGTAGAGAATTTCGGAGAGCTTCGTGAAATCGTTCAGGTCGTTCAGAGTTTCCATGGTCATCGTTGTAAGCAAAGATATGGCCAGCAACCAGCTGACCCCCGTTTTCATTTTGTAGAAAGGGCTGGGGGTTTTTTTTGGCCATATGCCTGTTGCGCTCAACATGTCGTAAGGTATCTTGTAGACTTCGTGGGCTTCTATTTTGGTCATCTTTGTACTTTTAATTTAAAGTAAGAAGTCTAATATAATTGCTTGTGTTGCGGTTTGATCATCGTTTGATAATGGAATTAACATTGCGTCTGAGAAAAGCGAACTCCATGGGTATTTTATATAAAATCGAAGCGAACACAAATACTGTTTAATTGTGGGGTTCAAAGTAGCAATTAAAATCTTTTTAAACGTAAAACTCAATTGCGTACGGTCTTTAATTACGTCTGTTCGTTTGAATATTTAAAGTGCGTTTCTTGAAGAGGTCGTAATAATAAATGGCAATAAGATAAAATGAGTGCAGTGCGTTTTTAGTATTACTTATACAGTCGAACCTCGATAAGTCGAATTTGAAGGGAAACTAAAAATAATTCGAGTTATCAAAAATTCAAGTTATATATACAAAAATATTAACGTTGAAATAGGCAAGTCCTAGGGAAACAGGTTCGAGTTGTCAAAAATTCGGCTTATCGAGGTTCGACTTATAGAAGTTCAATTGTACTTCTTTTGAAACTCAGTGCCAGTACCAATAAATTATTTCGGACTAGAAAAATTTTGAAAACTAAGTTTTGGTACTTAACGAGTGCGATAATTAAAGTTTGTGATATAGTGCTTTCATTTTCTTCGATTCAATTACTGGTTATGTTTCTTTTTTCGTACATCTTCATCAGCAAAGCCAGGCAAGAATAAGACCATTGAATAATCTGCAATAAAACATTAATTCTTTTTTATAAACACGTCCAAATCAACTTACTGAAGCAAAAGCGTCGAAGGAAAGAGTGGAAAGCTTCAAAGTCGTTATCTTCGACGGCCTATTCGAACGTTCCATCATTATGTATAAATATTTGCGTACACTTTTTCCACATTTGTACCAATCGAAAAAGTAGCAAGCATCTCTGATCGCCGTACTCTAGATTTTAAGTATTTTTAACACTAGAACCGCGGCCATTTTGAACTTACTACAACCGCGGTTACCGGTCAATTAGACCTTTAAGAAAAATTGGTCTTTCAACAATTAAATACAGTAATCCCTCAACATTCGCGGTTTCGATGTTCGCGAATTTCGATTATTCGCGAGGAAAAATTCGACATTCGCGAGCTGTGTATTCGCTTATTCGCGGAACCATTCAAAAATTAAAATTACAAATTTTTGAGTGAAGTAAAATAATTTCTTGACTTCGACAATTTTGAATTAAAACAAATTTCTTAATACAAGTATTTCGTCATACTTGATTCAACAGTAAAATTTCTTATGAGGAGATTGTACATTTATCAATACAATAATTTCTTGTCTTCAGATTATTTTGTTTTCATTGAGGTGTAATTTTTTATATTAGTTCAAGAAAATAGTAACGAAAAACTTTTCTCACTTAAGCCAAGACATTCTTTTTTCTGTGCAGTAATAATTTCATATCTCGAGTTGGTTTTGTTCTGACAACCGAAAGGTTTCTAAAACAATAAAACACCCCGTGCTTCGCCAGACGATTTCCTTAGTTTTCGATTCAGTTGAGTAACACTTTAAATTCAGTAAATTGATGGTAGTTTAATTAAAAATGATTAAAACTTATATATAGAAGGTATATCAAGCGTCGTGGAACGTAACCCCCCCTATTTCCACATTAAGATAGACTTAACATTCGCGAATTCGATATTCGCGAGGTTTTTCTGGAACGTAACCCTCACGAATGTTGAGGAATTACTGTATTTATTGCAACACATTTAATGCTTATGAAAAGTTTTTAAAAACATTAAATGCCATAACTTTCCTCGAATATAAAATCAAAATTGATTGAAATTTTAATTGTTTGATTTGAAAAAAAAGCGATTCATGTAAAAATCTAATAAAAACGAAGATGTGCGCATTCGAGCGAAAAGTGGCACATTTCCGAGCGAGGAGGCAAATGAAGCGCGACGCGGAGCGGCGCGCTTCATTTTCCGAGATCGGAATGTGCCACTTTGAGCTCGAATGCACACTCGGTTTTAAACGTGATTTACAATAAAATAAACAAACTATTAGTTAACATCGTTCCTCTCGCTCACACTTACACAATTATCGTATCTTTTCACTCTCTTCCACTCATTGCTATAGTGCAGTGCGTTTTAGTATTACTTATACAGTCGAACCTCGATAAGTCGAATTTGAAGGAAACTAAAAATAATTCGAGTTATCAAAAATTCAAGTTATATATACAAAAATATTAACGTTGAAATAGGCAAGTCCTAGGGATAAATAAAATTTAGAAAGAAACTTATTTAAAATTAAACGTTTGCTTAAATTCTTTTTTAAAAAATATAATTTAATAATTTTTTATTTAAATTTAAAATACAATAATTTAATTTAAGTTAATTTATGTATAAACTAATAACAAATTTTTTTTTAGTTATTTTGATATTTAAATTTTAAAAAAAATTTAAATTTAAAATTTATATTTTTATTTATATATTTCCTTTTCTTTAAACCTTTTTACTTAAATTTTTTAAAATATTCCATAATAAATATTCAAAAGTAAAATATGATCATTGAAAGGAGTTCAACCAACATGAAATATATGACTTATCAATTTATCATTTAAAATAACACATTAAATTTTAAAGTAAAATACAGTTTAAAAAATTACCTACATTTAATTAAAATATGTTTTAAAATATAGACAAGCTCTTTTAATAGTCATATCATTAAAAGTAATTTAATATTTAAAGTTTGATAATTTTTTTCATTTTATACAAAATAATATATCAAATTGTTTGTATTTAGAAGATGTAAAAAATTGTTAAAAGTAAATGTAATTAAACGAATACTTGCAAATCTAATAATAAAAAAATTTTTTAAACTTAAAACAAATATAATTTATGAAATTTTTTTAAATTAAAATTAAATATAAAAATTCCTCATTAATAAAACAAATAATTATAGCGAACCCTCAGCAAAAACAAACCTAATTTTTTTACATACAGGTATGGTATATTTGTATCTTATTTGATTATCAAAATATTTCAATTTTTTTTAATATGAATCTTTAAATTTTTATTAAAGATAAGAAAATTTTTAAATATTTAAAATTTGTTTATTAAAGCAAAATATAAAGTTATTTTATAAATTTTTAGAAAAATTTTTTAACCATAATAGAGAAGTTATTTATTTTTAAATTTTTTTTTATTTTCTAAAATTTATTTTAAAAAATAAAATTAACAGGTTCGAGTTGTCAAAATTCAGCTTATCGAGGTTCGACTTATAGAAGTTCAATTGTACTTCTTTTGAAACTCAGTGCCAGTACCAATAAATTATTTCGGACTAGAAAAATTTTGAAAACTAAGTTTTGGTACTTAACGAGTGCGATAATTAAAGTTTGTGATATAGTGCTTTCATTTTCTTCGATTCAATTACTGGTTATGTTTCTTTTTTCGTACATCTTCATCAGCAAAGCCAGGCAAGAATAAGACCATTGAATAATCTGCAATAAAACATTAATTCTTTTTTATAAACACGTCCAAATCAACTTACTGAAGCAAAAGCGTCGAAGGAAAGAGTGGAAAGCTTCAAAGTCGTTATCTTCGACGGCCTATTCGATCGTTCCATCATTATGTATAAATATTTGCGTACACTTTTTCCACATTTGTACCAATCGAAAAAGTAGCAAGCATCTCTGATCGCCGTACTCTAGATTTTAATTATTTTTAACACTAGAATCGCGGCCATTTTGAACTTACTACAACAGCGGTTACCGGTCAATTAGACCTTTAAGAAAAATTGGTCTTTCAACAATTAAATACAGTAATCCCTCAACATTCGCGGTTTCGATGTTCGCGAATTTCGATTATTCGCGAGGGAAAAAATTTGACATTCGCGAGTTGTGTATTCGCTTATTCGCGGAACCATTAGAAAATTAAAATTAAAAATTCTTGAGTGAAGTGAAATAATTTCTAGACTTCGACAATTTTGAATTAAGAAAAATTTCTTAATACAAGTAATTCGTCATACTTGGTTCAACAGTAAAATTTCTTATAAGGAGATTGTACATTTATCAATACAATAATTTCTTGTCTTAAAAATTTTTTTTTCCTTGAGGTGATTTTTTATATTAGTTCAAGAAAATAGTAACAAAGAAATTTTATCACTTGAGCCAAGATATTCTTTTTTCTGTGCAGTAATAATTTCATATCTCGTGTTGGTTTTGTTCTGAGAACCGAAAGATTTCTAAAACAATAAAAACACCCCCCCCCCGTGCTTCGCCAGACGATTTCCTTAGTTTTCGATTCAGTTGAGTAACACTTTAAATTCAGTAAATTGATGGTAGTTTAATTAAAAATGATTAAAACTTGTATATAGAAGGTATATCAAGCGTCGTGGAACGTAACCCCCCCTATTTCCACATTAAGATAGACTTAACATTCGCGAATTCGATATTCGCGAGGTTTTTCTGGAACGTAACCCTCCCGAATGTTGAGGAATTACTGTATTTATTGCAACACATTTAATGCTTATGAAAAGTTTTTAAAAACATTAAATGCCATAACTTTCCTCGAATATAAAATCAAAATTGATTGAAATTTTAATTGTTTGATTTGAAAAAAGCGATTCACGTAAAATCTAATAAAAACGAAGATGTGCGCATTCGAGCGAAAAGTGGCACATTTCCGAGCGAGGAGGCAAATGAAGCGCGACGCGGAGCGGCGCGCTTCATTTTCCGAGATCGGAATGTGCCACTTTGAGCTCGAATGCACACTCGGTTTTAAACGTGATTTACAATAAAATAAACAAACTATTAGTTAACATCGTTCCTCTCGCTCACACTTACACAATTATCGTATCTTTTCACTCTCTTCCACTCATTGCTATAGTAAATATACGTTTTTAAACGTAAATCGATATTTACTAAACTACATTCAAATTGTTCATTGGAAATAGCGAAACACAAACTAGACAGATTTAATAAATACGAAGATGTGCGCATTCGAGCGAAAAGTGGCACATTTCCGAGCGAGGGAGGTAAATGAAGCGCGACGCGGAGCGGCGCGCTTCATTTTCCCGAGATCGGAATGTGCCACTTTGAGCTCGAATGTGCACACTCGGTTTTAAACACGATTCACAATAAAATAGACAAAATATTAGTCAAAATTGCTCCATCTCACTCACACTTACGCGATTATTGTATCTTTTCGCTCGCTCCCACTCATTACTATAGTAAATATAAGTGTACTCAACTACATTAAAAATTTTTATTGCGAATAGCGAAACTAAACAAATCTAATAAATGCAAAGATGCACACATTGGAGCAAAATTAAAAAAATAATAAAAACAATACTCAATAAACTCTAAATCGAAAGATTTCGATTTTTCCAAAATCGTAAAGGTATCGAATCACAATTTCTTCATTAAACAATTTAATTTTGATTAAATCGTAGAAAATTTTTTGAATACACAAAACAACCCAATGTGCACACTCGATTTTAAGCACCATTCACAAAATTTAGGCTAATAAATGATTCAAAAAATTAAATAACCAATTTAATCGTTTACCTCACTCGCACCTACCAAATTCTCGTATCTTTTCGCTCACTTCCACTCATGACTAAGGTAAATACGTTTCTTGAACATCAAATTCATATTTTCTTTTAATTTTTTGATTTGAAAGTGAAAAGATTAATTAAGGCAAATCAAGAAAAACGAAGATGTGCGCATTCGAGCGAAAAGTGGCACATTTCCGAGCGAGGAGGCAAATGAAGCGCGACGCGGAGCGGCGCGCTTCATTTTCCCGAGATCGGAATGTGCCACTTTGAGCTCGAATGTGCACACTCCACTTTAAGCACGATTCACAATACTTAATTTATTTTCTAAAAAATTAATTATGCAAACTAATATTATAAAAGCGAAAGTAACTCTGTCTGTCTGTCCGTCTGTCTGTTACTTTTTCGCGCCTAAACCACTGAACCAATTTTGATAAATTTTGATATAGAAATAGCTTGAACCTTGAACAAGAACATGGGCTACTGGTTTCGAGCAAATATAGTGATTCCTGTTATATTCAAAATGTTAAAAGCAACGATCTTCAAGAAGATGCTTTTACATAATATTCTACTTTTATTTAGTTTTTGTTATAATAAGGCACTGTTTCCGATTATTTTTTCTATGTAATAAAGCATTTCTCTGCTGCTATAAATAATAATTATCGATAGAACCGATCAAATGAATAACCGGAAAGAAAAAAGTATGTGTCTTCTTTTAAAGGGAAAAAAATACAATTTAAAAAGAAAAACAATTATAGGACAGCAATTATCAACTAAAATTAGGGAAAATCGTGTAATATGGCAGAAATATATTCTACTAATAAAAAGTAACAAAACGATAAAATTGCGAAATGGTCAAAATGACCGATGCCGCAGTTCTAGTGTTAATTAATTGTAAAACTTCTTCAAAAAAAGCTCACCTTAACTATCAAAGCGTTTCCATTCCAGCAATACATGAAGAGCTGAGACAACATGACCAATAAGTAAATGATCAACATAATCGCTTGCGAATTTACTTTGCCAACCTGAAAAAATCAAAAATTATTTTATTTATGGTCGTTTAAAAAAAACACTCACTAAAACGAGGTGAAAAAGCGTATTGCACAGAACGATGGCGCTGCATAGATATTGTGCAAATAATCCGATGGTAAAAACGTCCTCAATCATATCAACAAATCTACAATTAAATAAATAATTATTAGACACAAAAAGAAGTAAGTTCTGATCACTTAAGGATTGCAAGATGATGGGTTACGCATTGCCTCAAATTTTTGCGCACTTCACTGTCGTTTTTTAGCTCGAATCGTTCTTCGTTTTCTCCCACTTTGCTCAAAGTAATTTTGCCAGCTAATATGTCAAATTGGGCACTAGCAATTCCTATTAAGCTCGTACATAAAACGTCCAAGCTAGAATTGTTCCATCCAGAAAAACCAGCTCCCACGACTTGATGAAAAAAAATGATGTAATTATATTTTCCCAAGTCATAAGGAAAAGGAAATGGAATCGGCTTATTATCAAAAAATGGATAAACCAGAAATGAAATCACGCAACAGCTAACGGCATATCGATAGGTTGTTGCCAATAAATTTGAAAATTTCACGGCGTTCACCATGTAACTACGCAATTCTTCGGGATACGAGAGAAATATGGGATCCTTCAGGAACTGAATCATATTCAAGAAAATTTTCTTTTTATAGGCAAAGACCGCAATTTTCACGACGTAACCGGCTATTGTTACGTTGATGTAGATAATTTCGGAGAGCTTGGTGAAGTCGTTCAAATCGTTCAGAGTTTCCATGGTCATGGTTACCAGCAGGGATATAGCGAAAAACCAGGTGACCCCCGTTTTCAGGGCGTAGAAAGTGCCGCGGGTTTCGTTTGGCCAAATGCCCGTTGCGCTCAGCATTTTGTAAGACACCTTGTAGACTTCGTCGATTTCCACTTTGCTCATCTTTGTACTAGCAAAAAGTTTGATAATTACTTGTGTAGTGTTTTGGTCTTTTGCTAGTGAAATTAACAGTGCATCTGAGAAAAGTGACCACGATGGTTATTTTATATAAAATCGAAGCAAACACAACTACTGCTAATTATGCAGTTTAAAGCAGCAATTAATTTTTTTTTTAAATGTAAAACTCAATTGTGCACGGTCATTAATTATTTCTGTTCTATTGAATGTTTAAAATTATGTTTTTTTCTTAAACAACGTCATAGAAATGGTAATAATTTAAAATGAGTACAGTGCATTTGTGGTATTGCTTATAGTTCTTGTAAAATTCAATGCCTTTCTACCAATTTTAACCACTACAGTAAGACCCCGCTTAACGCTGTTCCGTTTAGCGCTGTTTCGGTTTTATTGGAACTGGGATTCCCTGAAAATTACATGCAGCATCGGGGGTTTCCCGAAATTCAAAGTATTTTATCTGAATTGTTTCTTGTCTGTAGTGTTACACAAACGTATTTTTATTATTTCAGCTTTTATTATTGCGGCTGTTATTGTAAGTATAAAATTTTGTAATAAAATGACATATAAGTAGTAATAAATATAATAATTTTTAATTTTTAATACGGGTGATAATAGAAAACACGAAAATAAAGCGACAATAAAAATCATTTCTCTAGAAACTAAAATGGAAGTGCTTAGAAGATTAGATGGTGGTAAACGTCAATATCAAATTGGTGTTGCATTAAACTTGTCAACTTCGACAATAAGAACAATTCTCAAGAACAAAGAAAAAATAGTGTCATCAGCAAATACAAATAACATTAGATACCTTCTTTATAAAAAAGCAGAATATTGGAAATGCATGATCTCAAATATAAATAGTAACTTAGAATTTAATAATTTTTATATAAATATTCATTTGTTGTTTCTAAATTTGTAAGAAATAAGTTTTTTTAATTTAAATGACAAAATACTTAAACAATTTTTCAATTTTATACCTTTTTTCCCCTAACCCCATTATTTAAATGATGAGATGACCTCGTTTAACGCTATTTCGTATAACGCTTAAATTCATTGGAACGTATCCGCCGTGTTAAACGGGGTCTTACTGTACATTGGTAGGCAGATGCCAGCTTTATCATTTTATTTAAAACATCAAAGTAGTAAAAAAATTTGATAGTCGTTTAAACGATTGGGAACTTCCTTTTCCCGAGTCATCGTTTTTTTGGTTTTGGTTTTTTGGCCCGGATGCCCGATGCACTGTAGGCTTACGAATTTCAACAGTGAACATCCTAACGTTTTTTTTTAATTGAAAAAATATTTTTTTATGTTGTTTTAATAAGCGCGATCATTGTTTGATTGCTTTCAAATCAAAAATGCATCTGGGAAAAGCGAATTCGGCGGTCCCTTTACATAAAATCGAAGCACACACAAATGCCGTGTTTTAATTATGGGGTTTAAAGTGGTAATTAGAGTCTTTTTGAATGTCAAACTGAAATGTGCATGACTATTAATTATTTCTCGCCCATTGATAATTCAAATTCATAATTCTTTTTGAACCTTGTAATAGAAGCGGTAATAATTTAAAACGGTTATTTCGTTTTAAAGCTTCGAAAGTGCAAATTATCATTTTAATTAAGTGCATTATTGAAACACTTTAAAAACACATTTGAAGAAAGTCATTTGGAATTTTAATCGATTGTTCTCGAAAATAAAAATATCTATCCATGTTTATTTAATCGCATTCAAAGCCAAAGATCAGAAAAATCGGAATTTTGATGTCTTTGATACCTATAGATGTATTTTGGGCATTTTTAATTTAAAACTTTTAAAATATAAAATAAATAAAAACATTATTGTAGATCAGTGTTTCCCAACGTGGGTCCCACGCCCCACATGGGGGCAATTTAAAGGTTTAGGGGGGCAATATCATTATTCAATTTGAAAACGTACTTGATTTTTAGTTATCTACCTATTATATGTGTTGAAAATTTATTTATTGTTTTTTTTAATAATTTCCTAGTGATTTCTTTCTAAAACCTATAATTAGGCTTTATATATAGAATAAATCAATTTTTAAATACAAAATTAAAAAATTCGGTGCGTGTACTTATGTACGCGCATTAGAAGTTATACTTCTTTGATGTAACTAAATTAAATATAAGCACGTGCAAAGATAAGTTCAATAAATACGAGGATCTGCGCATTCGAGCGAAAAGTGGCACATTTCCGAGCGAGGGAGGCAAATGAAGCGCGACGCGGAGCGGCGCGCTTCATTTTCCCGAGATCGGAATGTGCCACTTTGAGCTCGAATGCGCACACTCGGTTTTAAACGTGATTTACAATAAAATAAACAAACTATTAGTTAACATCGTTCCCTCTCGCTCACACTTACACAATTATCGTATCTTTTCACTCTCTTCCACTCATTGCTATAGTAAATATACGTTTTTAAACATAAAATCGATAATTACTAAACTACATTAAAATTTTTCATTGGGAATAGCGAAACACAAACTAGACAAATCCAATAAATACGAAGATGTGCGCATTCGAGCGAAAAGTGGCACATTTCCGAGCGAGGGAGGCAAATGAAGCGCGACGCGGAGCGGCGCGCTTCATTTTCCCGAGATCGGAATGTGCCACTTTGAGCTCGAATGTGCACACTCGGTTTTAAGCATGATTCACAATAAAATAAACGAACAATTAGTTAACATCGTTCCCTCTCGCTCACACTTACACGATTATCGTATCTTCTCACTCTCTTCCACCCATTGCTATAGTAAATATACGTTCTTAACCATAAAATCGATATTTACTAGACTACATGAAAATTGTTTATTGGAAATAGCGAAACAAAAACTAAACAAATCTAATAAATGCAAAGATGTGCGCATTCGAGCGAAAAGTGTCACATTTCCGAGCGAGGGAGGCAAATGAAGCGCGACGCGGAGCGGCGCGCTTCATTTTCCCGAGATCGGAATGTGCCACTTTGAGCTCGAATGTGCACACTCGATTTTAAGCACCATTCACAAAATTTAGGCTAAGAAATTATTCAAAAAATTAAATAAATAATTTAATCGTTTTCTCTCACACGCATCTACTAAAGTCTCGTATCTTTTCGCTCACTTCCACTCAAAGCGCCAAAAGAAGTATAACTTTAAAATATTCATGTTACATGGGGGCATTTAAATTTTAGAATGACCTAGGCGGGGCATGTCAAAAAAAAAGTTGGGAAACACTGTTGTAGATGGTGATGAAAAACGTATAAGTGCTGTAAACAAAATGTTTTTTGTATTATTTGATACATACTGTAACTTGCTAGTACATATATTGTTTATTTAAAAAATCCTGAAAAACCCATAAACGTTCACTATGGTACTGCTATCCTAAGCAGTCAAATACGCAACTATTCATTTATACGAACTATTCACTTATACGAAAAATTTTACGTTCCCCTTCATCTCCGTGTGAGTGAGGTTTTACTGTAGTTGCTACGTAATGAATTGTTTGGCAGGTGATAATCGTAACGTGCAATTCAACTGTGAGTTTTTTTTGCAAAGAAGTGCAGCCAACATTTTCTTAAGGCAATATTTAAGTTTGGTACATGTTTAATAAAAGAGTGAAGCAGGAATAAGACCACTGAATGACCTGCAAATAAACAATTTAATATTTGCGTCATTTTTCTGTCCTTTAAAAGAATATACAGCTAGATAAGTCGTGAAGGATAAATCCATGAATTGCAGGGCCGTTATTTGCGATGGTCTCTTTGCGCGTTCCATTATTATAAATAAATATTTTCGTACCATGGGGCTGCAATTGTACCATTTGAAGAAGTAGCAAGCTTCTCCGATCGCCGAGCTCTACGAAATGACGATTTTAACTATTTTCAAACACAGGAACAAATACTTCACCTTCGTTATCAACTCGTTACCAAACCAACAGAATAAAAAAAGTTCGATTTGGTTTGCTACGAAAGCATTAAACAACACTATCGTCTGTGCGTAATCTGCACCAAGCTGAAAACCGAAATTTGTATTAAAATTAAAAATAATTGAAGAGAAAAAATCTTACCAACACAATGTGAAAAATTATATTGCACATGATCAAAGCTGTCGATAATAATTGAGCAAATAATGCAACTGTAAAGATGTTCTCAATCATATCGACAAAACTACAATTAAAATAGTTGTAAATCAAGAAAAAAAAAAAACGGTGCTTGTAGAAGTTATACTTCATTAGATTTCAAAAAAATTTTCCGCGTTTTCAATTGATCAATTTTTCTAAATTATTAAAAATATTTTCTATTAACTTTCAAAAGTATAAAAGTGCGTCGTTTTATTCCATACAATACTTTTTTTTCTTTTTAAAGTAAAAAATTAATGTAAATAAATACGAGAATATGCACACTTTGCTTTCTCCACGATTCACAATAATTTAGTTCAATAAATTAGACCTAAAAATCACTTAAATAATATTAATCGTTCCCTCTCACTCGCATGCACAAGATCGTCGTATCTTTTCGCTCCCTTCCACTCATTTGCTATGGTGAATATATTTTTTGAACATACAATCGATATTTACTAAACTAAATTTGAAAGATCGAAAGCATGATTCACAATAATTAATTTATTTTCAAAATACAGTAAAACCTGTTTTTGTGCGGTCTTTTTTTATGCGAATTTTTTTTTGTGCGCTCTGTTTTGTGAAATTTTATTTTTATGCAATTTTTTTTGTGCGATTTATTTTTATGCGGTATATGAATCTCAGCGGCGTTGGCACTAACTTTATGGTACTAAAAAAAAAATCAACTGAAATCCTATCTTCAAGCGACGAAAGCGATTTTGGACCAATTTAACCCAAGAAGATGCGCGTTTTAGATTACGACGAGTAGCAGCGAACTATTTAATCTACAATTTGAAAACTTCTCCAGGTATATGTACAATAAAGAATTAAACGTTTTTACAATTTTTCCAGGTCTAATTTAATTATTTAATTTTATTAAAAGCATTTTTTCATCTATTTCGTAAATAATTGATGTCTTTTTTAAGTGCGACTTTTTTTATGCGGTCCCTATCCACCGCATAAAAAATTTTTTAGGTAGTATACTGTACAAAGTTGTTTATTATATGTAAGTATTTATAAAATTTCCGAATTTTTTTTTTGTACGATTTCTTTTATGCGGTCCTATCCACCGCACAAAAACAGGTTTTACTGTAGTTTTAATTTTAAATTGAAAGACTGTATTTCTACCACAAACACCAAGCCCCTGATGTAGTACTTTTATGCTACAATTTTCGTTGCCCGTTAAAATTATAAAAGAAGTATAACTTCAACAATCGAAAGGTAATTTAACGTACTCAAGAATGGCAAGATGGTGCCTAACGCATTGCCTTAATTGCCTTATCACTTCGGCGTCCGCCTCGGAATCAAATCCTATTACTTTCTCTTCCGCTTTGATCATGATCATTTTTCGCGCCAAAATTTCAAATTGCGCATTAGCGATTCCTATGAAGCTGATTATAAGGAGATCTAAACACGAGTCGTTCCAAGCGGCCACCCCGATCGAAACAACTTGATAGATGTACATGAGAAAATTGTATTTTCCGAAGTCGTAAGGAAAAGGCACCGGAAAAGTCTGATGGAACGCTATGGGATAGATCGAGTAAAAACACACGACGCCCACTATGCTATATTGATAAGTTTTTCCAATTAAATTGGATAGATCGACTGCCTTCTTCATGTGGGCACTTAACTCTTTGGGGTAACTGCTGAATATCGGATCTTTTACCAATTCCAGCGCCTCTAAGAATATCTTCTTGTTAAAAGTGATCACTGCAAATTTAATCAGGTAGCAAAATATGACGATGGTTGTGTAAGTAACTTCGGAGATTTTTCGATAATTGTTCAAATTGCAATAAATTTGTAGGCATAAAACGGCAAAAAAGGAGAGCGCAAATAACCAGCTTATTGCCAGTTTGAATTTGTAAAACGAAGTTGAATTTTTTTGCGGCCAAATTCCCGATACCGTCATCATTTTCTTATAGATTTTTAAAGCTTCATGGGTGTCTTCTTCTTTGTTATTCTGTAACAATGTGAAAATCTCAAATTGTTGTTTTTCGGTTTGGAAATCGGGAATTACCATTATTGCCGATTTGATAAGGCAATTTTGCACAGGTGAGTTTGATTGGACCAATCTCGAACTGTAATTAATTATTTTTTATGATTTGAAACGTGTTAATAGAACTTTTGCTATTTAATACAGTTACCAAAAGGACCTATGCAATTTTTAAATTTTAGTAATAAATGGTTAAATTAGAAAAACAGACATAATACAAATTGGAAATTTTTGTTAAATTAATTAGAAGTGGCCGATAATTTTAAAAATAGAATCTGGCAATATATTTAAATATTTTTTAAATACATTTATTTACAAATACTTCCAGTGACAAAAAATAAATAGTTCAAAATATGGCCAACAAATAGAGCATTCAAAATATAAAAAAAAACTAATTTATGGACTTTGACTGTTTTTGTAATTAACTCTTCAATTATTAGAAGTATAAAAAAATGCAATCTGAATTTAAAAAAAAATATATTTTTATGACCGACTTTCTTTGGATTTTGAACTAAAACAAAATAAAATGTATATACAGTAGTACCTTGATAACTAGAATTTCAAGGGAATGGTCTTTGTCTTCGTGTTATCGAGGATCACGACTTATAGAGGTTTCACTGTATTTGCGGAATCATAAAGTCAACAAAAGATGGCAAAAAATCGAAATTACTTTCTTACCAACCCCGATATATACATACATACATAACTATCAACAAATTTTAATTTAATTAGAACGTGTTTCTATACAATTACTGTAAAATTGATTGTTTTTTCTGAAAAAGAAACTTATAAGTATGTATACAAACTAAATCTGATAATAATTAATATTTTCACCTGTTTTTTTGTAAAAAAATTGCCGCCTTTCTTGACTTTAGAAAAGTACTAGTGGCAATGACGACTATTGCAGTAAGATTTTTGAGATCTACGCAACGTTTCCTTCGGCAGAATGCACACATGGCCTTAATTAAAAATTTATCAAAGAAATAATGTTTAATCTATGAGGTATAATTTTTTCTTGATAATTTTGTTTTCTGTATGTTCTAACATTAACTTATTTCAGCTCAATTATCTTAAGCTATGTTTATATACAATTAGTATTACATGTTGCCCATGTTGTTTTGTATCTCTTTTTAAAAATCAATAGAAATAAATTAGAGAAAAACGTAAATTACCAATGACTTTAAAAAATTTTGAAAATTAGTAATTAAAATTAATTCCTATGTATTGCTAATTAATAATCAGATCGATAATAATTAAAACCGTCAAACGCAGTTGCTCTAAAAAAACACACCCACTTCATAGATTAAACATTATTAGGCACATATAATTTTTCTTTCATAAATTTTTGATTAAGGTCATTTATGCATTCTGCCAAAGGAAACGTTTGGAAGATCTAATAAACTTATTACGGTAGTTGCCTTCGACACGGGCGCTTATCTATGGTCAAGAAAGCTGCCATTTTTTTTACTTATTAACAGGGTAAAATATCAATTATTTTAAAATTTTATTTATAAGTTTATCTATATACATATAAAATATAAATATATACATAGGTATATGTATATACATACAGTGAGACCCCGCTTAACGTAGAGGATACGTTCCAATGAGTTTAAGGGCTAAACGAAACAGCGTTAAACGAGATCATTTTGAAATGTCACAATAAGTTCAATCGAGGTAAATTTTGAGTTATTTGACAGCTTCGAGAAGACCGCTTTATATTAATTCAGCGTTCATGCAGGACGCATTAAACGGGGCCTTACTGTATAAGTTTATTTATAAGTTCTTTTTCAGCAAAAAAATAAACTTTACACGAATTGAATTGCTGTTAAAAAACTTCTAATGTGGTTAATTTAAAATTTAATATTTGATCCACGGAAAATCGACCATAGAAATGTGATTTATTTTTTTATTCAGATTGCAATTTTTGTATAGGTACTTCAGATAATCTAACGTGTTTTTTTTCTAAAATTAAAAAATCGCGAAGATACTTTTAATTAACTGGCGGATGTACAATTTTCTCTTTTGAAAGTAGTACAGTCGAACCTCGATAACTCGCACTTGAAGGGAAACTGAAAATAATTCGAGTTATCAAAAATTCGAGTTATCGATATAAAAATATTAATGTTGAAATAAAGAAGTCCTAGAGAAACAGGTTCGAGTTATCAAAAATTCGGCTTATCAAGGTTCGACCTATGGAGGTTCGACTGTAATTGAATTAAACAATTAATTACAGCTTGACGTAAAATTCCATCAAACCGGCCTTTACCAGAATCAGCATATTAAAGCAACAATTATGGTAATATCTGATTTTTACGCTAAGAGCCAATATCGTGATATTATCAAATCATTACAGATTGTGAAAGAAGAAGACACTCACGAAGCTTTAAAAATATATCACAACATGATGACGATTTCGGGAATTTGGCCGAAAGAAAATTCTTCGGCAATTTACAAACTCAAATTTGCAATAAGTTGGACGTTTGCTCTTTCCTTTCTCGCTCTTCTGATTATTCAAATTCTTGGCAATTTAAACAATTACAAAAACATATTCGAAGTTACTTATACGGCCATAGTAATATTTTGCTATATGGTCAAATTAGCATGCGTTACATTTAATAAGAAAATGTTCTTAAAGATGATTGAGTTGGTGAAAGATCCGATATTTTGTAGCCACCCAAAAGAATTGGATGGCTATATGAAAAAAGCCATACGACTTTCAAAATTAATTGGAAAAACGTATCAATACAGTGTATTGAGTGTCGTGATTTTCTATTCGTTCTATCCGGTTATATTTAACACGGCACTGCCATTGCCCTTGCCCTACGATTTTGGAAAATTCAATTTCATCATGTACACTCACACCATTTAGTAATGTCCCTTGGTTTGGAGCGGACGGATCGTTCGTGTCCGACGTGGAGAATAATAAAGAAAACGCTAGTTTCAACTTCAACTCTCCGTTATTATTTTACAATCCTACACATGATGGTGGTATTCACTTTTACAGATTAACCATACACTTTTTATCTTTCACCCATAAGAAAAAAAATATTTTAATATAAATGAAAGTTAATACAAGATAATTTTATCATTACAAAATAATGTAATTATTCTTTTCTACGCATATACCTTGTGTTAAAAATCCATGTCTTTCTTTTAAATTCCATATAAGTTAGTTTGTGTATATATTAAGAATATTTAACATAACTGAAAATAGAACTATGCGAATTTTGATTTCAGGAATTAATTAGTGAAGTTTTCTATAAAAGATTTTCTTTTCCATTTCTAAGCAAATATATCCTATCGAAAATTATTATTATAACTCTTCACATAAGAGTTAATATTTAAATACTAAAATTAACTGAATTGTAAATTTGTTAACAATTTTCGGATACTCCTAACGATTGGCAGCTCATTTCGCTGTTAAAATTCTTATAACTGCATTGCCAGCATTTTAAAATAGAACAAATTCAGATTAATTTTAAATTGTTAATATTGTTGTTGTTGGCGCCTGCCTTTTATACCTGTATCAGGTTTAGGCGTTTTCCCGCTTGAAACTTTGTTGTGAATGTTGTAGTGTTTCAAAGATTCAAGGCACCTACTGTTTTACGTGGATTGCAAACCACGGCAATTTCTAAGGAAATTTTTGAGCAGTTTTACTCTTGCCAGGTGCTCAGCCTTGCGAAGAGAAGAGGAGCGTGAAATTTTCGATGGTCGGCGCGGGATTCGAACCACTTCGAATCCACCTCGCAGCAAAGCAGCCCAAACACTAAACCACTTGCACCACGCTTCCTCTTAAATTGTTAATATTACCCTTATTAATGTTTTTCTAAAGTATTGTTTGATATGTCTATCTGCAGTTGGGACATAAATACCATAACTATTCATTTGAAAATTATTAGAATCTAGTTTTTTTTTTTATTATGGACCCATAATTTTTACATTAATTGATTTTATTTGAATTATTACGAGTATGTATTAAACCTCATTTGAATAGAAGTCACCATTGCATTAAATTATCGATATTCGAGTTACATACCATATTTGCTCGTAAGTTAAGAACCAAATTTACTTTTTGTTTTTAAAGTTTTTGTTGTAACCACGAAATCTTATAGAAGAATATCCTTCTAGCTAAAAGTTTAAAATCGTTTTTCTCGAACATTTTCAATGCTTTGCTAAATTTATATTTCAATATTGGTCTTCAAATGAGGTATACACAGCTCGGAGTATGATGCAGGTATACGGATTAAAAATATCCGGACTTAGCATAGCTGACATCCATTTATTTTTATGAATAATTTTAAGAAATTTTGTAAAATTGTATAGTTCTATATAATTTTATAAAGAAAATTTTTTTCGGGTAGTTAATCTTCTATAATTAAAAATCATAAAAATAAGAATTAAATCGATAACTTTTTCATGATATAAAATATTTTTTCAGACTATTTGATAGTGCATTAAATAGAATATAAAACTGCCATTTCACTTTTGACCTATCTTTAATAGTTTAGCCTTTTAATTGAAAAAATTTGAAATTTCGACAAATTTCAATTTTGTAAGTTCTTTATTAAGTAAAATATTAATAATAGAAATTTGACTCAATTAAATTTTTGTAGAGAATTTAATGACTATAAAGGATTACTAATTAATTATATAAAAAATTATTACATAGTTTGTAGAAGTAAATAATGTTAAAAATCATTTTCGTAACTTTTTAAATAAAAATGTTTAAGTTCGATGAAGGACCTCTTAAAATTGAAATTAAGAGATGTAATTTGGACAGATTTTTTAATTCGACGTATTCTGAAAAATTTTCATGTGATAGTGAAAAAAAATTGTTTTTGTTGGAACACCCTAGTATGTATACTCCATTGTATTCTTCAATTATACCTGAATCACTTTATGTCAAGATGGGCATTTTAAATTTGTTCTTAGAAAGGGATTTAGACTTAAGATATTAACTTGTGCCGAGATGGACGTTGCTCTTTCAAATATTTTAAATAAACCGAAAATGTGATTCACCTACTTGAGCTTCCCTTTGTAACTTTATTGTTTCATGCTGGTAAAACACCAAAAATCTTATTCTTGAAAAAATCGAAAATATTACCAAAGGGTAGGTATTAAATTTTTTTGTTGTGGCCTTACAAACCATCATTCTAGTATTTTGTGTTGTGTTGTAGGGGAATTGTGCTTAAGATGACATACTTTTTGTTTTGAGGCAAATATTTGAAAATTCAAAGGTGGTAAAAAATAAATCTAAGGTTATACATTTAAAACGTTTATTTACAAAGCACAAAAAAAAAATCTTGACGCTATAGAACATTTAATAATCGAAATAAAATAAGAAAACATCAATCATATTTATGTGGTTAAGATAACACACATCAGTCTAAGTTGACATAGTTAATTTTCTTTGCACAATTCACATGTAAACACTTTAATTCTTGGTGCAACGCTACACATAGAGTGTGGCACCATCGCTTAAATAATTGGCACCATATCCAACGCGATTAGACTGCAATGAATCAACTGTTACTAAGTCATCTTGGAAAAATTGTGTGGAACCAATTGCTCATTCAGGAAGTTATTCGTTATGTTCCTCCTTGCGTCCTTTAAACTATTAGTATTATGCCAATTTATGATAAAAATAATCAAATAAAAGTCAACATTTTTTAAACTCTGGTATTTATCAAAAAAATATATATATGCAGAAATTGTTTATTTTTCATTGCAAACTTTTACTATCTTGAGATTTTCTGAGCTAGAATATCGTCACACTTTTAATTTATTATTTGAGATGGGGATAAAACAATGATAGGATCGTGTGTTTTTTATTGTTATTATATTATTTTTAATAAATAACAGAATTTGAAAATTTTTATTTTTATTTGATTATTTTTATCATAAATTGACATAATTCTAATAGTTTAAATAAGTTAGAAAACTTTTATAAATTATCAAACTTCCAGATTATTTTCATATTTATGTATAAAAGTAGCACTTTAAAAAATATTTCCTAAAGAGGTGAAAATAACAGAATGGCACTAATTGGTCTTTATTAACGAAGATATGAACTACATATTCTGAAAATTTCATATTTTTATTTTTCCTCCACATGGATTTTTTTGAGGTCAAAGCTGAGCTATTTACAAAATTATCAATTTTCACAATTTTATTTTTCGTAGATTTTATTCTAGGACAATAATAATTATGTCACGACATCACAAGAGTTAGTACTTTATTGTAAAAAAATCAATTTTAATATGCAAAAGGGTTGACACAGCGTTCAATCAAATATCCTAAAAAAGAGAAAAAATTGTGAAAATTTCGGATGGTCACCATCTTGTTCCTAATTGTTTTAATTCAATTTTCTTGTATTATATAAAATGCACATTTATGACCCTTTCAACTAAAGTAACAACCATTTCAATACCTGTTCTAAATAAAAGCTAGAGCTCATTATGTACAAGTATGAAAATGACCCAATTTTTGAATTCGGATGGGTACTGATCGGAAGTTATACAATAAAAAAATAAATGTGCCACCACAAAGATCAACTACAATTTTTTATTAAAATTAAAAATCATACGGCACACTTTTTAATTCAAATTTGTTGATTTCATATGGAATGACCCAACATTATTTTATTCATTATTTTAAAATACACCCATACCTCACTTTGCGTCGGAGTTACGTTCCAAAAACACGACGCAAATTGAAAAGACGCAATGTGAATTAAGAAAAAATAGAAAAAAGTGGAGCCGTCTGTTAAAAACAAGAAAAAATTAAAGACTCGAACCCAAAACAACGCAACCTCGAAAACCTAACGACGCACGGTGAAAATTAGTACTAATTAAGTAGCGACGCAACTTCGAAAAACGCAAAAGAAACGACGCAAGGCGAGGTACGGGTGTATATCTTTATCTTATCATTACAATTTTTTAAATGCGGGTTGTGAATAAATTGTAAATTGCGTTGCACTGTAATTTATAAAGTGTCGTTCAATAGGCACCTAATAATTCTAATCAAATAGTTAATATATACATTACGTAACAATTTTTAGTGTTTGGGCTGCTGCGCTAGCGAGGTGGATTCGAAGTGGTTCGAATCCCGCGCCGACCATCGAAAATTTCACGCTCCTCTTCTCTTCGCAAGGCTGAGCACCTGGCAAGAGTAAAACTGCTCGAAAATTTTTCTAGAAATTGCCGTGGTTCGCAACCCATGTAAAACGGTAGGTGCCTTGAATCTTTGAAACACTACAACATTCACAACAAAGTTTCAAGCGGGAAAACGCCTAAACCTGATACAGGTATAAAAAAGGGGCCAACAACAACAACGTAACAATAATGATCAATCAATTATTCTTATCGTTGGATTTATCCCAAAACTCCTTCGATTCAATGACCGTAAAAGAAGTGTCCATAATAAAAAAAAAGTTCTATTCTAATTATTTTTAAATGAACAATTATAGTATTTATATCCCAACTACGCATAGGTATATTAACCAATGCATTATCCAAAATATAAATAGGGGTAATTAAAAATTGAAGTTGATCTGCACATGTTAAATTTAAAAAAATATGTATGAAGTTATAAGAATTTCAATAGTTACTTTGTTAGGGCTATTCTAAAAGTGTTAACAAATTTACGAGTCAGTTAATTTGCATCGTTTAAATATTAACAATTATGTGAATATAGTTTTAATAACCATTTTTAATTTAATGGCGTAAATTTTCTTTCAAATTGAAAAGAAAATTGTTTTCTGTTCCGTTTAATATTTTTGTTATATTATTATATTGTAAAAAGTGAACACCATCATTTGCAGCGTTTTAAAATAATAATGGAAAGTTTAAGCTAAAGCTATATCGCTTTCTTTATTATGCTCCACGTCAGACCCGAACGATACGCTGGCTCTAAACTGAGGGACATTACTAAATGGTGTGAGTGTACATCTATCAAATTGCTATAGTCACTGTGGCCGCCTGGAACGTTTCGAGCTTGGACCTTATGACGATTAGTCTGATAGGAATCGCAAACGCACAATTCGATATTTTGGCCCAAAAAATTATTTCGATCGAAGTGAGCGAACGGGACGCGGGCTTCGATCTCGAAATGGACGAAGACGTCATAAGGCATTTAAGGCAATGCGTTGGACACCATCTTGCCATTCTGGAGTGCGTTCAATTTGTTTTTGCCTTTTTACTTTTTCGATTTACATTTTTTTTTTTGATTGTAGTTTTGTCGACATGATCGAGAGTATTTTTACTATTGCTTTGTTCTCGCAATTGTTGGCAACGGCGCTAATCATGTGCAACATTTTCTTTTATGTCATGTTGGTGAGGTTTTGTATAAGTGGTCTATAATTTGAAGGCAATCGTGGGTTTTTAGGTTGATGCAGATTGGGCACAAATGATGACGTTGATGAACGCCTTTGTATCGATACAGATTCAGCTTTTTTTCTACTGCTGGTTTGGCAATATGCTAAAGATAAAAGTAAGTTGTCGTTTTTCAATCAAAGGGTTGTTTAAATGTGAAGAAAATGCAGAGCTTGGCGATTGGCGAGGCGTGCTACGTCTTCAAATGGTACAACTGCGGTCCTAAAGTGCGGAAATATATCTTCATAATAATGGAACGGGCGGAAAGGCCGTCCAAATTGACCGCATTGAAGTTCATGGATTTGTCCGTTAAAACGTATCTTGCTGTAAACGGTTTTTTATGGTAAAATTAGAGTGGATTTTAAATGATTTGTTTTTAGGTGATACAATGGTCTTATTCGGGCCTGACTTTGTTGTTGAATGTGTACAAGAAAGAAAATTAAAAATAATCATTTGTAGATTAGACGTAAAAAAATTATTGATGCACTTCTTAGTAAAGAACATTGAAAAGTTTCAATAAAAAATAATTAATTGCGTATTTTGATTGATATTACCATTACCCTAAGAAAGTACAGTCGAACCTGGATAAGTCGAAGTCGAAGAGACACCAAAATTAATTCGAATTGTCAATAATTCGAGTTATTAAAAAAAGCTTAAAAAGTAAATGTATATTTGTGTATGTATATATCTTTTATGTGAAATGGTATTTTATATAACGTAATTAGAACTGTAAGTGGTTTAAAGCATACTTTAAAAATCCCGCTTTAAATAAGTCACTGTGATTGGCTCATTTTTGATACACCATTATGGCCGTTAGCTAATTGACCAATCAGAAAGGTTAATCACTTCGTAACCATAGTTATATTAGAATAGTTTCAATTCTACCTTTTTGAAATAGGCATTTTGTCGAGAAACACTTTCCAACTTGAGTTATCAAAGAATTCGAGTTGTGGAGTTATTAAAGTTAACTGTACATAAAATTTATTGAAGTGGTTAAGCTGAAAATTTTCATATTTTTTACAACAATTATTAAATGATAAAGAAAGGTGCGTGTACTTATGCATGTCCGTGCGAAGTTATACTTCTTGGCATAACTAAATTAAATGTAAATAAATACCAGGATGTGCACATTTGAGCGAAAAGTGGCACATTTCCGAGCGAGGGAGGCAAATGAAGCGCGACGCGAAGCGGCGCGCTTCATTTTCCCGAGATCGGAATGTGCCACTTTGAGCTCGAATGTGCACACTCGGTTTTAAGCATGATTCACAATAAAATAAACGAACAATTAGTTAACATCGTTCCCTCTCGCTCGCACTTACACGATTATCGTATCTTTTCGCTCTCTTCCACTCATTGCTATAGCAAATATACGTTTTTAAACATAAAATCGATATTTACTAAACTACATTAAAATTTTTAATTGGAAATAGCGAAACAAAAACTAGACAAATCTAATAAATGCAAAGATGTGCGCATTCGAGCGAAAAGTGGCACATTTCCGAGCGAGGGAGGCAAATGAAGCGCGACGCGGAGCGGCGCGCTTCATTTTCCCGAGATCGGAATGTGCCACTTTGAGCTCGAATGTGCACACTCGATTTTAAGCACCATTCACAAAATTTAGGCTAATACATTATTCAAAAAATTAAATAAATAATTTAATCGTTTTCTCTCACACGCATCTACTAAATTCTCGTATCTTTTCGCCCACTTCCACTCATTACTATGGCAAATACGTTTCTCGACCATAAAATTCATATTTACTTTCAATTTTTTGTTTTGAAAGTGAAAAGATTATTAAGGCAAATCAATAAATACGGGGATGTGCACGTTCGAGCGAAAAGTGGCACATTTCCGAGCGAGGGAAGCAAATGAAGCGCGACGCGGAGCGGCGCGCTTCATTTTCCCGAGATCGGAATGTGCCACTTTGAACTCGAATGTGCACACTTCACATTAAGCACGATTCACAATACTTAACTTATTTTCTAAAAAAATTTAATTATCCTAACTAATATTATAAAAGCGAAAGTAACTCTGGCTGTCTGTCTATCTGTCTGTTACCTTTTCACGCCTAAACATAAATTAGTTTTTAAATCCAATTGAAGTGCCGCCGTCAAAACAGCTTGTAGTATAAAACCTTTTCATAGAATAGACCTTTTAAGCAGCAATAACACCGAACCGCACCCGTCCTTAATCCTCTCTCAGGTAGCGTAATTTTTAGAAAAGTTGTAAAATTTAACTTCGAGTCATCGACCTATTTACTAATGGAAACTTGAATTTAAAGAATTGTAAAACGCTTCGACTTATTAAATAATTCGATTTATTAACATAAAAATATTAACGTTGAGATAGGCAAGTCCTAGGGAAACTGGTTCGACTTCGAGCTATCAAAAATTCGTCTTATCGGCGTTCGACTTATGGAAGTTCGACTGTATTAGTCCGGTCAAAATAAATATTTCAAATAACAAAAATTCCGACAGAGCTAAATTTTGGTTGAGACCTTGGGTACACCATTAGAAATAAAGTGTCAAAAGTCCCCATCGATCCCATGTGTGCTAAATAAGTTATTTGGAAGCAAACATAAAAATTTGAAGTTTTTTGGATTTTTTTCGAAAACGGTAAGTTTTACCCAAAAAGTAGCCCAGACAAAAATTATGGATTTCAAAATTATCTACAAAAATGTCCCTTATACTTTTTTTCTAAGAACCACCATTCGTGAGATATCGCGATTCTACACTAAAGGAAAAAATTAAAGGGTTAAGAAAATTTCCGAAATCTTTTGGTGATTTTTGACAGGCTGTATTTCAGTGAAAAATGGTCGTATCTAAAATTTAAAAAAGGCTTTTTAAAACTCCAAGATTCTAGTTTACTGATCTTTTAGTCAAAAATTTTTAGAAGCCAGCGTTATCACGCAATCTTAAGCAATGGCGCGCAAAAAAAAATAAAATATTCTTTTCTTTTTGTTTTTGTGTCCATGGATTTGGAAAATTTTTTTCTTTGGTGTAGAATCATGGCAATTCTGAGAACAAAAAGTATAAGGACCATTTTTGTAGATAATTTTAAGGTCTATAATTTTTGTCTGAAGTACATTTTTGATAAAACTTATAGTTTTCAAAAAAAATCCAAAAAACCTCAAATTTTGACCTTTGGCCCTGAATAACTTTTTTAGCACACATGGGATCGATGGGGACTTTTGACACTTTATTTCTAATGGTGTACCCAAAGTCTCAAACAAAATTTAGCTCTGTGGGAATTTTTGTTATTTGACCACTATTTTTTGTCTAATTTGACCGGACTATATAGGCTTTTGGGCACGTTAGGCCCAGTTTTAAACACTTGACTAATTTTTATAAAATATTTTAAGCTCTAATAACTAATAGCAATAAAAATGTTTTTATTACTAGCTTGTATCTTTTTAAAGCAACATTTTGGTACTAAAGGGTATTGGGTTAATTGCTTTGTTTTGACCTGAAGAAGCTTTGGCAAAATTATTTACACGTACTTATGACTCACCCTGTACATTTAATGCAATGCATTATCAACTAATTTTAGATCACAGCAATTGAAGATGCTTGTTACTTCTTCCCGGCCGGAAGTTCACAGATTTTAATATTTCATGATGGAATGTCTGAAGGGGCCTTCGCGGATAACGTTGTATTTATCTTCGTGATCTGTCAAAGCCATTTCACTAATAAATCGTAATTTCAATATAATATTTGCAAATTTGGCGTTGGTCTTATTCCTGGTTCGCTTTCCTAACGAAAAGGTCGAAGGAAACGCTGACGCACCTTTTTCCCAAAGCTTTAATACAAAGTATTTAAAAATAAAATTTAATTACTGGTACCTACTTATTGATTAAGATAATTAGTGAGAACTTAACATATCGGAATCCCGTTCAAAATTAATGAAAAACTAGGATATAAAAAGGAATCACAGATAATAATTAAGACAAAAGTTGCTCCGAAGTATTGCGCGACAGTTTCCGTATTATAGTAAAGACATAAATGACGCAAGGAAGCATAGAAGATGCTTTTAGAATGTGCCAAAGCTCGCTGAGTATTACAGGAATTTGGCCTCGAGAAAATTCGAGCAGTTCTTACAAAATCAAAAAAACCATCACCTGGTTATCAACTCTTTTCCTCTTTGCTTTTATGACAATCGACACCGTTTATAACATAACAGATTTCATCAAATTCAGCGAGATTGCTTACATCAACATTTCCATAGCTGCCCACTTAACGAAACTCATAGTTTTGGGCTATAAAAGTAAATCTTTTTTGGAAGCAGTTGAATTATTGAGAAGTCCCATGTTGAAGGTGAGTCCCGACGAGTTCGACAAGTTTGGGGCGAAGACGGCTTACTTTTCGAACATAGCTGGTCAATGTTTTCGATACAGTGTTGGATGTTGTGTGATTTGGTACATGATGTACCCCGTTCTGGATAATAAGCCTTATCCGTTTCCTTTCCCTTACGAATTGGGCAAATATACCATCGTCATGTATATCTTTCAAGTGATAGGAATTGGAGTAGTGGCTTGGAACAATGCAAACTTAGATCTTTTAATATTGAGCTTAATCGGAATAGCAAACACGCAATTCGATGTGTTGACACAGAAAATTAGTTTGATTAAAGTCGAAGAAAGAGAAGAGGGTTTTGATTCCGAAATGGACGCTGAAATAATGAAGGAACTGAAGCAATATGTTATGCAACACCTCACAATTCTTAAGTGAGTAGAACCAATTGAACACAGGTGTAACATGCCACTCAGAATAGAAGAAATAAAAATAAAAACTAAAAAAAAGTATCCATTTTTGTACTTTAAACAATTGTTATTCTAAAATTCATCTTTTTGTTATTTTAAAAAAATGATTGCATCTCATAAGTGTTAACTACCAAAGAAACTTGTTATAAGTAAAAGATAGCAAAGAAAATAGTTTATTTATATTGTAACTATGGTTTTAAATATAATTAACCAATGAATATATAAAGATGGAGCGCAATATTTAAAATACTTTTTAGAAAAGTATGTGGTTTGGCCACTCACTTCTTATTTGATTTAAATACAATTCGTTTAATTGCAGATTTGTCGATATGATTGAAGATATCTTTACAATCGCATTATTATCGCAATTCATATGCAGCGTCTTCATTATTTGCAATACTGTTTTTCACATTGTATTGGTAAAACTGTTTTCAACGTTGCCGTAATTAAAAGTATAAAAAATGTACTTCCAGGTGAACAGGCTAAATTTCCAGCTAATAATGTTGATAAATTATATAACCATAGTCGTAATTGAGCTTTTCCTTTATTGTTGGCATGGCAACATGTTGATAGACAAGGTAGACACATTTTTATACATATAATCGAATACCTATAGTCACAGAACGCCAAATTTTAGAGTGCAGCCATTGGAGACGCTTGTTATTTTTTTAAATGGTACAATTGTGGGCCTGAGGTACGTAAATATTTATATATAATAATGGAACGATCGAATAGACCATCACGCATAACAGCACTGAAGTTTTCTACCTTGTCTTTCCAAGCTTTTGCTTCTGTAAGTATATTTCGCGATTATTAGAAATTAAATATAGATAAATAAATATAATGTTGCAGATTCTACGATGGTCTTATTCCGGCCTGGCTTTGTTATTGAAAATGTATGAAAAAAAAAAGTTAAATCAGTAATTTTTCTTCCAACAAAGTATTTATGCATTGCTTCACACAAAACAGTATAAAGTATTTAAAAGGATAATTGATTTACTGCACTTGTTAACCCCTTGACATACAAAAAAACCGAATTTGATGAGTCCGAAAAAAACTATTAATTTGGCTCAACTTAACTGTTATGAGCATATACAAATAACATAAAATAAATAATTAATAATTTTAAAATATTTTGAAATATGTAGAGCAGTGTTTCCCAATCTTTTTTTAACATTCCCACCTAAGTCATTCTAAAATTTTGATGCATATAATATATAACATTAAAATATTTTTTTATATTTAAAAATTGAATTATTCCAAAAATGAAGCCTAATTACAACTTGTTCAAGACACAAGATTTAGGTTTTAGCAAGAAATCACTAGGAAATTATTAAGAAAAAGAAACAATAAGTAAATGTTAAAAACATAAACTAAAAAATATTTTTATATCGACAGCTCAAATTTTTGATAACGCGAATTATTTTTAGTTTCTCTTCAACTTCGACAAATCGAAGTTTGACTGTATTTAATTTTATAAATTTAATATTTCTGAACAATTAAGATAATTTATTTATTGAGTTTTCTCCAATATTAATTTTATTTGCGTAAATTAATGATCTTCAAAGTTTTTTGAAAAACCACAAATTCTGTATTTACTCTATTTGAGTTTTCTGAAAATACATAATAATTTTTTCATCAAAATTTCCTTTTAAATTTACCGAATAAAGTTGGGTTTTATTCAATTTGTGTTATACAAAAAAAAATTGATAATTAAAAACTTCTAACGTTCTTAAATATATTTTAAAAATTTTCCAAGTTATTAATTTATTTAATTTGAGTTGTCTAAAAACTTAAAATAATTTATTCTTCGAGTTTACTTTAATAATTTTGCTAAATGTTTAAAACTGAATTTCATTCTATGTAAAAAAAACCGGTGCATGTACTTATGTACGCACGTTAGAAGTAATACTTCTTTGGCGCGACTAAATTAAATATAACAACGCGCTATGTTGCGTTTGTGTATAGCTAGACCAGTGGTTATCAAACTATATGTTACTGCGCATATGTCGTTTTATTTGAATACATTGCTATTTCCTTTTTAAATCCAAAAAGTAATTTAATCAAATTGAATAAATACAAAGATGTGCGCGTTCGAGCGAAAAGTGGCACATTTTCGAGCGAGGGAAGCAAATGAAGCGCGACGCGGAGCGGCGCGCTTCATTTTCCCGAGATCGGAAATGTGCCACTTTGAGCTCGAATGCGCACACTCGGCTTTAAGCACACATTACAAGAATTAATTTACTCTCTAGAGAATTCGCAATTAAATATTACAAAATTATATTAATAACAAACTTCCCAAATCGCCAATTTTGTGCCCTTTAACAAAATTATTGTTGAAAACAAACCATTTTCGAAATATAAAATTAAATACAGTTCTTGACGTCTTAGAGACGTCAAAATCTACAATGACATCCTAAATGATTTTGAAGATAAAACAATTTGAGTAATCATTAGTTCTTTGATTTACTTTTTTAGAACTCGACTGTTACTTTTTGTAGTTTTACTATGGTAAACTTCTTCATCTACATTTGCTTGTTATTAAAGAATAGTATAAAAGAACTTCACAAAGAAGAACGTTAAAGTTTTTAGCGTTGTCTTCCAACTTTTTGTTTTGTATAATTTATTGTTATGACTTCTGTTTACAGAAGTTTAATTAGCTGATATCTTTTTGTAGATTCTACTGCTTGACATTATTGGTTTACATATATTAATAATTTAGTAATTTAATTTGATCCACTGTAAACAACTGAATTATTAAAAACCATAAAAAAATTCTTTAGAAAGGTACACTCAAAAGAAGTATTAAAATGTTTAAGTTTTAAATTATTATTTTTTTAATTTGAAGCAAATTTAATACTTTTTTTTATTGTTTCGTCACTATTTTGTTTACCTATTCTTTGTGATTTCAGTAGTAGACAATATTGGATTTTTTTTAATAGCAAATATTATTCATTCTTTATTTTCTTTGACAAAGTAAAAGATCTTTTAAATATATAAAGATAATAATAAATATATTTCTTTGAAAAAGGTTTTCTCTTCCACTTTGCCCATTAACGAATGTTCGTGTGTGTACTTTTAAACAAATTGTTGGGGGTTACTACGAACTTCCCAAATTTCGATGATAATGTGATGATTGGTAATACTTCTTTTACATCCGGCTCGAAGGACCATATATTGCCGCCTGTTATTCATATATTGGGGGTTACTATTAACTTTTTTAAAACTTTTCAGTTACAAACATTGTGCCTGTTATGACATATCTATAAACAACCCTCTCTTATTTTTATTACTAATAATGCCCAGGCCGTCTTGATCTTATACACTGAACACAAATGTTCAAAAAATATATTTTTAACCGTCTTATTGCCTTATGAATTTTACTGTGCTAATTAATATCTGTATAATAGCTTATAATAAATTAATTATGATTTAACTTTTAAAATATGTATTGGGTTAATTGCTTTGTTTTGACCTGAAGAAGCTTTGGCAAAATTATTTACACGTAATTATGACTCACCGTGTACATTTAATGCAATGCATTTATAAACTAATTTTAGATCACAGCAATTGAAGATGCTTGTTACTTCTTCGGGGCCGGAAGTTCAAAGATTTTTATATTTCATGATGGAACGTTTGAAGGGGCCTTCGCGGATAACAACTTTGAATTTATCTACGTGATCCGTCACAGCCATTTTACTAATAAATCGTAATTTCAATATAATATTTGCCAAATTTTGCGTTGGTCTTGTTCCTGGTTCGCTTTCTTAACGAAAATGTAAGAAAAATGAAGAATACATCAGCAAATTTTCACAGTCGAAGGAAACGCTGACGCACCTTTCTCACAAAGCTTTCCAATACAAAGTATAATACGTATTAAAAAATAAAATTTAATTACTACCTTAATTACTACCTACTTATTGATTAAGATAATTAGTGAGAACTTAACATGTCGGAAACCCGTTCAAAATTAATGAAAACTAGATATAAAAGGAATCACACATATTAATTAAGACAGAAGTTGCTCTGAAGTATTACAAGACAGTTTTTATATTATATTAGACATAAATGACGCAAGGAAGCATAGAAGATGCTTTTAAAGAGTGCGAAAGCTCGCTGAGTTTGACAGGAATTTGGCCTCATGAAAATACGAGCTGTTTTTACAAAATCAAAAAAACCATCAGCTGGTTAGCAACTCTTTTCTTCTTTGCTTTTATGACAATGGACACCGTTTATAACATAACAGATTTTATCAAATTCAGCGAGATTGCTTACGTCAACATTTCCATAGCTGCCCACTTAACGAAACTCATAGTTTTGAGCTTTAAAAGTAAAACTCTTTTCGAAGCAGTTGAATTATTGAGAAGTCCCATGTTGAAGGTGCGTCCCGATGAATTCGACAAGTTTGGGGCGAAGACAGTTTACTTTTCGAACATAGTTAGTCAGTGTTTTCGATATGGTGTTGGATGTTGTGTGATTTGGTACGCAATATACCCCGTTCTGGATAATAGACCTTATCCAATTCCTTTCCCTTACGAATTAGGAAAATATTCTATAGCTATGTATATAATTCAAGTCATAGGAGTTGGAATGACGGCTTGGAACAATGCATACCTAGATCTCTTAATATTGAGTTTAATCGGAATAGCAAACACGCAATTCGATATGTTAACAGAGAAAATTATTTCAATTAAAGTTGAAGAAAGAAAAGCGGATTTTGATTCCGACACGGACGCTGAAATAATAAAGAGACTAAAGCAATATGTTATGCAACACCTTGCAATTCTTAAGTGAGTAGAACCAATTGAACACAGGTGTAACATACCATTCAGAATCGAAGAAATAAAAACCAAAAAACAATATCCATTTTTTTACTTTAAACGATTGTTATTCTAAAAATGACCTTTTTGGTATTTAAAAAAAAATTGCATTTAATAAGTGTTAACTATACTCTGTCCAGCCAACAGAAATACTTAAGTCACGCCCCACTAAATTGAACCAATGTATGCAGTGCCCAGTTTCACACGGTACAAATTAATAATCAAGTTTATCCCAGTTCTTGCAAGACATAAATGCTTATATGGTTGCTTGTGTTACGTGCTTTAAAAATTTAGCCAATAGAAAAAATTCTATTTAAATGTAGCGCACATTTGTGGGAGTGGCTTAAGTATTTCTGTTGGCCGGACAGAGTATACCAAAGAAAGTTATTGTTGTAAGTAAAAGATAGGAAAGAAAATAGTTTATTTATATTGTAACTATGGTTTTAAATATAATTAACCAATGAATATCTAAAGATGAAGCGCAATATTTCAAATACTTTTTAGAAAAGCTTTCCAAGCACGATTTGAAAACCTCTCTCTTAAAAATAACAATACATATATTATTACATGTTATTTGTGTAAGTGGTTTCGCCACTCACTTCTTATTTGATTGATTTAAATACAATTCGTTTAATTGCAGATTTGTCGATATGATTGAGGACATCTTTACAATCGCATTATTATCGCAATTCATATGCAGTATCTTCACTATTTGCAATACTGTCTTTCACATTGTATTGGTAACACTTTTTATAAAGGTGCCGTAATTAAAGTATAAATAATGTACTTGTAGGTGAACAGAGTAAATTTCCAACTGATACTGTTGATAAATTATTTAACCATAGTAATAATTGAGCTTTTCCTTTTTTGCTGGCATGGAAATATGTTGATAGACAAGGTAGACGCATTTTGAAATATATAATCAAATATAATCATAAAAGATGAGATTTTAGAGTGCAGCTATTGGAGACGCTTGTTATTTTTTTGAATGGTACAATTGTGGGCCTGAGGTACGTAAATATTTATACATAATAATGGAACGATCGAATAGACCATCACGCATAACTACAATGAAGTTTTCTACCTTGTCTTTCCAAGCTTTTGCTTCTGTAAGTAAATTTTGCGATTATTAGAAATTTAATATAGATAAAAAAATTATAATTAATTATAATTAATTGCAGATTCTACAATGGTCTTATTCCGGCCTAGCTTTGTTATTGAAAATGTACGAGAAAAAAAAGTTAAATCAGTAATTATTTCGCTCGACAAAGTATTTATGCATTGCTTCACACAAAACAGTATAAAGTATTTACAAACATAATTGATTTACTGCACTTGTTAATTATGGCAACAGCTAGAAGAACGAACACATGAAAACAACATTAAAATATATATTATCAAAAATACAAAAATATCATTAGTGATTTTGAAGATAAAACAATTTGAGCAATCATTGGTTCTTTGATTTACTTTTTTAGAACTTGACTGTTACTTTTTGTAGTTTTACTATGGTAAATTTCTTCATCTACATTTGCTTGTTATTATAGAATAGTATAAAAGAACTTCATAAACAAGAGCGTTAAAGTTTATAGCGTTGTCTTCCAACTTTTGGTATTGTATAATTTATTGTTATGACTTCTATGTACAGAAGTTTAATTAGCTGATTTTTTAAAATATTTTTTTTTAATTTGAAGCAAATTTAATACTTTTTTTTATTGTTTCTTCACTATTTTGTTTACCTATTCTTTGTAATTTCAGTAGTATAGAGTATTGGATTTTTTTTAATTGCAAATGTTATACCCACATTGTTTATTTTCTTTGACAAAGTAGAAGACCTTTTGTTCTATGCCGATGTTTTGAATCGGTCTTCATCTTTAAAACGTTTTATAATATCGTAAACTGAACTTCTCTTAATCTTAATAATTTTGAATTTTTCTAAAACCAATTTTCATTTTTAAAATTTGAAAAGTACTCATTGTCGTTAATCGTATAATGTATTTTTACTTGCAGGCGTTACCACTATATTAAAAATGATTTTACTGTACTAATTAATATCTGTATGATAGCTTATAATAAATTAATTAAGATTTAATTTTTGAAATACCTTCCATATTTGATAAAAGTAGGGATTTTATTTTTAAATTTTAGTTTGACATTGCAACTTCTTTGACGTGAATTGCTAAATCAGCTGGAAGGTATTGTAATAATTTTTACTAATAATTATTTAGTTATTACTCTTTAAACATTCTAAAAACTCTGCAGCAAATCTAATAGCATTATTTTAAATCATTTGAATATATATGTAAATATTATCAGTGAAAGTATAACCTCAATCTTGTGTTTTACATGCAATTCCATATGAAAAAAAAATATCAATTGTGTGTTCTCAGTTATACAGGATTGTTCAGTATTCAGATTTGCATTTTTGATATTAAAATAACGTCAAATGTACGTTATATCTGTATAATATGTTAAGATAGTTATTCAGTTGAGTACGTAGAGATTTCAAAAGATTATTATTATCAGAATGTCCAAATAGATCGTTTATACTAAATTGTGTTTTATAAAGCTAAAATTTCGTACTTAATCCTTTTTGTAACAAATTATCTTATAGTTGTTTGATTTAATTTAATTAGTTTCATGCATTACAGTAGCAATGACTGAAGTAGGAGAGGAGAAGGCTGAAAGAGTCTATGGAGGATGTGAGGGTCCCGATGCTATGTATGTAAAACTTATCTCATCAGATGGCCATGAATTTATTGTTAAACGGGAGCATGCTTTAACATCAGGAACAATCAAAGCTATGTTAAGTGGACCAGGCCAGTTTGCTGAAAATGAGGCAAACGAAGTGAATTTTAGAGAAATTCCGTAAGTAGACTGGCGTTTGATTTAATTAACAATAAGTACATATATATCTTTTGTTATAGATCTCACGTTTTACAAAAAGTCTGTATGTACTTCACATACAAAGTACGATATACTAATAGTTCTACAGAAATTCCTGAGTTTCCTATTGCGCCCGAGATTGCCTTAGAGCTTCTCATGGCTGCTAATTTCTTGGACTGCTAAGAAGGAATTTATTTTAAAGTAAATAATTCCAGGGCTTGCTCCACCTTTCATACTAGGAGAATTAACTTAATCTTATCAATTTTTTCAATAAACTACGTAGTGTTGTGCTATTTGTTTAATATGTGAATATGCTATGCAAATTGTAATTTATTTTTGCAAAATTTCGGTATAAAAATGTGTGTATAAATATTTTTAAATGTAGACATGGTACTAGAAATCAAAATGTTGTTATCAGTAGTTAGGCTACCACCATTTATAAGGTTTTTTCTACGATCAGCTTTTTTTAGCAGTACTCAATTTTATGTTAAATGTCTTTTGTATAATGATTTCTTGCTATTTATACTCATTTAATATCATAAGTCAACTACATGTAATAAATTAATAAAAAATATTGTTGGATTTTTGAATTGTACTATTTTGTAGTTGATTTCTATTTAATTATCTAGTTTTTTGTTATTTCTAATTGTAAAAATAAATATAAACACATTATACAATTATTTTTAATTAATATAAATTTATATAAACTTATAACAGAATCTAAAAATTAAATATATGGCGCCATAAAATACTTTCATCATCTACCACAAGGAACGCTGATTTCCATTTTTATAACCAAACTTTTTAGTCCAAAAAAACTTATTTTAAACATATTGAATAATCAAAGCAAGATATGCCTCTAATAATACTAACAGGAGTTCCTTGTAGTGGAAAATCCGTAAGAACACAAGCTTTAAAAAATTATTTTGAAGAACTAGGAAAAGAGGTACATATTATAAGCGAAGAAGAGCAAATTATTAAAGCTGGATTCGAAAAGAACTCATTCTATTTGGGTATATATTTATATATCAAACAATACCCAATAAACTAATTAATACCCTACAGATTCTGGCAAAGAAAAACACATACGAGGCCTTCTAAAATCAGAAGTTTTGAAATTAATCGGGCCTAAATCAGTTGTGATTTTAGATGCATTAAACTACATTAAAGGTATAATTTATTCATATTGATTTAGAGCTCTAATAAGTATGATTATTTTAGGATATAGATATGAATTATATTGTGCAACAAAAGCAAATAAGTGCACGCAATGTACATTACTCACTGAGATCAATCGTGAGGAAGCTTGGAAATTTAACGAAGAAAGAACAGTAGAATCCGAAAAATATAGTCGTGAGGTATTTGATGCTTTAGTAATGCGATATGAAACCCCAGACTCTAAAAACAGATGGGACTCCCCATTATTTATGGTATTTCCAAACGAAAATTTAGATTTAAGTGCTATCGAGGATTCTTTATGTAATAAAAAACCACCTCCACCAAATCAGTCAACTCAAAATGTAAGGATTATTTTATACAAACTATATGAAATATTTATTATGCTTTTATAGCCTCCTTTGAGTGCAACTAATTTCTTATACGAGTTGGATAAAATAACAAAGGATATTACTGATAGTATATTAAAGGCTAAAACTATGGGTGCTAGAGGAGAAATAAAGATTCCAGGATATGACCTCAGGATAAATGTGTCAAATGTAACTACGCCACAGTTAATGATTTTGAGAAGACAGTATATTACTTATTCTAAAATGCATGCTCCCGAAATTCCCCAAATACCTCAACTTTACATTCAATACTTAAAGAGCAGTTTTGGTTAATTCTAATTTATAAACCGATTTTATTTAATTACGATATTGTTATTTTTATCACGAAATAAAATTGTATTGAAAGTGTGAAAAACATGGACATTTTACAAAACCACCTTTTTTTTGGAACAATAACAAAACTGAAAAACTATTTAAGATTATCTTGGATAAGATACACAAGATAAGCAATTCTATTTTAATTAATAGTATTGGTTGCCTACATTTTAGAACGAAGTCAAATTTTTTTATAAATAAAAGGATGGTCAAGGTTACCTAAATGGAGAGTTTACGCTCGCTTACTTAAATAAAGTTAAATATGCGCGTTAGTAAACGAAAATATGTTGAATCAAACACATACCTTTACTCATAGGTAAGTGCAAGGACCTATCCGAATACTAATATCTATTTTTCTTATCGTAAATTACATAATATATTAATAATTTCTTGTTTTGTAGAAATTGTGTCAAAGTCTTACTAGTTTTATTTTTATTTAATCTTATTCGGCTGAGTCGATGTGTGGAGCTACCGGATTTAACATTAATCATTAAAGACCTTTATAGCAATAGAACAGAAAGCATTTGTATAGCAGAAGCAAACGTACTTAATACAGGAATTGGTTGGATATTTCCTATTGAAAGTGATATTGAAAAACTACCTAAAATAGGTGAGCGCTTTTTATTGGATTAAGTTAAATTTATTATTTAATCTAGTTAAAGATAAAAATTACATTAGTACGTTATTAAAGAAGCTAATAATCATTAAGTAAATATAAATAGAATAGTAATATTATTACCTTGAGGATTTTAAAAAAGGCCAAGTTACATTACACTTCTATAACGGTTATTCTTTGTGATTGAAATACAATGAGGCGTACAACCTGGTTTATAAACAAATTATCTAGTGTTTATAATAGTTTAGGGGAAATGTTTATAATTTAAATCTAGATTATATAATTTGACTTGTTTGTTAAATTCTAAATAAAATACCAAATATCAGTAAAAGTTAAATGATATTTTTATATATAATTAGTTGTTGCCACTTTAAGGGTGTATTTTTACGAATTAAATAAAAATGATTTGTTCAATTTCATATTATAATATTTGTTATGTGTGTAAAGTAATTATATCAATTTCTTTTACAGATAATGAGTATGTTCCAAATATTAATAAAGAACTTAACTGTAACTTTGTGAAAACTGAGCATTGTAATAATTTTTGGAAATTGGATGGATGGCACCATTCAAAAGTAGAAGCATTCGCTTACAAACCAATCTTGGACACCCGATGGGAATGTAAGTATAAAACCATCATCAAACTATTATATTTTTCGTCTTTGTATAGCTTGAAGCAAAAAATGAGTTTTGTCTACGTTAATATTTTCATTTTAAATTGAAAAATTTATTTAAAATCAAAAATCGTTCGATTTCGATTAGTCGGAGGTAAATGTTTATTATAAAAATCGTAGACCTCGATATTTTTTACAAACACGAATGTGAAGCGATGAGAAGTTTTAAGATTTTTAAAAACAATTTAAAAAATGACGTTATTAATTTTTTTCGAATCTGGACTAGTAATTTGAATTCAAACCTCCAACTTCCATTATTTTCTATGAGCTTTATCCGTTTTTGTGGTAAAATTTGAATACTGATTTTGGACCAATGCATCAATAGATTTGTCATCAAAAGTTGCAACACTTGTGTAGATTTATTTTCTTTTATCCACTTTATTACAAATCATGTTAATAAATCTTTTTTTTAAAGCTTTTCCTACATACTTAACATCGAACAAAACTAAAGAGTTTAGTACAAGAATAGATATACCAGATTCCTTCGAAGTTGGAATTTCAATACGAACAGCGAAAAATGCGGAAATACTTATTTGCGAAGGATGGGATCCGCATAATTATCCGTGCTATTATTTGAATATTGGAAGTAGCGATAACAAACAGATTTTTCTAAGGAAGTATGAAAGCTTACCAAACAAGCTCTCAAAGAACGATACTAAACTTGCAAAGTATAAGGTTTGTATTTATTTTACAATTTAATCAATCTACTCGAGTAATGCTATTTATAGAGCGAATCTGGTATTTTATCTGAAGACGAATGGAAAAATTATGCATTAAGACTATACGAAAATGGAACGCTAACTTTGTTGGATATTCATAGAAATATTCTCTTGATCAACTACAGAGCTAAACCTATCAAGCCAATTAATTTATTAATGAGAAGTAAATTTTATAATGCTCTATGGAAGATTCATAAGAGTGAGTAATCCTTTTAATAACTACTTCTGAACGGTTTTTAAACGTTTTATCTTCAATTTTAAAGCATTTGCACTAGACTAAAAAAAAACAGGATGTGGGAAATAACCAGATACCAATAGCATGTCATCTGTTAGAAGTTTTTTACGTGCTAAATTTGTTTATAAATAAAAAAAACTCGTTTCTTGTCTAAAGTAAAAAAATAATACAACTGTTGAATATATGAAAAGTTATTAACTTTGTTTATTACCACTAAAGCATTTTTTTTTAATTTTAGATGAGTACATTTACACAAACACCGCTAAAACGATTCCATTCGGACCGACTTTTCAGATCTACGGAAATAACTTATGTGTGGCCCTTTATGTTGCTTTATGTAAAAATTGTGGCATGTCTTTTTTTATTAAATATAATGACCAACAAAAAATTTTGAAAGAAATTCAAAATGTGGGTAAATCTATAATTGATACACAATCATTTTGAACTAACGTTTAATGAAATAATTGCATTTTAGAAAGGAGATGAGATAGAGTGGAAAGAAATAAAACTATTGTATTCAAATATATTGGATGATAATTTACAATTGTTTGTCGAAACTAAATTTTTGAATGATACAAATCGTACAGGATTTTGGGCAGTTGACGATGTTAGAATATGTATTGAAAACGGTAAAAGACTCTTCCGAGTAGTAATTTAGAATTAGTTTATTTATTGTTGTAGAATTGAAAGTTAGTCGTTTATTAACACTAAAAAGTTTGAAAGAGACCCAGAAGACACCTCCAACTTGTCAAGTGTTGAATTATCCAATTTGGCGACCTTCACACCATGTATTTTCAAGTTCTTCAGGTAAATAAAAGAATAATTGTAATATACAAATTAGCTGTACTGGTTTTTGTAAAAGACGACACGTTTTTAGCCAATGAGTTAACGTATAATTCAACCAAGTCGACTTCGATACGATTGTCTTGGACGGGTTCTGGTGGAAGTATACATTCGTATCAAGAATATTATTTAATACAGTACGAAGTAAGAAATTTCTTTTGCAAATGTATCTTTTTGATAACCATCTATTATTTTAGGGAATGGATATATGTAGGCCGCAAGACGCAGAAAATTTAATTGAGAATAAAAGTCGAAAAAAATCAAAAGGCTACGTTGTTGATAAAGGCAGTTCTATTATAATCAAAGATCTAATACCTTACACAAATTATAATGTGATCATTCATAATATAATAGACGATAATAAGAATTCCTATGAAATTAGTACAATGGCAACAGGTAAAGACATTTTAGCAAAATCTCTTAATTTAATAAAGCCCAAGAAGCGTACATTAATAGAGTACTTTTTAAGTAAGGTAACGGACCCAAATAAGGCCCACCTTAAGTTTATAAAGGCATAATTAATAGGTTTTTGAAAAAAATATTAAACTTCAAAATAAAAGTAACAATCTTTCTCTTGTAACATATACGAGCTTTGACAATGATTCGAAATCAGGAAGCGGGAAATTTGAAAACTGGGCCTTATTGGGCACCGGGCCTTATTTGAATCAGTTACCTTACATATTTTATTTAAACAAAAATAATATAAAATTATATTTAATATTTTTTTTAAAGAATAAATCAATACTGTATCTTACAGATGTTCCAACAAAAGAGGAATTGCCAAGAAATATAAAAATAAAACCAGAAGATAATGAAGTTGCATTCAGTTGGCCTAAACCAAAATGCAACGAAACCTATGGCCCGATTTTGTACAAAATAGAAATTACCGATTTTGATCATATCCATGAAGAAACTTTCGTCGATGTAAAAACGAATTATACCATCAAAGGTTTAAAACCTTACACAAATTACACTCTTAAAATAAGATCGACGAGAAGGATCGAAAACTTAAACAATACTAAATTATCGATATTGAATGTTTATAGCTTTGCAACTCAACCAGGGTGTAAGTTATAATTTTTGAAGGTTCTAAAACGTAGTAATTAAATTTTTTTTAGTGGCACCAAAAGTGAAAAATTTAGAACTCTATTCAATTGATAAGTATTCTGCTTCACTTCGTTTCGATTTGCCCGATAGCCCTGGAGGGTTGCCCATAGAAGCTCAAATACAATGGTGTCACCCCCTTTATGAGTCCCAGTGTAACTTCGACATTCGCAATCTAACAAAATGTAAATTATGGGATAAAAATATTGCGTTGATGTTAATAGCTTAATAGTGGGTTACGATTATAAATTTTTGGTGTCGATTAAAAACGAAGACACGTTTACTTTTGGAGATGAAGTTGCTGTTAAAGGAATAGCTACAGATAGAGGTGAGTTTACTTTTTCCAATTCCCTACAAATTAAAATAAAATTGTTCTAGTACCGGGAGAACCAACGAATATTACATACAGAATGGTGGACTGTAAAAAATCGCTCGACTATTGTCATTTGAACGTTTCTTGGGATCATCCTTATTACCCAAATGGGACAATCACAAAATTTGATATTCTTCTTTACGAAGCAAGCTTTACCGATGTGGGAGACACTATTAAAAGGATCTATGAAATTTTGCCGATAGAAGATAAGAAATACAAGAAAGCTTATTCGTATATCGTAAGTAGTATATTCGTATATTTCCTATTAATATTCTTATTTGTTGTAGATTAAGTATATTACCTATAATACTCCTTACTTAATATCGATCAGGGCTGCGAACGATGTATATAAAGGAAACACCACATCTCTCCATATTAAAACAGATAACATTATGGATTACATAGATCAAACGCCAGAATACATTAGGTGCACGAATGAAACGATGTCTTTTCAACTTCCACCGCTTGATTGGAGATTAAATTCCAGTACCTTGGTCGTTATAGTGCAAGATTATGATCCTACAAAGACCTACATCAGCGATGACGTTCTAGATTTAGAAATGTTTGACAATAAAAATAAATTATGCAATAATTTTGGTGATACTTGGATCGCGAAAGAGATAAAGGTAATATCATTCGTAACAGCTAGCTTTCAGAAAAATGTTTTGAATTCCTCTTAAAGAATTAATGCTATTTGTTCATGCCAATCTCGCGTATTTCTAAATTGGTAATTAAAATATGACTATACTCTGTCCGGCCAACAGAAATAGTTAAGCCACGCCCCACTAAATTAATAATCAAGTTTGTCCCCGTTCCTGCGGGACATAAATGCTTATATGGTTACTTGTGTTAGGTGCTTTAAAAATTAAACCAATAGAAAAAATTCTATTTAAATTTAGCGCACATTTGTGGGAGTGGCTTAACTATTTGTTGGCCGGACAGAGTATAGGAACTTTGTTATGGACAAATGATTACATTTTGCATTTAATTTCAGTTGTCCAAAGCTACACCACCGATTGTTGTGATTGGAGATAAAACGTCCAGCTACATATCACAATTGGAGCGAGAAGTACAAAATAAACCTTTAACACCAAGTACCGAATATTGCTTCACGTTCATATTAATAAATCAGTATAAAGAGTCTGAAACCATTGTCGTATATCATATGAAACATCATATTACCGAACACACCATCCGAATATTTGCACCGCATAAAAACGAACCAGTTAAACGTACAAATGTGGCTTTGTACTTAATCCCAGTATTAATTTTATTATTATTAATTAGTTGTGGTGCCTGGTTAACATATAGGTAAGCTATATCAATCACAAGAGTGGAAACATTTAAACAAATCAAATTTTCAGGTATATGAAAAAGAAGAAGCAGCAAAGTGTTAACAACGAGCCTATCTACGAATCCATGCCATTTGATGATTATTTTACTGATGCAGTTTCAAACCGAACTTACGATAGATTGATTCATGACTAACAAATCACTTTACAATCATTAACGAAATTTAATTAACAATTTTGTTATTTATTGATTAATCTTGAATTACTTTTCTAGTCTACCGTTAATACTGAATCGATTAGTTTCCCGATCTGCTTGAAGCCGATGCCATAGTTTTATATTTTGTATAGTACAATCTTCATTAATTCTTTACAGTTTGAAAATGGAGTTTTCAATTGTATGCAGAAACTTGAAGTAATATTTCAAGGTAGCTAAATACTAATATTTGATAGTTTAAGCAGTTTTTAAATGTTTGTACTTAATGAAATCTGTGATAATCTGTACATATTTATATCGATGTAGGGGAAAAGCGCTACGAAAGGGACAAGTTTTGAATGGGACGAATCGAATAGATAAATAACTGAAACACATTAAAACGGATTTGATTTCTATAATATAGCAACATTGGTACATGTAGGAACTTTATGCAAATTTAATACCGCCGTTAAGTGCAAACGATGGCAGAATTTTTTGTGCATAATAAAATAAAGTGGTATAGTGTGCCATTTGAGCCTTATTATATTTCCCAAAAAGTAAGCATTTAACAAGTAAAGTTGTCTCAATAACGTTTTTAAAAAAATTCGCTAGTTTTGATAACAAGTTTTTACGTCATTTGCGGTGGTGCGGTTTTTAAAGATCTATAAATATCGTTTTTTATTTTAGGGAGTAGAAAGTTTATAGAAATGGCGATTAAAAAAAAAATTGAGCAAGTAAAATAACAAAAGCGGTTAGGGAAGCGATAGAAAAGTACAGTGGACTCTCGGTTATCCGGACTAACTATTGTTGCAGTTCAGTCGGATAATCGAAAATTCGGTTAATTCAAAATGAAAAAAGGAAAAAATTATGAAAAATAAGCGAAGCGCAACGCAACTACGGTTTTAGAATTACTTGATGATTTTTAAAGTAAATTGATCATTGTTAATTGTGGCGGAAAGTGGAGTGTGCACATTCGAGCTCAAAGTGGCACATTCCGATCTCGGGAAAATGAAGCGCGCCGCTCCGCGTCGCGCTTCATTTGCTTCCCTCGCTCGGAAATGTGCCACTTTTCGCTCGAATGTGCACATCTTCGTATTTATTGAATTTCCTATACTAAACTTTCCTTCACATCAAAAACTTTAATAAAATATCGATTATATGTTTGTAAAACGTATTTTTACAATAGCAATGAGTGGAAGGGAGCAAAAAGATACGACGATCTCGTAAGTACAAGCGAGATGGAACGTTTAAAATTATTTAACTTATTTTTCGTCAAATTTATTGGCCTAAATCATTGTCAATCGTGCTTAAAACCGAGTGTGCGCATTCGAGCTCAAAGTGGCACATTCCGATCTCGGGAAAATGAAGCGCGCCGCTCCGCGTCGCGCTCCATTTGCTTCCCTCGCTCGGAAATGTGCCACTTTTCGCTCGAATGTGCACAACTTCGTGTTAATTGGCTTCGCCTATATTAATAACAAATCCTTCAAATCCAGATTTTTTATTCTGAAAAAGTTTTCGTTGAAAGTGCACATACTCCTTCATAATTGAATTTGCCTATCTTATTCTTCTTTCCTACAAATAATATTAATTAAATCAAACTGAACTAAATGTACCACTTTTCGCTTTTTTTATAATTAAAATTTACAGTAGGGTATTTTTTCCAAAACCACATTTCTAATTTAGTACTTTTAAACTAAACTAGATGGGAGACTTCATTGTAGGGACAGTTGGGGTGCAATGGAACGCGGGGTACAATGGAACACCGACGATTTATATTCAAATACCAAACAAATTCGCGGGTTTCTGTTTTGAGCGATTACAGTTCCTAACTATCCACACGGGAATGCAGTGAAATTAGGCCGCTCTGCAACAACAAAGTTCTGAGAAGAAAAAAATAGTTTTCATTAGTAAAAAGTTACATTTTCTTACCCAAAAACTATTCTTTTTACTGAAAAAGTATACTAGTAAGGTAAGTGATTTTTTTTACATAACTTTTAATCATATTGACTATTTAATACAGTTTGATACTTTTGAAACATAGAACCCCATTTACTTTATTGGTTTTTTGTTGCAGATTTTAAAGTCATATTGGTTAGAGAGCATATGAGAAAAAGTGACAAGGATCTGCATAGTGAGACTAATATGTGAAAGGCTTTTACTTTGCTCTAAAACCTGACATGGCAATAGTGTCAATTATAGATATAAAATTATTGTTCACAAGTCCATGCTTAGCAAGCAAGAGTGTTAAGGAAGTATTTCATTGGGTAATAATTTATTTTAATATACTTTATGATCTTACGCGATTTATTGGCCATGTTCCATTGTACCCCAGACCTGGGGCACAATGGAACAAAAAAAAATTTTTACAAACACGTAAATATTTTAGGTTTAAGATTAATTTTTAATCTCTTTTTTGTGTTCAATCAACAGTTTTAGGTCTGTTCTTAATTGTTTTAAGCAGAAATTATACAAATATAAAACATATTTTTCTAAAAATTGAAATAACTTTTTCGTTCCATTGCACCCCAACTGTCCCTACATGAAAAAAAAAATACTTTAACTTTTTCCGAATTTTGACTCTTATCTACCAAGCTTTTTTTAAACATATCCCACGCAAGTCATTTTAAAATTTTGATGCACCCCCTATGTAACATATAAATATTTTTTTATATTTAAAAATTGAATTAATCCATAAATGAAGTCTAATTACAACAGTGTATACAAAATGTGCCTTAAAACTAATTTGTTTATAATTTTTACAAAAATGAAAATTACCCAAAAATATTTGGAAACATTAATTTTGACATATAAACCTTCAACAATCTGCAAACGATGATACGAAAATCAACTAGTTGACTTTTAGTGGCCCACTTCAGAAAATTTGAATCACATAAAATTTTAATTAATCAAAAATGCAAATTAGTAAACATTCGAAAGTACACCTGAAAATATTTTTATCAAGCTCGCTACAATTAGGCGTGCGGAAGAGCACCACAATAACTTATCAAAAGAAATAAAATATTTAACCTTTTTCAAATAAAAAATAGATCTAATTTATTCGACTTTTAATTTTTTGAATTGAAGAATGAACTAATAATATAGGCAAATCCGATAAATACGAGGATGTGCGCATTCGAGCGAAAAGTGGCACATTTCCGAGCGAGGGAAGCAAATGCAGCGCGACGCGGAGCGGCGCGCTTCATTTTCCCGAGATCGGAATGTGCCACTTTGAGCTCGAATGTGCACACTCGGTTTTAAGCATGATTCACAATAAAATAAACAAACAATATGTTAACATCGTTCCCTCTCGCTCACACTTACACTAATATCGTATCTTTTCACTCTCTTCCACTCATTTCTATAGTAAATAAACGTTTTTGAACATAAAATCGATATTTACTAAACTACATTAAAATATTCATTGGAAATAGCGAAGCAAAAACTAGACAAATCTAATAAATACGAAGATGTGCGCTTTCGAGCGAAAAGTGGCACATTTCCGAGCGAGGGAGGCAAATGAAGCGCGACGCGGAGCGGCGCGCTTCATTTTCCCGAGATCGGAAATGTGCCACTTTGAGCTCGAATGTGCACACTCGGTTTTAAGCGCGATTACAAAGTGTCCCGTTTTAACAGGAAAAAACTTGGTCAAATTGTTAGGTATATGTTTACAAAAAACGCAACCAATATTAATCACTAAATAAAACAGTCGCACATTATCTTAAAATCAACAAAACAAAACAACACTGTTTAGTGCGAAATACAAAATAAAATAATAAAATATGTAATAAGAAATACCAAAGTTTAATTTTCGCAACGAGTCCGAACGCGGTTCACAATCCGGATAATCGCGAATCCGTATAATTGAGGTTTTACTGTAAATGCTTTTAAGATCAGTAAAGTCCTTATAACATCAGCAAGTTGGACTTATAATGAAAGCCAAAAAAACCATCAGAAAAACTGTTTTATCCAAAACCATTCATTGTCAGTCGCAAAAGAGACATTTTGACAATTGTTTTTGCTACTGCGGCAAAGAAAACAATGTTTTTGATAACAAATATTAAATATAGTTTACAATTAGTGTAATTTTTATACATATCACTTAGAATTTGCAAAAATGAAAAAATTGTCCCCTTCGTGGCACCTCACCCCTACAATTTCAACTGAGACTTGTTATTAGAATAAATTTAAGCGCTCTGAATTTTAAAAATCTAAAACCACCATAAGTAGTGCGAAAAACCCTACCGTGGAAAACCACCCTAGGAAAATGAACGAGCGGAAAATCAATACAAAAGCGAGACATTTACACTTCAACCATGTGAGATTTTATACGAAAAATAATCAATATCGTATACCATAGACATTGTAAAAAATTTTTTGTATAAATAATAATCAAAAACGAAAAGCCTTATGCGTTAAATTAAAACTTAAGAAAAAAAAATGGGATAACATAATTAATATGCCAAAAAAGATTGAATTTAGTGTGATACATGTTACAGGTAAATAATTTATTAATAAGTCGAACGTGAAAAGGCTTAAGCCGAGCCCTTTTCAGGCGAAGACCCTAAGTATAAAGCTATAGAACTAAACACTCATGGACCTATTGTGAAAGGATGGCAATCGCCCAAAAACTGTGATTATCCGCAAGACATTATCTTACAGTTAGAAAAGCAATGCTCTTTAACAAAAATTCAAGTGTTGGCACATCAATTTTTAATTCGTACGTACTTAATTAAATTTTTCAATGTCGTTTGTAAAGCCCTCAAAATTTAGCATCGAAAATAGAACTGTTTGCAAGCAATCAAGATACAAATACAGTAGAAGACGTAGTAAACATAAATTGGGACTATCTCGGATATATAACGTTGTCCGATAACCAAAGCACCGGATTCAAGAGTCGAGAATTAAAGTCTGTTAATGTTCCAACATGCGTGGCTTCGTTCCTAAAACTCAAACTGGGCAAAAATCACAACAATGCTTACAACATAAACAACCAGGTACGTTCAACAATTTCATTCGATCCAAAAAAAATAATTTTCTTCTTCTTCAGGTTAGTTTAATAGCAATTAATATATTGGGATTCGAGCTGGAAGGTAGAAAGCTTTCGAGCACCGAAAACGTCGCAGATAAAGTGAATGCGTTAATGAACGATCCCGAATACCAATCACCATACGATGACTTGGCCTTTGAAATGTACGTCGACATAAAAGTTGCAAAAATCATAAGAGAAATGGAAATGAAGAAGCATGTAGCTGTGATCAGTAAGTCTTCAAACTTTATCATGAAGTAGTACTAAATTTAATGACATTCAAGACGAACGATTCGAGTACGCTCGTAAATTGAAAGAAGCCATGGAAAAACTTCGGGGGGCCGGCGAACGCTTAGGAAAATACGAACTCGAAAAACGGCACGCAATTGAAATGGAAGATTACGAACGAGCTAGATTTAAAAAAACGCAAATGGAAGAGTTTCGTGCCGACGTTTACAAAAATCTCTCTGTAAATCAACTTTTGGAAGTGGACGGTGTACGTGCGATTGCACAGGCCTGCAAATTTAAGGTCATGACGTGCTCTTTAGTATCTGACTAGCGACCCGCCCCGGCTTCGCACGGGACCCTAAATTTTTTGAAAATCCAATATAGCCTATGTTACTCACGAAGAATGTAGCTTTCTAATGGTGAAAGGATTTTTAAAATCGGCCCAGTAGTTTCTGAGCCTATCCATTACAAACAAACTTACAAATCTTTCCTCTTTATAATATTAGTATAGATAACTGATTCTGGGGTATTTTGATACGCTGATGACAAGTATGAATTTAGTTTTTCTCCATCGCCCACAAATTTTTCGGAAAAGCTACAGATAGAAAATCGAAAAAAAACGCGTTTTCTCACAGAACAAAATATATATTGAAAAAAGTACTTGCTTTCTAACTTTGAAAACTATTAAAATATAATTAGAAGACATTGTTAAGCCACAATGCGTATTAATTTTCTTTGTGGGATCTGGTTCTTTTTTCCCCAAAGCTTCTGTTGTGTGATTTTCTTTTAAATTTCTTGTTTGGATTGTAACCAGCAAATAGTCCGCCATCATGGTAGAATTCCATCTCCCTCGATACCTGCCTTCAAGTTCTTTCAAATCTTGGTGAAACCTTTCGCCTTGTTCTTCACCAACGGTTCCTAGATTTTCTGGTACGTATTCAATGTGCGAATTCTGGAAATGAAGCTTAATGCTCATATTACAGCCCATTAGATCCAAATTTGATATCATTTTGCCCACTATTTCTTTATAGTCGGAGTGTTTATTGGTCCCCAAAAAGTTTTTCACCACTTCCTTAAAAGATTTCCACCCTTGTAACTTCAACATCATTGAGTTTTTCGTCAAATGGTCAAAAGGGCAGAAAAATACCTTCCCCTGGTGTGGGGACCAATAAAAACTTCTACTATAAAGAAATAGTAGGCAAAATGATAACAAATTTGGGTCTAACGGGCTGTAATACGAGCATTAAACTTCATTTCCAGAATTCGCACATTGACGACGTACCAGAAAATCTAGGAACCGTTGGTGAAGAACACCAAGATTTGAAAGAACATGAAGACAGGTATCAAGAAAGATGAAATTTCACCATGATGGTAGATTACTGTTGGTTACTGAAGCGCGACAATCCAAACCGGAAATTTCAGAGAAAATCGCACAACAGAAGCTTTGAGGAAAAAAAGAACCAGATTCGACAAAAAAAATTGATATGTATTGTAGCTTAACAATGTCTTGTAATAATATTTGAATAGTTTTCAAAGTTAGAAAGCAGGTACTTTTTTAAATATATATTTTTTTTCTCGAATTTCTATCTGTACCTTTTCCGAAAAATTTGGAGGTGATGGAGAAAAATTAAGTTCATATTTGTAATCGGCGCATTAAAATACCCCAGAATCAGTTGTCAAATTCTAGAGAGCACGTCATGACCTTAAATTTGCAGGCCTGTGTTATTTTTTGATGATCTTCAGTTCCAAATAATACCATAGTAATTTTAGGTTTGTGCAAGGAACGATGATTGTGTCGAAGAGGTAGATTTAGGAAGGAAATCTCTAACGTCGCCCACGTTGAGAGTTTCTTCTGATAAACGATCGAGTTCTCCGAATACTCCTCACATATATCAGGGATCAGTGTCTCCACTTCACAATGCTCGCCATCAAAGCCCAAAGAGCGGATCTCCGAGTACAGGTAGTCCAACAAACGTTCAGACTAGAGGATCTCTTAGACGTAGAAATAAATCTGCAGGTGCCATCGGTAAAACTACCTACGAACAATACGAAGATAAACCTTTACCTACTCTAAGACAGTAAGTGATCGTACGAAGTAGGGATGCGCCTAATATTCGTCCAAAATATAATTTTTCTAAAAACAATTCTTTGGAAATTTATTTGTGGATAAATAAAATAGGAAATCTACATAGGAAAAGAAATGCGTTATTGTTTACAGGTTTTCCAAATTGAATTCGCCTTTTGCAAATCAAGTACTTTCCACATATATAGATTTTGAAAAGCACCATCGAAGAAGTCTTCCAAAATCCAGTTTAATGCAAGAAAAAGGTTAGCTGATCCGTTAAATCGTTAAAATTTGGCAAATGTAATTAAGATATTACTTGAATTTTTTTAAGGTAAATTGATAATTGTTAATCGTGGCGAAAAGCGGAGTGTGCACATTCGAGCTCAAAGTGGCACATTCCGATCTCGGGAAAATGGAGCGCGCCGCTCCGCGTCGCGCTCCATTTGCTTCCCTCGCTCGGAAATGTGCCACTTTTCGCTCGAATGCGCACATCTTTGTGTTAATTGGATTCGACTATATTAATAACAAATGCTTCAAATCCAGATTTTCTATTCGAAAAAAGTGTTTGCCTGAATGTGCACATACTCCTTAACAATTGAATTTGCCTATCTTAATCTTCTCTCTTACAAATAATATTCATTAAATCAAACTGAACTCAATGTACCACTTTTCGCTTTTCTTTTAATTAAAAATTACAGTAGGGTATTTGTATTAAAAACCACATTTCTAATTTAGTACTTTTAAACTAGACTAGATGGGAGACTTCATCGTACACGAAAAAAACAATATTTTAACTTTTTCCGAATTTTGACTCTTATTTCTCAACTTTTTTTTTAACATACCCCACCCAAGTCATTCTAAAATTTTGATGCGTCCCCTATGTAACATAAATATTTTTTTTATATTTAAAAGTTGAATTAATCCATAAATGAAGTCTAATTACAACAGTGTCTACAAAATGTGCATTAAAACTAATTTTTTTATAATTTTCAGAAAAATGAAAATTACCCAAAAATATTTGGAGACATTAATTTTGACATATAAACCTTCAACAATCTGCAAAAGATGATATAAAAATCAACTAGTTGATTTTTAGTGGCCCACTTTAGAAAATTTACCTCGTACACTGATAAAAAAAGTATCTTCATTCAAGAAAAATATTCTTGATCCAAGAAAATTATTTTGAAGAGAACTAGTTGTCTTGCTTCAAGAATTTCTTGTCTTGAATTCATGTTTCTTGGATGGAGAGGTCGAATCACTCCGATCGATAACATTTTTACTTGCTTCAAGACTATATTATCTTCGATCGATACAAGTGAATTCTTCCTTCAAAAATTATTTATTGTTGATTCAAGAACAAATTTTTTTATTTAGAATGTTATAAGTTTAAGTCAGAAAAAAACTTAGAATTAAAGAAATTTTTGTTTCATTGTATGCCGAAAAATATTTATACCTTATATTTTATTAATACAGTCGGTAACATCTTGAACCAATGTTACCGTCTATCTTAATCCAAGAGAAAGAAATTCTTGGGCGAAGTTGTATATATCTTATTTGAAAACAACCAAGTTCCTTGATTCAAGAATCAATTTCTTAAGTTAAGAGAATTGAACTACTTAAAACAAGAATGACATTTTGAAGAAAACATTTTTCTTGAATCAAGCCATTTTTTTTATCAGTGTATACAATTTTAATTAATCAAAAATACGAATTAGTAAACATTCGAAAGTACACCTGAAAGTATTTTTATCAAGCACGCTACAATTAGGCGTGCGGACGAGCACCATGATAACTTATCAAAAATAATAAAATATCTAACCTTTTTCAAACAAAAAATAGATCTAATTTATTCGACATTTAATTTTTTGAATTGAAGAATAAAATAATAATATAGGCAAATCCAATAAATACGAGGATGTGCGCATTCGAGCGAAAAGTGGCACATTTCCGAGCGAGGGAGGCAAATGAAGCGCGACGCGGAGCGGCGCGCTTCATTTTCCCGAGATCGGAATGTGCCACTTTGAGCTCGAATGTGCACACTCGGCTTTAAGCACAATTACAAAGCGTTTCGTGTTAACAGGAAAAACTTGGTCAAATTGTTAGATATATGTTTAGAAAGAACGTCCGAATGCGGTTGAGAATCCGAATAATCGTCAATCCGTATAACTGAGGTCCGGATAATTGAGGTTTTACTGTAATGTTGATTATTATAATTCATACAATTACATATGGAGATGAAGATGTGCATGAAAACAGTGTGCAAATAATTCAATAATTGCATGGTATATATGATATGATATATACAATGATAATATGTAATTCAATTAACAGTCCCAACAGTTATTAATTACATTTACTAAATTTTCACTATTAAAGAATATGCTAACATGGTTTTTGCATTAAAATTGATTTTGGAAAAGTTTTCTTCGATGTTTTGCTGTTTTTCAATTTAAAAAAGGGCGGATTTAATTTGAAAAACCTCTAATAACTACGATGTGACACACCGGTACCACGCTTTTAATTTTTTGAGCCAAAAGCTGCCAAAATTGTTCCCTATCTTTATTTTTACTCATATAATCATTATTTATTGCTGGTTCTACTAGTTTTAATAAGGATATATGTACGCATTTCCTTCGTTATTATTATACGATTCAAAAACAGAACTCTTATTAATTAAAACTGTTCCAACAATTTTTTTATAAACTATTTAATTTAGTTAGCTATACTATATTTATTTATTTAAGTCAGCAGAAACTATTGCTTTGGCTGACCGAATATCAAATTTAATAAAATATTCGGCGCATCCTTAAATCAAAAAAATCTCAATAAAACCCATTTTATTCACTGTTTACTCTTCAGTTCGCAAACTAACGAATTTTTAAGAGAATGTCAAATGGAATACGAAAATAAAGCTACATCTAAGCTGACCGAACGAGAGAAAAAGCAAGCGGCTCTTCCGATTTTGGTCTTTGGTAATGATTTAGTCGAAAAGTTTTATTCTAAGCAATTTTTAGACAAAGAAGAAGGTTTGAATATGCTAAAAGAAGAGCTAATTAGTTATAATAATACAAGAATGCATACCGCTAATAAGACGGGACGAGCAGCCGTTTTCTTGTTACATCGTGCTTTAAGAGACAAAGTATTTTCGGTTTATAGTTTAGCAAACGAAGTGATTCGATTGTATTTTGTACAATTTGTGCCTGGAAGGTTTGTTAGAGAAGTTCGTTATTCCACAATTTCTTAACTGACTGATTTTAGAGTGTCGCCAGCTGAAACTGCAAGAAGTGTTGATAAGTTGCTCCCAGAACTACTTACAAAATCAGGTGATACAAGTACACGAATACATCATATGGCTGTGCATACAATTTTGACTATGGCCGACTGCAAAAATGTCAGGTATCTCTTTGAGTAGTCGCTTGCTTCTTTCCTTCAAATATCAATTCTAATTTCAGGGACTTGCATATTATTCCAACTCATTTAAGTAGAAATCTAAATAGCAGTACGCATCCCAGACTGGCATTGAGCAGAGCTGAAATGGTCGAACAAATAATAATAAATCACGGTATATCGACCGATAAACAAAGGTCCTTTGTAAACCAATTGAAATCTCTGAAGATTTTTAATGTAAACATTTTTTTGTAGTGGTCTAACATGTCGAACTTTATCGGAATTCGGTTTAAGTGGCCTACATCACCCAGCCGAGCCCGTTCGAAAAGTGGCCGAAAGGATTTTAGTTCTTGTTTACAAAGTCAATCCACGACTGGTTCGCAAACAATTACCTCCAGATGACGACATAACTAGAAGAAACTTATTATACAGACAGTTATTCCACGAGTTTGACAAAATCGATATACAAGTAAAAAAGTTACGAGTGATTTCAAAAATTATTTACCTACATTATACGTTATTTTAGAGAAAAAAGGAAATGTTGGAAAGAAATCGATTGATTCAGCAATGCTCGACGAACTCAAATCCTGACTGTTTAAGTCCCGAGCCCGAAATCCAGGAACGGAAGAGTACGATTAATAAGTCCATTAGTTCAACAGACGTCCCAAATACGGAGAATCTCAACGGAGGTTCTAATTTATCGAAAAGCATTAGTGGAGGAAATATAGCACATGCAAACTCGAATGGCACTCATGAGAAGCAAAGCACTAGTTCTGCAAGTGCGGTGTCGAGCCCAAGCAATAAGGAGGAAGAAGAAGAAGACAAGTATGAGTAAAATTTGTCGATTTTTCTTTATCATCATTTGCATCTCGGTTTTAGGCATTGCATATTTTGTAATCAACCACAAAGTGTGATTTTCACGACAAATAAATCACTGAACTCGCATTATTGGCGTTCCTGTCCGATGTTAGTGAGATGTGTGGAATGTAGTCAAGTAGTCGAAGTGTCTGCTCTCTCCGAACATCTCATAATGGAATGCGAACAAAGAGAATTCTACATGCAATGTTCGCAATGTACAGAAGCTGTGAAATTAAATAATTATGAAAGTCACTGTAAAGAGTGCATTGGTAAGAAATAAGTCGCATAAAAATAAGTACTAAAATGGTATGATTACAGAATTAGAAGAAGGCTGTAATAGATGTCCCTTGTGCCATGGAAACATAGACGACGAAGAAAATTGTTGGAAAACTCATTTAATGGGCGAAAAGCCTTGTTTTAAGAACACTAGAATGAGGAGCACCCATAAACAAGTAACGATACAAATATAAAATTAGTTATTTAAAATAATTACCCCGAAACATTGCCAAAATGAATATCGTTTTAATGAATTTCGATCAAAGTACATGCGTTTCAATAATATAGAGAAGTTACTAGATGAAAACTATAAACATTACATACTTCAATATTTATTCAATTAGACAATTTATTAATCTTTTCTACTTTTTTAAATTTTGCTATTTTAATAAAACACACGCTTCTAAATTTTACGTAAATTACTAGTTAGACGGTGGTGCATTCAAAAACGAAAAAAATTGAAAAATTCTGAAATATTAATGGTACTAACATGACGATCAAAATAATATCATATAAAAATTTAATATCTTGATTATATTGCAAATTTTCCATAATTTTTAACTATTTATTTTTCACAAAACACAAAGCAATGCCTGCAATTAAAAATTTAATTTTAATTTCTTTCAAAAATTTATTGCAGCGTTAACTTTAGTAATTCGCCACCAATATGATAAGAAGAAATGTTTTTGATATTGACACTATTAGCACTGTTTAACAAATACCTAAATTTAAAAATGGAAATAAACTTCAGTTTAAATTGTGCAATATTTAAAAACCGATTTTAAACTTTGTTATAGCCGTAAGAATTATTTTTTAGTACAATTGTATATTAACCCTGTTACATTTTCGGTTATTCTAATGAACTCGAACCATAGGTAATTAGATTTAGGTATTTCACGATGACTTGACACAAATTATTCAAAGTTACACGAGTCTTTAGCTGTAATAATTGTTAATTCAGATAGGGTACTTTCTCCCATTTATATTCAAGAACTTGTTATGTATGTAATTCTTATTTAAAAACAAGTTAAAACTTATTCGATTATTTATTAGTGATTAATTTTATATCTTAGTTTGCCTTCTATTATTTGAATATCAATGTTGCTGTTTACCTTGCCACTGTTGTAGAGATAAACAAAACAAGGTACTTAAAAGCTTAATAAAACTAAAAAACTTAAATTCGTCCAAGCTACGCTATAAGTAAATATGATTAAAGGTAAAATTAAAAATTTTTAACTACATAGTAGTTTTTTAATGTCTTCATTATATTCCATATAATCATTGTATTGACTTAATAAAATAAAAGTTTAAGACTTACGGATTATTATGTAATTGATTCCGGAATTTCTTTTTCATCCTCTACAACATCCTGGTTGTTTGAATTTTCTCCCACTTCCTCCTTTTTGAACTTGTTAACAGCTGAATTATTATTCAGTATAAATATTAAATATTGAAAAAAATAAATGATTGATATTACTGTATTTTGAAATGTCTCCTCCAATAATACGAAGAAAATGAACTGTACTTGGTAATGGAGTATAGCAACGCAAAGATTGCACACCTCTCCATCCACTTATATGTAAAGTTAAAGTATTGTTATCCCCTTTGTTATTGTCTTCTTTAAAGATTAATATACAACTTCCAGGAGCTATAAAGAAATGATTGTAATGCTCTAAACTTAATCAATCTAAGAAGCCTAAAAGTTATTACAGTGGGTGCCGTTTAATAGAATTACTTAGACTAGCAATTTTCATTTTAATACCTGACGCGATTAAAAATACACTCATTTTCTCCCTTTGTCGTTTACGAATGTATGTGCGACCTAATGAGCATATTATGCGGATGATTTTTTTATAATAATCAATGACCATTGTAAGTAACATAAAACTTACACAAATTCTCAACTTGCTTTTGGATATTTTCTGATAGAGTATTAATCATGGGTGGTTTCTCCGGATTATCATTCAATAATAAAGTTATAAGATCCTCCTTGGGTATATTTATTTTTCTTTCGGGTCCAAGCAGATAAAAAATACTTTCCAATCCCTCTTGAGATAGTCTATAAAATATTATATAAATAAAATTAATTACAAAAGTAACATTTTACCTAAATGAACATTTCATATTCCTATTATCCGACCGAACGAAAACTCTAACGCCTGTATTAATAAATTTCACAGTGCTTTGATTTAATATTATAAAGTCCTTTACTGCACTTGAAATAAAATAGATGTTTTTCTTTTTTCCACCTAAACATCTTGTTAACAAACATTTCGGATCGAATTCGTTTGCGATTTGATAAAAGGATTTAATATCGGTCCATACTGGTTCTTCGTCGTTAAAAAAGACAAACGGATCTTCTCTGTAGGAATAAAAGCGACGTTTTTTACGATGTCCTTCTCCAGAATCGTCTTGGTGTTCACGTTTTTGGGGTACATTTAACGCAGACATTTCTGCATTAGTTTCAGTACAAGTTGTACTTGTTTTAATTGTAATTGGCTTTACTTTTTCTAATACTGCTACAAAGAAAGCCCCAGTATTCTGTTGATGAGGCAAAATTCGTATACTATAAAAAAAGGACACAATAATGTGGTTTAAATACGTAAATTATTTTTACCATCGATTAAGATTGTATTTATCTTTCTCTTCTGGCTTAGGTGGAAACATTTGTGGTCTTATGACCGTTACTAAATTGTTCGGTACTTCTTCAAAGGTTTTATAAAAATCTAGATTCTTATTAGCGACAAGCCATGTCTCTAAACCTAAAATTGATTGATAGTTATTGATTATAGTTTTAATTAAACGCATTTACCAGGAGAACGTTTTAGTTCTGGTAATATTTTACTAATGTCAACCAGTTGCAAAGCTCCATTAGTTTCAGAAAGAACACGATGAATTACTGCCTCATTTTCAATTGGATTTAATGAGCATGTTGAATATACTAATCGACCTCCTACAGCAACTAATTCTGCACCTCTTTTTAATATTCGGGACTGAACTCTTTGAAAAACAATTCGTTGGTAAAGCAATCTTCTTTAAAATAATTTTACTTACAAGTGTTGATGTAAACAATTCGCAGGAGTCCATTTCATCCAAATATCAGGGTTTTTCCTTAAAGTACCATCACCTGAACAAGGCACATCACACAAAACTCTATCATATTCTAACTAAAGTAATTTTAAATTAGAAAAAAATCTATGCGTTATAAAAAATAATCTACCGTTTTAGTATCACCATTTTCCATTGTTTCTAGCAAGTTTGGTAAAATAGTACTATCATGATTAATCACAGCCATACATGGAGAATTTAAGCGTTTAGCTTGATGCACCAACATATAGCAACGTTTGTTATCAACATCATTTGCTATTACATATCCTTTTGGTATATCATTTCCCGCATCAGCATGCAGCATTTCAATTATTTGTGCAGTTTTTGATCCCGGAGCTGCACACATATCAAGAATCTAAAATAATTTATTTTCGAATCTATCAACACTAAATAAATGTATGAAATTCAACCTTATGATGGGATTTTACGTCGAGTAACAGAGGTGGTATCATGCTCACAGTTTCTTGTCTAGAAATAGTACCATTTTCAGTTTCAGTGATTAAAAAGTTATGCAATTTAAAGTATGATTCACTTCTTCTGATATCCTTCCTAGTCAATTTAAGTTGCCAGGCCATTTTATCAGGATACCTAGCACAAATTTTAGTTAATATTAATTGAATAATTAAAGAAACATTTTACCATGGCAAAGGAGCGATGCTTTGTCCCTCGCTTTCACCATTCTGATTTAAACAATCTACAAGAAATTCTCCTTGCACAATTTCTAACATCTTCTGTGCTTCTTCTTTTGATGCCGTAATTCTAAAGGTAGAAGGCAAGTCTGTTTTAAGAGCAGTAATAAAGTCGTCCCATTCTTCCTCCTTGCATACATTTTGAGTCTGACATGTTATTAAATTAAATTGGTTAAATGTAAGTTTCCTAATTTGAATTTTTTACCTTATAATATTTAATAAACTTTGCATTTTCTTTTACTATATCTTCATATGGTTTTCTTTCTTTTTGTTGATTTTGAACATTCTAGAAAATTGTAAGTAGCTTAAAATCAAATATTGCTAGTATGATAAATGGTTGTTACATTTTGTCTCCTTCTTGCATGTGGCTTTCTTCTACCCATGGTTCTAAATAATTTATAAAAACTATTTAATTTAATATTGACTGCTGTATTAAAGCACACGAGGAATAGTAATATATAATAAACTGTAAGGCAGTTTAAAATGTTGATTTTTTGGTTATAGTTTAAATACTATACATTGTCGTTCTTTAAAAAAAGTTAAAGTATTCTTTTAATAAAGCAATTATACTTATCACTTAAGACAAGTAAATAAAGCAATGTATATAAAATTAAGCATCGATATTACTTAATTTTAAGATAATGTTTTAAACTATACACATTAAATACACATGGTTAATACGTCAACTAATAACCAAAAAAAAATCACTAAAACTAAAATAAAACCTGATATGCCAACCATATAAAAATTAGATGAAGTGCAGAACGTGGAGGTTAACCTGTTACTCGAACATATTTATAATTAATTGTGCCCGAATACATTTATTTAGCTAGTGACACAATGGTATTATTAGAAAATGATACGGTGAATACCTTTTATAAATACCTAATTTGATCTAAGTCTTTTTATTTTAGTTTCTATCAGAATTAACAAAACTATTCCAAAAGGCAAGAACAAGTGGTTCTGTTACAATGACATTTAAGAAATGTAAGTTTTCTAAATTTCCATACGAAAGATTCTTGTATATTTGCTAAATAATGCTAGATGATGGAATTAATCGACCAGAACCGAGAGTGGGAAGACCTCCTCTGCCAGAACCACAAGAACATATGTGTTTAATAAGAGCAAAGTCAAGAACAAAAAAAATTGCTACAGTGGTCCACCAGAAAGATATTAACAAATATCAAGTAGCGTATAGTAATTTATTAAAAGGAAATCTTGATGGATTAAAGAAACTGAAAAAACCTAAAACGAAAACGAAAGCTGAATGATGAATGTTTATGTTCTTATATTTTCTATTGGACTTTAAGGATTTTGTATTACAATTATGTTATTACGTTTTCAAACTTTAAGCTGGTTGTGCGATTAAGCACGATTTATAATTTCTATTAATATTTAATATTTTTTATTTTGGTACATTTTGAGTAGAATATTTGCAATGGATTTATGAAATAATTCAGAAAAGTTAATATAAAATTTAGGTTGTTCTTAAAACTCAAGTTCCAATTATTAAGAATAATTTCAAAACATGAAATTTTTGAAAACATTTAATTTCATAAGTACCAAGTCAATATAAAAATTACAAGAATTCTTGTATTTAAATTGAATAAACATTGAGTTAAAGTTAAGTCTGGTTTATTGTATTTAAAAGGGACCCTATCTCAATTGTAAAAAAGTCTTTATAATTATTTAGATAAGTATATAAAATGATTCAGGGTCAAATTATACAATGTATGTTAAGTTTATAATCGATATATAGAAGATTTAGCAAGAAGTGAGTTTATATAAGAATTAAGCAACTACAAACTAAACGCATCCATTTATAGAAATGTCTGTTGGTGTATGTTTTCTCGTCAACCCATCTTTTGATTATTGGCCCATTTTGTTATAAGGGCAAGAAATAGCAAAATAGTCTTTTTGAATCTGCACCAAAAACCATAGCATTTGTGTTTCATTGCTGGATTAAATTTAACTTTGTACAGGATCATTATGTATGATTGTCGATTATATTTAACAAATTCTTTCTTTTCGATCATTTCTAGTCTTCGTTTTCAAATTATAAAATTGTTAATTGATACTAATAGCATTTCATACTCTTCTTTAATTTGGTGGTGATTTCTTATTGATATTGTGAACCACCTTCATATTTTATTTAGTACAATAAATATAAACTCTGAAAAAGTACCTAAAAATGAATGATTAGTATTGATTAAAATATTGTATTGTATTTAAAAAAAAATAATTAAAAACCTGTAAAAGAATCGATTGGCAATAAATCCCTGCCTAACAAAAAGTTAAAGTTTTACCAAAAGACAAAAAAAAACAATCTAACACCCCCCACAATGTTAGAAAACCGAAACGCGCATAACATAAACCGCATATTTTTTTAACGCCCTGAAAAAGACCTGAAAAAAATGATTAATATTCATTAGTGTATTGTATTGTATTTCAAAAAATAATAATAAAAGCCTGAAAAGGAATGGATTAGTTACACAATAAAATCATTTGGACGCAAGACGCAAAAAAGGGCGCAATACGTAAAAATCGACGCAAGATAAACGACCTAACACCCTCTATGGTGTTAGAAAACGCAATTTTTTAAAAAAAAAACCTATCAACTACAGTTTCAGGCCCTAAAACGCAATATTTTCTTGCTGAATCCTGTTTATCCTGGTCTTAAAATTAAATAAACCTGAAAATTGGGGAAAATTCTAAGCCACCCTCTTCTGCAACCCTAAACTTGACTCAAAGTTCAATGTGCGATAACAACGAAACAGATAATCTCGTGTTAAGGTTGCAGCATTAAAAACGCGGATAAAGAAAGGTGCCCCAATGCCCAGCTAGCGTGGGCATGGGGCGGTACACAAATATACAAAAAATACACAAATATCACATTTGTGCAACAACAGAGAGATGACCAGTCTCAAGATTGAATTTAAAAAGTTATTAATTATTGAAATTAACAACAATTTGAGAAGAAGTTATGGGAAAGGAAACTGGCCTGTCCAACTGCGTTGCACAGAAAATGGATTGAACTCAATAAATGGACATGTTGCTCTCCTCTCGAGTTTTCGGAGTTACAAAAAATACAATAAAAAATGGCGAGGGGGCAAGGGGTCCTTACGAAAGATAACATCACCAAAAACTCGAAACTTGAGCAACTTCCATTTGCAAAAACTTAAGCGATTGGCGCTGTTTTTGCAGCTTATTGAGGCAATCAAACAAAAAGGAAAGAAAGCATCATGGAAATGCAGCTCGGGAAATTTTCTTTGCACACACATCCAATTTGCTCATTTCCAAAAGTAAAAAAATTGCAGTGGTGTTTCTGGTTTACGTCAAATAAATTGAGCTTCCTATAATGTTCTTTGATTTTGGTTTTGAATGAAAATAAACTTTATTTCGCTAGCAGAATGAATTGCGAAAATCTGAATATTAATTCAGTAAAATTTCAAACAATATAAAAATATCGCCAATAATAACGAATTATTATTATATTATATTTGAATTTCGTAGCATAGTGCTTTTTTAAAATGGTAGTTAAACTGAAAAATTACATTATAATTAATTTTAATACTGTTCCTTCATCTGACAATTGATTTAAGTTTCTTCATTACTTTTCACCAAAAAATTCCACATAATAAATTAATGAAATTATTTAGTTTCAGTAATTACTTAATGTCATTTCGTTCTTTCATTTTTGCAAATAACAGAGGCCAACTATTTTCCTCAATATTTGCTGTTTTCTTTATTGTACCAATAATGTAATTTCCCAGCTTACAATTTGGTTCTGTGTTGTGATGTAATTTTACCCCAATTATTTATAATGAACTTGTGCCAAATTATAGATTTTGAAAGCTAAAGTTAAAATTGAACAACTTTTTGAAACATTACATAAAAGATATAAAACTAAATTCAAAGAAAATTGAAAATAAGTTAAGCGAATAAAAATGAATAAGATTTTTCTAAAGCCATTCTAAGTTTATTGAGTTGGGTGCCCCCAAAATCAATAAAAGTACAAAAGAAAGAAGAATCTAAACCAATTTTTAGCAACAATTCAAAACATTAAATAAAACTAATAAATTCTTTAAAATAAAAGAAAATTTTATTTGAATTTTCAAATAAATCAGAATTTAAAGAATTATCAAAGAAATCTCAAAAAGCACAAGCCACAGAATCAAAATTATTGATTTTAAAAATTTAAAACAAATTAATTTCCTTTCAAAATAATTAAAATAATTTAAAATATTGTTTAATTACCATTCAAAATGAAAAGTTTGAACATTATAGAATCTGAAGGAGAACAAATTAAAAATATTAAAAACCGACAGGAGCCTCAAAACTGGAACCCTAAGTGTGTTTCAATTTTTAATGGTTGAACAAATGGCATTTGCAAAAGATAAATTATATTGAACAATCCTAAAACCAAAGATTTAATTAAATAAAGATTTAAAAATGCCATTCGCTACAACCAACGTCCACAAAGTATTTTAAGTGTATTTCTGTAAAAATTGATTCAAGTCCTTTTTCGAAGAAAACTTTTAAAAAGTTTAATTATAAAAACTTATTTAAATTATTCTGTGTAAGTTCGGAAAATGATTTTTTTTCAGTTGCATCTAAGCACTTGATTTTCCAAAAAGGCGCAATTAGGATGAATTAACGATATCGGCGTCCACAATTCACTCCCGATTGTCCCGTAGCCCGTTCAATTTTTGGAAAGTAAACAAATCACGAGCTAAAAGTTTTAGAGACTCCTGAATACCAGAAACACCATCTGCAATGGGAAAGAAAAACCACTTACCAGAAAGCGTCTTCCTCCTCTTCCAACGTCCCAACGCTGGACGGACCTACCTGATGTCCCAGTTATAGATGTTTTGTACAAAAGAAGATCTCTGCAATCCCCGGTGCAACCCTCATGGACCATCAGGCACTCCCGAATGGACCCGCACTTTCAGCAACTTCATCACCAACGAAGAAGTCTTTTATAAGAAACAACGCGCGATAATTTGAATTAAAGGGACCACTACTTGTACTGGGAGGGTAATCACTCGGTTAAAGAACTACGAGAAAAATTCGGTTCGCGCACTCACTGACGACGAAGCTTTTAGACAGTCCAGCTTTTCGCGACGATTTCCACGAGAAACGTAAGAGCACCGGGCCCTATCGTGCTGAAAAAAAGGCCCAATTATCTGCAAGAAGAGCCAACTTCTTCCAGAAATAACATTTTGACTGGATGCCCAACAAGTAACTTTGTTAGCATACAATCTACCTAAACCTGAAATAATAATTTTTAATTAATTAATGTTTTCAGTTAATTGCATTCTGAAAGTAAATCCTTGAGCAGCAACAGTAGTTAGAATACGTATAACAATATCAAATAAGTAAGAAGTAGAATCTTCGATTGAAAATGCTAAAAAGAACCCATGAATTATAAAATATGTAACTAAAGCATGATCTTTTAGTATTGTTGTACCTAATAAGCAAATCAATCTCCAGGAATCATATAAGTCCTGAAATAAATATAATATTATATAAATTTAAACATATTTTGCAACAAGTTACATATTCAGAGCTATGCTCATGAGCAATAAGAATCCTTGCAGAGCTTATTTTGGTTATCTTGCTATAACCCTAATTCATTATTAGTTCAGCCCTGAAATCGTACTTTCGAATATCTTCTTATTCAGCGAAGTGTGCACAAATAAATTTGATTTAGAAACTAATAGTCTCAAATAAAACTATGCAACATTTAGAATATGGAACCCTCACCCACAAACAAAGATAAATATTAAGATTTTTCTGAATTCAGTTTGGGAAAAGAGCATTTCATTCCATTCGATCATTAAATTTAGTTTTAACTTCAAAATCATTTTACTAAACGAACTTCTTTCAGACATAAGCATCCAATTGAAAATAATCTGTAACAGTATAAAATTACATTTTAGGATACATTGCAGGACAAGGATATTTTTCTTTAATTATCGTTAATGAACCGCAATACTAATTTTTAATAATAAGAGAACTTTATTATTAAAAATCAAGAATGAATAACGAAAACTGATGAAAATCTATTGAAAGTGTTACGTTCCATGTAATTTTCTGCAATTGTTTGTTGGTTGTTTGTTGAATACTAAAAATATAAACAAGACTAAAATTTATAAAAGAATAACCCCTATCGATGTTGTTAATCACGACGATTTTATATAATTTAAATATTACCTAAACTTGTTTGATATGTGCAGTTAATTCTGCTGCTGTAAATCCATCTACAGTTAAGAAAATCAAATCCCACAGCAAAACCAAGATGAAAATGTGCTTCTAATAATCAAAAATGAATTAGAGGTTCACGTACACATAGAGTTGGAATAAGTCTTCCCATAAACCTAAAATTAAATATTTTTAATGCAAGTTCCAGATACGATCATTTCTCAATTACCTCAGAATACATAATATACACAATAACAGCATTTTATTAATAGACAATAAAATTGATCTCAAGTCAATTCATAATGTATTCCTTAATTTAGAATCCCAAGTGTTAAGGACATTCTTGAAAAAGTCCAAGTAAGAATCCTAAAACAATAAACAAATAGTTATTTATTTCTGATTTTAAGAAACTAAAAAGCAAAACAAAGCTTGCAAGCTAAACAATAAATGTTATTATGTAATTTAAAGACTTTAATCAAACTATTATATTGGTTCAAGAGCACTCAAAAAAAAAATCATTAACAAGCAATTGAAATAATTAAATATGCAAATATTCATTCCCTTGATAATATTTAAATTAAAAACTAATTAGAAATTGAAATATTAAAGTTCAACAACAACAGTTAGCCAAAAATAATTTTATAAGCAAAATAATAATGATTTTAGTGACTTACTCAGTTAGTTACATTCAGATGTCAGTTTTTTCCATTTCTTGCCAACCTACAAGGAACAATTGAAGCAGAACAAACTTCACCAGGTAGCCATTTTGGAATGACTGGCAAAAATTTTCCAAGACGATTTTCTCCCATGTAACCATGATTTCACAAAACACAAATTAGTTCCATCGTTTTGCCCGTATTTTAAAATGTAAATGCACATATTTTTAAAGCTGTGGCAAAGTCACTATATATATATAATTTTAAAAGTAATTTCGCGAAGCGGAGAAACGCAGTTCCAACTATGAACCCACGGTCACTATAATATGCGTTCGGAAACGACCGCTTTATATACTAGTCATCGATCGGGAAAATTCGGTGACTCATTCGGGTCTCATATAGCGCTTTTTATGAATATGTTTTGAATTTAATATTAAAAAATAGCCTAATTTTACCTTAAATATGTTATTATTTATATATGATAGTATTAAATAGAGTTTAATAAATTGATTAAACTATTTTTTTAATTATAAGAAAGCAAAATTTTTGATATACCTACTCATACACATTTGTTCAAATAACTTAAAAACTATATATTAAGCTATTCCACACATTATATAGTAAATTATTGGCCACTAATTGTTAATAACAATGTGTTACTAACAATTCTAGTCAAGATAATATTAAAATAACTGATTTTTGAGTTTTCATTTCCAAAAAATATTGCAATTTTTCTATATCTGTAAATTGTATTTATTAGCAATAAGTGCTACGGTTGTACACTAAATAACAATAAGTTTATCTTATTAAATAAAGATTTATTATAAGTTTCCCCGTATAAAAAGTAAAAATTCCTCTAACATAACCTCAACTTTCTTAATGAAATATTTTTTTATTTTTCATTTAGACTTCAGAAAAGAACCCCCATAATATTAAATACAATGAAATGTTATAAGGGGCATGTAATAAATTTATTGTTTAACAGTATCTATTACAAATAATATAAACAAAAACAGAAAATCACTTAGTACTTTGTCAGCAAGTTTTACAGTTCCAGAAGTGATATTTATGTATTAATTTCAAGGTATTACACCATTTTTATTAACCATTTAGTTTCTTTAATTATAAATGAGATTGGTACAGTTTCAGATATACTTTAGAAGGTTTCTGATGTAATCGAAAAGGATAGTCTTAGATTTAACATCTAACTGTGAAGTGGTCGATGTTATCATCAATGCTACATTCATATTGAATAAGAAGTATTAGAATACGATTCTAAGTCTAACCTTTACTCCATGTAGTTATTATTTAGTAATAGAAAATATATATGAACAAATTACGATATATCCGTAAGTATACCATTGTAAGTTTAAGTATAAATATAGTCTGCTTTCTTTTAGTTTATATTCGTAGTCAAAGCCAGGTTCCTCTGTTGCAAATACCAAGTCATTCTCAAAGAAAATCTTTACAGTATAACAAGATGTTCAAATTACTAGCTTACTCATCACAGATAACTATCTTATAGCAGGAGTTCTTGGTGAAATTTATGGTCATGATTGGAATGTTGCAAAAGGCAGTATCTTCTTCTGAACTAACCAAGATTCGAGGTCTTTCAACCACCTATCAATGTCAGTGTTCCAATCCTCTGTTGCTTTAAGAATAATCCAAATTCCATAAATGTTGAATAGAATAGGCGAAAGTACACAATCTTGTTGCAGTTATTTTCTAATGGTAAAACTCTTTGATGATTTGTTGATAGTAGGTATGAAGGCATTATTTGAATGGTATATACATATCTCGCTTTATGGTCTAAATACGTTCCAAAAAAGTTCACTGTAAAGCAAAAAGTTGTATGTAGAATCAATTATTTTGATACAAACTAAATAGTAGGTTGCTACAAGTAGAGCATCTTTTTAAGACTATAACAAAACATTATGAGTCGTAAATCAAAGAAGTACCTTAATTAAAAATGCAAAATGTCGTTTAAAAAGTGGCCATATAGCGAGGTGTATGTGTCTAGGGTGTTTGGGTACTGGAATTTCCATTAAAACCATCTATAGATGATTCCATTTAACTAAATATTTTTAAATTTTTAGGAACAAGCCGAGAAAGAGGAGTCGAAGATGAAATTGGTTATTTACATTGGTTGACTTGCTTCATTGGAAAGACTTAGTTTGTTGCTAGCATTACAAGCACATGAAAGGTGTTTAAATGAATTTAGGCACATGTTGGTTGAACATGGCAATAAAATGCAACAAACGTTCGATAACAGAGACTTGGACTAATTTAATAATAACTTTTGTGTTCTTTTTTGGATCAACCTTTAATTTAAAATATTAAGAGAAAATGAAATTCGCTCTCTACTTATTGCACCCTCTATAATATTGGGATGTGCATGTTTGGAACTATGCGAACCCCTTTCTCTATCTTTTCTTATGTTTAAGTACTTAATCTTTGAACAATACTTATTTGATTGAAATTTTTTACTAAAATTGTTAAATGTTTTATTATGATTGAAAAAGCATTTAAACAAATTAATTAATTCAAATCTTATATCAAAATTATTCATAACATAATCTCTTTCTTTATAATTATTTCAAATTCAAATTTGTTCATTGTTATTATATCATAAATGGGCAGCTATTAAATTTGGGCTTTATTCGTAGATTAAAACTACATTTTATATAATAAATTACATAAAACAAAACAAAATATTCTCTTGAAATAACTTATAAATAATTAATAAAAATAGATTGAAACAATTTGAACCTAAACAGAACACTTATCTAATGATTTTATACTTATAATTCTGCTTCATTAATAAAATCAAAAGATTGGTCAATGAAAAAGTGTTTATTTACAATAATATACATACTTATTGTTATACAATTAAAAAAACTATTTTAATAATTTGCTGTTTACCTTAAAACATAGCTTTCAAAGTAGTAAGTGGTATTTTTTACTACTTAAAGAACTAAAAGTAATATGTCTTTAATAAAAAAATCTTCTTGCAAACCCATGGTATATAAGTATAAACTACGAACTTTAAGTTGATTAGTTTAAATTCGTGTACAATCTATTATATTCTTAATTGATTACATTTAATAATTGAAGATAATCAATGTTTAACTACGTACAGTTATAAATTGTTATTCAAAAGTTTCTTACTTCATTTTTTGGCCTTAGATTTTAAAGGAATTGAAAAAACTACCATTATATTTATTTAAAATTAATATAATAATAGCTTACTCAGATGATATTCTATTAATAATTTGAAAAATATATCACATTTAAGACACAATACAAACAATAATTATTAATTAATACACTTAATGAAAACTATTGTTTTAGTATAAAAATTACCAAATGCATCCAAGTCAAATATTAAATTATTGTTAAAATAATCTGTTTCTTTACATTTTAATTATATAGGTACTAAAGTTAATTTGTTATGATACTTTTTTGTATATGCTTCAATTGCTTATAATAATTATTATTTCTAATTTGCTTATTGTTCTTAAATCACAAATTAGCAACTTTTAAGTTTGGGCTTTACTCATAGATTAAAACTACATTTTATAAAGTAAAATGTACAAAACAAAGAATTATTTTGAAATTTTTTTTTAAATAATAAAAATAGTTTACAATAATTTGAACGTAATAACAGAATACTTCTCAAATGATTTTACACCTGTAATTCTGTTTTAGTAATAAAATCAAAAGGTTTATTAGTGAACACTGTACATTTATAAAAATATATATACCTATTGTTTAGGAATTAAGAAAATAAATTTATTGGTTTGCCTTTTACCTTAAAACATATCTCTTAAATTATTAAGTTATATCTTTTTGTACTTGAAGAACTAAAGATGGTAATTGCTTTATTAAAGGATCCATTTGGAAATAGCTTGATCTATAAGTAAAACTTTCTTCTTCTTCTCTATTAACTAATATCTTATTTTACTCCAGCACATCTTTTCACCCCTTTCTCGATCTACCTTGTGATCTTCTACCCGGGGTAAAACCTAAAAACATTTATTTAAATTTATTTACAATTTACTATTATATATTTTTAATTGTCTACATTTAATAAATGAAGATAATTAATGTTTAGATATGTACAGGTAACAAATTCTGTTACTTCATATTGTAATTACACACTAAAGGTAATTATGATACTTTTTTGTACATGCTTCAATAGCTTAGAATAATAATAATTTCAAATTTGCTTATAGTTATTAAATTATAAATGGTCAAAAGCGGTAAGATAAGGTTAAGAAAATCGATCGAAGTGCCAAAAAAATATTTTTTAAACTTCGATGCGCCCCTCGAAAATTAAGCGTTTTTTTCGAAAAACCCAAAAAACTGTTTTTGTCTAAATTTAATGAGCTTTCGACTGGCGAAAACCGCGTGTCAACCGGAGTAGCCGTTTTGCCGGTTTTTCTAAAACAAGAGGTCGGAGTGCGTTTTTACACGAAATGCTTTTTTAGTGCTTTCGGAAAAAAATTAATTTTGGCGAAAATAATAAAGATATTTAAATGGGGTTTTCGTCGCTTTTGGGCCAATTTAATTCGGCCTTTGATCGTAATTGTTTTTTAATAAATGCCTTGTAAAAAAACCAACAAACCTGCTTTGAACAAGAGGCTCCTCGGGCCTCTTTCTTCGAGCTCCCGTTCCCTACCCCATTCACAATCCTCAAAAAATAGACTTAAACATGTGGTGTGACGTCAAAATAAATTATGTAAAACTTTCCTCGCTAAAGTAATCGAATAACACAGCGCTTCGAACATATCAGCTGCACCGGAACGTCTTCGGGCATTTTGATAGCTCTGTCTAGAACAACCTGTAATTTATTATATGTTAGACTAGAATTTTGTGAATGGCTTCGGCACTTAAAAATTTAAACTATAAATGAGAAATAAAAGGTCCCACAGCTTTGCATTAAATAAAAATTAATTTGAGCAGGCCAAAATGATCGGCGGACCTCTTTTGGTGGCGCAACGGGGTGAGTGTTACCGGCCTGCGGTCCTCCCCAGAACCCCCAATAATTAAATACTAACTAATTTTTGGGTAAAAACTGTTTTGGGAAACTTATGAAGTACAATCAAAACCCGAAAAATTTTTTTTCAAACTTGAATTTGGACTCTTCAATTTGATCGATGGGATTTTTTAATTTTGACACGCCCTTAAAAAATTAAACCTTTTTTCAAAAAATCCAAAAGAGTGCTTTTGCCCAAATTTAACGGGCTATCGACTAGCGAAAATCCCGTTTGAATCGCAGTAGCCGTTTTTTCGGTTTTTTTTAAATAAGAGGTTGGGGTGCGTTTTTACACAAAAATGGTTTTTTAGTCCTTTCAGAAAAACATTTAATTTTGTCTAAACTAATAAAGATATATAAATGCGGTGTTAACTGTATTAAATGGAAACTAAAGGAGTGTCTTTTGGGTTAATTTAGAAACGAAATCCCCAAAGACAATTTAATGGCAAGGTTCTCAAAAAGTGAGTTAACAAAATTTTTTATTTTAATTTTGGGGACTTGTTATGAATATTAGAGCGGTGTTTCAAAAAAGTAATAGTATTTATGTGAGACTAAATTGAGTCTCTATTCACTGGTAAAAAGCTCGTTTGGATCTGACTTTTTGTTTAAGTAAAATTTCATCTTCATTACCAGATCTCTGTTTGATAAAACGCCAATTAAATTTGAGACAATTTTTTTAAAATTATTTTTACTCCCGAAAATTTATTTCTAACGTTGGATGTAAATTAATTCTTTTTAGGATAATTTTTTTACATAGTTTATATGATCCAATATCTTGCTTTTATTATTTTTTTAAAATATTTAAGTGTTCGATTATACTTTGTCCTGACCTGATCGTAGAATCAGGGTTTACTGTAAAACGCCATCTAATTATATTTATTAGCGAAATTTAATTGTTTGTATAAAATAATCGAGGGTCTACTGTAGTTCGCAGAACTAAATATATTTTATTTTGTAAAGACGTTATTTAATTAGCATTATTTTTTGGTAAAATTTATTAATTTGTAACATTTTATAAAATTATCCGGGTTTACTGTAGTTTGCAAAATTGAGTATATTTCACTTGGTAATGATGTCATTTAACTAGCTTTATTTTTTTCCAAAAATTTATGGAGTTCTAACAGCTTTCAAAATTATTGGGGGTCTACTGTAGTACACAGAATTGAGTATCTTTCACTTGGTAATAATGTCATTTAACTAGCTTTATTTTTTTCCTGAATTTTATAGATTTCTAACAGTTTTCAAAATTATCGGGGGTCTACTGTAGTACGCAGAATTGAGTATATTTCACTTGGTAATGATGTCATTTAACTAGCTTGATTTTTTTTTAATTTTATGGATTTTTAACAGTTTTCAAAATTATTAGGGGTCTACTGTAGTACGCTGAATTAAGTATATTTCACTTGGTAATAATGTTATTTAACTAATTTTATTTTTTTTTAATTTTATGCTTTTTTAACAACTTCTAAAATTATCGGGGGTTTACTGTAGTACGCAGAATTGAGTATATTTTACTTGGTAATAATGTTATTTAACTAGTTTTATTTGTTTCCTGAATTTTATGGATTTCTAACAGCTTTCAAAATTATCGGGGGTCTACTGTAGTACGCTGAATTGAGTATATTTCACTTGGTAATAATGTTATTTAACTAGTTTTATTGATTTCCTAAATTTTATAGATTTCTAACAGCTTTCAAAATTATCGGGGTTTACTGTAGTACGCTGAATTGAATATATTTTACTTGGTAATAATGTTATTTAACTAGTTTTATTTTTTTCCTAAATTTTATGCATTTCTAACAGCTTTCAAAATTATCGGGGGTCTACTGTAGTACGCAGAATTGAGTATATTTCACTTGGTAATAATGTTATTTAACTAGTTTTATTTTTTCCTAAATTTTATGCATTTCTAACAGCTTTCAAAATTATCGGGGGTCTACTGTAGTACGCAGAATTGAGTATATTTCACTTGGTAATAATGTTATTTAACTAGTTTTATTTTTTTCTTGAATTTTATGCATTTCTAACAGCTTTCAAAATTATCGGGGGTCTACTGTAGTACGCAGAATTGAGTATATTTCACTTGGTAATAATGGTATTTAACTAGTTTTATTTTTTGCCTAAATTTTATGCATTTCTAACAGCTTTCAAAATTATCGGGGGTCTACTGTAGTACGCAGAATTGAGTATATTTCACTTGGTAATAATGTTATTTAACTAGTTTTATTTTTTTCCTGAATTTTATGGATTTCTAACAGCTTTCAAAATTATCGGGGGTCTACTGTAGTACGCTGAATTGAATATATTTCACTTGGTAATAATGTCATTTAACTAGTTTTATTGTTTTCCTAAATTTTATAGATTTCTAACAGCTTTCAAAATTATCGGGAGTTTACTGTAGTACGCTGAATTGAATATATTTTACTTGATAATGATGTGATTTAACTAGTTTTATTTTTTCCTAAATTTTATGGATTTTTAACAGCTTTCAAAATTATCGGGGGTCTACTGTAGTACGCTGAATTGAATATATTTTACTTGGTAATGATGTCATTTAACTAGTTTTATTTTTTCCTGAATTTTATGATTTCTAACAGCTTTCAAAATTATCGGGGGTCTACTGTAGTACGCTGAATTGAATATATTTTACTTGGTAATAATGTCATTTAACTAGCTTTATTTTTTCCTAAATTTTATGGATTTTTAACAGCTTTCAAAATTATCGGGGGTCTACTGTAGTACGCAAAATTGAGTATATTTCACTTGGTAATCATGTCATTTAACTAGCTTTATTTTTTTCTTAAATTTTATGGATTTCTAACAGCTTTCAAAATTATCGGGGTTTACTGTAGTACGCAAAATTGAGTATATTTCACTTGGTAATCATGTCATTTAACTAGCTTTATTTTTTTCTTAAATTTTATGGATTTCTAACAGCTTTTAAAATTATCGGGGGTCTACTGTAATGTACAATATGTAATACTGTTTGTTGTCGAAGAATGTTAAAATTTTTTTTAAAAATCAAAAATGTGTGTCGGGGGATTTCTCCATCCTATATATAGGCTTCCACGGTGAACTTATATTATCCTGGGCTGGATAGTATTAGTGCAGCATGAGAAGCCTAACATAACTGATCAGATGTAGTCATTGGCATGTCCGTCAGGGAGGAATACGCACTCAAGCACTGACGGACTAGCAGCATTCCTGCTGCCTCAATGATAACACCTTCTCAGGTATTATAGGATATCGACCGGAGCCGACACACTTAAACATATAGAAAGTGAAATGTGTATATATAGCGAGTCAAGTTTTGTTGCCGATAATGGCTTACAAAAACTTTGTCACATTCTAATTCACCCAATATCAAAGGTACATAATTTTTCTTTGCACGCAAAAATCAAGCATGGTAATTAAAACATAATTGTAGAGTAACTTTTATTTATTTTGTTTAAATAAAAAGTTATTGCAATTTCAAAATCGCAAATTATTAGCAGGAGCAGAAAATATTTTTTCTCTTCTATATTTGAGCGAGCCCGTGTTCGCAACAAGTACACAACGACTATTTTACCGCCCAGGAAGCAATAAATTATTTTTGCGATCGACGTTAACGCAATTTAAAAAATAATTAACAACAATTAAAACGACGTTCATTCAAAATAATTCTAAAACAATTATAACTCAAAAACTACGTGTTCAACGTAAACTATTTTTTATGAGCGCATCTTACACGTTATTTTCGAAATTTTTTTTTAATTTAAAGACCTTCGGTCCAAAAAAAAGAAACCTAGCAGCTCTTAAATTGCAATAAAAGCGCTTTAAGTTAAAGGAAAAAAAATTGTGCAATTATTGGGCAATTTTACTAAACACAACTTGTGTAGAAAGCCCTAGCCCCTATGATTTTAAATTTAGTTTTTCAAAATACCCCTACAACTAATTAAGGGTGGCGATCAACGTGTTTCGTCCTATGTATTTTAAATGTAAATTCTGTATCGGTAGCACCGCCGTATTTTTGAAGATAAAACATTGAACTTTTTTTTGGAGCTAGCGATCATCCGTCTTTAAAAAAATGTGATTTGGGATTTTTGATAAGTTGATGGGTTTTTCGCAAAAAAATAAGAAGGCGCGAAACAACATAGACTTCTAATTCTTTATGTGCATTGGAAAATAGGGGTAAAAATAAAAAAATACAAATATATAAATATTAAATACATAAATATAAATAAAAATATAAATAAAAATAAAGATTTTTGAAGTTATACTTCTTTTTGGCGCGATGAGAGTAAAATTGTAGTCAGCGACCTGACATACTTGGTAATTTTTAAATTTAAATCTAAATTCAAATTCAAATTCAAATTTCGCCCTTTCGAATAAAAAAAAAATTAAATTTAGTTTAGTAAATGCCTATTTTACGTTTGAAAAACATATTTAGTATAGCAATGAGTGGGAGCGAACGAAAAGATACGACAATCTCGTAGGTGCAAGCGAGAGGGAACGACTTAAGTTAATTAACTAATTTTTTGTCTAATTTCTCGGTCTAAATTATTCGCAAGGCGTACGCAACGGCTATTTCACCGCGAAACAGGCGATATATTTTTTTTGGCGATTGATGGTAACGAAATTAAACAATAATTAACAACAATTGAAACAACGTTTATTCAAAATCATTATAACTCAAAAACGGCGTGTTCAACTTAAACGATTTTTTAAGAGCGCATCGTACACGTTATTTTCGAATTTTTTTTTTAGTTTAAAGACCTACGTTTTAATAAAAAACTACTTAGCAGCCCCTAAATGGCAATAAAAGCGCTTTAAGTTAAAGGAAAAAAAATGGGCGCTTATTGGGCTATTTTACTAAACACAACTTGTGTAGAAAGCCCTAGCGCCTATGATTTTAAATTTAGTTTTTCAAAATACCTCTACAGCTAATTAAGGGTGGTGATCAACGAGTTTCGTCCTATGTATTTTAAATGTAAATTCCGTTTCGGATGCACCGCGGTATTAATTCACAAAGGCTAGCTTACTATTAAACAAATCCTGGTGGTGAATTATAATGTTATATCGATGGAGAAACTACCCTTATCAATCACATATAAAATACACATGTAATTCTTAAATGTCTATTTGATACATATCAAAAATTGTCTTAGGTCTTTATAACAATAACAAATTAATTCACAAAGGTTAGCTTACTATTAAACAAATCCTGGTGGTAAATTATAATGTTATATCGATGGAGAAACTACCCTTATCAATCACATGTAACATACACATGTAATTCTTAAATTTCTATTTGATAAATATGAAAAATTGTCTCAGGTCTTTATAGCAATAACAAATTTATTCACAGGGATTAGCTTACTATTAAACATACCCTTGTTGTGAATTACATAGTTACAATTGCAATGAATCAACCACTAAATATTACATACAAAATTAAATCATAATTATTGCAATTCTAAGTGAATTCATTTATAAAATTTTGTTAAACGTTGAAAATATTAATAAACTATTACACAAGATTATCTTTAATAAAAAGATTCAAGTTTTAATTATTATTTACATAAAACGTTTAATATTTTGGCAACAATTAACACTTTAAAATAATCATTGAACCTTTTATTATATTTGTTTTAGTTCCAAGTGTGCATTTAGACAGCAAACTTATATATTCATTACGCCTTTATTAATAACTGTACAATAACGACGTTTGAAAATAGGAATAGATCGTTCGTTTAGCTAATATTTATATCTAAAGTGTTATAATATTTGCAAGAATTAAAGTATCATAAAATACAAAGAGAAATTAATTGGAATTTTAATGCGCTCCTGAATTGTCGCGCCTCTCAGTACTTTCGATGTGCACGTTTGGAACTATTTCAACTTTGCATTCTATTTATTTATTAATTCCTAACTAATTATGTTTGTATTTTGCAAATATACTTCATTATAAGGAAATTACCATATTGAAGATAAGGCAATTAAATAACAAATTAATTCACTAGGGTTAGCTTACTGTTAAACAAATCCTGGTGGTGAATTATAATGTTATATCGATGGAGAAACTACCCTTATCAATCACATATAAAATACACATGTAATTTTTAAATTTCTATTTGATACATATCAAAAATTGTATTAGGTCTTTATAACAATAACAAATTAATTCACAAATGTTAGCTTACTATTAAACAAATTCTGGTGGTAAATTATAATGTTATAGCGATGGAGAAACTACCCTTATCAATCACATATAAAATACAAATGTAATTCTTAAATTTCTATTTGATAAATATCAAAAATTGTCTTAAGTCTTTATAACAATAACAAATTGATTCACAATGGTTAGCTTACTATTAAACAAATCCTGGTGGTAAATTATAATGTTATATCGATGGAGAAACTACCCTTATCAATCACATATAAAATACACATGTAATTCTTAAATTTCTATTTGATACATATCAAAAATTGTCTTAGGTCTTTATAACAATAACAAATTAATTCACAAAGGTTAGTTTACTATTACACAAATCCTGGTGGTAAATTATAATGTTATATCGATGGAAAAACTACCCTTATCAATCACATATAAAATACACATGTAATTTTTAAATTTCTATTTGATACATATCAAAAATTGTCTTACGTCTTTATAACACAACAAATTAATTCACAAAGTTTAGCTTACTTGGAAGCAAATTCTGGTGGTGAATTATAATGTTATATCGATAAAGAAACTACCCTTATCAATCACATATAAAATACACATGTAATTCTTAAATTTCTATTTCATACATATCAAAAATTGTCTTAGGTCTTTATAACAATTACAAATTAATTCACATAGGTTAGCTTACTATTAAACAAATCCCGGTTGTAAATTATAACGTTATATCAATGGAAAAACTACCCTTATCAATCCTATATAAAATACACATGTAATTTTTAAATTTCTATTTGATACATATCAAAAATTGTCTTACGTCTTTATAACAATAACAAATTAATTCACAATGGTTAGCTTACTATTAAACAAATCCTGGTGGTAAATTATAATGTTATATTGATGGAGAAACTACCCTTATCAATCACATATAAAATACACATGTAAATCTTAAATTTCTATTTGATACATATCAAAAATTGTCTTACCCCCAACACTTTCGGTGTGCAGGTTCGTAACTATTTCAGCTTTGCATTCTATTTATATATTTATTCCTAACTTTATTTGAAGTTATCGATGGAGACCTTTTAGGAATTATGCTGCATTATTAATATAGAAATTGCAATTTTATTTTGCATATCTTCATATAAATTCTTGAGTTCCATATGTATCTTTTTTGCATGTAATGTATGCAAGTGATCTTCCCCATTTGTTCCGTTGTACATACTGTACAAATAATCCAATACATAAAGTTGTACAAGTTATAATAAGTAGAAGACTGCTCCAAATCCATCCTATAAATTTATTATAAGTAAACTTGTATTAACCTTATTGAATACATTTACACCGATCATCGGTACAATGTTCCAAACACTACAAACTCCACTTCTAAAGATTAAATTGTAAAATAATCTCAGTCAGCATGTTTTGGACGTCTAAAAGCTATAACAACCATGTCCATAGTAGTTTCCTCAAAAACGACCAAATTTTAACCCCCGAGTAACCATCATTTGATTCTAGCTTTAATTCCTAAGTTGCTGGAAACTAAAGGCTTGCATTTTAGTTAAACCACACTTATTTATACCATTTTATATAATTTATTCTTCTCATAAATTCTTAATTGTAACACTCTAAAATAGGACAAAAAGGTTAGGTTTTTGTTTGATTTCTAATTGGCCATTGTGTTGTGCGTGACGTCATCGGCGGCCATCGATGTGCAGACGACCTTGCCGTTATGAATGAAAAATAGTAAACTGACCTGCGCAACATTCCTTTCGTAGTAAAACCGCGTGGCTTCATTTCGAGTGTTACCTTAAAACAGAATCCGATATTAATTATTTTTTTCCAAACTAATTTTAGCGGCGATATAAGTAAAGTTTATTTAAAGTAATCGTTTCTTAATATATGTTAATATAAAACATCCCTTGTGTTCGATATTAATAAAGCTGTACTTGAAAATGATTGAAATTAATTCGTTTACTTTGTAATTAAGCGAAATAGCTGTGCTTAGTTTTTAAATTAACACTTCAGTGCACATTTTCTCGTCACCGAACGTGTTTGCAAATGATTTGTTGTTTATTTGTTAGCATCTTGTACACATATAATTGATAATAAGCAGAGCTCACCTCTGTGGCCTTATGATAAGATATGGGGGTTACGCATTGCTTACCTAAGGCCTTTGTGCAACGAAACTTTAGTCATTTAAGTGTTCGGTATGAAGACAAATAGTATTGAGTAAGCTGGTCGTCGGATAATTTTTAAAATGCTTAATCCTTTATCGTTCGTAAAGTATAAATTAATAGTTGAATTCAAATAAAGTGAGAACAAATACTTTCGTAATACTCTGTATTATGTTTTTCCTTTACAAAATAAATCGATAATTTTATTTAAAATAATCGAGGCTCTTTTAGGTAGCCTTATCGCTTTTGATATCGGGCAGCTTGGCTTTGGGGGTCTACGGATATGACTTACTTACATCCGCACTTACATAAAACTTTCGATTTCTGAATTATTTTGCAATATACAACGAAGTCGTACGGTTGTGTCTTACTTATTATTATAAATGAGTGCGTCTAATTTTCATTACAATCCTTCATTTAAGGTAAATAGTATTTCTAACGATTTCTTTTAAAATTCGAACATTTCGTAAAAGATTTCGGTTAATAATTATTTCTTTATTTTACAGAGAGGAATTTAAATGCAGCGGGATCATGCAATTACACCACACCACCTTCAACCTTCTTTAGATGGAAAAATTTGGAGATGGCCAACCCACCAAAGGGATGGTCATTTGGAAACGATGTGAGTATGAAGGTCGTATTTTTTTTCTTAGTGGGTGGCCTTTATTAAATTAAAGGGTTGTTAGTTGCTATAGTTGGTGGTTAATTTAAATAGCTTGTTCGCTTTATTAAATTCTAGAAAACGCCGATTGTTTTTTAATTACTTTCATAACTTTAAACCCAAATTTTTAGTGCTTTAGTATTTTTTAAAAATATTTCATTAATATTTGAAAAACAAATATAAATGTACACATGGAATTAATCAGATTTTAACTTAATTATCCTTTTAGTAGGAGGTACTAAATTCTTTAAGAATGCTTTAATCCGTGGCGTAGCTAGGTAACCAAGACCTTCGGGTCAAAAAAGCATTTGGGGCCCCATCAAAATTGCGTGGATTTTATCAGGAGTTGGTCTGGATTTTCTGGGCAGGGGCCGAGGGGCTTTCTGGGCTTTGGGCTCCGGTGCACGGCAACGCCTAGCCCTCCGATAGATACGCCACTGGCTCCAATTATTTAACCGCCAGATTAGTTTCAGATCTTTTGTGCATTTTATTAATTCTATTTTCTTATGTGTTTAGGAGAAACCGCACCGGCAATAGTTCGAAGGCAATTCCCGGCGAGCGAAGCAGAGGTATCGGCCAAAGACACCACTGCTGTGCTCCGACTTCTTTCGGTCGGCTCGATGGACGATGTTTTTCAGCTCTTTATGGAAATCAAAAGTAGGTCCCAGCTACTTGGGTTTGTTAATATCTTTTTTTTGTGATTGTTTTTACGAAATTTTGGTGGTTTTGAGTTAGACCGGATTCCAACGGTCTAATACGTTTGAAAAAGTTATTACGTTTTAAAAGTTTGATTTTAAAGCGAAATTAAATTTTTCAAAATGAGCGAATTTTTGTTTTTAGAAGTGTAGCAGAGAAAAATAACTCCGATTATAGTTACTAGGGGTACATAGGAATATGCCCCTGCAATATAAAACAAATCTATATTTTTCATTTTTTGCCAAAAAAACATGGATTAAGTAGCGCTCTCATTTTCGATGCAATCATTACAAGCGAGACGGCTTCGGAATTCTGAGACTTTTCTACATAAGATACATGTAAAATAAGTATAGGGCGCAATGTTAATTTTTCGAGTAATTAATAATTGCAAATTTTGGTTCATTTTTATGCATAAAATTTTACGTTAAAAAAATTGTAGCGCCGTTATTTACCGACCAACATTTAAAAATTATACAGATTTGAATTAAGCAGCCTTTTTGACTTCAGATAGGCCTAAGAAACCATAGGCGGGCTATTTCAAAGCTTTGAGAAAAACGTTTTTCTCCGAGAAAAAATATTGCAAGGGGATGTTCCTACGCACCCCTAGCAACTATAGGCGGTGTCATTTCCTGGCGCTGTAAAATTTCTGATTCATTATGTTATGCATTCGTTTGGCAAATTTTATCACATTTTCTTCGGGCGGGAGTGTTCAAGTAAACAACTTTCTATTAAAATAAAGAGTTTCGATCAAAATTGCCATAATTTTGATTGTAACTCTAGTTGTGGCTCTAATTAACAAATATTAATTGATTGATATTTGTCCATTAATGCTACAACTACTCTTGGGCAAATTGAGTAATGTTTTTGGGCGTCTTTCAGCAGTGCTATGAAGACTTCCGAACTTCCGCGATTTCGCTTTGTTTCGTAGTTCTATAACCGAGTGTTTGCCCTCCCAGTCAAAGTGGTGGTCCCTTTAATTCAAAAAAATCGGTCGAGTGCGTTTTAAAAAGTGCTTTTCGGGCCGCGTTCGCGGAGTGAAAGCTGCCCTGGAGAGGAGGCCCGTGGAGGACCCTAACCAGAGTCGGCCCAAAACCCTCTGGTGCCAAAACACCTTTAACTGGGACATCAGGTAGGTCCGTCCAGCGTTGGGGATCATTGAAGAGGACCAAGGAGCCAATTTCGGTGAGTACATTTTGACAATTTTCCATTGCAGGCGGTGAAACTGGATGGTGGACTCTTAATTTGTTTTTTATCAAGTTAGGGGTTGACACACTTCTATTGCCGTTTTGGGTGGGCCGGATTTACTGCGTTTTTAGCGTTTCAAATGTCCTTCAGACACTTGGGTAATTCGCAATTAAATATTAATTGAGCAACTCAAACCTTTGTGACTTCATTAAAATTTTGCATTGTTTTTCAATTTAATTATTTTTTTTTAATAGTTGGAAGGTTTGCTCGTTGATTTTTGCCTTTTTTTTATTTTGGTAGTAAGACTCCACCTCTACAGTTTATTTGTTCAACTTTATTGCCGTATAATTTATTTTTTTAATGCACAATTTTTGATAGCACCTTTTAAATAATTTAAATGTTTAATATTTAAAAAATTTTTAATAAAATATTTCAAAATTGTTTTAGTTTCAATTATAAAAAAAATTTTAATAAATATTTTTATTTAATGGTAAAATTGTTTAATTTGCTTTTAATTTCTAAAGTTTGGCATTTGAGATTTTGACGGAACTTAAATCAGAATGTTGAATTATAAAAATCCTTTCAAAAATTTCTCAAATTAAGGTTTCGAGCTTTAAATTTTAATAAAATATTTAACACGTATTTAATGGCAAAATTGTTTAATTGATTTTAGAATTATTTTAGTTTAATATTATTTTGACAGCTTTCAAATGAATTATCCAAATAAATTTATTTTTTGTAATTTTAATAAAATTCATAAGTTTAATTTTTTTTAAATTTAAAATAGAAAATTTTTTACAACTTAATCAAATAGTCTGAATTAAAAAAAAAATTGTTCAAAAATTAATATTGAATTTTTTAATTTTATTAATGCAAAATTTTATTTGATTTAGAAATTATTTTCAAAGTATTTTCATTTGAGATTTTTGACTTAATCAGAATAGTCTGAATTATAAAAAATGTTCAAAAATTTTTATTAAGAGGTATCGTCCCAAATTTTAATAAAATTGTTTTTGTTTAATTTTCTAAAAAGTTAAATTAATTTTTTCATTGTTAATAGTTAAAATTATAAAAAAATAAAAATTTCAAAAATTTTCAAAATTGAAATTTTTTTTTAAAAAATTTTTTTTTAATTTTAAATTTTTTTTATTTTATTAAAATTTAAATTTTTTTCGGGAAAATTTTTTCAAAATTAAAAAAAAAAAAAAAAAAATTTTTTTGGTACATTTAAAAAAAAATAAAAAATTTTTAACAAAAAATAATAAACTTTTAAAAAAAAATTTTCCCAATTTTTTTTTTCTATTTTTATTTTTTATAAAGGGATTTTTTTTTTAAAAAAAAATTTAAATTAATGTTAAAAAAAAAATTTTAATTTTTTTTTAAAAAAAATTTTTAAAATATTTAATTTTTTTTTTGTTTTAAAAAAATTATATTTTTTTTAAAATTTTTTTTTGTAAATTTTAAATTTTTAACAAATTTTAATGAAAAAAAAAAAAAATTTAAAACTTATAAATTTTAAAACAATTTTTTTTAAATTAAAATTTTTAGGTTTTTTTAAAAAATTTTTTTTTAAAAATTTTAATTCGAATTTTTATTTAGCGTTTTCTTTCTAAAAAATTTTTTGGAAAATGGGGGGTCATTAAACAAATTTTTTTGAATTTTTTAAAAATTGCGTTTTGTTTTTTCTTTTAAAAGTTATTTTGGAAAAAAAATTTTTCAAATCTTTTTTTAAAATTTTAAAAAAAAAAGTTATTTAGTTTTAAATTTTTTAAAATTTTTTTTAGTTTTTTTAAAAATAAAATAAATTTTTTCTTTTAGTGTGTTTTTTCCCAAAAATTAAAGTTTTATTTTTTTTCAATAAAATTTTTTTAAACAAAAATTAAAATTTAAATTTTTTAAAAAAATTTATTGTTTAATTTGTTACAAAATTTTAAAATTTTGGACTTTTAAAAAAACAAAAAATATTGCATTTCGTTAAAAAAAGTAAAATTTTTTTCCCTTTTAAATTAAAAAAAAAAAACCTTTTTAAAAATTTTAAATTTAAAAAAAATTTTTAAAAATTTATTTGAAAATTTAAAAATAATTTTTTTTTAAAAATTTTTTAAAAAATAAATTGAAAAAAAAATTTAAAAAAATATTTTAATAGTAAAATTTTACCTTTTAAAAATTTTTTTTAAATTTTTTTGGAAAAAAATTGAAAATTTTCTAAAAAGAAATTTTTTATTTAATTTGAAAAATATTAATTAATTTTTTTTTTAAAAATAAAAAATTTAAATTTAAAAATTTTGGTTTTTTTAAAAAAAATGATAATTTGCTTAACAATTATTTTTTTTTTTTGGCCCAAAAAAAAATTTTTTTTTAAAAAACTAAAAAAAAAAATTTTATTTTTAAAAAAAATTAAAAAAAATTTTTCGAAAAAATTTTTTTTTTAAATTTAATTTTTTTAAATAAAAAAAAAATTTTATTTTTTTTAAAAGTTTTTTTTTTTTTTTAAATTTTTAAAATTTTTAAAAATTTAAAAATTTTTTATTTAAAAAAATAAGTTTTTAATTTTTTTTAAAAAAACAAAATTTTAAAAATTTAAAAAAATAAAAAGAAAAATTTTAAAAAATTAAAAAAAATTTATTTTTCAAAAAAATTTTAATTTAAAAAAATTTTTTAAAAAAAATATGAAGAATTTTTGAACTTTAAAAATTTATTTTAATATTTTTAAAATATTAAAATATTAATATTTTTAATTTTTAAAAAATTTTTAACACAATTTGATTTTTAATCAATTAAATTTATTATTTTAATGTTAAATGTTTTTTAAATTTTAAAATTTGAAAAAAAAAACAATGCAGTTTATATTAAAAACAAATTTTTAGTTAAAAAATCTTAAAAATTTTAAAATTAAATAATATTTTCTTAAAATTTCAATAAATATTAAAATATAAAATTTTACAATCATTTATAAAATATAAAACGTGCTTTTTCATAAGAAAAAATTAAATGTATAAATCTTTTTTTAAAATTAATTGTTATTAATTTATTTTGAAAACTAAATTTTAATATTTTTTATAAAATTCCAAAAATTTATAATCTTTAAAAAATTTTTAATAATCATTAAAATTTACTTAATATAAAGAAACTGTTCAAAAAATTCCTTTTTAAATAAAATAAATAAAAAATTAAAAATTTTGGTTGATAAAATGCTAATTTTAGCAAGGTGAACACACTTCATTTTAATCAATGTTTTATCAAAGTTCGATTTAAAAACATATTACAATAAATTAAATAATACAAAATGGTTGTTGAAATAAAGAGAACATAAAAATTATAAAATTAACCATGAATACTTTAAATTTTGAATAACTTTTTATAGGGTAGTAATATAAAAATCATAAGAACCTTTTTAGAGGAATTCTCTATAAAATATATATATTAATGCCGTTTATTGTTTTGTCTTAAAAAAAATAAATGCATAAAGTCGAAATTACAGGTTTTAAATAAAATATGTTTGTTTTAAAACTTTAAAATTCAAACTAAATTTTTGGGATGGATATTTTTTTTGAAAAAAACCAAAAATTTAAGCAGCAGAAAAAAAATAATTTAAAATAACTACTTAATAAATTATAAAAATCTATTTACAACTTTTGTAAATATTATATGCTAAATTATTTTTTGTCCCTTCATTATAATGATTCGACTGTATACTTATATTCATTGATTACTTTTTTAAATGGAATAATAATTGCTAATCATTTTTATTCAAATTTTTTCAATAGATTTAATTTAAGTAAAATCATTGTTACAATGTAAATTATAAAAATTCTAATTAATGTTATTCTGTCATTTCTGGCGCTTCTCTAAAATAAAAATTTTGGATAAACTAATAAATAAAAAACCCTTGATTAAAAAATCGTAGCGCTCTTATTTTCGATCCAGTCATTACAAACGACACGGATTTGGAATCCTGAGGCGTTTTAATAAAAAAACTATAAAATTAAATTTTTAAATAATTTTTAAAAAATTTAATTTTTATTTAAAGTTTTTGGAATACTTAAAAATACAAAAAATTTTTAATTTTAAAATTTTTAAATTTTATATAATTTTATAAGGTTTTTTTTAAAAAAAAAATAATTTTTATAAAAATTAATTTTTTAAAATATTTAATAAAAAAAATTTTTAATTTTTAAATTTATTAAAAAAAAGTAAATAAAAAAATTCTTTTTTATTTTAAAAGATTTTTGCTCATTTTGGTGAATTTTGAACTTAAAAATTGTACGACCGTTATTTGTGGACGGATCTTTAAAAACTATTCAGATTCCGATTTGGCAGCCGTTTTAGCTTCGGATAGGCCCAAGAAACATAGGCGTGCTATTCCAGAGCTTTGGGAAAACGTTTTGAAAAATCAAAATCGATGGGTTTTAACCCATGTTTTTTGGGAAAAATGAAAAAATAGAATTGCTTTATATTGCACGGGACGTTCCTACGTACCCCCGTAACTATAACCGGTGTCATTTCCCGCGCTTCCCTCTAAAATAAAATTTTGATACAAACTAAATAAATAATAAAACGGACGCCTTGATTTACAAAAAATCGTAGCGCCTTATTTTCGATCCAATCATTACAAACGACACGGATTCGAATCCTGAGGCGTTTTACATAAGATACATGTAAAATATGTATAGGGTGCGACGTTAATTTTTCGATTATTAAAATTGCGATTTTTGCGCTCATTTTGAGCCAATTTTGAACTTTAAAAAATTGTAGCGCCGTTATTTGTGGACGGATCTTTAAAACTATTCAGATTCCGATTTGGCAGCCGTTTTAGCTTCGGATAGGCCCAAGAAACCATAGGCGTGCTATTCCAGAGCTTTGGGAAAACGTTTTGAAAATCAAAATCGATGGGTTTTAACCCATGTTTTTGGGAAAAATGAAAAATAGAATTGCTTTATATTGCACGGGGACGTTCCTACGTACCCCCGTAACTATAACCGGTGTCATTTCCCGCGCTTCCTCTAAAATAAATTTTTGATACAAACTAAATAAATAATAAAACGGACGCCTTGATTTACAAAAAAAATCGTAGCGCCCTTATTTTCGATCCAATCATTACAAACGACACGGATTCGGAATCCTGAGGCGTTTTTACATAAGATACATGTAAAATATGTATAGGGTGCGACGTTAATTTTTCGATTATTAAAAATTGCGATTTTTTGCGCTCATTTTGAGCCAATTTTGAACTTTAAAAATTGTAGCGCCGTTATTTGTGGACGGATCTTTAAAAACTATTCAGATTCCGATTTGGCAGCCGTTTTAGCTTCGGATAGGCCCAAGAAATCATAGGCGTGCTATTCCAGAGCTTTGGGAAAACGTTTTGAAAAATCAAAATCGATGGGTTTTAACCCATGTTTTTTTGGGAAAAAATGAAAAAAATAGAATTGCTTTATATTGCACGGGGACGTTCCTACGTACCCCCCGTAACTATAACCGGTGTCATTTCCCCGCGCTTCCCCTCTAAAATAAATTTTTGATACAAACTAAATAAATAATAAAACGGACGCCTTGATTTACAAAAAATCGTAGCGCCCTTATTTTCGATCCAATCATTACAAACGACACGGATTCGGAATCCTGAGGCGTTTTTACATAAGATACATGTAAAATATGTATAGGGTGCGACGTTAATTTTTCGATTATTAAAAAATTTCGATTTTTGCGCTCATTTTGAGCCAATTTTGAACTTTAAAAAATTGTAGCGCCGTTATTTGTGGACGGATCTTTAAAACTATTCAGATTCCGATTTGGCAGCCGTTTTAGCTTCGGATAGGCCCAAGAAATCATAGGCGTGCTATTCCAGAGCTTTGGGAAAACGTTTTGAAAAATCAAAATCGATGGGTTTTAACCCATGTTTTTGGGAAAAATGAAAAAATAGAATTGCTTTATATTGCACGGGGACGTTCCTACGTACCCCCGTAACTATAACCGGTGTCATTTCCCGCGCTTCCTCTAAAATAAATTTTTGATACAAACTAAATAAATAATAAAACGGACGCCTTGATTTACAAAAAATCGTAGCGCCCTTATTTTCGATCCAATCATTACAAACGACACGGATTCGGAATCCTGAGGCTTTTTACATAAGATACATGTAAAATATGTATAGGGTGCGACGTTAATTTTTCGATTATTAAAATTGCGATTTTTGCGCTCATTTTGAGCCAATTTTGAACTTTAAAAAATTGTAGCGCCGTTATTTGTGGACGGACCTTTAAAACTATTCAGATTCCGATTTGGCAGCCGTTTTAGCTTCGGATAGGCCCAAGAAATCATAGGCGTGCTATTCCAGAGCTTTGGGAAAACGTTTTGAAAAATCAAAATCGATGGGTTTTAACCCATGTTTTTTTGGGAAAAAATGAAAAAAATAGAATTGCTTTATATTGCACGGGGACGTTCCTACGTACCCCCCGTAACTATAACCGGTGTCATTTCCCCGCGCTTCTCCTCTAAAATAAAAATTTTTGATACAAACTAAATAAATAATAAAACGGACGCCTTGATTTACAAAAAAAATCGTAGCGCCCTTATTTTCGATCCAATCATTACAAACGACACGGATTCGGAATCCTGAGGCGTTTTTACATAAGATACATGTAAAATATGTATAGGGTGCGACGTTAATTTTTCGATTATTAAAAATTGCGATTTTTTGCGCTCATTTTGAGCCAATTTTGAACTTTAAAAAAATTGTAGCGCCGTTATTTGTGGACGGACCTTTAAAAACTATTCAGATTCCGATTTGGCAGCCGTTTTAGCTTCGGATAGGCCCAAGAAATCATAGGCGTGCTATTCCAGAGCTTTGGGAAAACGTTTTGAAAAATCAAAATCGATGGGTTTTAACCCATGTTTTTTTGGGAAAAAATGAAAAAAATAGAATTGCTTTATATTGCACGGGGACGTTCCTACGTACCCCCCGTAACTATAACCGGTGTCATTTCCCCGCGCTTCCCCTCTAAAATAATTTTTTTGATACAAACTAAATAAATAATAAAACGGACGCCTTGATTTACAAAAAAAATCGTAGCGCCCTTATTTTCGATCCAATCATTACAAACGACACGGATTCGGAATCCTGAGGCGTTTTTACATAAGATACATGTAAAATATGTATAGGGTGCGACGTTAATTTTTCGATTATTAAAAATTGCGATTTTTTGCGCTCATTTTGAGCCAATTTTGAACTTTAAAAAAATTGTAGCGCCGTTATTTGTGGACGGACCTTTAAAAACTATTCAGATTCCGATTTGGCAGCCGTTTTAGCTTCGGATAGGCCCAAGAAATCATAGGCGTGCTATTCCAGAGCTTTGGGAAAACGTTTTGAAAAATCAAAATCGATGGGTTTTAACCCATGTTTTTTTGGGAAAAAATGAAAAAAATAGAATTGCTTTATATTGCACGGGGACGTTCCTACGTACCCCCCGTAACTATAACCGGTGTCATTTCCCCGCGCTTCCCCTCTAAAATAAATTTTTTTGATACAAACTAAATAAATAATAAAACGGACGCCTTGATTTACAAAAAAAATCGTAGCGCCCTTATTTTCGATCCAATCATTACAAACGACACGGATTCGGAATCCTGAGGCGTTTTTACATAAGATACATGTAAAATATGTATAGGGTGCGACGTTAATTTTTCGATTATTAAAATTGCGATTTTTGCGCTCATTTTGAGCCAATTTTGAACTTTAAAAAATTGTAGCGCCGTTATTTGTGGACGGACCTTTAAAACTATTCAGATTCCGATTTGGCAGCCGTTTTAGCTTCGGATAGGCCCAAGAAATCATAGGCGTGCTATTCCAGAGCTTTGGGAAAACGTTTTGAAAAATCAAAATCGATGGGTTTTAACCCATGTTTTTGGGAAAAATGAAAAAATAGAATTGCTTTATATTGCACGGGGACGTTCCTACGTACCCCCGTAACTATAACCGGTGTCATTTCCCGCGCTTCCCTCTAAAATAAATTTTTGATACAAACTAAATAAATAATAAAACGGACGCCTTGATTTACAAAAAATCGTAGCGCCCTTATTTTCGATCCAATCATTACAAACGACACGGATTCGGAATCCTGAGGCGTTTTTACATAAGATACATGTAAAATATGTATAGGGTGCGACGTTAATTTTTCGATTATTAAAATTGCGATTTTTGCGCTCATTTTGAGCCAATTTTGAACTTTAAAAAATTGTAGCGCCGTTATTTGTGGACGGATCTTTAAAACTATTCAGATTCCGATTTGGCAGCCGTTTTAGCTTCGGATAGGCCCAAGAAATCATAGGCGTGCTATTCCAGAGCTTTGGGAAAACGTTTTGAAAAATCAAAATCGATGGGTTTTAACCCATGTTTTTGGGAAAAATGAAAAAATAGAATTGCTTTATATTGCACGGGGACGTTCCTACGTACCCCCGTAACTATAACCGGTGTCATTTCCCGAAATTTTTTTTTAAAAAAACAAAAATGTGTGTCGGGGATTTCTCCATCCTTTTATAGGCTTCCACGGTGAACTTATATTATCCTGGGCTGGATAGTATTAGTGCAGCATGAGAAGCCTAACATAACTGATCAGATGTAGTCATTGGCATGTCCGTCAGGGAGGAATACGCACTCAAGCACTGACGGACTAGCAGCATTCCTGCTGCCTCAATGATAACACCTTCTCAGGTATTATAGGATATCGACCGGAGCCGACACACTTAATATATAAAGTGAAATGTATATATAGCGATCAAGTTTTGTGCCGATCATGGCTTACAAAACTTTGTCACATTCTAATTCACCCAATATCAAAGTAATAATTTTCTTTGCACACAAAAATCAAGCATGGTAATCAAAACATAATGTAGAGTAACTTTTCTTTATTTTGTTTAAATAAAAAGTTATTGCAATTTTAAAATCGCAAAATTATTAGCAGAAGCCGAAATTTTTTTTTTTCTTCTATATTTGAGCGAGTCCGCGTTCGCAACAGGTACACAACGCCTATTTTACTGCCCAGGAAGCGATATATTATTTTTGCGATCGACGTTACGCAATTTAAAAATAATTAACAACAATTAAAACGACGTTCATTCAAAATATTCTAAAACCATTATAACTCAAAAACTACGTGTTCAACGTTACTTTTTTATGAGCTAGTACACGTTATTTTCGAAATTTTTTTTTAAATTTAAAATTTTTTGGTTTTAAAGAAAGAAAATAGCAGCTCTAAATTGGGCAAGAAAAGCGTTTTAAAGTTAAAGGAAAAAAAAAGTCAAGTATTCGGCAATTTTACTAAACACAACTTGTGTAGAAATCCCTAGCTTCGATCATTTTAAATTTAGTTTTTTAAAATAGCCCTAGAACTAATTAATGGTGCCGATCAACGAGTTTCGTCCTATGTATTTTCAATGTAAATTCTGTATCGGTCGCACCGCCTAATTTTTGAAAATAAAACATTGATTTTTTTTGGAGCTAGTGATCATCCGTCTTTAAAAAAGTGTGATTTGAGATTTTTGATAAGTTAACGGGTTTTTTGTAAAAGAATAAGAAGGTGCAAAACAGCATAGTAGACCTCTAATTCTTTCTGCGCGTTCGAAAATAGGGGTAAAAATAAAAACATACAAATATATTAATGTGAAATATATAAATATAAATAACTTTAAAGATTTTTGAAGTTATACTTCTTTTTGGCGCAATGAGAGTAAAATTTTAGTCAGCGATCTGACATACTTGCTAATTTTTAAATTTAAATTCAAATTCAAATTACGCCTTTTTGTATCAAAAAAAATACATTTAGTTTAGTAAATGCCTATTTTACGTTTGAAAAACATATTTAGCATAGCAATGAGTGGGAGCGAGCAAAAAGATACAACAATCCCATAGGTGCAAGCGAGAGGGACCGACATAAGTTTATTAACTAATTTTTCGTTTAATTTCTCGGTCTAAATTATTCGCAAAACGTACGCAACGGCTATTTCACCGCGAAACAAGCGATATTTTTTTTTTTGACGATCGACGGTAACGAAATTAAACAATAATTAACAACAATTGAAACGACGTTCATTCAAAAACAGTTATAACCCAAAAACTACGTGTTGAACTTAAACGATATTTTATGAGCGCATCGTACATGTTATTTTCAAAGATTTTTTTTTAATTTATAGACCTTCGGTCCAAAAGAAAACAAACTTAGCAGCCCCTAAATGGCAATAAAAGCGCTTTAAGTTATAGGAAAAGAAATTGTGCGAATATTGCGCGATTTTACTAAACACAACTTTTGTAGAAAGCCCTAGCCCCTATGATTTTAAATTTAGTTTTAAAATACCCCAAAAACTAATTAAGTGCGATCAACGAGTTTCGTCCTATGTATTTTAATGTAAATTCCGCTTCGGTTGCATTTATTCACAAGGGTTAACTTACTATAAACAAATCTAGTGGTAAATTTAATGTTATATCGATGGAGAAACTACCCTTATCAATCACATATAAAATAAACATGTAATTCTTAAATTTCTATTTCATACATATCAAAAATTGTCTTAGGTCTTTATAGCAATAACAAATTGATTCACATGAATTAACTTACTATTAAACAAACCCTTGTTGTAAATTACATAGTTATAATTGCAATAAATCAACCACTAAATATTACATACAAACTTAAATCATAATTATTGCAATTCTAAATGAATTCATTTATAAAATTTTGGTAAGAGTTGAAAACATTAATAAACTATTACACAAGATTATCTTTATTAAAAAGATTCTAGTTTTAATTATTATTTACATAAAACGTTTAATATTTTGGCTACAATTAACACTAAAATTATTATTCAAACTTTTATTATATTTGTTTTAGTTCCAAGTGCGTATTTAGACAGCAATCCTAAATATTCATTACGCTTTTAATAATAAATGTATAATAACGGCGTTTGAAATAGAAATAGACCGTTCTTTTACTAATATTTATATCTAAAGTGTTTTATTTGCAACAATTAAAATATCATAGAATACATAGAGAATATTAAGTGGAATTCTAATGCGCTCCTGACACTGTCGCGCCCCGCAGGATTCGGTGTGGACGTTCGTAACTATTTCAACTAAGTATTCTATTTATTTTTATCCTAACTAATTATTTCGTATTTTGCAAATATACTTCATTATAAGGAAATTAACATATTGAGGATAAGGCCAAAAAAATTTAAATTAAACAAATTAAAAAAATTTTTTAACTAAAAAAAAAAAGGGTTTTTTGCCTTTTTTCCGGGGTTTTTTTAAAAAAATCTGGTGGTGAATTATAATGTTATATCGATGGAGAAACTACCCTTGCCAATCATATACAAAATACACATGTAATTCTTAAATTTCTATTTGATACATATCAAATATTGTCTCAGATTTTTATAACAATAACAAATTAATTCACAAAGTTTGGCTTACTATTAAACAAATTCTGGTAGTGAATTATAATGTTATATCGATGGAGAAACTACCCTTATCAATCACATATAAAATACACATGTAATTCTTAAATTTCTATTGGATACATATCAAAAATTGTCTTAGGTCTTTATAACAATAACAAAAAAATTCACAAAGTTAGTTTACTATTAAACAAATCCTGGTGGTGAATTATAATGTTATATCGATGGAGAAACTACCCTTATCAATCATATATAAAATACACATGTAATTTTTAAATTTCTATTTCAAACATATCAAAAATTGTCTTAGGTCTTTATAACAATAACAAATTAATTCACAAAGGTTAGTTTACTATTAAACAAATCCTGGTGGTGAATTATAATGTTATATCGATGGAGAAACTACCCTTATCAATCACATATAAAATACACATGTAATTCTTAAATTTCTATTGGATACATATCAAAAATTGTCTTAGGTCTTTATAACAATCATAATTATTCGAAAGTTTAGCTTTACTATTAACAATTTGTCGTAACTTATAATTTTAGTTATCGATGGAGAACCTTTACAATTGTCACATTATAAATAAAATTGCATTTTATTTTTATATTTCATATAAATTTGTTCCATATGTATCTTTTTGCATTAATGTATCAATATTTCCATTGTTCGTTTACTATTAAAATAATCCTAATTAAATTGTACAAGTTATAATAGTAGAAGACTCTCCTAATACATCCTATAAATTTTTAAAGTAAACTTGTTTAACTTATTGAATACATTTAACATATCAAATTTCTACAAACTCCACTTCTAAAGATTAAATTGTAAAATAATCTCAGTCAGCATGTTTTGGACGTCTAAAAGCTATAACAACCATGTCCATAGTAGTTTCCTCAAAAACGACCAAATTTTAACCCCCGAGTAACCTTCATTTGATTCTTGCCTTAATTCGTAGAAAACCTTTTCCTTCATTGTAAGTTGCTGGAAACTAAAGGCTTGCATTTTACTTAAACCACACTTATTTATACCATTTTGTATAATTTATTCTTCTTATAAATTCTTAATTGTAACACTCTAAAATAGGACAAAAAGGTTAGGTTTTTGTTTGATTTCTAATTGGCCATTGTGACGTGCGTGACGTCATCGGCGGCCATCGATGTGTAGACAACCTGGGCGTTATGAATGAAAAATAGTAAACTGACCTGCGCAACATTCCTTTCGTAGTAAAACCGCGTGGCTTCATATCGAACATTACCTTAAAACAGAATCCGATATTAATTATTTTTTGCCAAACTAATTTTAGGGGCGATATAAGTAAAGCTTATTTAAAGTAATCGTTTCTTAATATATGTTAATATTAAACATCCCTTGCGTTAGATATTAATAAAGCTGTACTTGAAAATGATCAAAATTAATTCGTTTACTTTGTAATTAAGCGAAATAGCTGTGCTTAGTTTTCAAATTAACACTTTAACGCACATTTTCAGTATTTGCAAAAGATTTGTTGTTTATTTGTTAGCATCCTGTACGCATATAATTGATAATAAGCAGAGCTCACCTGTGTGACCTTATGATAAGATATGGGGCTTACGCATTGCTTACCTAACGCCTTTGTGCAACGAAACTTTAGTCATTTAAGTGTTCGGTATGAAGACAAATGGCATTGAGTAAGCTGGTCGTCGGATAATTTTTAAAATGCTTAATTCTTTCTCGTTCGTAAAGTATACATTAATGGTTGAATTCAAATAAAGTGGGAACAAATGCATTCGTAACACCCTGTATTATGTTTTTCCTTTAACAAAATAAATCGATAATTTTATTTAAAATAATCGAGGCTCTTTTAGTTGGACTTATCGCTTTTGATATCGGGCAGCTTGGCTTTGGGGATCTACGGATATGACTTACTTACATCCGCACTTACATAAAACTTTCGATTTCTGAATCATTTTGCAATATACAACGAAGTCGTACGGTTGTGTCTTACTTATTATTATAAATGAGTGCGTCTAATTTTCATTACAATCCTTCATTTAAGGTAAATAGTATTTCTAACGATTTCTTTTAAAATTCGAACATTTCGTAAAAGATTTCGGCTAATAATTATTTCTTTATTTTACAGAATGGAATTTAAATGCAGCGGGATCATGCAATTACACCACACCACTTTCAACCCTCTTTAGATGAAAAAATTTGGAGATGGCCAACCCACCAAAGGGATGGTCATTTGGAAACGTTGTGAGTATGAAGGTCCTATTTTTTTTCCTTCGTGGGTAGCCTTTATTAAATTAAAGAGTTGTTAGTTGCTATAGTTGGTGATTAATTTAAATAGTTTGTACGCTTTATTAAATTCTAGAAATCGCCGATTGTTTTTTAATTACTTTCATAACTTTAAAAAATTGTAGCGCCGTTATTTGTGGACGGATCTTTAAAACTATTCAGATTCCGATTTGGCAGCCGTTTTAGCTTCGGATAGGCCCAAGAAATCATAGGCGTGCTATTCCAGAGCTTTGGGAAAACGTTTTGAAAATCAAAATCGATGGGTTTTAACCCATGTTTTTGGGAAAAATGAAAAAATAGAATTGCTTTATATTGCACGGGACGTTCCTACGTACCCCAGTAACTATAACCGGTGTCATTTCCCGCGCTTCCCTCTAAAATAAAATTTTTGATACAAACTAAATAAATAATAAAACGGACGCCTTGATTTACAAAAAATCGTAGCGCCCTTATTTTCGATCCAATCATTACAAACGACACGGATTCGGAATCCTGAGGCTTTTTACATAAGATACATGTAAAATATGTATAGGGTGCGACGTTAATTTTTCGATTATTAAAATTGCGATTTTTGCGCTCATTTTGAGCCAATTTTGAACTTTAAAAAATTGTAGCGCCGTTATTTGTGGACGGATCTTTAAAACTATTCAGATTCCGATTTGGCAGCCGTTTTAGCTTCGGATAGGCCCAAGAAATCATAGGCGTGCTATTCCAGAGCTTTGGGAAAACGTTTTGAAAAATCAAAATCGATGGGTTTTAACCCATGTTTTTTTGGGAAAAAATGAAAAAAATAGAATTGCTTTATATTGCACGGGGACGTTCCTACGTACCCCCCGTAACTATAACCGGTGTCATTTCCCCGCGCTTCTCCTCTAAAATAAAAATTTTTGATACAAACTAAATAAATAATAAAACGGACGCCTTGATTTACAAAAAAAATCGTAGCGCCCTTATTTTCGATCCAATCATTACAAACGACACGGATTCGGAATCCTGAGGCTGTTTTACATAAGATACATGTAAAATATGTATAGGGTGCGACGTTAATTTTTCGATTATTAAAAATTGCGATTTTTTGCGCTCATTTTGAGCCAATTTTGAACTTTAAAAAAATTGTAGCGCCGTTATTTGTGGACGGATCTTTAAAAACTATTCAGATTCCGATTTGGCAGCCGTTTTAGCTTCGGATAGGCCCAAGAAATCATAGGCGTGCTATTCCAGAGCTTTGGGAAAACGTTTTGAAAAATCAAAATCGATGGGTTTTAACCCATGTTTTTTTGGGAAAAAATGAAAAAAATAGAATTGCTTTATATTGCACGGGGACGTTCCTACGTACCCCCGTAACTATAACCGGTGTCATTTCCCGCGCTTCCCTCTAAAATAAATTTTTGATACAAACTAAATAAATAATAAAACGGACGCCTTGATTTACAAAAAATCGTAGCGCCCTTATTTTCGATCCAATCATTACAAACGACACGGATTCGGAATCCTGAGGCTTTTTACATAAGATACATGTAAAATATGTATAGGGTGCGACGTTAATTTTTCGATTATTAAAATTGCGATTTTTGCGCTCATTTTGAGCCAATTTTGAACTTTAAAAAATTGTAGCGCCGTTATTTGTGGACGGATCTTTAAAACTATTCAGATTCCGATTTGGCAGCCGTTTTAGCTTCGGATAGGCCCAAGAAATCATAGGCGTGCTATTCCAGAGCTTTGGGAAAACGTTTTGAAAAATCAAAATCGATGGGTTTTAACCCATGTTTTTTTGGGAAAAAATGAAAAAAATAGAATTGCTTTATATTGCACGGGGACGTTCCTACGTACCCCCCGTAACTATAACCGGTGTCATTTCCCCGCGCTTCTCCTCTAAAATAAAAATTTTTGATACAAACTAAATAAATAATAAAACGGACGCCTTGATTTACAAAAAAAATCGTAGCGCCCTTATTTTCGATCCAATCATTACAAACGACACGGATTCGGAATCCTGAGGCGTTTTTACATAAGATACATGTAAAATATGTATAGGGTGCGACGTTAATTTTTCGATTATTAAAAATTGCGATTTTTTGCGCTCATTTTGAGCCAATTTTGAACTTTAAAAAAATTGTAGCGCCGTTATTTGTGGACGGATCTTTAAAAACTATTCAGATTCCGATTTGGCAGCCGTTTTAGCTTCGGATAGGCCCAAGAAATCATAGGCGTGCTATTCCAGAGCTTTGGGAAAACGTTTTGAAAAATCAAAATCGATGGGTTTTAACCCATGTTTTTTTGGGAAAAAATGAAAAAAATAGAATTGCTTTATATTGCACGGGGACTTTCCTACGTACCCCCCGTTACTATAACCGGTGTCATTTCTCCGCGCTTCCCCTCTAAAATAAAAATTTTTATACAAACTTGGGACACGAATTTTCAAACGATGTAAGTATGAAGGTCGTATTTTTTTTCCTCCATGGGTAGCCTTTGTTAAATTAAAGGGTATTAAGTACCAGTGCAAAAGGACATTCGTGAGAAAATGGTACGAAAGACAAGAAGTTTTTTTGTAGCAGCAACTAACTTCTCTTCATTTATCGTCGATCTTCTTAGCACATTTTGGAGAATGTTTTGAACTGTAAAGAACAGCTTTACTCAATTCAGTAAAAGTAATTAGTTAACATTACTAGTTAATGGTTTCATTTAATTGCAGCGAATGTAATTTGTCATAGATAGTCCCTAGCCTTTTGAGAAAGGAGGAAGGTCAGCTTCCGATCGAAAGTAAAATTCATGAAAAGCTATGGTGCCCATGGAACTTTAAGTATTAGCATGGAATTGAATAAGACGAACTTTTAAAACAGGACCGAGAAGGAAGACATTCAAGGTGTTACATATTTCGTGAAAATAACGTAAGATTTAATTATCTATTGTTTTTATTAATATTTATAGATATTTGCGCCTGATCGTTATGCAACAAATGGTGACTGCATAGTTAGTTGCATATGTTGCTTTCTTAAATTTAGAATATTTGTTAACTATGTCTATTGTTCTTCTTAGTATTTGATAGTGCCTTTATTTGTATTTTCCACTTGTGGATTGTTGTTCTTATGCATGTAAAACTTTATAAATATTTTCATTTACATCATAGGTCAGGCTTTAAGTTTTAAATGCAGTGCCTAAAAAGCAATTTCAAATTTATAAATTAATCTTACATTATATGTATTAAAGCTACTTACTGGTTCTTTATATTATACTATCAATTCTATATTAGTATAATAGATAAAAATATTAACATCTTAGATCTTTACAATTATTTGACTTTCATTGTTTTTACCAAAATTAATTAAAATATCTAATTTCAAATAATATAAGATGAAACTTTCGGCAGATGCTTTTATAGCTTTTAAATTACACGAATCAAGTTTAAGGTTTTGCATTTCCTATTGCAATATTATTATTTTCTGTTCCAATAGCTTCAATGTTTCTGCATCCTAAAAATATAAATTAATAATAGATAGCAGTAATTATTTTAAAGAATGAAAATACCCAATTACAACTTAGTCATAACACTCAAATTTGATTTGATAATGTACGTAACTTCGACACTCGTACACCTCTAGTTATTGGATTACTTTATTAAGCATTGAGAGCAAAGAATTAATTAATTCTGTCTTTTTCTTCAACACATCATCTTCACAGAGTGCTTTTAAACTAACTGCTTCACACATTACTTTATAACTGAAATCTTTTCATATACCAATAACAGATTTACCAAAGCTTATTCAGCATGCAATTATTGCCACTAATTTTGGGATAGTTTTGCTATACCTGTTCCTTAACACTTGAACGTAGTGGAGTTAAAACTTTCTCAATTTCTAGATTAGCCATTTCTTTTAGATATAAACTAATTGGTATGTTACGGTTCCTTTGCTTTGTACCCCACTGCCGATTGTAAGAGAAGGAACTATGCAGATAGTGGCCAAGATTTCATTTATAGTATACGATGCATTTCTAGACACTTTCTCTTAATATAAATTGATTAGAGGTTAGGATTTTGCATTACCTACTGCACTATTATTATTTTCTGTTCCTATAGCTTCATGTTTCTGAATCCTAGAAAAATAAATTAATAATAGATAGCAGTAATTATTTTAAAGAATTAAAGTACCCAATTACAACTTTGTCATGATATTTCAATTTCATTTGAAAAGGTTCTTAACCCTCTGTTATTCACCTGAAATATCATACTAAGTCAATGGAAGTGGTCTACGATTGTAGGCCAGGTGACCAACGGAGGGTTAACAACTTAGACACTCATGCACCCCTAGTTATTGGAGTACTTTATAAAGCATCGATAGCATATAATTAATTAATCCTGTCTTTACTTTCAACACATCATCTATAATCGCAGAGTGCTTTTAGATTAACTGCTTCATATATTACTTTGTAAATGAATTCTTTTCTTATACCATTAACAGATTTAACAAAGATTTTCTGTATGCAATTATTGCCACTAATTTGGGGATAGCTCTTTCCTTTACACTTGGACGTAGTGGAGCTAAAACTTCTTCAATTTCTGGATTAGCCATTTCTTTTAGATATAAAGTAATTGGTATGTTACGGTTCTTTTTCCTTGTACCCCACTGCTGATTGTAAGAGAAAGAACTATGCAGATAATGGCCAAGATGTAATTTATAGTACACGATGCCTTTCTGAACACTTTCTCTTAAAATCAATTGATTTATATAAAGTAATCCAACAGTCAAGGGAATTTTCATTTAAACAAATGTAAAAAGGTGACACAAAGATATCGTTTTTTATCGATGGATACTTTCACTTGTCGCTCTTGTATGTCTTATGTCCAATACTATTTTGGTGTTTGAATTTAATTATGTACGGGTTAAATAACTGCAAACCATTATTTAACAATAAATAATGTTTAATTAAATAATTAATATTAAAATAGGTTTATTTAAACGTCTAATAATTGATTTTAATTTGTTGTATAAATTTTGCCCTTAGCTGGGATATTCAATATTAAAAAATTGTTGTGGTAGTATTGAAAGACACTAAGGTCTAACTTCAGGTGCGTCTTTTGACGTTTATTTGTGTTTACAATTTTTGTGATTTTCAGACAGTTTAATAGTGTTTCTGTGTGAATGGTTACTTTTAATAGAATAAATTGATAATTTTATTATAAAGTACACATGTCTGTAATTAGCTTTATGGATTTTTATATCAGGTCAAAAGGAACGGTTATAATTTAAACACGAGCTCTTCCATGCGTTCAATTTTAATTTTGTGTTTCTTGTTAAAACAGCTTTCTCAAGGGTTTTGAGCTAATAGTTTTTTTCTTTATTTTACAGGACAGAATATACATGATAAGAAGTGTCCCCACCGCACCTTCAACCCTCTTCAGAAGCTTAATTTTGGAGAATACAAATCAACGGAGATGCTACGTTTCAAATGATGTAAATAGAAATAGGTCGTTTTTATGTCTATTACAAGCAATATTTCAAATGTTAGGTATATCTGCTTTTATGTTTACATACAGTTTTGAATTATGCTCCATTTTAAGAAGAAATATTAGAATATTGTGCAGTGCTTAATTCTTTACTAAATAATTAATTACAAGTTCAAATGGAAATAGTGGAACAATTTGCTTCAATTATAAGTGTTTTCATGAGTTTTACTCAGACTTTTCTGATTTTTAATTCTTTATAGTTTTAAGAATTTGTTGGTTTGTAAATATTTTATATTTGTGTTTCCGTTCCTTTATATGTGCACACACAGTTTTTCCTGCGTTTGCCTTACACAAGAAATTCGGCAAATGAAAAAAGTAGTTTTGATCATTGTAATTGGGATTTGTTATTTTAATTTAAATTTAACTTATTATTATTTGTTCATTGTCAAGAAAGCGGGTGAAACAGTTTTTTGTAATTTGAGTCTAACAATTTTTTTAAAAGATCAAAATAACGGTGTCTTAATTGAAATTAAAAAAAAATAATAGGGAAAATAGGTTTCTGAAAAAAAAGCAACTTATTTGTTTAGACATTGTTTCTTCGTAGGCTAAGTTACTGAAGATGGCGATGGTAACTCATGCTGTGCATGGGTCCTCGCTGTCTGACCTATTATATTAGGGTAAATCATAAGGATACACACACACACCCTTTGGAATATTTTTTGCTTCACATTTAGTTCGAACTGAATTCATATTTTAATTGACTGAATAATTTGTCAATTTTTATTATTGAAATAACCCTTGTAAAATAGATTTTTACAAAAAACATTTACATTTCAATACTATACTTTAGTTTTCCAAATTGATTTTTAAATCATTTTAATAATGATTAAACAAGTTAAAAATCAAGTCAAAATTAAACAAAAACACAGTCAATTACACTCGAGGGATGGGGAAAATATTTTAGCTTTGTATAAAATTAGGCAGAAATAAATAATAATAAAACAGAGGGGTTGATTTTATATTAAGTTAAAAGAAACAATGTTTAACAAATAATGAGGGTCTTCTTCGTCACATATAAAGGAACGTTTTCCCCACACAAACACAAACAAAAACAATCTTTAATTCTTCATAAAACTTTCATTTTTGTTGCTTGTTTTTGTGATTCCTTTTTCTTGGTGAAGGCTCATGTTTCGCTGCCGTATTAGTATACGTGACTTAAATTCTACAAAACAAATATCTTTTTATTCTAATTCTTTATTAATGTAATCACTTATTACTAAATTTACTGTTCGTACTCTTTAATGATTTCGCGCAGTTTTTTCTTATTATTTACTTTCTTCTCTACCCTTATTAATTTAATTATTTTTTTGTTTTTATTTATTTGAACTTATACTTTGAAATTAATTTTAGCGTCAATTACATTTTGAAGGGCACTTAACTTTTATTTATTATTACTTTTATAAAATAACGCCACTCCACTCACATATTATTATTTTATCTTTTCACACACACACACACTTAAAACACTTTCCTTTTCCCTTTTATTTATAGTATGTAATTATAATTGTAATGTACTGTAATTGTAAAAGAAGTTGCAATCCCAAGATTGACGTGCAAATCACTCTTAGTTTTCACATTGCTTATAAGGTTTCTTTTTAATTTATAACAATGAAAAAAATCGTAAGGGATGCAGCTTTTTATTATATTAAACTTGTTTGTATTAATAATGTATAATTTCTATATTTTAAAATTGTATACCTCTTGCAGCTTACATTATGTATCTCAGATGCGAAGGGATTAAGTTTTTCATTAAAATTTATGCCTTCGTTGTGTTTAAACATTTACTACCCTTCGCATCGGATACATAATGTTTTGTAAGTGAGAGGGTGCTGCATTCGGGTTCGCAAACGTCTGAATTTCATTTCTAACGTACGTCGTCGAATATAATCAAATACACGCGTGTTGGGGTTGTATTTTGGTCCGCGAATTTTGAATAAAACTCGAACGTGTGACGAACTCGAATGCAACTTGGTCTGTCGACAAATGAGGTATTGGACTCCAACGTTGTAAGAGTGGCAGGGTTGGGGGTGAAGTAGGTGCTTCACATCTACTTCTCCCATCAGAGGCGGTTCAAGACCGCAGACATTCAAATCCGAATGTCCGCGCTTTTGATCACTCAACGTAGACTTAGTTAGATGTAAAGAACGTTATGTTCAAAGGGCTGTAAAGGGAAACTGGAAAATAAATTAAACTGTTCAACTTATACATAAGTTTTATTAAGAGCCTGGTAGCTCAGTGGTGGGTAATATTGATGTTCGATCCAACGGTCTGTGTTTTAGTGGTTCGATCCCCCAGAGAGCTCATGCAAATTTAAAAAAATTAATTAATTGTGAGAGCAACCAAGTCAGATGGGCTTCTTAGATCTATAACTACTAGAACATTGAAAAATAATTTTTAAGTTAATAGTATAGGAAAGTGTACGATTTATAGAATTTAAAACGCAGATATTTACAACACCTTGGTAGCTCAGTGGGAAAAGCTTGGTTGTTTGTTCGAATGGTCTATGGTTCGATACCCATGCCGGTCAGAAATTTTTAAAAATCTATAAGAAAAATCCAACGAGCAACGAGCCGAACGAGACGAATGACGAATGACGAATGACCGTAGGATACTCGTGATTTGAAAAATATTTTTAAAAATCTCTAAGATAAACCTCGGCGACTCGGCCGACTCGGCCGACTGGTACTTGCGATTTGTGAAATTATAATTTTGCAAATTTTCTTTTATGCCACTGTTACGAATTGACATATTCCTCTTACATTTATATTTATTTTAACATAACCATTTGCATTAAACTGTAGAACAGAATTAAAAAAGAAACAAGAGGTAAGTTATAATTTTATTTATTTCCCAGGCCCCCTTTACATCCCAATGGACCTAACGCCCTTTACAACTAAGACTAAGTCTACGTTAACAGGTCAAAGGCGCGGACATTCGCATTTGAATGTGCGCGGTCTTGAGCCACCCTCTTTCCTAACACGCCCTTTTGAAAAATTAAATTTGGCTTTAAAATAAAACTTTGGAAAAGTAAACTATAGTATTGAAATATTAATTCCGTTCGAACTAAATTTAAAGCAAAAAAATATTCCAAAGGGCGTGTGTGTGTATATCCTTATGATCTACCCTAATATAATAGGTCAGACAGCGAGGACCCATGCACAGCATGAGTTACCATCGCCATCTTCAGTAACTTAGCCTACGAAGAAACAATGTCTAAACAAATAAGTTGTATTTTTTTCAGAAACCGATTTTCCCTATTATTATTTTTTAATTTAAATTAAGACATTATTTTGATCTCTTAAAAAAAATTGTTTAACTCAAATTACAAAAGACTGTTTCACCCGCTTTCTTGACAATGAACAAATAATAATAAGTTAAATTTAAATTAAAATAACAAATCCCAATTACAATAATCAAAACTACATTTTGATTTGCCGAAATTCTTGTGAGGCAAACGCAGGAAAAACAGAAACACAAATATAAAATATTTACAAACCAACAAATTCTTAAAACTTATAAATAATTAAAAATCAGGAAAGTCTGAGTAAAACTTATGAAGGCACTTATAATTAACGCAAAATGTTCCAGTATTTTTATTTGAACTTGTAATTAATTATTAAGTAAAGAATTTTAAAAGTAACAACAAACCGATTAAACATAATAATTTTTCAACGATTAATATAAAAGTTTGTCGAGTGTACAAAACTCGAGCTTTCCTGATTTTAATTATAAGTAAAACCACAATATTCTAATATTTCTTCTTAAAATAGAGCATTAATAATTCAAGACTGTATGTAAACACAAAAGCAGATATACCTAACATTTTAAATATTGCTTGTAATAGACATAAAAACGACCTATTTCTATTTACATCATTTCAAACGTAGCATCTCCGATGATTTGAATTCTCAAAAATTAAGCTTCTGAAGAGGGTTGAAGGTGCGGTGGTGATACCTCTTATCATGTAAATTCTGTCCTGTAAAATAAAGAAAAAAACTATTAGCTCAAATCCCTTGAGAAAGCTGTTTTAAAAAGAAACACAAAATAAAAATTGAACTCATCGAAAAGCTCGTGTTTAAATTCTAACCGTTCCTTTTGACCTGATAGAAAAATCCATAAAGCTAATTACAAACATGTGTACTTTATAATAAAATTAACTATTTATTCTATTAAAAATAACCATTTACACAGAAACACTATTAAAATGTTTGAAAATCACAAAAATTGTAAACACAAATAAACGTCAAAACACGCATCTGAAGTTAGACCTTAGTGTCTTTAAGTACTACCACAACAATTTTTTAATATTGAATATCCCAGCTAAGGGCAAAAGTTATACTGTAAATTAAAATTAATTATTAGCCGTTTAAATACTTAGTTTAATATTAATTATTTAATTAAACATTATTTAATGCTAGATAATGGTTTGCTATTATTTAACCCGTACATAATTAAATTCAAACATCAAAATAGTATTGGACGCAAAACATACAAGAGCGACAAGTGAAAGTATCCATCGATTAAAAAGCATAACCTTGTTTAAATGAAAATTCCCTTGGTCGTTGGATTACTTTACATTAAATCAATTGATATTAAGAGAAAGTGGGTTACTAAGAAAAAGAACCGTAACATAACAATTACTTTATATCTAAAAGAAATGGCTAATGACTAAGTTGTAAATGGGTACTTTCATTCTTTTTATAATAATTAATGCTATCTATTATTAATTTATATTTTTAGGATGCAGAAACATTGAAGCTATTGGAACAGAAAATAATAATATTGCAGTAGGAAATGCAAAACCTTAAACTCGATTCATGTAATTTAAAAGCTATAAAAGCTATTGCCGAAAGTTTCATCATTTATTATTTCAAATTAGATATTTTACTTAATTTTGGTAAAAACAATGAAAGTCAAATAATTGTAAAGATCTAAGATGTTAATATTTTTATTTATTATACGAATATAGAATTGATAGTATAATATAAAGAACCAGTAAGTAGCTTTAATACATATAATGTCAGATTAATTTATAAATTTGAAATTGCTTTTTAGGCACTGCATTTAAAACTTAAAGCCTGACCTATAATGTAAATGAAAATATTTATAAAGTATTACATGCATAAGAACAACAATTCACAAGTGGTAAATACAAATAAAGGCACCATCGAATACTAAGAAGAACAATAAACAGAGTTAACAAATATTCTATATTTAAGAAAGCAACATATGCAACTAACTATACAGTCACCATTTGTTGTATAACGATCAGGCGCAAAAATTTACATAAATAATAAAAATAAATAATTAAAACTCTTACGTTATTTTCACGAAATATGTAACACCTTGAATGTCTTCTTCCTCTGTCCTGTTTTAAAAGTTCGTCTTATTCAATTCCATGCTAATACTTTGAGTTCCATCGGCACCATAACCTTTCATGAATTTTACTATCCATCAGAAGCTGACCTTCCTCCTTTCTCAAAAAGGCTAGGGACCATCTATGACAAATTACATTCGCTGCAATTAAATTAAACCATTAACTAGTAATGTTAACTAATTACTTTTACTGAATTGAGTAAAGCTGTTCTTTACAGTTCAAAACATTCTCCAAAATGTGCTAAGAACATCGACGATAAATGAAGAGAAGTTAGTTGCTGCTACAAAAAAACTTCTTGTCTTTCGTACCATTTTCTCACGAATGTCCTTTTGCACTGGTACTTAATACCCTTTAATTTAACAAAGGCTACCCATGGAGGAAAAAAAATACGACCTTCATACTTACATCGTTTGAAAATTCGTGTCCCAAGTTTGTATAAAAATTTTTATTTTAGAGGGGAAGCGCGGAGAAATGACACCGGTTATAGTAACGGGGGGTACGTAGGAAAGTCCCCGTGCAATATAAAGCAATTCTATTTTTTCATTTTTCCAAAAAAACATGGGTTAAAACCCATCGATTTTGATTTTTCAAAACGTTTTCCCAAAGCTCTGGAATAGCACGCCTATGATTTCTTGGGCCTATCCGAAGCTAAAACGGCTGCCAAATCGGAATCTGAATAGTTTTTTAAAAATCCGTCCACAAATAACGGCGCTACAATTTTTTAAAGTTCAAAATTGGCTCAAAATGAGCGCAAAAATCGCAATTTTAATAATCGAAAAATTAACGTCGCACCCTATACATATTTTACATGTATCTTATGTAAAAAAGCCTCAGGATTCCGAATCCGTGTCGTTTGTAATGATTGGATCGAAAATAAGGGCGCTACGATTTTTTTTGTAAATCAAGGCGTCCGTTTTATTATTTATTTAGTTTGTATCAAAAAAAATTATTTTAGAGGGAAGCGCGGGAAATGACACCGGTTATAGTTACGGGGGTACGTAGGAACGTCCCGTGCAATATAAAGCAATTCTATTTTTTCATTTTTTCCAAAAAAAATGGGTTAAAACCCATCGATTTTGATTTTTCAAAACGTTTTCCCAAAGCTCTGGAATAGCACGCCTATAATTTCTTGGGCCTATCCGAAGCTAAAACGGCTGCCAAATCGGAATCTGAATAGTTTTAAAGGTCCGTCCACAAATAACGGCGCTACAATTTTTTAAAGTTCAAAATTGGCTCAAAATGAGCGCAAAAATCGCAATTTTAATAATCGAAAAATTAACGTCGCACCCTATACATATTTTACATGTATCTTATGTAAAACGCCTCAGGATTCCGAATCCGTGTCGTTTGTAATGATTGGATCGAAAATAAGGGCGCTACGATTTTTTGTAAATCAAGGCGTCCGTTTTATTATTTATTTAGTTTGTATCAAAAAATTTATTTTAGAGGGAAGCGCGGGAAATGACACCGGTTATAGTTACGGGGGTACGTAGGAACGTCCCGTGCAATATAAAGCAATTCTATTTTTTCATTTTTCCCAAAAAACATGGGTTAAAACCCATCGATTTTGATTTTTCAAAACGTTTTCCCAAAGCTCTGGAATAGCACGCCTATGATTTCTTGGGCCTATCCGAAGCTAAAACGGCTGCCAAATCGGAATCTGAATAGTTTTTTAAAAGGGCCGTCCACAAATAACGGCGCTACAATTTTTTAAAGTTCAAAATTGGCTCAAAATGAGCGCAAAAATCGCAATTTTAATAATCGAAAAAATTTAAAGTCGCACCCTATACATATTTTACATGTATCTTATGTAAAACGCCTCAGGATTCCGAATCCGTGTCGTTTGTAATGATTGGATCGAAAATAAGGGCGCTACGATTTTTTGTAAATCAAGGCGTCCGTTTTATTATTTATTTAGTTTGTATCAAAAAATTTATTTTAGAGGGAAGCGCGGGAAATGACACCGGTTATAGTTACGGGGTACGTAGGAACGTCCCCGTGCAATATAAAGCAATTCTATTTTTTCATTTTTCCCAAAAACATGGGTTAAAACCCATCGATTTTGATTTTTCAAAACGTTTTCCCAAAGCTCTGGAATAGCACGCCTATGATTTCTTGGGCCTATCCGAAGCTAAAACGGCTGCCAAATCGGAATCTGAATAGTTTTAAAGATCCGTCCACAAATAACGGCGCTACAATTTTTTAAAGTTCAAAATTGGCTCAAAATGAGCGCAAAAATCGCAATTTTAATAATCGAAAAATTAACGTCGCACCCTATACATATTTTACATGTATCTTATGTAAAACGCCTCAGGATTCCGAATCCGTGTCGTTTGTAATGATTGGATCGAAAATAAGGGCGCTACGATTTTTTTTGTAAATCAAGGCGTCCGTTTTATTATTTATTTAGTTTGTATCAAAAAAATTTATTTTAGAGGGGAAGCGCGGGGAAATGACACCGGTTATAGTTACGGGGGGTACGTAGGAACGTCCCCGTGCAATATAAAGCAATTCTATTTTTTTCATTTTTTTCCCAAAAAAAATGGGTTAAAACCCATCGATTTTGATTTTTCAAAACGTTTTCCCAAAGCTCTGGAATAGCACGCCTATGATTTCTTGGGCCTATCCGAAGCTAAAACGGCTGCCAAATCGGAATCTGAATAGTTTTAAAGATCCGTCCACAAATAACGGCGCTACAATTTTTTAAAGTTCAAAATTGGCTCAAAATGAGCGCAAAAATCGCAATTTTAATAATCGAAAAATTAACGTCGCACCCTATACATATTTTACATGTATCTTATGTAAAACGCCTCAGGATTCCGAATCCGTGTCGTTTGTAATGATTGGATCGAAAATAAGGGCGCTACGATTTTTTGTAAATCAAGGCGTCCGTTTTATTATTTATTTAGTTTGTATCAAAAAATTTATTTTAGAGGAAGCGCGGGAAATGACACCGGTTATAGTTACGGGGGTACGTAGGAACGTCCCCGTGCAATATAAAGCAATTCTATTTTTTCATTTTTCCCAAAAACATGGGTTAAAACCCATCGATTTTGATTTTTCAAAACGTTTTCCCAAAGCTCTGGAATAGCACGCCTATGATTTCTTGGGCCTATCCGAAGCTAAAACGGCTGCCAAATCGGAATCTGAATAGTTTTAAAGATCCGTCCACAAATAACGGCGCTACAATTTTTTAAAGTTCAAAATTGGCTCAAAATGAGCGCAAAAATCGCAATTTTAATAATCGAAAAATTAACGTCGCACCCTATACATATTTTACATGTATCTTATGTAAAACGCCTCAGGATTCCGAATCCGTGTCGTTTGTAATGATTGGATCGAAAATAAGGGCGCTACGATTTTTTGTAAATCAAGGCGTCCGTTTTATTATTTATTTAGTTTGTATCAAAAAATTTATTTTAGAGGGAAGCGCGGGAAATGACACCGGTTATAGTTACGGGGGTACGTAGGAACGTCCCGTGCAATATAAAGCAATTCTATTTTTTCATTTTTCCCAAAAACATGGGTTAAAACCCATCGATTTTGATTTTTCAAAACGTTTTCCCAAAGCTCTGGAATAGCACGCCTATGATTTCTTGGGCCTATCCGAAGCTAAAACGGCTGCCAAATCGGAATCTGAATAGTTTTAAAGATCCGTCCACAAATAACGGCGCTACAATTTTTTAAAGTTCAAAATTGGCTCAAAATGAGCGCAAAAATCGCAATTTTAATAATCGAAAAATTAACGTCGCACCCTATACATATTTTACATGTATCTTATGTAAAACGCCTCAGGATTCCGAATCCGTGTCGTTTGTAATGATTGGATCGAAAATAAGGGCGCTACGATTTTTTGTAAATCAAGGCGTCCGTTTTATTATTTATTTAGTTTGTATCAAAAAATTATTTTAAGAGGAAGCGCGGGAAATGACACCGGTTATAGTTACGGGGGTACGTAGGAACGTCCCGTGCAATATAAAGCAATTCTATTTTTTCATTTTTCCCAAAAACATGGGTTAAAACCCATCGATTTTGATTTTTCAAAACGTTTTCCCAAAGCTCTGGAATAGCACGCCTATGATTTCTTGGGCCTATCCGAAGCTAAAACGGCTGCCAAATCGGAATCTGAATAGTTTTAAAGATCCGTCCACAAATAACGGCGCTACAATTTTTTAAAGTTCAAAATTGGCTCAAAATGAGCGCAAAAATCGCAATTTTAATAATCGAAAAATTAACGTCGCACCCTATACATATTTTACATGTATCTTATGTAAAACGCCTCAGGATTCCGAATCCGTGTCGTTTGTAATGATTGGATCGAAAATAAGGGCGCTACGATTTTTTGTAAATCAAGGCGTCCGTTTTATTATTTATTTAGTTTGTATCAAAAATTTATTTTAGAGGGAAGCGCGGGAAATGACACCGGTTATAGTTACGGGGGTACGTAGGAACGTCCCCGTGCAATATAAAGCAATTCTATTTTTTCATTTTTCCCAAAAACATGGGTTAAAACCCATCGATTTTGATTTTTCAAAACGTTTTCCCAAAGCTCTGGAATAGCACGCCTATGATTTCTTGGGCCTATCCGAAGCTAAAACGGCTGCCAAATCGGAATCTGAATAGTTTTTAAAGATCCGTCCACAAATAACGGCGCTACAATTTTTTTAAAGTTCAAAATTGGCTCAAAATGAGCGCAAAAAATCGCAATTTTTAATAATCGAAAAATTAACGTCGCACCCTATACATATTTTACATGTATCTTATGTAAAACAGCCTCAGGATTCCGAATCCGTGTCGTTTGTAATGATTGGATCGAAAATAAGGGCGCTACGATTTTTTTTGTAAATCAAGGCGTCCGTTTTATTATTTATTTAGTTTGTATCAAAAAAATTTATTTTAGAGGGGAAGCGCGGGGAAATGACACCGGTTATAGTTACGGGGGGTACGTAGGAACGTCCCCGTGCAATATAAAGCAATTCTATTTTTTTCATTTTTTCCCAAAAAAACATGGGTTAAAACCCATCGATTTTGATTTTTCAAAACGTTTTCCCAAAGCTCTGGAATAGCACGCCTATGATTTCTTGGGCCTATCCGAAGCTAAAACGGCTGCCAAATCGGAATCTGAATAGTTTTAAAGATCCGTCCACAAATAACGGCGCTACAATTTTTTTAAAGTTCAAAATTGGCTCAAAATGAGCGCAAAAAATCGCAATTTTTAATAATCGAAAAATTAACGTCGCACCCTATACATATTTTACATGTATCTTATGTAAAAACGCCTCAGGATTCCGAATCCGTGTCGTTTGTAATGATTGGATCGAAAATAAGGGCGCTACGATTTTTTTTGTAAATCAAGGCGTCCGTTTTATTATTTATTTAGTTTGTATCAAAAAAATTTATTTTAGAGGGGAAGCGCGGGGAAATGACACCGGTTATAGTTACGGGGGGTACGTAGGAACGTCCCCGTGCAATATAAAGCAATTCTATTTTTTTCATTTTTTCCCAAAAAAACATGGGTTAAAACCCATCGATTTTGATTTTTCAAAACGTTTTCCCAAAGCTCTGGAATAGCACGCCTATGATTTCTTGGGCCTATCCGAAGCTAAAACGGCTGCCAAATCGGAATCTGAATAGTTTTAAAGATCCGTCCACAAATAACGGCGCTACAATTTTTTAAAGTTCAAAATTGGCTCAAAATGAGCGCAAAAATCGCAATTTTAATAATCGAAAAATTAACGTCGCACCCTATACATATTTTACATGTATCTTATGTAAAACGCCTCAGGATTCCGAATCCGTGTCGTTTGTAATGATTGGATCGAAAATAAGGGCGCTACGATTTTTTTTGTAAATCAAGGCGTCCGTTTTATTATTTATTTAGTTTGTATCAAAAAAATTTATTTTAGAGGGAAGCGCGGGAAATGACACCGGTTATAGTTACGGGGGGTACGTAGGAACGTCCCCGTGCAATATAAAGCAATTCTATTTTTTTCATTTTTTCCCAAAAAAACATGGGTTAAAACCCATCGATTTTGATTTTTCAAAACGTTTTCCCAAAGCTCTGGAATAGCACGCCTATGATTTCTTGGGCCTATCCGAAGCTAAAACGGCTGCCAAATCGGAATCTGAATAGTTTTAAAGATCCGTCCACAAATAACGGCGCTACAATTTTTTAAAGTTCAAAATTGGCTCAAAATGAGCGCAAAAATCGCAATTTTAATAATCGAAAAATTAACGTCGCACCCTATACATATTTTACATGTATCTTATGTAAAAACGCCTCAGGATTCCGAATCCGTGTCGTTTGTAATGATTGGATCGAAAATAAGGGCGCTACGATTTTTTTTGTAAATCAAGGCGTCCGTTTTATTATTTATTTAGTTTGTATCAAAAAAATTTATTTTAGAGGGGAAGCGCGGGGAAATGACACCGGTTATAGTTACGGGGGGTACGTAGGAACGTCCCCCTGCAATATAAAGCAATTCTATTTTTTCATTTTTCCCAAAAACATGGGTTAAAACCCATCGATTTTGATTTTTTAAAACGTTTTCCCAAAGCTCTGGAATAGCACGCCTATGATTTCTTGGGCCTATCCGAAGCTAAAACGGCTGCCAAATCGGAATCTGAATAGTTTTAAAGATCCGTCCACAAATAACGGCGCTACAATTTTTTAAAGTTTAAAATTGGCTCAAAATGAGCGCAAAAATCGCAATTTTAATAATCGAAAAATTAACGTCGCACCCTATACATATTTTACATGTATCTTATGTAAAAACGCCTCAGGATTCCGAATCCGTGTCGTTTGTAATGATTGGATCGAAAATAAGGGCGCTACGATTTTTTTTGTAAATCAAGGCGTCCGTTTTATTATTTATTTAGTTTGTATCAAAAAAATTTATTTTAGAGGGGAAGCGCGGGGAAATGACACCGGTTATAGTTACGGGGGGTACGTAGGAACGTCCCCGTGCAATATAAAGCAATTCTATTTTTTTCATTTTTCCCAAAAACATGGGTTAAAACCCATCGATTTTGATTTTTCAAAACGTTTTCCCAAAGCTCTGGAATAGCACGCCTATGATTTCTTGGGCCTATCCGAAGCTAAAACGGCTGCCAAATCGGAATCTGAATAGTTTTAAAGATCCGTCCACAAATAACGGCGCTACAATTTTTTAAAGTTCAAAATTGGCTCAAAATGAGCGCAAAAATCGCAATTTTAATAATCGAAAAATTAACGTCGCACCCTATACATATTTTACATGTATCTTATGTAAAACGCCTCAGGATTCCGAATCCGTGTCGTTTGTAATGATTGGATCGAAAATAAGGGCGCTACGATTTTTTTTGTAAATCAAGGCGTCCGTTTTATTATTTATTTAGTTTGTATCAAAAAAAATTATTTTAGAGGGGAAGCGCGGGGAAATGACACCGGTTATAGTTACGGGGGGTACGTAGGAACGTCCCCGTGCAATATAAAGCAATTCTATTTTTTTCATTTTTTCCCAAAAAAACATGGGTTAAAACCCATCGATTTTGATTTTTCAAAACGTTTTCCCAAAGCTCTGGAATAGCACGCCTATGATTTCTTGGGCCTATCCGAAGCTAAAACGGCTGCCAAATCGGAATCTGAATAGTTTTTAAAGATCCGTCCACAAATAACGGCGCTACAATTTTTTTAAAGTTCAAAATTGGCTCAAAATGAGCGCAAAAAATCGCAATTTTTAATAATCGAAAAATTAACGTCGCACCCTATACATATTTTACATGTATCTTATGTAAAACAGCCTCAGGATTCCGAATCCGTGTCGTTTGTAATGATTGGATCGAAAATAAGGGCGCTACGATTTTTTTTGTAAATCAAGGCGTCCGTTTTATTATTTATTTAGTTTGTATCAAAAAAAATTATTTTAGAGGGAAGCGCGGGGAAATGACACCGGTTATAGTTACGGGGGTACGTAGGAACGTCCCGTGCAATATAAAGCAATTCTATTTTTTCATTTTTCCCAAAAACATGGGTTAAAACCCATCGATTTTGATTTTTCAAAACGTTTTCCCAAAGCTCTGGAATAGCACGCCTATGATTTCTTGGGCCTATCCGAAGCTAAAACGGCTGCCAAATCGGAATCTGAATAGTTTTAAAGATCCGTCCACAAATAACGGCGCTACAATTTTTTAAAGTTCAAAATTGGCTCAAAATGAGCGCAAAAATCGCAATTTTAATAATCGAAAAATTAACGTCGCACCCTATACATATTTTACATGTATCTTATGTAAAACGCCTCAGGATTCCGAATCCGTGTCGTTTGTAATGATTGGATCGAAAATAAGGGCGCTACGATTTTTTGTAAATCAAGGCGTCCGTTTTATTATTTATTTAGTTTGTATCAAAAAATTTATTTTAGAGGGAAGCGCGGGAAATGACACCGGTTATAGTTACGGGGGTACGTAGGAACGTCCCGTGCAATATAAAGCAATTCTATTTTTTCATTTTTCCCAAAAACATGGGTTAAAACCCATCGATTTTGATTTTTCAAAACGTTTTCCCAAAGCTCTGGAATAGCACGCCTATGATTTCTTGGGCCTATCCGAAGCTAAAACGGCTGCCAAATCGGAATCTGAATAGTTTTAAAGATCCGTCCACAAATAACGGCGCTACAATTTTTTAAAGTTCAAAATTGGCTCAAAATGAGCGCAAAAATCGCAATTTTAATAATCGAAAAATTAACGTCGCACCCTATACATATTTTACATGTATCTTATGTAAAACGCCTCAGGATTCCGAATCCGTGTCGTTTGTAATGATTGGATCGAAAATAAGGGCGCTACGATTTTTTGTAAATCAAGGCGTCCGTTTTATTATTTATTTAGTTTGTATCAAAAAATTTATTTTAGAGGGAAGCGCGGGAAATGACACCGGTTATAGTTACGGGGGTACGTAGGAACGTCCCCGTGCAATATAAAGCAATTCTATTTTTTCATTTTTCCCAAAAACATGGGTTAAAACCCATCGATTTTGATTTTTCAAAACGTTTTCCCAAAGCTCTGGAATAGCACGCCTATGATTTCTTGGGCCTATCCGAAGCTAAAACGGCTGCCAAATCGGAATCTGAATAGTTTTAAAGATCCGTCCACAAATAACGGCGCTACAATTTTTTTAAAATTCAAAATTGGCTCAAAATGAGCGCAAAAATCGCAATTTTAATAATCGAAAAATTAACGTCGCACCCTATACATATTTTACATGTATCTTATGTAAAACGCCTCAGGATTCCGAATCCGTGTCGTTTGTAATGATTGGATCGAAAATAAGGGCGCTACGATTTTTTTTGTAAATCAAGGCGTCCGTTTTATTATTTATTTAGTTTGTATCAAAAAATTTATTTTAGAGGGGAAGCGCGGGAAATGACACCGGTTATAGTTACGGGGGGTACGTAGGAACGTCCCCGTGCAATATAAAGCAATTCTATTTTTTTCATTTTTTCCCAAAAAAACATGGGTTAAAACCCATCGATTTTGATTTTTCAAAACGTTTTCCCAAAGCTCTGGAATAGCACGCCTATGATTTCTTGGGCCTATCCGAAGCTAAAACGGCTGCCAAATCGGAATCTGAATAGTTTTTTAAAAATCCGTCCACAAATAACGGCGCTACAATTTTTTAAAGTTCAAAATTGGCTCAAAATGAGCGCAAAAATCGCAATTTTAATAATCGAAAAATTAACGTCGCACCCTATACATATTTTACATGTATCTTATGTAAAACGCCTCAGGATTCCGAATCCGTGTCGTTTGTAATGATTGGATCGAAAATAAGGGCGCTACGATTTTTTGTAAATCAAGGCGTCCGTTTTATTATTTATTTAGTTTGTATCAAAAATTTATTTTAGAGGGAAGCGCGGGAAATGACACCGGTTATAGTTACGGGGGTACGTAGGAACGTCCCCGTGCAATATAAAGCAATTCTATTTTTTCATTTTTCCCAAAAACATGGGTTAAAACCCATCGATTTTGATTTTTCAAAACGTTTTCCCAAAGCTCTGGAATAGCACGCCTATGATTTCTTGGGCCTATCCGAAGCTAAAACGGCTGCCAAATCGGAATCTGAATAGTTTTAAAGATCCGTCCACAAATAACGGCGCTACAATTTTTTAAAGTTCAAAATTGGCTCAAAATGAGCGCAAAAATCGCAATTTTAATAATCGAAAAATTAACGTCGCACCCTATACATATTTTACATGTATCTTATGTAAAACGCCTCAGGATTCCGAATCCGTGTCGTTTGTAATGATTGGATCGAAAATAAGGGCGCTACGATTTTTTGTAAATCAAGGCGTCCGTTTTATTATTTATTTAGTTTGTATCAAAAATTTATTTTAGAGGGAAGCGCGGGAAATGACACCGGTTATAGTTACGGGGGTACGTAGGAACGTCCCCGTGCAATATAAAGCAATTCTATTTTTTCATTTTTCCCAAAAACATGGGTTAAAACCCATCGATTTTGATTTTTCAAAACGTTTTCCCAAACTCTGGAATAGCACGCCTATGATTTCTTGGGCCTATCCGAAGCTAAAACGGCTGCCAAATCGGAATCTGAATAGTTTTAAAGATCCGTCCACAAATAACGGCGCTACAATTTTTTAAAGTTCAAAATTGGCTCAAAATGAGCGCAAAAATCGCAATTTTAATAATCGAAAAATTAACGTCGCACCCTATACATATTTTACATGTATCTTATGTAAAACGCCTCAGGATTCCGAATCCGTGTCGTTTGTAATGATTGGATCGAAAATAAGGGCGCTACGATTTTTTGTAAATCAAGGCGTCCGTTTTATTATTTATTTAGTTTGTATCAAAAATTTATTTTAGAGGGAAGCGCGGGAAATGACACCGGTTATAGTTACGGGGGTACGTAGGAACGTCCCCGTGCAATATAAAGCAATTCTATTTTTTCATTTTTCCCAAAAACATGGGTTAAAACCCATCGATTTTGATTTTTCAAAACGTTTTCCCAAAGCTCTGGAATAGCACGCCTATGATTTCTTGGGCCTATCCGAAGCTAAAACGGCTGCCAAATCGGAATCTGAATAGTTTTAAAGATCCGTCCACAAATAACGGCGCTACAATTTTTTAAAGTTCAAAATTGGCTCAAAATGAGCGCAAAAATCGCAATTTTAATAATCGAAAAATTAACGTCGCACCCTATACATATTTTACATGTATCTTATGTAAAAACGCCTCAGGATTCCGAATCCGTGTCGTTTGTAATGATTGGATCGAAAATAAGGGCGCTACGATTTTTTTTGTAAATCAAGGCGTCCGTTTTATTATTTATTTAGTTTGTATCAAAAAAATTTATTTTAGAGGGGAAGCGCGGGGAAATGACACCGGTTATAGTTACGGGGGGTACGTAGGAACGTCCCCGTGCAATATAAAGCAATTCTATTTTTTTCATTTTTTCCCAAAAAAACATGGGTTAAAACCCATCGATTTTGATTTTTCAAAACGTTTTCCCAAAGCTCTGGAATAGCACGCCTATGATTTCTTGGGCCTATCCGAAGCTAAAACGGCTGCCAAATCGGAATCTGAATAGTTTTTAAAGATCCGTCCACAAATAACGGCGCTACAATTTTTTTAAAGTTCAAAATTGGCTCAAAATGAGCGCAAAAAATCGCAATTTTTAATAATCGAAAAATTAACGTCGCACCCTATACATATTTTACATGTATCTTATGTAAAACAGCCTCAGGATTCCGAATCCGTGTCGTTTGTAATGATTGGATCGAAAATAAGGGCGCTACGATTTTTTTTGTAAATCAAGGCGTCCGTTTTATTATTTATTTAGTTTGTATCAAAAATTTATTTTAGAGGAAGCGCGGGGAAATGACACCGGTTATAGTTACGGGGGGTACGTAGGAACGTCCCCGTGCAATATAAAGCAATTCTATTTTTTTCATTTTTTCCCAAAAAAACATGGGTTAAAACCCATCGATTTTGATTTTTCAAAACGTTTTCCCAAAGCTCTGGAATAGCACGCCTATGATTTCTTGGGCCTATCCGAAGCTAAAACGGCTGCCAAATCGGAATCTGAATAGTTTTTAAAGATCCGTCCACAAATAACGGCGCTACAATTTTTTTAAAGTTCAAAATTGGCTCAAAATGAGCGCAAAAAATCGCAATTTTTAATAATCGAAAAATTAACGTCGCACCCTATACATATTTTACATGTATCTTATGTAAAACAGCCTCAGGATTCCGAATCCGTGTCGTTTGTAATGATTGGATCGAAAATAAGGGCGCTACGATTTTTTTTGTAAATCAAGGCGTCCGTTTTATTATTTATTTAGTTTGTATCAAAAAAATTTATTTTAGAGGGGAAGCGCGGGGAAATGACAACGGTTATAGTTACACGGGGTACGTAGGAACGTCCCGTGCAATATAAAGCAATTCTATTTTTTTCATTTTTTCCCAAAAAAACATGGGTTAAAACCCATCGATTTTGATTTTTCAAAACGTTTTCCCAAAGCTCTGGAATAGCACGCCTATGATTTCTTGGGCCTATCCGAAGCTAAAACGGCTGCCAAATCGGAATCTGAATAGTTTTTAAAGATCCGTCCACAAATAACGGCGCTACAATTTTTTTAAAGTTTAAAATTCACCCAAAATGAGCGCGAAAAATCGCAATTTTTAATAATCGAAAAATTAACGTCGCACCCTATACATATTTTATGGATTTCTAACAGCTTACAAAATTATTGGGGGTGTACTGTAGTACGCTGAATAAAATATATTTTACTTGGTAATGATGTCATTTAACTAGCTTTATTTTTTTCCTGAATTTTATGGATTTTAACAGCTTTCAAAATTATCGGGGTCTACTGTAGTACGCTAAATTGAATATATTTTACTTGATAATGATGTCATTTAACTAGCTTTATTTTTTTCTAAATTTTATAGATTTTAACAGCTTTCAAAATTATCGGGGTCTACTGTAGTACGCTGAATTAATATATTTTACTTGGTAATGAATGTCATTTAACAGCTTTATTTTTTCTGAATTTTATGGATTTCTAACAGCTTTCAAAATTATCGGGGTCTACTGTAGTACGCTGAATTGAATATATTTTACTTGATAATGATGTCATTTAACTAGCTTTATTTTTTTCCTAAATTTTATAGATTTTTAACAGCTTTCAAAATTATCGAGGGTCTACTGTAGTACGCTGAATTGAATATATTTTACTTGGTAATGATGTCATTTAACTAGCTTTATTTTTTTTCTGAATTTTATGGATTTTTAACAGCTTTCAAAATTATCGGGGGTCTACTGTAGTACGCTGAATTGAATATATTTTACTTGGTAATGATGTCATTTAACTAGCTTTATTTTTTCCTGTATTTTATGGATTTTTAACAGCTTTCAAAATTATCGAGGGTCTACTGTAGTACGCTAAATTGAGTATATTTTACTTGGTAATGATGTGATTTAACTAGTTTAATTTTTTTCCTAAATTTTATAGATTTCTAACAGCTTTCAAAATTATCGGGGGTCTACTGTAGTACGCTGAATTGAATATATTTTACTTGATAATGATGTCATTTAACTAGCTTTATTTTTTCCTAAATTTTATAAATTTTTAACAGCTTTCAAAATTATCGAGGGTCTACTGTAGTACGCTGAATTGAATATATTTTACTTGGTAATAATGTCATTTAACTAGTTTATTTTTTCTAATTTTATGGATTTTAACAGCTTTCAAAATTATCGGGGGTCTACTGTAGTACGCTGAATTGAATATATTTTACTTGGTAATGATGTCATTTAACTAGCTTTATTTTTTTCCTAAATTTTATGGATTTCTAACAGCTTTCAAAATTATCGGGGTCTACTGTAGTACGCTGAATTGAATATATTTTACTTGGTAATAATGTCATTTAACTAGCTTTATTTTTTTTAAATTTATGGATTTTTAACGGCTTTCAAAATTATCGAGGGTCCACTGTAGTACGCTGAATTGAATATATTTTACTTGGTAATATGTCATTTAACTAGCTTTATTTTTCTGAATTTTATGGATTTTAACAGCTTTCAAAATTATCGGGGTCTACTGTAGTACGCTGAATTGATATATTTACTTGGTAATGATGTCATTTAACTAGCTTTATTTTTCTGAATTTTATAGATTTTAACAGCTTTTAAAATTATCGGGGTCTACTGTAACTGAATTATACTGTGTGTCGAATAATGTTTTAAGTAGCTTATTATTTTTTTTAAATTCATATGGTTTACAGCTATTTATCGAGGTCATACTTAGTTCACGTGAACTATATATTTCTTGGAATGATAGTATTTATAGCTTTATTTTTCTGAAAGATCTAACAACAATTAAAACGACGTTCATACAAAATCATTAAAAACCATTATAACTCAAAAACTACGTGTTCAACTTAAACGATTTTTTATGAGCGCATCGTACACGTTATTTTAGAAGATTTTTTTTTAATTTAAAGACCTTCGGTCCAAAAAAAAGAAACCTAGCAGCTCCTAAATGGCAATAAAAGCGCTTTAAGTTAAAGGAAAAAAAATGTGCGATTATTGGGCAATTTTACTAAACACAACTTGTGTAGAAAGCCCTAGCCCCGGTGTTTTTAAATTCAGTTTTTAAAATACCCCTAGTACTAATTAAGGGTGGCGATCAACGCGTTTCGTCCTTATGTATTTTAAATGTAAATTCCGTTTGGGTAGCACCGCCGTATTTTTGAAGATAAAACGTTGAATTTTTTTGGAGCTAACGAGTATCCGTCTTTAAAAAAATGTCATTTGGGATTTTTGATAAGTTGACGGGTTTTTCGTAAAAAAATAAGAAGGCGTAAAACAGCATAGACTTCTAATTCTTCATGTGCGTTGGAAAATAGGGGTAAAAATAAAAATATACAAATATATAAATATAAAATACATAAATAAAAATAAAAATAAAAATAAAGATTTTTAAAGTTATACTTCTTTTTGGCGCGATGAGAGTAAAATTGTAGTCTGCGACCTGACATATTTCGTAATTTTTAAATTTAAATCTAAATTTTAAATTCAAATTCAAATTTCGCCTTTTCGAATCAAAAAAAATTAAATTTAGTTTAGTAAATGCCTATTTTACGTTTGAAAAACATATTTAGTATAGCAATGAGTGGGAGCGAGCGAAAAGATACGACAATCTCATAGGTGCAAGCGAGAAGGAACGACTTAAGTTATTTAACTAATTTTTCGTCTAATTTCTCGATCTAAATTATTCGCATGACGTACGCAACGGCTATTTCACCGCGAAACAAGCGATATATTTTTTTTGGCGATCGACGGTAACGAAATTAAACAATAATTAACAACAATTGAAACGACGTTCATTCAAAATCATTATAACTCACAAACTACGTGTTCAACTAAAACGATTTTTTAAGAGCGCATCGTACACGTTATTGTTAAATTTTTTTTTAATTTAAAGACCTTCGGTCCAAAAGAAAAACTTTGCAGCCCCTAAATGGCATTAAAAGCGCTTTAAATTAAAGGAAAAAAAATGTACTATTATTGGGTAGAAAGCCCTAGCCTCTATGATTTTAAATTTAGTTTTTTAAAATACCCCTACAACTAATTAAGGGTGGCGATCAACGAGTTTCGTTCTATGTATTTTAAATTTAAATTCCGTTTCGGTTGCACCGCCGTATTAATTCACAAAGGTTAGCTTACTATTAAACAAATCCTGGTGGTAAATTATAATGTTATGTTGATGGAGAAACTACCCTTAGCAATCACATATAAAATACACATGTAATTCTTAAATTTTTATTTTATACATATCAAAAATTGTGAAAGGTCTTTATAGCAATAACAAATTTATTCACAAAGATTAGCTTACTATTAAACAAACCCTTGTTGTGAATTGCAATGAATCAACCACTAAATATTACATACAAAATTAAATCATAATTATTGCAATTCTAAATGAATTCATTTATAAAATTTTGTTACAAGTTGAAAACATTAATAAACTATTACACAAGATTATCTTTAGTAAAAAAATTCAAGTTTTAATTATTATTTACATAAAACGTTTAATATTTTGGCAACAATTAACACTTTAAGATAATTATTTAATCTTTTATTATATTTGTTTTAGTTTTAGACAGCAATCTTAAATATTTATTACGCCTTTATTAATAATTGTATAATAACGGCGTTTGAAAATAGGAATAGATCGTTCTTTTAGCAAATATTTATATCTAAAGTGTTATAATATTTGCAACAATTAAAGTATCATAAAATACAAGGGTTTCTAAAGATAAAGTTGATCTCACATTATCAAGTTTCAACAATTTCCATCCAAGAATTTAATTTACCATGGAAATTGAAGATAATTGTTCTCTTTGTTTTTTAGATGTAAAAATAAATAGATGTTTAGATGGAAACTTAAAAACGAATTGGTATCAAAAGCCTACCAGTTCAGGACGATTATTAAACTACTATTCTAATCACACAATGAATCAAAATATAGGTGTAATTAAAGGTCTTACGGATAGAGCTTTACGTTTAGCCATGAAGATTTTTATGAAGATAATATACTACGCATGAAAAATCTTCTTATTAATAATAATTACCCTTTAAAACTCATTAATCGTTTTATAAATAATTATAAATTGGTAAATAACACAAAAGATGTCCAACAAGTAACAACATACTATAAATTTCCTTACATCAAAGAATTGTCCAATAGTATTAATCATTTTATTAGACCAAGAAGTGGAAAATTAGCATTTTATAATATAAAAAAAATTAATTCAATTTATAGTACAATTCCCCCAAGTTATCGTGATACCTGAAAACTGAATGCGCTGTGAACTTGAGGTGAAAAAGTGGGGAGTGACCATTTTGGATAGAACTGCCGTAGTGTTCGCATTGATACAGTCCGAAAAAAAGTATGTTTCATTGTGTTCCGCGTAATTTTTTATTTATAGTTTGTTTTAGTATTTGTTGTTGTTTTGTTTGTTGTTATATTGTTTTTGTGTTGTGCTATTTTGTTTTATTGTTTTTTTTTTGTTTTAATCTGGATTTTATTCAAAGATTGTTTTGTATTAATAACAAATTAAACAATGGTGTTTCAATTATAGCTGTGATATACAGGTAAGTATTTATAAAGCTAATTGTTTGAAGATTATAAATGAAAAAAAATAATTACATGTTTAAAATTTGTGCCTCTTATTGTACTTTCTCTGAACGTAGGGCGCACTGTTTCAGTCGCACATCGGAAGTCTCATGTTATCGTTTGCGCATTTCAGGTATCAAGATAAGTGGCGGGACTTGTAAATTAAAAGATCCAATTCCTGTTCTTCAACAATCTGGTTTGATTTATAAAATCCCATGTAGTTGTGGAAGTAGTTACATTGGTCAAACGAATCAAAGATTTGAAGAAAGATTAAAACAACATAAAAATGATTGTAAAAATATAAATTATGTTAAACCAAACAAAACAGCATTAGCTATTCACCATTTTGATGTTGGACATGAATTGCAATTTGAAAAAGTTTCTAATTTACATCGTGAACAAAATAAACATAAAAGAAATTTAAGTGAAATGGTTTATATCAAAATTAATAAAACTGTAAATTTACGTTCGGATACTCAAGGCCTTAGTTTAATATAAAATGAAATCTTAAATAAAATTAAATCATAAAATTCAAATCAAAATTATACAACTACAAATAATTTCTTTTTAGAATCATAGTTACAGCTTTTCATGTAATTATATAGAATCCTAGTTACAATTTTTTATGTAACTATTTAGCACCATAGTAACATACAGTCGAACCTCGATAAGTCGAAGTCGAAGGGACAGCAAAAATAATTCGTCATATCAAAAACTCGAGTTACCAAAAGAAGTTCAGTTAAATACTTCCGTATATATATATATCATTCATTTTTTATAGAAAATAACCAAAATTGATCTACAATCATTAAGATCATTTATTTTTATTAAGACCCTAAAAAATATAGTTATTTACATATTATTTACTGTTAAATTGAAAGTCATCTAAAATTGTCTTTTGCTTCATTGCTCCAAAATGTTACGTTTCTACAAATTTTTCCAATGATCTTACCGATAATAATATATCTGTAAGAACATCTTCTTGAGCACATAGGAATAGAGAAATAGTATCTATTGCATTGTAAACTTGAGTTGTTGAAGGGATGTTTACTGTAACATCTGTATCACTTTCATATTCACTTTCACTTTCACAGTTTTTTTTTATTTTCTTCTAGCACTTTACTTATAATGCTTTTATCGCTAGGAATTTCAGCAACTTCCAAATCTTTATCAACGTTGACATTTGTCATTTGTATCTTCAGCAGCTACAATTAGGTCTCTGTTTTTTAAAATGGTTAATAAAGTGTTTGCGGGAATACCAAAATCTTTAGCTATATCCTTTTTTCTTTTGAGCCCACGTTCCACTTCTTTTATAAGAGTAATTTTCTTCCTTATGGTTAAACTTTTTAAATTTCGTTTACACTCCATGTTAATACGTAAATAATTTTAGAAAAAGTATTAAACTTTTTTAGATTTTCTGTTATACTCTGTTACAAACTATAAAAAACGTAAAACACATTTGTAGTCTTCGTAGTCGACGAATAACTAGCAAATTGAAAACTAAAATGGAAAAATAGTTTCTTTTTTTGTAAAATAAACGGTAAAACCATTTCAAAAATTTATAACTGTTCATAAGGCATTTACACATCAATTAGTTTTTAAATCCAATTAAAGTGCCGCCGGCAAAACATTCTTTTAGTATAAACCTTTTATTCGTAGTTAACAATAGAGCTTTTAAAGCATCAATAACACCAAACCAAGCCATCCTTAATCTTCTCTCGGATAGAGAAATTTTTAGAAAAGTTGTAAAATTTAACTTCAAGTCTTCGACCTATTTACTAATAGAAACTTGAATTTAACAAATTATAAAACGCTTCGACTAATTAAATAATTCGATTTATTAAATTTCGAGTTATTGGCATAAAAATATAAACGTTGAGATAGGCAAGTCCTAGGGAAACTGGTTCGAGTTTGAGCTATCAAAAATTCGGCTTATCGGCGTTCGACTTATAGAAGTTCGGCTGTATTAACAAACCCAAGCAGCTGGGACCTACCTTTGAGTTCCATAAGCAGCTGGAAATGCCACTGAAAGAAGCTTGACTCGCCGGGAATTGCCTTCGCACTACTGACGGTGAAATTCGATTTCTCCTAAACACATAAAAAATATAATTAATAAAATGAACAAAAGAGATGATACTCATTTGGTGGCAAAATTAACCCGTTAATTTAAGAAACGTGTAAATTTAAAAAAAAGTCGTCAGAATTACTATTCACCTTGCATGAAGGGTTGTAATGAGAATTAGATGCACTATTTTATAATAATAAATAAGACACAACCGCACGACTTCGCTGTATATTGTAAAATGATTCAGAAATCGAAAGTTTTATGTAAGTGCGGATATAAGTCATATCGGTAGACCCCAAAGCTAACATAAGTTACCTGATATCAAAAGCGATAATGCCGACTAAAAGAATCTCGATTATTTTAAATAAAATTATCGATTTATTTTATTAAAGGAAATATATAATACAGGGTATTACGAAAGTATTTGCTCTTACTTTATTACAATTAAACCCTTAATTTTCAGTTTATAATGGACAAAGGATTAAGCATTTCACAAATTGTCAAACGGTTAACGTTTTATTCGAATTTAAATTATTGGTAATTTTCTAAAATGTATAAAATTTAGTTTTATATTAGAAAATGGAAAAATTCAGGGCCGCACTCAAAAACCAAGAAAGATTTTATCGTTTGAATTCTCAAGAAAATCGAATTATTATATACGATTTCTTCCGTACCCCTAGTAGCTATATCCGAAGCCATTTCCCTCTGCTAACCCTCTAAAACAACATTTTTCGCTCTCTTACAAAACAAACAATAATTTTCAAATCAAACATTAGGTACGCAATAATTTTTTTATTTTTAATATTTACGGGGAACGCTTTCATTCCCGACCGTATCGGACCTTAATACGCCGCAATCCGGTGGTTAACTCAAACCCCCCAAAATCGAAAAAACAACATGGATGTTGGTCCATGTTTTTTTGAAAAAAATGATAAAATAGAATTTATTTAATTCTCTTTAATACACTAAGGGAAAAAATTAAAGGGTCAAAAAAATTTCCAATATTTTATGGTGTTTTTGACAGACTGTATTTCAGTGAAAAATGGTCGTATCTGAAATTTAAAAAAATCATTTTGAAGCTCCAAGATTCTAGTTTCCAGATCTTTTAATCAAAAATTTTTAGAACCTATTGTTATCATGTAATCTTAAGCAATGGCGCGCAAGAAAAATTTTGCAATTTTTTTATTTTTCGTTTGCTTGCCACAAACTGACAAATTTTTTTGCAGCTAAACCATTATATGTAACAGATATCCTGTTTATTCAGCTTCAAGTCTCTTTTTTTATAATAATTACATTAATTATTTATTAGTGTTTTCAAGAGAAGATTTTGTTTTATTTATTTTACTATATAAAATGTTGTTTTAATCTGCGAGTAAAGCCCAAGTTTTAAAACTGCCAATTGGTGATATAATAACAATGAACAAATTTGAAATAGTACTTAATTATTATAAGCAATTAAAACATATTTTTACAAGTCCCATAATAAATTAATTTTACTAAAAATTATATTGTAAACAAACAGATTATGTTATAAGTAATTTTCTTATAAGATTTGAATGTATTAATTTGTTGAAATGTTTTCTCAATCATAATAAAACCTTTAAACAAAATGTGTGTAAACAATTTCAACCAAATAAGCATTTTTGAAAATAAAAATAAGAAAACATAGAGAAAAGAGTTTACATAGTTCCAAACATGAATATCGAGCTATCATAGGTGGCGCAGTAAGTAAGGAGCGCATTTATTATTATTGAAATTCAAAATTTCCAATTATCGTTGAAACATTTGTTACGTTCTTTGATTAAATTAGAAATCGTCCAGCGATACGTCCTAAATTAAAACTCAGTATTCCAATTGATATTAACAATGAGCACACATTTAAACCAAATGCATTTTATTTTTCATACATAAAAATACCTCAACACACAAACCGAATTAATCCCACCTTAGTCCATCATTTACACATCTTGAACTTGCATACTCACCTTATTCTAAAATTCAATAAGATTTAATTAATAGAGAAATAAAGAACACATTTAAAAAATTTGATTTATCTCTCATACTTTACAAGACTTTAACACTTATAATACTTTCTTTTATTTACAACTTTTTATTTTTCAAACGTTAACGGCTTTGTGTGTAGCATTTTCATTGTTCTCAGTATTTTGTTCATGTTTCTCGGAACCACTTTGCCAACCAGAATCCATGGTTCCATCACTGTGGCAACCTTGTCCGTGCACTTCTTCGTCTTCTGTGCTGTTTGCTTCGGCATACAATAAACCTACGGGATTAACACCTAAGTTTTGTATCAGTGTTGAAATATTCGATCCTAAATTCTTTCTATTGGGCGACTGATTTATATTTAACGTTTTTGGAGGAATATTCTTCGAGTTTGACGAATTATAATTTTGATTATTAAAATTGGATTGATGATAACCTTGTCCAAAGTTGTTTATACCATATATTGTATTGGCTAGATTACTGAAAGAAGGTGTACTTGTGCACGTCGTGGAAAGGTTGTAATTTTGTCTAAATGTAGACTGATTTCCTTGTTCCTGAATGATTTCATATTGAGCATCGGGTGCTAAAAACTGATCCAGACTTGAATTTGAAAACGCCCTATGTTTTTGATTCGCTTGGGCTTGTTCAACATTTGTGTTTTTTTCTGGAAAATAATTCAGACAGCATTCTGAATTTAAGAAACTTGGTGTTGAAGGAGACATTGCGTCATCCGTTGTTTCTGTAAGAGGCGTTTGTATACTGCTGCACAAACTATTCTGCGAAATATCCTTGGGTAAAAGTTTGATACAAGGATCTGCGTTGATATCAGTGGATTCGTCGGGATTGGGCAAAGGAAACGGTAAACGACTCCTAACAGACATTTGCCTTTTGCCCAGCCGATGAGCTAAATATTCTTCGTCCTCGGTAACGGTAGAAGAGGAAATGTTTTCTTGGAATGTTTGTAAAATTTGGTTATTAGCAGTTATTTCTTTCTCATTAGAATGATGTTTGTGAGAATTTTGCAAAGGTATCAATCTGGGCTTTTGCATATCTAAGGCCTCATCGTATAAAGACGAATCTTGACCGTCATTTTTCACAGAAATATTGCAGCAGCTACTGACATCAGCAAAATAAACTTCCGATTCCGTCGCTTCTGTTTTTGGAGTAGAACCTTCTTGATTTTGAAATGCGGCGTTTTCGACGCCTTGAAGTCTTGGTAAGAAGCGACACTGTTGAGAATCTGTTCGTCCTTGCTCATGGGAGTCGTTTAAATCTGGTTCGTTATAACTTAAATCATCGGTAAGTTTCTGATTGTCTTCGTCGGTGTAGCTGTGACAATTTTGTCCAAACACGTTTTGAATGTTTCCTCTGTTGTTGGACATTTGAGCTACCGACTTAATTGATGAAATATCGACCCTTTTCTTTATTTTTCTTACTGGTAGGGTATGTGAGATATGATCTAGACAACTGGAAGTGTCTGTACTCTCAGGATTATCAATGGATTGATGAACTTCAGTTTCGATCGTATTTTCATAATTTTCTTTATTAGAATGTTGAATATGACTACGTCGTAAATGCATATCTTGAAACGGTTGCGATTGATTTTCTTGGTTCATTTGACAATGAGCATTATGGGCATGTAGATGATGATGTACGTGATGGTACCTAAAAAATAAAAGAATAAGTAAAAGAATAAATCATAAGTACTCATTAAAAACCTAGAAGGTGACTGAAAGGGACGTCGAGCAGGCGAATTAGGATTTGAATATGGTGGGGGAGGTCCCCAAACGTAAACACCACCAACAGGTCGATTATCGAGGACGCTATAAGATCCCGTTGATCCAGATACTGGATCAGACGCTGCTTGCGTTGAATCTGCACCTGGGTGATTGCTAAAGCCATATTGACTATCAGAACTGCTCACTCCTCCTTGGTAAGTCAAAGAGTTATCTCTGCAAATATACCATTGGTACATTAAATAACTAAGACAAGGGATCGTCAACATGTACCTATGTGATTCAGAAATGTTAGTTTGAGTTGTATTCCCTCTGCTCCATGGTAAACGCCTCCAATTCCATCCACCATTATTTCTTTCTCTATTATGATTCTCAACAACACCGGACGTTCCTTCTTCGCCTGGGTTGGGCGAATAAAAATTACCCACTCTTCCTGGTGTCCAAAACCTAAAATTTAAATACGTCATCTTTCCTTTCAACACGTACGCCTTTTTTACCGTTCCAAAGCATGATGGGTGTCCCAGGGATATAAGTGGGGTCCTGTAGGTAAAGGTGGGTATCTGCATTCTTCACAACAACTACAATAAGTCGTTGTAGGTAACGAGGGACCTCTCATTGAGCTATGGGTACTTGCAGGTCCTCCAGTGTGTTGTTGATAAAGTGAACGACATCGAAGTTCTAATTGTTCCCAATACATTTTCTTTTTTTCGTGACTTTGTTGTACATAAAAAATAGTATTATAAGCACTTTATTAACTTATTACACACACATCTTTTCGTACCTCAGTAATTGATAGACGAGCATGCAGGAAAATATGCACACTAATATTCCACTAACTGATAAGCCGAACATGGCTCGAAGGCAAGAATATAACGCTCCATGAATGACTTCACAATCGGGCGTTGAATCAAACACAAATCTCATACCTACATATTGTCATAGATTAATAAATTTTTACACTTAAATTAAAATATTATATACACCTTCATCGGCAGAAGCGTGCGCTTCCAACAATACAGAATAGCAAGTGCAAGTTCGTGTCTTTTGTGTATAAACGCATTCTCGCAACGTTTGCAATCGGTTCATGTGGATCACCGTCGTCGTAATGGTTACAAGAACGCACGTTAGCGCACACACCAAACAACATAAACCGCAAACTTTAATCTAAAAATCAATTATTACTTTACAATGATTGATTACTTATTGTAAATGAATCCTTACCAAATAACTATAACGGTTTTTTCTTCTAGCTAAGCTTATCACACATAATCCCGTTAAAATCAACTGCAAGATAATTGAAAAAATTAATCGATAACGTTATTAATAATTAAACAAATAAATTGGTATTAAAAAAGATTGAACTTTAAAAAGAAAACATCCACATAGGTAATTGTGTATACAAACCATTGTGGCAGGCACAAAAGTAGGAATTGTTTCAAAGTATCCTAAGGTGGATGTATACGATCGTAATAAGAAATAAACAGCCAAAAATAAAGCCCCCAATATTGTGGCCAATCCTCCACAAGCGCAACACCAGAATACATATTTTCGAATTCCTCCTCCATTGTTATTTGCTAAAACAAAAATTAATTATCAATATAATCTAAGTAGTTTATTTTCTTCTTAGGTAACTGATCAAAATAAGACCCGGTGCCCAATAAAGCCCAGTTTTCAAATTTCCCGCTTCCTGATTTCGAATCATTGTCAAAGCTCGTATATGTTACAAGAGAAAGATTGTTACTTTTATTTTGAAGTTTAATATAAATAAACATTTTGATTACGAAGTATTGATGCATTTTTTTCAAAAACCTATTAATTATGGCTTTATAAACTTAAGGTGGGTTTTATTTGGGTCCGTTCATCATCATTTACAGCGTTTCTAGATTCCATCTCTGGATATACGCCTCCCCAATTTGACACTTTGAACAAAATTCATATGTGCATTAAAACTATAGCAACCAATTACAGTAGCCAATGAGCGTTTGTTTTTAAAGCGCCTTGTTTAAAATGCTATGTTAAAATTATTAATTTTTGAAAGTAATTTGACTGCTTTTTAACGTTTATGTGTTAATAAAATTAATTTAAAAATATTTATATATCTAATCGCATTGAAATTAATCATTTTAGTTTAGCAAAATTTAGAAGTACACAATACACATTTTATTTAAGATAAACAATAGATTAAAAGATATAGATTTTCGTTAATATATAAATATCAATAAAGTTATACAATTTTTAATGAATTTCGGTTACTACATATAATTAAAACTTTTACGGTATGGAAAGAAACTAGCACTTTAAAATGAATTACAAAAACTTATGACCATATCTCATAAATTCCTTGTCTTATCGTGACAAATCTACATACCTTGTGTTAACGTATAGGGTGGTAAAGGTTGTAAAGGATGTGGCACGTGATATTGAACCACTTGCATTACAGGATAACCGTGCATTATGTTTCCGTGTTATTTAATACCCTCACACCTGTTTAATTCAATTATTTCGAAGATTACCCGCTACACCCTTTCAGCAAGCCAGAATCAAATAAAAAAAATATTTAATCACTTCGTTTTTACGTTTGCTTTTAACTTTATCTCATTTCTGCAAAAAAGAAATGTCGCCTATGATAAAAATTTTAGAGGGTACAGCACGGTTGCACTTCATACTCTCATTTGTGATTTCTCTCAGTAAGATCACATTCAAACACGAGGGGAAAACTCCACGGACTCAGGAATAATCGATTATCTTTTTTAAATCAATAAATATTATGTTAGGGTTACAAACGAAATAAGCAATAACTAAATTATTTGGTCTTTTTTCGAAAAATGTTTGTAACTGTCCGCTTTATACAAATATATCGTACTAAATAAAAATTATAAAATATTGGATGAAGACTACCCTGTTTCGGCGTCGACGTCATAGTGACGCTGGCGTCTTTCTCTCTAATGGTCGATATTTTCACATCCCGACCAATGTTAACCAGTCGTATTCAATAACAACTCTTATCCTTTAAGTATTAAAGAGCACATCGAAAAGACTTGGCAACTGCTCTTGAGAGTGATCTGTTTGCTACTTCAAAATGCATGTTAAATAAAATTAACAATTTTTTGCAAATATAAAATTAAATTACCTAGATTTTGCCAATAGATTAAAATGCAGTAAAGCTCCGCTAATCCGAACCTACGCAAATCCGAACGTCGTTATAAAATGGATCAAGATAAAAAATGTACATTATCCTTTATGTATCTTGTAATCCGAATCCACTAGTGTTCCCCTAATCCAAAGCAGTGTTGTTGAAGCGTCGGTTTAAATTAAACTGGCCTGAGCTTTTTAAAAAATTGTATTTTATCGTTTAATCGGAAGTTATTTTTATATTTATATAACAAATCCCATCGATAATACTTGCCATATCTGAATAGCACGGGAACATCTGTTGGAAGCGACATGGCACCAAAAAGGCCACACAAAACGCTCTTTCAGTAAAAAGTATGGTATACAGTAAAACCTCTCTTGGACAGACAGTCTCGGACCAACAATATTGTCCTTGTGGAGAAGTGTGCGCTAAAGAGAGGTATTAAAAAATGAGTAACTAAAAATGGATCAAATATAGGTAGATCTAATTAAAATTATTATTATATGTGTTATTAGTAGAGTAAGCCGAACATGGCTCGAAGGCAAGAATATAACGCTCCATGAATGACTTCACAATCGGGCGTTGAATCAAACACAAATCTCATACCTACATATTGTCATAGATTAATAAATTTTTACACTTAAATTAAAATATTATATACACCTTCATCGGCAGAAGCGTGCGCTTCCAACAATACAGAATAGCAAGTGCAAGTTCGTGTCTTTTGTGTATAAACGCATTCTCGCAACGTTTGCAATCGGTTCATGTGGATCACCGTCGTCGTAATGGTTACAAGAACGCACGTTAGCGCACACACCAAACAACATAAACCGCAAACTTTAATCTAAAAATCAATTATTACTTTACAATGATTGATTACTTATTGTAAATGAATCCTTACCAAATAACTATAACGGTTTTTTCTTCTAGCTAAGCTTATCACACATAATCCCGTTAAAATCAACTGCAAGATAATTGAAAAAATTAATCGATAACGTTATTAATAATTAAACAAATAAATTGGTATTAAAAAAGATTGAACTTTAAAAAGAAAACATCCACATAGGTAATTGTGTATACAAACCATTGTGGCAGGCACAAAAGTAGGAATTGTTTCAAAGTATCCTAAGGTGGATGTATACGATCGTAATAAGAAATAAACAGCCAAAAATAAAGCCCCCAATATTGTGGCCAATCCTCCACAAGCGCAACACCAGAATACATATTTTCGAATTCCTCCTCCATTGTTATTTGCTAAAACAAAAATTAATTATCAATATAATCTAAGTAGTTTATTTTCTTCTTAGGTAACTGATCAAAATAAGACCCGGTGCCCAATAAAGCCCAGTTTTCAAATTTCCCGCTTCCTGATTTCGAATCATTGTCAAAGCTCGTATATGTTACAAGAGAAAGATTGTTACTTTTATTTTGAAGTTTAATATAAATAAACATTTTGATTACGAAGTATTGATGCATTTTTTTCAAAAACCTATTAATTATGGCTTTATAAACTTAAGGTGGGTTTTATTTGGGTCCGTTCATCATCATTTACAGCGTTTCTAGATTCCATCTCTGGATATACGCCTCCCCAATTTGACACTTTGAACAAAATTCATATGTGCATTAAAACTATAGCAACCAATTACAGTAGCCAATGAGCGTTTGTTTTTAAAGCGCCTTGTTTAAAATGCTATGTTAAAATTATTAATTTTTGAAAGTAATTTGACTGCTTTTTAACGTTTATGTGTTAATAAAATTAATTTAAAAATATTTATATATCTAATCGCATTGAAATTAATCATTTTAGTTTAGCAAAATTTAGAAGTACACAATACACATTTTATTTAAGATAAACAATAGATTAAAAGATATAGATTTTCGTTAATATATAAATATCAATAAAGTTATACAATTTTTAATGAATTTCGGTTACTACATATAATTAAAACTTTTACGGTATGGAAAGAAACTAGCACTTTAAAATGAATTACAAAAACTTATGACCATATCTCATAAATTCCTTGTCTTATCGTGACAAATCTACATACCTTGTGTTAACGTATAGGGTGGTAAGGGTTGTAAAGGATGTGGCACGTGATATTGAACCACTTGCATTACAGGATAACCGTGCATTATGTTTCCGTGTTATTTAATACCCTCACACCTGTTTAATTCAATTATTTCGAAGATTACCCGCTACACCCTTTCAGCAAGCCAGAATCAAATAAAAAAAAAATTTAATCACTTCGTTTTTACGTTTGCTTTTAACTTTATCTCATTTCTGCAAAAAAGAAATGTCGACTATGATAAAAACTTTAGAGGGTACAGCACGGTTGCACTTCATACTCTCATTTGTGATTTCTCTCAGTAAGATCACATTCAAACACGAGGGGAAAACTCCACGGACTCAGGAATAATCGATTATCTTTTTTAAATCAATAAATATTATGTTAGGGTTACAAACGAAATAAGCAATAACTAAATTATTTGGTCTTTTTTCGAAAAATGTTTGTAACTGTCCGCTTTATACAAATATATCGTACTAAATAAAAATTATAAAATATTGGGTGAAGACTACCCTGTTTCGGCGTCGACGTCATAGTGACGCTGGCGTCTTTCTCTCTAATGGTCGATATTTTCACATCCCGACCAATGTTAACCAGTCGTATTCAATAACAACTCTTATCCTTTAAGTATTAAAGAGCACATCGAAAAGACTTGGCAACTGCTCTTGAGACTGATCTGTTTGCTACTTCAAAATGCATGTTAAATAAAATTAACAATTTTTTGCAAATATAAAATTAAATTACCTAGATTTTGCCAATAGATTAAAATGCAGTAAAGCTCCGCTAATCCGAACCTACGCAAATCCGAACGTCGTTATAAAATGGATCAAGATAAAAAATGTACATTATCCTTTATGTATCTTGTAATCCGAATCCACTAGTGTTCCCCTAATCCAAAGCAGTGTTGTTGAAGCGTCGGTTTAAATTAAACTGGCCTGAGCTTTTTAAAAAATTGTATTTTATCGTTTAATCGGAAGTTATTTTTATATTTATATAACAAATCCCATCGATAATACTTGCCATATCTGAATAGCACGGGGAACATCTGTTGGAAGCGACATGGCACCAAAAAGGCCACACAAAACGCTCTTTCAGTAAAAAGTATGGTATACAGTAAAACCTCTCTTGGACAGACAGTCTCGGGACCAACAATATTGTCCATTGTGGAGAAGTGTCCGCTAAAGAGAGGTATTAAAAAAATGAGTAACTAAAAAATGGATCAAATATAGGTAGATCTAATTAAAAATTATTATTATATGTGTTATTAGTAGAGTGCCGTAAAGTTTATACCTCGGAATCCAGGGCCTTTGAATGAATTTTTATAAAACCTTTTGGAATATGTTTTTAACATTAAATACAAAAATGTTAAAGGATTGATTTTGGGCGCTTTCAATTTTTTAATGGTGAAAACACAACCGGCACACCAAAAAAAAAGTGGTTAGTACTTTTGACCAGACCCACCTAGGGTTATGTATTTTGATGCGCTGAATCCAAATTTGAGGTCGGTTTAACTCGTACACCTCCAAAATTTTGAATAAATTGTAAAAAACCACTAAAAATTGCAGTTATAAAAAAAAAAAAATTGATTAAATTAGATCAAATCTTTTATATATATATTTTGATGAGATGAATCCAAATTTAGAATCTGCTAATCTCAATCATTCATACGGTTCAGTTTTTTAACGCTTACTTAGGAACTATTCGGAATTTTAAAATTTTCTTAACGGAATCTGAATCAGCACCTAAAACTGCAAAACATTGCCCATTTAACCAAACTTCTATCTCCACTAATAGGAAAGATACGCATGTTAGCATACTCAATTTGGAACACCCTGTGTATATAAATATCACCTTGCTCAGTCGTTTGACCCACGCAAAGTAGACGTACCGCAAACTGAATCTTTCGCTTGGGTGGAAGCTTGTAAGCCGACGCTGCAATCGCACTAAGACACCCCTGCACAGTGGTCGGGCAAATGCCGGCGTTCCGGCGACCGTCTCGAATTTGTAACTTTGTGCGAACTTTCATTCTAAACCGATTCCGACACTCTTTCGCACTCGTGACCAATTAAAACACTAATTTGTGCCGTTTTGCGTGGCAGCGAGCGACGAATGCAGGTTTATTTATGATCAACGCACAGGTCAGTGGCCTTAAACATAACATAACCACTGGAAATTTTTGGCGATGTCGCTACCTGTTTGGCATATCTAAAAATCAATACTTTGTAGGCTTTGTGAAAAATCAATACATAAACTCCGCCCCTTTACTGCGCAAATGTGCCTTAACTTATACGAAGCTTCAATACGAAGTGCTTCGTGAACGGGTTCGTAAAAAATCAATACATAAACTCCGCCCCTTTACTTAACCCAACTTTTCATAACTTATACATAGGCAGCTTGAATACAACGTGCTTTGAATGTAACATATGTGCTTCAAAGAATAATTAGGAAATTTAAATTATATCAGTTGTTAAAACATTTTTTTTAAACGACTTTAATACATTACTTAAAAATTGAAAATGCAAATATTTGTTTAATTGTATTATTTATTTAAACTCTTATAAATCAATTTAAACTAGTGCGTGTACCGTAAATGGCTCACACGAGTTGATTTAAATTAGTTACAATATTTGTTTTTGGTGTGTACAAACTTATAAATAATTATAAAACATCGGTACGGCCGTTTTTAGAAAGTTTCTTAATCGTATTTAACATATACGAAAATTGAAATAAACGGATAATGTTGCAAATTGCATACATCGTTTCCCCCCGCACCCCAGTTGTAAATTGCAGGTTGAAGTGTTAAGAACGTTCTAGAAAATTTTGATTTTGACTAATTAGTGTTTGTGTGGAACAGAATACTGTTTACCAAAGGGTTTTGGAACTCTCCGAAGTACACCCTGTATATAAATCTGAATTGTAAGCTTATTTTTAAATATTCTATGTTTTGCCGTTTTTGTTAAGTCACAAATAAGACATTAAAAATCTTTACGCCACCTTTCTCAAAAATCTCGGCTTTTTTGGTTGTAATGGCTTTCCAAAATGTTAGTTTCAAGGCCCAAAATTCATTTTCCTTTGTTCAACGTAGCCCTTTCGGCCATTTGCAAGTTAACGTTATCGCGCTTTCCGGAATCGTGCATTTGAGTTTTTAAATAGGCACACGTGGTTATCTGTTTGTAATAATAATCTCTTATAAATAATTAGAAAGCCTCGTAACGATTGTTTTTGGCAATTTTTGAAAATCTTAATATTTTCTGCTTTAATTCAAAACACCCTTTATAATGGAACTTGCGTTTGCATGTAATTAATTAGAAATTGGCGCTTACTTTGTAAAATTAAAGCAAATTATTGGGGTTTTGTTTAGATATCATAAAAAAATTTATATACAAGATGTTTCGCATTTTGGTGCACCACTGTGAAATTTATTGCAGTCGTTGTTCAAACGTTTTGCGATTTTAAAAGTTAAATTTACTTGACGATGTACTATACACAGAAAAGTATTAAACTTGACTTTTTTTGATAACTCGAATTATTTTTATTTTCCCTTCGATTTCGACTTATCGAGGTTCGACTGTATTATAAATTAACATTAAAGTTACTATACAAATAGTATTTATTGTGTATAAAATTGATATCTTTACTGTAAACAATTTTTTTTTCATATCCCTGTCATTCTTCATTATATTGTTGTTATAAATTGTTATAATCAAGATCGCCCAATTTTTATTCTTTAACTTTTTTATTTCACCTTTTAGCAATGCAACCAAAAAGGTTTTACTAAAATTCATTCAAAGGCCCTGGATTCCGAGCTTTTGCCATTTTTACGTCTTAAGGCACTCCACTATATATAGATACAAAGAATTAAAAACCAAAATAGAAAATAAATGAAAAATGTCAAAACTAATTTAATAATTTGCTAATATTTAATATTAATTAACTTTAAAAAAAGAAGTAATTTTCGTTTGTTTTTTTAGTTTTAGAATCTACAATTGCCTCCTCACGAAGCGCCAACAATTCGTAAATTAAATTTAACTAAACTTTCTGGAAGGTTTTAATGTAAAGCAAGTTTCCTATTTAAGGGGTGTCCGTTAGGAAAGGTTTTACTGTATTACTAAAAAGAGATAGATCAGTGGTAAACGTTAACAACGCAATATTGTGTCGTTGCTCCCATCATATTCCTTATATACCAAAAAAAATAAAAATAAAAATAAGAGAGACGTTTGTATATTTATAGTTCGATTGTATATTGTATTTGAACACAAATTTTCCGTAAATTTTTAATTTATTATTGATTTTTTAATACACCCGTAAAGAATATCTTAAAAGGTTTAGTTTGATTAGTTTTTCTTAAATATAATATGTTACGATAAATATTTTACCATTTATTACACTTTGGCTCAATTTATATACTTAGAGCACTTTAATATTGCTCCAGTAATCCGAATGTTGCAATAATCCATAAGCAGATACAGAAAAAGAATTCTAATATAATTATTTAACTTGATTATCCTGTTTTTTATCTGTAATGCGTTTTAATTATTTCGATGTAGATATCACGTGTTATAAAAAAACTCGTGTTGACCCAAGGGTGCACCGCACCCGCGTTGAAACATTATCCAAGAATGAACAAGGCCATTCCATGCAATACTAGAATAGGATAAACGTTTCACGTATCAACCTGAATTATTTCTTCTGTGGCCAATTTGTACACGATATCGATTTAGAAAGGTAGATAGACATCGCGGAGAAAAACAGTCTTAATTATTAAGAATTAAAGAAAATTAATTACTTTTACCTTCTTGTAGTCTTGATCTCGAGCTAAGGGTGTTGCTACCATCCGTCCGTGGTCTTGGAGGTGGTCTTGGAGGTAAGGCTGGCGGCAGTGGAGAAACTTCAATTCGATCGTCCGCTTCATTTTTTCTATTTGGTACCGTGCACTGATGTATATCTGCGTTATTTTCGACTTCAGTTTGAAGATGACAATTACAAGATATCGATTGTATTTTTTGACCATGGGTAGATCCTGGAGGGGAATGAACGTGAACATGAACCGCTTGATTTGTTGTATGAGTATGTGTTGATGGATTTCCATGCGAAGTAACGTTTAATAAATTGTGGTGATGACCAGATTTGTTTGTGATATGGGAATGAGGCAGATTGGCGTCGCACTTAGAAGATTCCCGGTTTGTTTTCTCATTGCATTGACAAGGGTGGTCGCCGGTGTCGCCCGATTGATACGTGTGATCTATACCTGCCTGTGGACTAGGTGAAGGAGATGACATGTTTTTCTACATCTCCGCGCTTCAGTAGACGATCTTTAACAAATATTCTCAGATTAAAATTTTGTTTGAACAAAATCGCTTATTTATGTAAAACTACAGTAAAACCTCAATTATCCGGACCTCAGTTATACGGATTCGCGATTATCCGGATTGTCAACCTCGGTATTTCTTACTAAATATTTTATTATTTAATTTTGTATTTCGCACTAAACAGTGTTTTTTTGCTTTGTTCATTTTAAGATAATGTGCGACTGTTTTATTTAGTGATATATACCTAACAATTGGACCAAGTTTTTTCCTGTTAAAACAAAACGCTTTGTAATTGTACTTAAAGCCGAGTGTGCACATTCGAGCTCAAAGTGGCACATTCCGATCTCGGGAAAATGAAGCGCGCCGCTCCGCGTCGCGCTTCATTTGCCTCCCTCGCTCGGAAATGTGCCACTTTTCGCTCGAATGCGCACATCTTTGTATTTATCGGATTTGCCTATATTATTATTTTATTCTTCAATTCAAAAAATTAAAAGTCGAATAAATTAGATCTATTTTTTGTTTGAAAAAGGTTAGATATTTTATTCCTTTTGATAAGTTATCATGGTGCTCTTCCGCACGCCTAATTGTAGCGAGCTTAATAAAAATATTTCCAGGTGTACTTTCGAACATTTACTAATTCGAATTTTTGATTAATTAAAATTGTATAAAACTCAAATTTTCTGAAGTGGGACACTAAAAATCAACTAGTCGATTTTTATATCATCTTTTGCAGATTGCTGAAGGTTTATATGTAAAATTAATGTCTCCAAATATTTTTGGGTAATTTTTATTTTTGTAAAAATTATAAACAAATTAGTTTTAAAGCACATTTTGAATACACTGTTGTAATTAGACTTCATTTATGGATTAATTAAATTTTTAAATATAAAAAAATATTTATATGTTACATAGGGGACGCATCAAAATTTTAAAATGACTTGGGTGGGGTATGCTAAAAAAGAAATTGGGAAATGAGAGTCAAAATTCGAAAAAAGTTAAAATATATTTTTTTTTCATGTACGATGAAGTCTCCCATCTAGTCTAGTTTAAAAGTAGGGAAAGTTAACCGGTTGTGGGCATTGTCCGGTTGTGGGCACCCCCGAATAACTTTTGATCGTGAGCAGATACAGGTGTTTTCACGTTCGTCATTTGTTCGCAATGTCAGAACTATGTTTTATTGCTAATATAAAGCGAACAGACGCATATGCGTAGTAGCTACGCGTTATTCCATGTTTTCATCTCTAAAAATGTACCGCGATGTAATCGTTTATTGTGTTTAAAGTGCGATAAATAACAGTAACTTATTGCAAAAGTTCGGTCTAATGTAAACATATGCAGGAAATTAAATATATTTTATAATATTAATTTCGATTCAATCAAAATCTTCGCGAAATAAATTTGCCAGTCATTTGTCGACAGCTATGAATTTTCCAGTTGTGGACACCTACATTTTACTAGTTGTGGGCAATTAAGTTTTTGCCATTTAAACCTTGTATTTCACTGACAATTTGTCGAATATTGTTGTTCATGTTAACATAACCCCCCTGCGGAGTCTAGGGGTGTAGCCGCGGCCTGATTTCGAGGGGGGCGGGCAAAGACCCCGCTCGATTATCATGTACGACAAAAATGTAAAGATATCAAAACTTTTTCACAATAATTAAAAAAAAAATTAAACATTTTTGGTTTTGGATTTCAAACAGACTTCTTTTCACAACTCGACTATTGAAAATCAAATTTTCGATTGTTGAGCATCTTTGATAGACCAATTCATATAACTTGAAAATTGTATATAATATATTTAGGAAATTTTTGCGGATTTTTTAGTGCATTTTTAGCCATGTCGATTTCAAAAATCAATTTTGATGCATACATTGGAGCCATTTGACGATGATCCGGTGAAGTCCATTGCGAAAGCCTATTTTAAATTTTATTTTCATAACTGAAGGCTTTGAATATGAATAAATTGTGTTTTTTCTTCATATAGTGGCGTTTTACTCCATATTTTCCTATTTTGAGGGGATTTTCCTGATGTGCCCACAACCGTTTAAAAAAAATTGCATGATGAAAAATGACTACTTTATGAAAAGTTAAAAATGTTTCTTTTTAAATTGATATAAAATTAATTCCTTTACCAGTAGTTAGCTAAGGTCTCTAGCTTCCCGATAATATGCTCATTCTGCATAAATATTGAGTTAGTCAAAAGTTATGGCCTAAATAGCTAACTGTGCCCACAACCGGTTAACTTCCCCTACTAAATTAGAAATGTGGTTTTTGGTAAAAATACCCTACTGTAATTTTTAATTAAAAGAAAAGCGAGGAGTGTTACATTTAGTTCAGTTTGATTTAATTAATATTATTTGTAATAGAGAAGAATAAGATAGGCAAATTCAATTATTAAGGAGGCTGTGCACTTTCAAGCGAAAACTTTTTCCGAATAGAAAATCTGAATTTGAAAGATTTGTTATTAATATAGTCTAATCCGATTAATACGAAGATGTGCGCATTCGAGCGAAAAGTGGCACATTTCCCAGCGAGGGAGGCAAATGAAGCGCGACGCGGAGCGGCGCGCTTCATTTTCCCGAGATCGGAATGTGCCACTTTGAGCTCGAATGTGCACACTCGGTTTTAAGCATCATTCCCATTAATTTTGGTGACAAAAAATTAGTAAATAATATTTATCATTCCCTCTCACTCGTACTTATGAGTTTGTCGTATCTTTTCGCTCGCTCCCACTCATTTGCTATGGTAAAAATACGTTTTTCGAATATATAATCGATATATTATTAAATTTTCTAATTTGAAAGAAATTTTAGTAAACAAAAATCAATAAAAACGAGGATGTGCGCATTCGAGCGAAAAGTGGCACATTTCCGAGCGAGGGAGGCAAATGAAGCGCGACGCGGAGCGGCGCGCTTCATTTTCCCGAGATCGGAATGTGCCACTTTGAGCTCGAATGTGCACACTCCGCTTTTCGCCACAATTAACAATGATCAATTTACTTTAAAAAAATTCAAGTAATTCTAAAACAGTAGTTGCGCTCTCAAAATGTCTCCTTTGGGCTTAGTTTATTTTTCATAATTTTTATATATAGCTAAAATTCGTTTTTTTCTATACATTCAATTAACCGAATTTTCGATTATCCGAATGAGCTGCAACAATAATTAGTCCGGATAACCGAGAGTCCATTGTATATGCAGTAGACAAAGAACCAATAATATCTGTATAAACCATATTCAAATTAGATTTTTTTTCCAAAATTGTATTATGTATTTGTATAATACAGTTCCCGCAGCTGCCAACATCAATTATTATTATATCAGCTGTTCACCGGCAAAATTTGCGCTTTTCTAGGCTCGGAAACTGTATCTTTAACAATGTTTTTATTATTTTAAAAAGATTAAAATTTCAAATTCTAATTTAATGAATTCTATCTTTACAATTTGTATGCATATCAAGAAAATGTTCTCATGTGTCTTAAAGGTCGAGAAATGTTACACAGTTTGTTATTCTATATTCATTTAATTAACAATCTAATTATAGCATGAACATATTATTCAAATTAAATTCCTATAAAAACAAAAAAAAATCTTTTTACTTGTAGAAGAATACTATTTAAAAGTCATTGTTTGTTAATGACTAATAATTTCTTAACTAATATTGTGCGTACCTATTCTATTTTTCAATACACATAGATTTTTTTTCACGTTTTTAATAACAATTCTGTTAAAACTTTTTCCTATAACAATTCAACCAATTTACTAACTTATTTTCTTATACTACATAGCATGTTTATTAGGGTAGTTATTAAAAATTTAATTTCTTCCGACGCCCCAAAAAACCCTCTTTTTAATAAAAAAATATGGGGGAATTTTTTAAAAAGGTTTTTAACAAAAATAACACGTGCCTCACAACAATCAAAGTTCATTAGAAATTAATTTCCAAAAAAAGGGCTTTTTCATTTTTCATGAAATTATATTTATAAGTATTTTAAAAAAACATTAATTCATATAGTCAACATTTTAGATTCTCAAACGTAATTTTTCTTAAATTTATATAATTTCGTATAACTATAATAAATTCTAGTTGTTACAAAATTTTTATACTTCAGAAAAATGACGTTTGTAGGTCGTAAAATGTTGACTATATGGATTTAATGAATTTATTATATTAATATTCCATAAATTAAATTGTCATGAAGAAATTAAAAGATCCTTTTTTAGAGAATTGATTTCTAACAAAATTGTTTACATATAACTTTTATCTAAATCTGTATACTTATAACAGATATTCAAAACTACGATTTTATCATAATAAACTTATATTGTCTAGACGTTATTTTGACATTAAAAAAATCCGATGATATTTTTTCTTATTAACATTATGGAAGGTTGTTTATTCTGTGGAAAAATTTTTTGCAAGCATATCCATAATGTTATACTGTTAATAATATTTTGCTACCTTTAAGTGTAGAATCGAGGAAGTTGCTTATGTGAACAATAAGTATTTTAACATGTATACAATTATTTGAATAATCTACGTTAAAGTTATTTCTAAAACTATTACCAGTTGAACGCAATAACCGATTTGAAATAATATATTTAGTTTCCTTCAACTCACTTATAAGTTCACTGTATAATTTGAAATTGTAAGCAATTAACGTGTTAAACATTGTTGTCTAGTCAAGCCATATCACTCATTCTAAGTGTTCAAACCATCTAAAGATACCATACTAATCTCATTGTTTAAACATCTTAATATAGTGAATCGTGTAAAGTTAGATCCAGGTATGTATACATTATGTGGTAAGTGCTTAATCTTATGGAACAGTTCAATTTACTAAGATTCCTACATTGATATCAGTTAAATGTATATTTTTCTGACAAACACAATAGTACAGATCATAGAACCACATTAATCGAATTTTGGATATTATCAATTTAAAATTTAGTTGTCCTTCAATTCGACGTTTAAGGTTCGACTTATATATTGAGGCTAATAATTGTACAGTCACGCAACTAATGTCAAACACAAAAGATTACATTGAGGAATTTGTTTTTAATCAAGCCAATTTCATGCTAACTTTATAAGTGTTTCGAAAGAAAAACCATCTAAAGAGACCATACTAATCGCTCATTGTTTCAAAATCGCAATAACGTTTACTAAATGTTTAAATTAGATAGTTGCTATGTATCAATTATTTGAAATAAGTGCTTACTTATGGAAAGATTAATTTAATGAAAGAGTAGTGTACCGTTGAAGTGCAGGTCAACGATTGCTATTGAAGAAACGGCTAATAAGACAGCATGCAATAGAACAACATTAAAGAAATTCCCTTGGGGCGCTATTTCAATTTAAAATTTGTTGTCTAATTGAACGTTTAAATCTCTTATTGTTCGGTGCTACCGTTCAATGCCCACATCACATGCATCTAAATCGTCAAACACATCTAAAGATTACATTAACAATTATAGTTAAGAACACTTACAAGAGCAATCGGTTAAATTCTTTCACTGGGAATCCGGTATAAATATAACATTAAGAACGGCTTTTTAAGTGTACTTCCATACTGACGCTGAGAAACGAATATTCAATTTAAATATTCCTAAATGAATATATTTATATTTTTCATACATTATAGGCAATATGTAAATTTATCATAAACCACTTTATTGTAAGGTTTTTGGGATGATTATAACTTTAACAATTAATTGGCCAACAATCCGGTTTATCATGTTCGGCACTACTATCGACACTGAGGAGGTAGGTAGGTAACTCTTGGTAAGAAGTCACCGTCCTATCCTTGTAACCCAACAGTTCTTTGAGGATCTTGTAGGTGAAAAAGAGATAGATATATACCAAGACTCAATGGTGAGAGCAATATTAAAAGACCTTAACTCCAAATGTTACGTTAAGGAATGCACCCCACCTTATTGGAGATGCTTTTGTATTATTTGCACGATGCTCATTGTACCTTTGTGATAGTTCCAGGTATAATTGTTTACAATACTGACCAAAATACCAGACCCACTGTTGACAATATCTTATTTTTTTTTTTAAGAAACATACTTATTGTTCTGGTCAAGTTTAATATTAAAATAAAACTGATTTGAGTATATTTGTTGTTTGAAAGTAGTTTAAAACAATCAATAATTGAATTAATATACATATAAAGTTTTCAACTTTTATGCAATGATTTTAAATTAAAAATAGAAAGTTTCCCGGGCTTACTATTAGAGTCCCTCTATGGTGAGATCGTAAACGAACGCAACCTAATCATATGACTGTCAGAACTTGGTAATAATCGCCTTGCCTTGTTCTTTATTAAATATTTTTCTATAAAATTTAGTTACTATGGCGAGTCAGACTCAAGGGATTCAGCAACTTCTCGCAGCTGAAAAGCGTGCAGCAGAGAAAGTATCAGAAGCTCGCAAACGTAAGTAAATATATTTCTTTAAAATGGGTGTTGACTGGATCACAAGACTTCTTAATGGATCAATAAATAATCGCATTTTCATTGCTTTCGTCTTGTAGGTAAAGCAAAAAGGCTAAAGCAAGCTAAGGAAGAAGCTCAAGATGAAATTGAAAAATACCGTAAAGAACGTGAACGTCAATTCCGTGAATTTGAAGCTAAACACATGGGTTCGCGTGAAGATGTTGCAGCAAAGATCGAACAAGATACTATGTTGCGAATTCAAGATATGAATAAAGCTGTGCAGTCTAAAAAGGAGCCTGTTTTACAGCATATATTGGAATTGGTATATGATATCAAACCAGAGTTGCACAAGAACTTCCGTTCTTAGAAATTTTTAAGCATTGCATTTGTAGAAATACTAAGTATTATTTGTTAGATTATAGCAATTGTATATATCATTCCAATGTTTAAATTACTAACTAATATGTACTTTAAATTCTGTTCAAATTTTATTGTCTATAAAAAATGTTATTGTATTACATTATGTAAAATACAATGTACTTAACGTTGTACTTGGTGTTTGAGATATTAAATATACATTAATATCACAGAACAGTTTTTAATTAAATTTGGTTTGAAATAAATCTCAGATATACTGATTTTAATAGTAATAACTTTTATTCATTATTTTTTTGTGATCCTTAGCACTCAGCAGTAACAAATACCAGGATCACTTTTACTTATTAATGTATTAATTATGTTAAAAAATGCACCTTCATGTATAGGAATGTTTCTTATAAATCTTATGTAGTTACAAATAGATACAACAACCCTGATGCAAATTGGAAAATCTCAGAACCACCCAGTTTCGATTCACCATAAACCCTATCAACAAAGGTAATGGGCAATTCACTAATTGTGTAGTTAAACTGTCTAGCTCTAACAACCATTTCCATTTGAAACACATATCCCTTGGATATACAACTATGTACCAACTTATCCAAGACCTCCTTCTTATAAAGCCTAAATGAACCTGTTAAATCTGATACACCAGGTCTTAATAATAGTTGAGTTAAGAAATTTGCTCCTCTTGAAATTAATTTACGTTTAAAGTCCCATCCAAAAACACCACCTTCTTTAATATATCTTGACCCAGTTACAATATCATAATTATTTAGAGTTTGTTCTTTTATAAATTCAGGTATAAATTTAGGCTAAAAGATTATTACAGAACGACTTCAAATTCTTATAGTATAACTTACATGATGACTTAAATCTGCATCCATAATAATAATAAAGTTCCCAGTAGCATGTTTTATTCCATGAATATAAGCAGTTCCTAAACCTAGCTTTTTTTCTCGTGGTCTTAAAACTATTTTGTCTTCGCCATATATTTTCTGCAACTGTTTAGCTGCATCTAAAGTTCCATCAGGACTGCCATCGTCAATAATAATAATTTCATAATTATAATCACTGCAATAGTTAAGATTAATGTTAAAGGTGTACTTATAAATGTACTTCTAAAGGAGTACCTCTGGCTCAGGTATTTAACAATTAACCATACTATGATAGGTAAGTTTTCTACTTCATTATAAGTCGGCAAAAGAATCGAATATTTATTCTGCGATAACGACATTATTAATAAATTAGCAAGTTCTACAGAGTAACATTTAGAAAAACTATGAATTAATTTTGTTGATAACACTTTAACATACGTTGACAAGCGACTGTGGTGCCATCATTACAAGCAAACTAATTTTTAAATACATAATTTTAATATTTCAGAACAAATACAAAAATTACCTAATAAAACAGTGTTATTTCCTTATTAATAAAAAAAATATAGTATTAAACTCTATTTATTTATAAATATTTTTCGCTAGATAAATTTTTCAAAAAGTACATCTTTTACAATTTACTATACACATTTAATAATTTCAGCAGGATTATGGTATTGTATATTTAATGTTAAACATTGACAACGTTAGTTAATAAAACATCTAAAAATCAAGCTATGATATATATAAAAAGTATGAATTATTTGAAATGGAAGTATTTAAAGTACACCGCAATTTATGTTTTAGGTATAGGGCTATGTGAAAGTAAATGAAATGATAGCCACCAAGATAATATTGGTTGACTGGCTGCAACAAATAGTAAAAAGTATAAACGTCTTTTATTCCCTGTAGCGGGTGTACTATTGTAATATTGACTCGGTTTTTCTTGTAGCACTTGTACTTTGAGTGAACGAATTAAAAAGAACGCTAGTGCTAGGTTTACATATACAAGTGTAACATAATAACCCATATGTCCAGCAACCAAACTTACTAATATACTCATTATTATTCCAATAAATTTATAACCGCTATATGCTAATAAATCCAACGTGCGTAAGCTTGCGTGTATGTTAGTAATATATAACGTGCAACTGTATACTGCTAATTCTACTATACACCAAGCCAACGCCGACGACGCCTGTATTACTATTTGTTCAGGAGTAAATCGTTGTTGCATGCCTAAAAATTTCAAAAATAATATTTAATTCGCAATATATTTCTATTATTTACCTAAAACTAATCCTGAAACTAAAATAAATGTGAAATAGGCCATTGTTGGTATATACAGATCTGGTGCATTTATTTCATATCTTGGTTGCACAGGATTACCTTCCTGTTCATATTTGATTGACCAATCCTTCAAAATATCTATGGATAAAAATAAAACATTTAATAATTTATTACTTACCGAATGCATAAATGGGAAAAACAATAAACCTAGTTTACTTATTACATATTTTGTATCAACAGCAAAATAGTATTTCATTCGTGATATTGGAACATATTTGTCTAAACCTTGTTTGACAATGGTTTTTCCTGTGTCTGCCAACTAAAAACAAATATATTTATAACTCCATACATTCTGTGGCAGAAGTAAGTACATACTTGTTGTCCATACTGAAGAGCCATATCTTGAACTATAGGTTGGGCAAAAACATTGCCAAGTTGTGTCTGTGGAGGTGAATTGAAATACGGATTACTTGGTGCAAAATTTGCTTGCATTGGAGGAGTAGGCATTGCATATGTTTGTTGCATAGGTTGAGGGGCATAATCTAAAAAGCGATTGTAAATTCCTAAACAAAACACTGAATTAATATAATACCCATTGGAGTAGGTGCATACGTATAACCGGCATTGCTTTGTGTAGGTTCAAATGCTGGTGGAGCTGATGCTTGTTGTGCATATGGATTATACCCCATGGCATTAACATCACTAACCCGTTTCACTTTACGAGTTACATCTAAAATTTTAATGCATATTGTACATTTATAACTAACATTTAGAGGTTAGAATCAGTTTTAACATTTTTTAACTATTATAACTCTCACTTACTTGGTCGTGAACCCGTATTTGCATTGAAATTCATTTTCTTAAGTAATTAGCTAAATGTTTCTTGTATATAAATAACTACAACATTTTCAATATTTAGAAATATAATGTAGGACACGTCACATAAATTTAGGTTTCTTTTCAAATTGTTTCTGTACAACTTCAGGTTAAACTTTAGATTATGCAATAAACGTCTTAATATTTGTTAATAAGAGTGTATATTTATATTTTTTTCAATTACTCGTATAATGAACTAAAAATACGAAGAATCTTTCAACTTATTGATAATATTAATAGTGATTGGGAGCAAATAAATATTCTTGCGAGTAGAATTTAAGATTTACGGACGGGCCTTGGTTTTCAAAAGTATATACTCTTAAAACAACAATACGATAATTGAAAATAATGAATTATTCCCGAGATCTAATTAAAAATGCCCTTAAGATTAATTATTTTGATATTTTGAAGAGTATTGTGGATGCATAGTAACTTCATTAATCTCACAATGGTGTAAGTATAGTAAACAGAAATTCAAAATTACTATGCATTAAGTATGAATTGATATTAACTCAGCAATGACAATTAAAATCAAGATTAATGTGCAGTATATAAATTGTTATTTTGTACTTAATTTGGAATTTTTTTGAATTTTTGCTTAATATACTAGCGCCATCACGCATTTGATAAAGTTACTTCCAACTAACGAAACGTCATTATGTTGAATTTGGAATACAGTATTATAACCTCTAATAATTACATTATTATAAATCCACATTTGTACATTTCAGAAATGTTTTACGACTGTTAATTCCAATTAATTAAACAATATGAAGAAACTTACTGGGTCTTTTCGCTACACACAATGGGATCCTTGGCTCTTAATTGCTCAAATAATATCAGTGCAATGTATTATGTATGTGTCTCTAGGAGTAATTTTATTAATATTGGGCTTTTTGGCCGGTAATTCAAATAATTTAGATCATATATTTGAATATCACGTAAGTAGATTGGTAGTTTAATAGTCGTTATATTTAAAATATTTAAATGTATTCAGGAAATTCACGTACGAGATTTCGGGGGCAAAATGGTGATATCCGCTTTTGTATTGAATGCATTAGTTGGGTATGTTTTTAAAATATTAAAATTCTTTATATTTATATCAAATTTTAGATCTGCAGTGTTATGGATTGTAGTAGAACGCACAAAACAATGTTTGGATTTTAGCTGTACCTGGCATTTTATTCATTTAATTATATGTTGGTTCTACAATGGTAATTTTCCTACGACATTTTCGTGGTGGGCTTTAAATGTAGCGTGTGTAACTTTAATGTGTGTTTGTGGTGAATTTTTATGTTTGAAATCGGAACTAAAAGCAATTCCTCTTAGTTTAGGTCCTAAAACGGATTTGTAGTATAAATATAGCATTATTTACTGATGAACAATGTGATATTTTGTAATTTGTTAGTATTAGTTATTGTTCTCAAATTTTTAACAACTAGACAGTTAAAATTTTCAGATAAATTAATTGGAATTTAAGAAATCATTTATATAATACACATGTCTGTAAGTTAATCAAATATATTTATTTATTGAATTCAAAATATAGAATATATTCTGTATAATAAATTCGAAAGTAGTTTTATTATAACTACTTGAAATTGAATTATATTATTAATTTATTATTTTTAATGGTGTTATTAACGTTCGCTTTTAAAATAGTATGGTCAGACTTTACTAATACAGAGTCTTTAAAAGTGTTTATTTAATATTTATATAGTTTTGATAGTGTTTGTTTTCTCAAATAGTTTAACGTAAATGACTGTATTTTTATTTAACTTTGAAATATAAAAAATTTAATAAACGAATTTTAGTAAATAAAAAATTAATGAATTGGAAACGATAATACAAATTAAGTTATATTTGAAAATAATTGTTTATTTATTATATTTGTGACAATAAATTCGTGTACGGTTATCTGCAATTCAGAAATGATAAGGTAAACATTTAGTGTGAATACAATGAACTTATCTTTTCCTCATTTGCAATTTTAAATGTTGAAAATTCTTAATTACATATACATTACAACAAATATAAATTCAGGATACTCCTATTTTACAAAAGCAATTCATTATCAGCATTTTAACTATCGATTAAATACTTGCTAAAAATAGGTTTAAATTTAAAAGAAAAAAAATATAACTACAAGAATCTTCCGTCACGTAATATATTAATAAACAATAAATCATTATTGCATTCTTAACTACAAGACTATGTATTAAGCGATGTATTATTTAAATTGACTGTGCTTGGATTGAATGACTACAGTTTGTACTTTGGTATGTAATTTAGTTTTGCATATATTACTAAATACATACACAAATATACATACATCTACCAAGTGCAATATTATATACTTAAGTAATTAATATTTCAAGCTACTGAGGCACATAAAATGTTCAATTTAATATAGCACTACATTTTAATTAATTTTAAACTAGTAAATCGTGTTATTCTAAATCGGAAATGGCAACCTTTCCCTTTGCTCAAAAAACTAGATATTTATACAAATAAATCTATAATTGAGTTATTTATAACAATGAACATAACGTATTGTATACAACGTGTTTTTATCAAAATTTACTCAAAAATGTTTCTAATAAATATTTTTCAAATGAATTTTTGCTTATATTTATATGTATATTCAAAATAGTTTGTAGTTTATAATTTACTCTTTGTTTAACTACTGTGTCTGAGAAATTAGTAGAGCATCTCTAAACACATAAAATTGGTTATCAATTTTAACATTTAGATGTTGTAACAGATAATTATATTATAATTAAAGTTTAACAACCTATAAAATACAGACTTAGAGTATTTAACTAAATATACTACAGCTAAATTTGAATCAGCATGAGGTAACTTTAGAATTATAATAGTTTTAACGACGTAACTAATTCATATTTAACATCAGTATGGAACTATACAAAGCATTAAAATTATACTTTAAATTTCTGATACTTAATTATCCCATATAGATTTTTTTAAAAGTTTAATAAATAAGTACATGTCTAATTCTTATTTTAAATATTGCTTATATTGTTATATGTTAATGGAGTAGAGGTTCTTAATTGTGTAACAAGTTATTGCCAAGAATGTTTTACTTAAGTACTTAAAGCAATTTAAATTAATTTGTAACTCTCATAACAGCAATCCTTATCATACATTCGTTAAGACAACAAGGATAATAAGGAAGACAAAATCTGTTAAACAGAAACTAAGGAAGACTTAAACATCCAGAAATTTAAAGTAAATATATTTATAATACCTACACATACCTATTCAGTTGTGAACTACGTAATCTGAATATAGGCCGAATGATAGAAAAGTATATGTCATCTTCAAGCAGAGATCATATGAATAAGTACTCCCGGCTTAACTTATTTTAAGCGACTAATTCTGTGGAGAATATTCATCTACTTCTTGTATGACGGAATCTTCTTCTATTCGTTGACGTTGTAAAAGTAGTTCGTGTCGTTTCTACATTTAAATCAAAGACTCGTTACTAATTGGAAACACACAATAAAAAAATACTTACTTCATCGTTGTTTATTACTACAATACGGTGATCAATTTTGGGTGTTAACTGGCAGGATTCTTGTTCTAAGTCATCTAAAGAAGCTCTTCGTGTTAAACGAGTACCTGAGTGATGTTGGGCAGCCGGAGATTCTATTGTGCTTGCACGACGAAGTGGAGGCGGGCCATCTAATTCGCTTCCATCTAACATCTTCACTAAACTATGCCTAAATATACGTTAAAATAAGTATTACACAAAAAAATAATTTCATTATTGTAATATATTATATAAATATGTAAATGTTACCGTCTAGACAAAGTCACAAGTGATTGTCGATGTTTTGACTGTCTTCTTGATTTTCCTAATCGCATATTAATTGCCTGAAAATGATTCTGTATAGCTAAACCAAGTTCTGGACATTCTTCCTCCCCGACCTAAATACAAAGTTTCAATAAACATAATTTAACACATTCTGAATAATACCTCGATTTTAGCATTTTTGAGAATTTGAAAACCGTCGTTACCAGCATGAATGTAATTTTTCGTTGCAAGTCTGTAAATTTGATTTAATTTTAAATATTCATCGCCAATTCTAACTAGTAATGGATCAACACGTTGTCCACTTGGTTTACGAGGATCAAATGCAAAACTTATTCCAGCTACCTGTGGAAATCGTCCTTCGAGTTTTGGATACTGACTTACGGCGTTTTCTAAAGTAGTTAATATGTGTTGACCTGAGAATTATTATAAATTATTTATTAATTTCACAAAAACAGTTTTAATATCTACCAGAAACTTGTAATACAACTAATGGATCTCTCATAGGAATTATATTAACTAAATCACGCAAGGTGAAATCTCCAGCTGGATGCACTTGGTCTGATCGAAAAGTTCCCGAATTAAGAATAACTAAATCTGCACCCGTTGCAGCCAATACAATATCACACACCTTTAAAACAATACAAGAAATTTGAAAACGCAAACAATATTTGTTCAATTTATACATGCAAAAGAAATAAAAGATTACCCAATTTCCTAAATTGGATTCGGAAGTTCGAATAGAAGTAAATCGTCCATCTAAAGGCACAGCAAAACAACCTAAAACGTCATCCATTTTTCCTTCAACAATACCTAAATAATTCTCTCGTTAGAATAAGTAAGCCTTCTCAAGAAGTACATACCAGAATATTTATCTAATCTTTCTTTTAATTTCGGATCTTCAAGAAATGATGAAGTAACATTAATTTCTTCTACAGATACATCTATAGATCCATTAGAAAAATTGACCATAACTTTACTGAACTGTCTAAAATCGGTACCGCTTTTGATTATATGTTTTCCATTTACAACTTTAATTTCATATACATGGTCATGCCCCCCTAATATTAAATCGATGTCAGTGCACTGTTCGGCTAATTTTATATCATTTGGTGTTCTCATGTGTGTAAGCGCTATTACATAATCGCATCCCTAATACAAATAAAATGTATTAGCGAATTGAAAATATTTTCGATAAAAGTGTTTACTTCCTGTTTTAATTGGGTTGATAATTTTTGACCAGCTTCCACAAAATCTAAAAAGGTAACTTCCTCGGGATTGATTGTTGGTAAAGTATCTAGCCATTCCAACTCGACTAAACCGACTAATCCTATTCTACGACCTGCTGAATGTACAACATAAGTTATGCGGCCTTCACCAAGTGGACGTCCAGTTTCATTGTCCAATACATTCGACATTAACCAGGGAAATTCAGTTTGAGCAGACCACTGAGATAATACTTCCAAACCATGATCTTAAATAAATTACCTATAAAACCGCTTTCTTTTTAATTAATAAAAATAATATGTACCAAAGTCATGATTTCCATAAACTGCACAATGTACCCCAATACTATTTAGAACTGGAACCATTTGTTGTCCTTTTGTAAAAGTACTTACTAGAAATGAAAAAGGAATAAGTTAGATGAACAGTTATCTGGCTACTTACACATGCTTGGTGAAAAACAATCACCACTAAATAAAATCAAAGGATTGAGATGTTGAAAACTTTTAATGGCAGTACAGAATCTAGCAGCACCTCCAACTGGTTCTGGAGATGGACGAGGTTCGACATTATAAACATCATTAAAATGAAGAATAACCAAATTTTGAGGCATGGTACTACCGGCTAATGTATTAACTGCTCGCCTTCCAGCTGCACGAACTTCTAAAGATGCCTTAAATAAACAAACAGATAGATTAATTGATACAAAGATAAACCAATATAGCATTTATCAATAAATAAAAATTTTAGCAAAGAAATCCATAAAACTTGTTTCAAAGTAGTGATTGTTCCAAACGTTTAGAACCAAATAAAAATAAATATATTCTTCATGTCATTAATAAATATATATTTAACAAAAAATAAATTAAATAATTCCTAATACAAGCAAAAAACATGCAGCATAACATAATTCATAAATAATAATATTACACTAATTAACAAAAAATAGCACTTCTAATCTACATACTCTAATATCTATATAATATACAAATACTGTTTAATAAAAAATAAAAACAAAAATTGTACTTGTAATAAATACCTATTTTAAGCAAAATAAGAAAAATACATTAAACATTTAAACAATCTTAATATAAGATTTACCAAAATTTTATCTAAATTAATGACTTATTTTTAGGCTCAATTATTTCGTCTCGTAAGCATTATAAAACTTTCTTCATTAAAATTAGAACAACTGTTAAAGTGATTGCTTTATATATAAAAGTATTTTTATTGCAAGATAAAAGCACTGAACTATATGAACGATAAGAAGTGATAATTGTTTATGTAGTTTGTTGGATAACAATAATATTTCTATATAGAATTATATTACCTGCTTATTTAACATTCAGTTGGTAACATCTATTTTAAGTGTTTCCTAAGAACCTGTACTATTTCTTAATTTGTCCACTATCATTTATATGTATTGGCTAAACTAATATAATAACTTCCTACATCTCTTAAAGAGTTCTGATAATAACAAAAACTAGTGAAACCAAATAACCCTTTCAACTAAATGTTAAAAATCATAAATAAATTAAACATATAATGCGTTTAAACTATAAATCCAAGCAAATGAATGTATCATTATAAAACACCTGTTTCAGCCATCCCACAACGCTGGTCACTTTGTTTGTAACTTCTGGAGGAACCTCAATAGTATGTTCTTCAACCAATGAAGTCCATCTCGATCGAAGTGCTGCTTGTGCAGCAAAACTAGCCATACTGAAGTGTTATCAGTTATTAACCACACCTAAAGCACCAAGAACTAATTAATTCGTATAAATAGTTTAAATAAAGTATGCTCATACAATAATTATTCAATTAAAGTGGTCGTTAATTGGCCGTTACATAAATTGGCAAGGGTACTAACCTGACGTAATGTACACAGTTTCTCTATAAATATAACATTAATTAATAATTAACAAAACCATTTTTAATAGATTATTTTGTAAAAAAAACCATTTTTACTACAAACATAAGCAGCCATCGATATACATTTGCATTATTTTGGTTACAAACCATTTCCAGTTCAATAGAAAATTAATTTCTAGCAAAATATTGTGATTAAGTATTTATGTAGAATAATAATATTTTACTATTAAACACACTACAAATAGCTTAAGTATTTAATATAATTATATATTTCTGCTTAAAATTAAAAGTTAAATTGCGGAAGCCCAAAGGTTAGGGTAATATCCGTAAGGTGGCTGTAGGAGATATTTGGTATAATTATTTTTTCCCGCGTTTTCATGTGATTATTGTCAATTATCTTACAGTGTCTGTTTATTAGTTTAATTGTAATTAAATATGGATATATGTGCTGAGTTATTAGAGTGCTTTAAAATTTACACCACCTTAGATGATAAATTATTAAAGAAATGTAAGAATATTTATTTACTTTTAATGTGTTGTTCTTCTAAAATTTATAGGTTAAATTCTTTGACTTTATATTACTATTGTTTTATTAATTAGGTGAAGAAATATGTAAAAACTATGATATAACACCCGAGGATTTAGCAGATCAGTGGGCAGCTTATAGTATAAGCCATGGAAGTGTTACAATATCTATTGAAAACCTTTGTGCTATGGAACTCAAAGAACTTCGTAACCAAAAGGCCACCATTTCATATACAAAAGCAATTACAACAACTCCTACATTAACTACTTCGCGAAATACTAATCCAGATGAAACAACGTATCCTTATATTTTATTTGCAAAAATTTGAATTTTAATAACAGTTTCTAAAATTACACTTAACATAATTCAGCAGATTAGAAGCCTCAATAATGGATTATTATGGAACACCAAAGGTGAGTTATTATTTTTTATTTATTAATTAGTTTATGAATTTCTGCTGATTATTCTTAGTTGTTTTTAAGTAGATTGATTTCTTAATTTGCTTTTTTTCACAATTCACAAAGACCTGCTATGTGAAGGTTACTCTTTTGAGAAAGTTTTCCATGTAGTAGGAGCCAAATTGAACATGATTTGTGCAGGGGTGGTATTAGAGCGGTTATCTTGCTTTCTGTGTATTTATATTTTTTTTAAATAAATATAAAATTATTGTAAAAAGCTCAAAAGGCTGTGGGACATATTTTTTTTTAAACGTTTGGTGCCCTCTAGTGTATTTCCAAAGTATTTACATATGTAGATCTGAAATGTTGGCATCAAAAAGATTTACTTAAAAACATATTTGCAATGGGGCACCCTGCACCTGTAGGATCTTTCAATAATAATGAAAATGTGTTAATTTTTTCGAATTTAATAAAATTTGACTAAATCCGTAAAATGGTATTTCTTAACTCGTTAGAAATCGGGTTAAATTTGAATCAGTAAGAGGTTCGTCGATATTGAGTTTTGAAGTTACTCATCTTTATTATGATTAATTTCCTAAAAAAAGTAAATAATACTTTTTAAGTAGTCTATAAGTTTTTAAGACGCTACGCTGGCTAAGCCAGGTTTAAAATGTCCTCGCGATAAAAGACATACTTTTCGTACGTTTGGAATCGAACTATAAGAGTAGAAGGTGATGGACTTATGCGTGCGTGTCGCGTTTTAACTGTGCGCATAAGTCTTCAAACTTCTCAGAAACTCCTCAAGGCTGGTTTATTGTTCGGCAGCCATTTGTTGAATTGAACAAGACGCTTGAAGACGCTTAGCTTTTGTGAGTGTTTAGTGCTACATATATTTAACGTACACCAGTATTGTCGAAAACGTTTCTAATCGATACAACTACCTGTTGATTCTACGTAAGAACAATTTTCGAAGAACACCTAAAACTTTATCGTATGTTTTTCGGTTGAACAACGCTCATCTACAGGTGTAAACAACCTTTGCTATAAGAATTGTACTTCTACATTGTGGTAGTTCCAAAATTATTACATGAGGTTATTTTTATTGTAATTTTAGTTATTATTTGGTTTTAGACATGAGTTTGGTTAAGTTATACTGGTATTAATTGGTTTACTTTTTTTTTGAATCTTCATGTTATTTTGTGGTTGCTCCTGAATGGGTTGGGGTCTAGTGTTCATGTTGATTTAACTCATGACTAGATCCACACTCATTAAGGATTTTCCATCCAGCTTCTTACTATATAGATGAATCCAGATAAATATTTGAATTTTATGTTCTTGTTGGTCCAGGGATGAGTGTAGATCTAATCCACGTAATGCAAGAGACCGTGACTAGATCCATACTCGTCTCTAGAAGACAAGTCATTTACCAAAAAAGTACTAAAGTGGATGTAAATTGTTAAATATGTACTTTGTTTAAATGTGTGCATTGTAGGAAAGAAATTGAACAATAAAATATGTATAATATTTTTGCTGTTGTATTATTGATAAATACTTGGGTATCTTATTGCTTTAATCTGCCTGCTGAATCATTTGCTTTGTTTAACTTTATGATAAATAACTGCTAAATGTTCTTTTATGCATCATTAAAGATTATTCTAATGATTAAATGCAAATTGTTTTACCAATAGTAATGAGGAATTTGTAAAAAAAAAATTAAATATTTTTATTTTGATATAACGTAAATTGGCTCAAACAAATGTGTTTACAAGTGATTCATTAAACATTCATGAAAGTTATTTTTATTTGAATTTCATAGAATGAAATTCAAAACGGAAGTTTATAGAAATTTTTTACCCAAGTGTTGTTACTTAAACACTGTTCATTCCATATAATTTTATAATTATTTTAGTGTAATATTTTAAAAGATAGCAATTCATTGTTTCATCCAATTGAAGTGGATCAATAAAAAGACATTATATTTAAAAAGGATTTTTTATCTTGAAAAGTAATAAGAATATTGACTATTAGGTACATCTAAATTATTTAATTACTAATAGATTAACATTAAATTACTTGTACTGCTTATTTTAATATAAATGTTTCATATTTATATACATAAATATTTCAAACTGAAACGAAAACTTTTAATTTATATAAACAGTTGAGTACAAATATTATCATACAGAAAATACTGCATTGAAGATAATACATTTTGAATTTGTTTAAACCAAGTTCTCGAATAGAAAATGTTAATCTTATTTTATCAAAAAAGTCCTATATTCGCCCACTTATCCATCTTTAAAATAATGTGTATAAAAATAAATAAACATTTTTATTTGTTAATAACTTATTGAAAGCGAATTTTTTTAGCGGCCAAGAAAAAGCAGTAAAAGACCAAGAAGTCCTGAGCCGGAGATCTCACAAGAGAATGATAATCTTAATAACAGCATTACATCTACTCCTCAAACTCCTGCAATGTAATGAGATACTTTTGGATACATTAAATTTAGAATTAATGCTTAATTATAATTATAGTAATGCATATACGAATAGATCAGATTCTGGAACGGTTGTACTGTCTTATGGACAACAAAATCTCTTGAAACGAGCTACATTTAAATGTGACTCTGATATTGAAAAATTGTCTGTAAAATTGTGGTCCGAAGATAACTTAATAGTTGATACAAAATATATGTATGAAGTAATGACCATGAAAGCTGCTAGTCTTAATGATACATTAAATTATCTTGGCCAAACTATAATTATGAAAAACCAATTGGAGGAGCCGCAGAATTTCAACAAGTCTTCGGTAAGTTTAATTTCATTTAAAAATTCATAAAAACAATAAGATATTAATTAATAAATTTTTTTTAAGGGTTTAATGACTTCTTACGGGCGTATCTGTTGTGATGCCGATGGAAAGTTGAATTCTGCATCGGTTTTGTTAGAAGGGCCACAAGAGTTAAGCAGAGGTGCTACTATATATTTAAATTTAAATAAATTATCGAACTATGCCATATTTCCCGGACAAGTCGTTGCTGTACAGGGACAAAATTCGAGTGGAAATATTTTAATAGCACAAAAGATGTTTTCAAATGCTTTACCAAATATCGTAGAGCCTACTCAACCCGTAACATTTTTTGGTAAGTTTACATTTTTGTTATTCTCAAAAATCTTTAAATATTAATTTTTTTTAATTTGTACTTTGAAATTTTATTTTCTATTTTTAAAACACTAAAAATTTACAAGTCTGATGGTAGATGAATACACATTACGCAATACAGCAAACTTACTAATATTACATATTCAATATTTCTTTCAATTAATGCGATTAGAGCTTATATATAAAACTGACGCAATAAACAAAATTCATAATAAAAAATTAACTTTTACTCTAAAATACAGTAAATGCTTTCTCCTACATATAGTTCAAAGCTAATATCAGTTAAATTACTATGCAATATGTAATTTACGATGGTTTGGCAAGAATGGACATAATCTCCATCATAATAACATTTTTCTCTTTTTCTGGTTTTACAGCTAACATAGCTGCAACAAGTTCACCAAAAATTTGTTCTGGTGTTCGATATTGGCTATCGTTTCTACTTTTTTTGAGATAGGATAAATCACTGGCTTCGCTCAACGTTCTTTTTCTTACATTTAATCCTACTCCACTATCTGAGGTACTGCTACTATCAGGGATACTATTTTTTAAATTGTCGATATTAAATGTGGAATTACTTGAAATTGATTGAGGATATGTATTTGTCCAACTGCTAGAGCGATTTGGAATACTATCATTTGATTGTTCATCAGTAAGATCATATTCAGAATTTGCTTGTGAAATAGCACAGCTACTATCATTTGCAGCAAACGTATTATTTGCTTCGTCTATCTGCTGATGTTTTTTGCGGTATTGAATTACACTATCCAAGAACGATAAATCATGTAAAAATTCCCACTTACTAATACCCTCCGTATGCTTTTGTTTTTGTCTTATGTATTTTTCTCTTAGTCCTTTCCATCTTAAGGTACACATATTAACTGAAATATTTGTAATTAGCTTTATTTCTAATAACTACTGCTTATCATACCATCAGTTTTTAGTGTTTGTGCTATTGTATTCCACAAACTCTCTTTTAAAGACTTATTGTGATACTCTTTACAATGTCGATCCCATAATACTTTAGATTCATAGACAAGTTTTATTAAATCTTTACAAAAATCAGTAGTTGATTTCTCTCCAGGTATATAACCATTGATATCAGTATCATTCTCTAATTTTAAGTCAGACTCTTGAGAATGATCTTGCTTTAGCATTGCGATATATTCATCATTCATAGGTTGATTATAATTCTGCGATTGTTTCCTAGTGATTATATAAGGATCTAGGAATTGTAAATAGTCTAATAATTCCCATTTTTTGTAAGTTACTCCATATTGTAATTTTTCTCTTTCACGAATATACTTTTCACGTAATGCTTTAAATGCTTCTCTGCATGCTGGACCTAGAAATGGTTTTGTTATTAAAATGTGTAATTATTATTGTACTTGTAAATATTAACCTGTTGTATTTAATTCAAGACCAATTTTATTCCATAAATTTGCTTTAAATCCTTGATCACGAAATTTATCGTGACTTCTATCCCACAATGGGGGACACTGTGCCACAACAACTATTAATTTTCTGTGATCCATTTGATTCATTAATTTTTTACATTGTAATTCAGAAATTGTGATAACGTTTCATATTTATTGTCTGAACTTATAATTCAGGTTAGGATTTTATAAACATTGTACACACCGAATACATAAACACATTTTAATTCGATTACATTTCTATTTTAATATTTTAAGGTAAATACTTTCGAAATGTAGCTAAAAAAAACGTATTTCATTCATTTGAATAATAGGTGTACATCAAACGAAAATCGTTTATTTAATTAATGAGGCGTCGAATATGGCGTCTAACTTAAAATAAAAATTATTATACAGTGGAAATCATTTAAAACGACATCGTTTATCACGAGGAACTGTTTAAAACGATCAATTCTAAATCATTTGGTTGCTTTCCTGTATTTTTCATTATAATAAAAAATACTGTTTAGTACGACGCTCTCAAATTAGTTTATAACGAAGAAGCGTATTCAACAATGTAATTTTCGGGGAAAATTTGATTTTAAATATTTAATATTGCGACTTATGGGCTATTATTTATTAGGCGATTTTCATAGCAGTTGATTGATGGAATCAGGAAAAAGCAAGTCTTATTCCACACCTGAAAGCGTACTTTGGATTCCATTATGCTGCTTTTATTTTTAAAAGAATTATTCCAAATAAGCTAATATTTCAATTAAATAACAATTATTGCCTATTACACAAATATAGTATATTATATTCATCTAACTTGTTAATAAATAATTAACTATTTTTATTAAAAATTTAAAGAAGGAGAATAGTGCAAACTTTAGACATTTTTTTTAATTTCAGGAATTTATAGACAGAAAATGCATAAATGTGCACATAAGTTTTCTTATTGGTCAATTCAATTTCTATTATCACGAATTAATCAATCAGTTATCTTATTTAAACTGTATTTAAATTTCTTTTTTTTAGAATCTGTTAAAATAGTGGTAGCTGCAGGTCCGTTTACCATTCATGACAATTTATTGTATGATCCTCTTCAAGATTTAATAAAATATATTTCAACAAACAAGCCAAATGTACTTATTTTGATCGGTCCATTAATTGATAGTTCTTCTGATCAAATATACAATGGGACGTTTGCAGAACCTTATGATACGTTTTTTGAAGCACTTATAAATTGCATTATGAAACCTCTAGAAGGGTAAACGAATAAATACACCGAATTTAATTCGATTATAAGATTTGTTTTTAGATTAAATACTCAAGTGATTTTAGTACCTTCAGTAAGAGATGCACATCATCATATTATATATCCCACGCCACCGTTTGATGTTGCAAAAAAGTATCCAAATTTAAGATCCGTAGCTGATCCAAGCATGATTAACATAGAAGGAGTTGTTATCGGAATTACATCGATGGATGTTTTACGTCATCTGGGAAAAGAAGAATTGTGCAGTTCTTCGCAAAATGGGGAACGGATGAGCCGACTGGTTTCTCATTTACTTTACCAACAAAGTTTTTATCCCCTTTATCCGCCTTGTGATGACACTTGTGTAGATTATGAGCTACTGGAAAAACATGGATTAATTGATGTCGTTCCCCATATTTTAATAATTCCATCGAATCTTCGATATTTTATTAAAGTAAATTTATTCATTCTTATTTATGCAAAATAATATTAACTGTTTCGTTTTAGAAAATTGCTAATTGTGTTGTAGTCAACCCAGAAAGACTTACCAAGGGCTACATAGGTGGTACGTTTTGTAGAATGGAGATATTTCCATGCCAACAATCGCAACAAGTTGTAGAAAATATTGTAGCGGAGATAGTACGAATTTAAAATTATTATTTGTTACTATATATTTTTATGACATTTATAATGAAGTTTGTACAAGTATGAAAAATTGCATAAAAAACTTTATTGTTTTATACATCTTAATATTTAATGTAAAATCCGTAGAGAACAAATCTGAAGATACTTATAAAAATTCAAATGATAATTCTGTCCATGTACAATTATGGATGTTGATGGTGATGATGGTTTTCTCATCGATTATGTCCCTGATAATTTTAGGTGCTTATAGACAAAAGTAGAAAAATATGTGAAAATTGAGATCGTTCCATTTTAGGAATCATTAAAGGATTATTAGGTTTATTTTGTTGTACTCCTGTTGGAATGTGGAGCTTGGGAGCATTAGTAGACCTTCCTCGTCCTCTCGATTCTTATCAAGAACCTGAACTGGCAGATATTCCAGTAGTTTATGATCAGACTGGTTGGCCTATACACCCTCATACTGGGAAACGTTCTGTTCGTGCCCTTTCTAAGTATTTTTGTACTAATTATGAACTACATTAATCAAACTCGATTAAAAGTTAAATATTTATTTTAAGGAAAACAGAATTCTTTCTGAACTCTATCTTTTTTCTTGCCTATCCATTGGCAGTTTTAGTAACGTTATGTAGTGCTTGTTGCTTTAAGGAAGCACCTCCACAACAAGATGAATATTATAAATGTGTAAATACTGTAGTTTTTAATACATGTATAAAGAAGGATCGTCCTTGTTCTGGTAATGTATGTATGTGAGTTTCATAAGCATTACAAAATAATTCCTAGCCCTTTTTAGGTCGATTGCAATAGCAAAGGTGGTAGTATTTATCAAGATGATTCAACAGAAGAAAAAGACACGTATTATGTTTTGCGTCAAATGCAACGGAGTCAACAGTCGTTACAAGTACAATTCTATTTATGTTACTTCTTTTATAATTTGTTTATATTAATTAATTTAGAGTAAACATCGCTGATTACAAGTTCTACAGCATAAGAAATTGATCCCGAAAATAGAATTTTGAAATCGGATATACTGATACAACTGAGAATATATTTTATTAATTTAAATAATACTTTTGATTTGCTATTTTTATTGCTATAATTCATAAAGTTTAAAAAATATATTTTGTGGTTTTAAGTTTTAGTTTATGAACGTTATATCTGCAGTATTTTGTATGATTGATTTAGAAAACTAAAGTTTAAGATTTAATTGTTTTAATTTTATATTATTAGCTTCTTATTACAGTTTGATATATTTTTACAGAAACTTTGATAATAAATATATGAATGAAGACGATAATCAACATTCCTGTAATGATTACTTAAAATCAGAAGTGATTCATATGTAAATTATAATTCAAAGTTATCTAACTACGGAGTCGTCGATTTTGTTCAATGGTAATTAGAATTAACCGCTTAATAAAATCAGATAAATATTTTTATAGAGAGCTATCCTTGTGATGCGAATAAAATACCGACAAGGATTATTCAGCGAATGTTACAAAAATAGTGTGAAGTCAAGTTATTAAAAAAAGCAAATAAATGGTAATTTATTTCTGAACGTTGACTTATTTTTCATCTAAAGTGACTTTTAATGCATTACTTGAGGGAAATAATCAGATTAAATTTTTTTGGAAAGGTATAAGACTCTAAACTGCTAGTCTTAATGTAATTCTATGAAACAAAAGCTTTTGTACTAATAAATAAGTTTATATAATTTCTTTTGGTGTTTTAGATCTAAATCTAGACCGGATGAAGAATCTCCAGCGCCCTTATGTTGAACCATTTCCTAAAAGAAAACAAATTTTAAGCAATTTAATATCTATAATAATACAGTAACAATAAAAGAATCAGGATTCAGCTTTTTTTAAATTTTGTTACAAACATTTTGAGATTTCATTAAATTTAACACGATGCATTATTACTTTTCCAACCTAGTCAATACCAAATTACGGTCCTTTAATATGAAAAACATTGTCATTGGAAAGTAATGCAATTAAATTAATCTACCTACTAACTTTTTTAATATTAATTTGGTTTACAGCTAATGGAGTTTGTAATTGTTTGCTTTGTTGATAACTTTAGAAATATAGCAAAGCATTCAGAAATTAGTATAATAAATAGAGATGGACATTGTAATTATCAAAAGTAAATAGCTTTAATCAGAGCCCAAGAGTAGGATGTAGAGAAATGAACTTTATATCTACCTACAATAATTTTGATAATAGTCCACATAGAACTGACGTACTATGTAAAAATAGTGAAACGCATTAAGCAAAGAAAAACTCTTTCAAAGTTGATTGGATACAAATTTGGTGACGGTACAAAATTGTACAGAAAATAGTAAAAACCAGATCGGATTTTCTAATTGCAAGAGGTAAACATGTTATATCATAAATTTACTACTTACTCTTATTAAAATCACAAATTGTTCTGTTTCAACAGTCGCTTAATTAATGTTTTTAGTACAGTTTGATTAATTAATTGTTTTCACGTATTTAATAACTCGACAGTTTGTAAACAAATTTACAACAATTGTAATTTTATAAATGACCTGGTAAGTTAATTATATCTAATCAAAAATATATTTTTTAAATATTTAATAACAAGAAGCAAAAACTTCTAAAACGCATCTTTTTTAACATTTTAATCTTCAGGGACAATATTACATCTTATTTAAAAGGTTGCGCTTTGTAATTTAAAAAAACACAATAAAGAAATTATTTTGAAACCCAAACAAAAATTTAAGCACATAGCTGAAATAAACGCATTAAAAAAAACTAACTTTTATATAACACTAATAAATAATGAAATGTTTTTATATGAAACCAAGCAAAAGTGGAGTAAAAAATGATTATCCATTATAAGGCACTAATAATTACATTTCGAGGTCGCTTGTTTACAAACTAACATAAATTGTTCAGTATTTCACTAAATGTAATGCAATTTTGTTCAAATCTAAAGTACCATTTTATATCGTAGATAAAATTGGATCGCAACAAAATGGTATCAACAAAGAAAGAAGAACCCATCAAAAAGGCAAAAGATAACGAAGATTCTCCGAAGCATTTTAAAAAAATGAAGATGCAAGAAAGATTACAATACATCAAACAATTAGTTACAATAGAACCTTTAATATGTTGCGTCGTTATAGCAAAAATGATCTGTGTACCGGCAATGGTCAATTTGCATTTTGAAAAAGCTTGTAAAGTGAACGCGGGATTCAACGATACCATATGTGATGCCATCGTGTCTGGTACTTATTTAGAATTAAATTTTAAAGAAGAAAACAATGTTGTACAATCGTATTTAACACAAATGAAGTCTTGGGAAGTTCCTGTATCAAGTGTTGTGCCCTGCATCTTGGTCTTGTTCGTAGGAGGCTTCAGCGATCGACATAAGATTCGGAAGCCCTTTTTATTAATTCCTCTTTTAGGAGATGTTGTTGCTCTTCTTGGAACTATTCTCAACGTAATTTATATGTACGATTGGTCTTTGGAAGTGCAAGTGATATCTGATAGTGTAATACCTTCAGTATTTGGATCCGATAAGTTGATTATAGTCGTTTCATACGCTTACATAGTTGATATTAGTACTCCCAAGATGAGGACAGTCAGAATGGCTGTGATACCCATTCTTATTAACATTTGTATTCCCATCGTTCAAGCTTTTAGCGGAATTTTATTTAAAACGGTTGGGTACTTTCCTATTTTAATTACAGCAATCATATTATTTTTGACTGCTTTTATTTATGGATTCTTTATGATCAAAGAGCCTAAGGCCTTCGAAGGTGACAAGAAGGAATTAATCAAAGATATCTTCAACGGTCAACACGTTTTAGAAACATTTAAATTGCTAGTAAAAAATAATGAAAATCAACGATCTAATTTTCTTTCCATTTTAGTTCTTTGTTTTATTCATGCGACCGTAAACGGAGGTAAAGTTTTTAAAGGTGTGCTTCCAAAAAAATGCAATTTAATTTTTAGGCGAACGAAGTATATTTTTTTTATTTGTTCAACAAGCGTATCAGTGGACAGTCGTTGATTATAGTTATTTCACTACGGCAGGTACCATTATCAATTTAATAGGTATGACGTCGATATTGAAACCGATATGAAAATTATAAGCGAGTCTATTTTAGGACTATCTATCGGTTTACCACTCTTTGCAAAAACTTTAGCATTGGACGACTTAGTAATTATAATTATTGCATATTTCGATGCAATCGTTGTTAATGCAATTTTTGTACTGTATAGATCTTCTATAGGATTATACTTAGGTACAAATTGGTACCAAGAAAAGTGCTAAATAAAAATATTTTGTAATTACAGGTCGGGTGGTCTCAATATTGAAACCGCCAGGACGTGCAGCCACAAGATCGGTTCTCACAAAATTTGTGTCACAGGATGACACAGCAAAAGCTTTATCTTTGAACATCATTATTGCAGCAATAGCTGCTACTGTTTCAGCACAAATTTATAACCAAGGTATCTACGAGCATACTCGAAGAACCTTTCCTCAAGCGTTTTTATTGTTTGGTATAGCGATGCATGGAGTTGGAATTGTTATATTAATGCAAGTTTATAAAAAATGCTTAATATTTATTTTAAAATTAAATAGCTAATTACTCTTTTAGATGGATGTACTATAAAAGTAAACCTGATAGAAATACTAATGTTGAGAAAAAAATAACAGACGAGATTGTTCCATCTGAATTTGAAGTCACCCATATATGAATATATATTTGTAACATTTATAAATATTTGTGAACTACAATCGATACTAATTAAACTAATTAAAATTTTAAATTATAGCTCGTTGCTGCTGCTGGAGTTTTAACTTTTTTGTTATTTTTTAATATTGTTAACAAATCTGGCTTATAAGTTAATAACAATTTAACGAATTTTTCTTCTTGAATAGTCGGTAGGATTATGTTTTCCTTAAGTGACCATTGTATTATTTCAGAGCAGCCACGCAAATCTCCTTGTCGAACTACAATAATATTAATTTAAAATTTTATTTAGGTACTATAATAATACTTACGTCTGTAATCGAACAGCGATTCAAGGATTTGACCTGACTGATAGAGATGTTTATAATTCAATAAAACTTCCAATAATTTATGTACAATTTCAGTTTTATGGTTTCTTAAAGCAACAGCTACAACGACTGGTATTTGATTTAATAGAATTTTGCATAATCCTTCGTTTTCTTTAAGTAAATCTAATGCAATACATTGATCCGTAAACCATTCGCTTAAAAAACACATTTGCCATATGTTTGCCAAAAAATAATAGTCCTTATAATCTTTGGCTAAACGTTTTGAAAAATTAATTATAAGAACCAATACAACTTCACTTTGTTTTGAAATAGAATCAGCTATTAGATGTCGTAACATAAGTTTAATTCTTCGTCTTAAGTACAAATTACTTCTATAAATATCTTCAAATATAAGGAGAGCTTCAGTAACATTGCCTTTTACCCACACAGCTTCAGCAATATAGTGCATAAATTCTGAGTTTTCTTTTGACGTAATTGGATGCGTCTTATTATATAATTCTATTAACTTTAGTAGAGTTTCTTTATCTCCACATTGTGAATAGAATGCAAATACTTTTAGTAATATTATTAAAGTTGGAAGTCTCTTAAGTGCTAAACATTCTACTATGATATCTTGCAAGTAAGTTACATTATTGCTTTCCAAAGTATCTTTTATCAAAATATCTAACTCACTTACATCCAAAAGGTGTATGTTAATTTTAGTTTCGTTAACTTGGGTTTTATATTGAAATTCCTGGGAAGAATTTGATTTTCGTTTTATTCGTTTCGTTTCCCATTTATTCCATTTCTTGTGCATCAGTTGTGTGGTAAATTCGTCTACAGCACCTTCGTCTAAAGTAAGAGCTTGATTTACATCGCTGCTTAATAAATATTTGTTAATTATTTTGTTGTATGATAACGAAAGAGATCTCAAAATAGTTGGCTTATAAATATTCAAATAAAGAGCCATAGGGCATACTTTTTAGACCATTTTCTGTTTTCTAAGCTTATTATAAATAAACTTATTTGTGTCACATTATAGGTTAGGTTTAAGGTCGAACTTTTCTGTCAACTGTTGACGCAAGATAAGTTGTAAAAATTATTAACGAAATACTTTGCTTTTAACGGCACCTTATTTTAGTAAGTCTAACCTTTTTTAATTTATAATCAATATGGGTTGTGATGGTGGAACAATTCCTCGAAGAGATGAACTTGTACGGGTAAAAAAGAAGGACGAAGTTGTAAGTAACCTAAATATTGTACGAATGTTTTATAGTCTTATGATGTTTGTTGTTTTATTATAGAAAGACAAAGACTCTGAATTAGCTTTTCAATGGCGCTATTGTTATTTATCGCAACAACTTCTTCAAAACCCTATTGTAATGTGTGGACTTGGCCATCTGTACAATAAAGTGACTCTAATCGAAGGACTTTTAAATCGACAAACGTTACCTAAAAATATAAAGCATATCAAAAGTCTTAAGGTAAATCATTTAATAAACATCTCTTGTAGAAGGTAATGACATGTTTTTTAGGATGTTAAAGATTTGAATTTGACACCTAATCCAGAATTTAAGCCTGTTGATGATAAAAAAGAAGGTGGTTTAGATTCCAGAGCTGCTCAATATATTTGTCCAGTAATTGGGTTGGAAATGTCTGGCAAGCATCGCTTTATAGGTTTGTGGTCATGTGGGTGTGTGTTTTCTGAACGTGCTTCAAAAGAAATCGACACAAATGTTTGTCATAAGGTAATAAATATTTGCATTTCTCTTTACATAAACTTATTTGAATATTATAAATTAATAGTGTCAGGCACCATTCACAAAAGACAATGTAGTTATTCTCAATGGCACTGAAGATGATCTAATTTTGATGAAACAAAATATGGAAAATCGACAACTTAAAAATAAGAAGAAAAAAGTTAAAATTGAATCGTGTGCTACTATTACTAGTGAAGTAGGCGAATCATCAAATAATTTATCAACAAATGAGGTAAGGTTGTTCTTATTATCATAATATAGTATATTTAGTTTTAATATTATCAGAAGCGTGTTGATAATCCAACACCTTCTGTACCAACACCTTCTGTACCTACATCATCCGGATCTACCGAATTGTCGGTGAAAGGTATAGTTCGACAATTTCCGATTAAAAGACAAGGGGAAACACCCATTATGCAAGATAAAATAAAGAAAGTCAAACAAAATTATAGTGTTGCTAAGGATCCTGGAGCATCTGATGTCTATAAATCAATTTTCACTACACATCAATCTGAACAAAATCAATCCAGAGCCCATTGGATTACTTACAATCCATTTTACAACTAATATTTTTTTCTTACATTCTTATTTTTACTTTCGCAATTAAAACTTGGTGGTGTAAGTACAACTTTTGCACGTTCTAAAACCAAGTAGATTTTTTGAAAAACATTGGAAGCAAAACATAATTACCCTGGTTAACAAAATTTTGTAACAAAAAAACTTTTTTATTATTTCTATGTACCCTGACTATATTGACTTTTCTTTTGATCGGCCTTAGTTTATTAGGAATGTAGGCTACTTTTTAACTACCACTCATGTTATTAGTCTTTCGATAGTATTATTTGTTCAATACATACTTTAAAGAGACTTCCCTGAAGCAAAGTAAAGAACAATACAATACAATTGTATTTTTTCAAAATTAAAAATCAGTGCAAAAATTTTCCTATTAAAATTGTTATCAAGGTATTTCATTCTTGGGACACAAATGCTATTAAAATTTCACGTAATTTCCTACTTTACAAAAAAGACCTTTCATTTTATTGACTTTAATGACGTGAAATTTGTAAGTGCTTTTAAGTTATTTTTGTAATAATTATGAAATTACTACCATCTTTTATTTTAATTTTTTTGATATGGTGTTTTTTAAAGAAGTACTTGGATTATTATATATATATATTTCACTCGATTACTACATTTGACTGTAAATTATTCTATATCATTTTTCTAAATTATAAGTAAAACGACAAAAAAATAGCATTATTATAATAAATATAATACTTAAGATTATTTTATTCTAAACCAAATGAGGGGTGAAAATACGACGAGAATATAATTCCAAATTAAAATCTTCTATTATTTCCACCAAATCTTCTTCCTCCACCACCTCCTGAGAACCCATTTTGACCAAAGCGACCGCCGCCGCTGCCCCCACCCCTACTTCTTTGTTCTTGCTTGTTCTGATAACGCTCACTCATGCTATAAAGCTCTTCTGGCACGTACTATAAATAAACTTTTTTAATAAACAATTCATCCATATTTAATTTGTGTAAGAGTTAAATAACTAATTATAAGATTCCTATCAAAATTTATTAGTATGAAAGAGGACATTTTTCTTTGGCCTTTAATAAATTTAATGTTTTTTCTAACACAGTGACTTTTCTCAAATCTTCTTCCTAAAAAATTAATATTAATTAAAAAACAACAAACAATAATTATTAAGTTCACTTTTTTCACTTCGATATCTTCCAATTGCTTATCCAGGTTCTTTTTTAGTTCTTTTTGTTCTTCAATAGTCTTAAGTAAAATGTCTTTTTGTGTAGGTTGGGTATTTAGTGCATCAGCAATATTAATAATGTCTTCACTTAATCGAAATAAAAGAGCTTCCTTTTGTTCGCGGTCCTGTTGAAGATTTTTCCATTTCTCTTCGTGAATCTTAATTTCTTCCTGTAAAGTCTCATAATCGGCTTTCAATTTCTCTTGTTGCTTTACAACGTCTCCTGTAAGTTCATCGTACACTTCTTCTAATTGATTATATTCGTCGAAAAATGGTTGCATTTCAGCTGTAAAATTATTCAATTCTTCTTTGACCTGGTTAGTTTCGGCATGAGCTTTTTCTAAATCGATACACAGTTTCTTAACTTTGCTTCTAGCTTCATCAAGATCTGATATATTTTCTTGAACGGTTAAAATTTCATCTCTCCTCTGAAACAAATCTTCAGTAGATGGATCTAACGATTTAAGAATATCCAGTGTGCGGGATACTATTCCTGCTTCCATCGTTAAAGCGTGTAGGTCATCTTTACTTTCTTTGTAAGCAACATTTTTCTCGCGCAGTTTAGATACGTATTCTTTTAAACTGTCTCCCTGTAAAATAGGTCCGCCAACTAATTTTTCTAATTGCTCTTCTTTTACAGATATTTTAGCTTCGATTTTACTCAGTTTACTTTGCTCAGTTACAAGACCAAGAACTACTTGACGCTTGTCTTCTTCGGTAGCTGCCATTTGACTTTGAACGGATCCGATTTGATTATCAGGACTATTATCTAGCACCGTTTGACGTTCACTTAGAACCTTCACTTCTTCTGTTAATTTGTTAATTTCAGCTTCCTGCTCATCTATATCTTCTTCTGTCGGTTCTGGTTCGTTTAGCACTGTTTTTAATGCTTCAGCTTGTTCTTCAAGATCTTCTGCATCACTGGGAAGCGTCTGCAGTATTATATCGTTGGTTGTCTTTTCATTCATGGCTTCCTCAAGAGGATCTTTGTCAACACTATTTTGCGCGCGAACCACTGCAATTTTATTTTGCAACTCTTTTATATCGTTTTGACGCTTCGCAATTCGTTCTTGACACTCCGCAATTTGTTCTTCCAATCTTTCTTGCTCTTTATACTCATTACGATAAACGCGAACGGCAGCAAATAAGCTTTCCTTGTTGGGAATTGTTTCTAGTTTTTCTTCTTGTTGTTCGATGCGTTGTTTCAATTTAAGTATATCTTCTTCCATTTTAACTATATCCTGTTGCAGTTCCTTAGCCTCCAATGCTGCCTTTTTCGCTTTTTTGTTTTCATTATACGCTCTCCAAAATTCTTCTACAAGACTGTCATATTGAGTTTTTAAAGAACGAAATTCTTCTTCCTCCAGTAATTCGAGAGGAATTTCGATTTTATCGACATATCTCGCCAAGTAGGCTCGTTTTTGAACTTGCTTTGGATTTGAAAAAATCCAATATAAAATTGGTTTTATTGTAGAATAATTGCCTGTCAGTATTCCTTCCCGAAAATCTTCAGGTTTAATATCGGCATCGGGAGAATATTTGATTTTATTAAGACCTTCAAGAATTGCAATTGCTGCACTATCAGAATCCATTGGTGTCTCGTTCGTTGACAAAATGTTCAATTTTACAAATACCTCATGTATGACTTCCAAAAGTTTATCTGTTTCCATTTTTTCTAAAGTCACATAACTAAAATTTTTACCTAACAAATTATTTATTTCTGTAGTAATTAGTTTAATTTCTTCTCCCATTTTTATAGTTGTCTAATTATTTTTACAACTACAAACAACCCCTTATGTCTATCTTCCTAGCACAATTCATTCGCGTTCATTGATTTAATGGTCGGCATGGTTACAACTAATACAAATAATACTTTCATAATCGACAGTTTTAAAAATACTAGCCTTTCATCAAGTTTAAACGAATAAATAAATAATTCGATATAAATAAGGAAATTAACATACCTGCTGAGCTTCTGAAAGGATTTCTATTAATTCTTTTGCATTAGCCCAGTCTCCCCTTGTAAAATAGCTAATTGACTGCCCTGAACGTCCTGCACGTCCTGTTCTTCCAACTCTGTGAACATATTCCTCAATGTTCTTTGGGAAGTCGTAATTTATTACATGTCTAGAAACAAGTATTGTTATTAACAATAACAAAGGTAATATTAATATTCGTACGATATATCCTCAATATCTAATCCTCGCGAAGCGACATCTGTGGCTATCAAGATCTGAACAGTTCCATCTGTTATATCAGCTAACGCCTGCTCTCGATCACATTGGTCACGATTACCGTGTATGGACTGGCAGTCATAACCCGCACATACAAGTTCTGAGGCTAAATAATCGGCACGTGCTTTCTTTCCACAAAATATTATGACTTTTTGGTCTGAAGTCATATTCTGCACAAATTCCATTATCTATAATATAAATAAATTTTAAGAATAACGATTTTTTTGTAAATAGAAATCGACTATTAACTTACAGCATCAAATTTCTCTTCTTCTGAATCGCTCATCATTACAATTGACTGCGTAACGGTATGGACAGCAGCTAAATCTAAAGTTCCTACATATACTTGAACTGGGTTTGTCATGTACGTGTCACACAGTCTTCGAACACCAAGTGGCCATGTGGCACTGGTCATCACAGTCTGCCTTGTAGGTCTTATATCAAATAATACTTTACGAATTTGTGGTTCAAAACCCATATCGAGCATTCGATCAGCCTCATCAAGTACTAAATAAGTAATACTGTCTACGGATATATGACCTAATACATAAAACCTAGTAAATTTCGTAATTATAAAACAATTACAATATGAATACCTGCTATGACTAAATCGTTCAGTCTACCGGGCGTCGCAATGATAATATCGACACCTTTTGTAACAACTTGAATTTGTTCTTGTCGACTTACCCCTCCATAAATACAAGTTCTGAAAGTTAAATTTACAAAATTTTATAGTAACCCAAAAACCTAAAATTCAAAAGGCTTCACTTTTATGTGCTACCTTTGATAATGTATAACTTACGCTGTAATATTTTTGTAACTGTATTTTTTAACTTCGCGATCGATTTGTAAAGCCAACTCTCTGGTTGGTGCTATGATTAAGACGGCAGGCCCCATACGTTGTTCCCGTGGAATCGGTTGGCCATCAATGTGAATTAACGCAGGGAGTAAAAATGCTAACGTCTTGCCAGTTCCCGTTTGTGCAATGCCAATTAAATCTTCTCCGCTTAAAAGAATTGGCCATGCTTGACACTGAATCGGTGAAGGCGTCGTAAATCCAGCTTTACGAATTTCCTCCAGAATTAATGGATAATGCCTGAATGCCTGTTCGAAAGTTTGGATAGGATTGGGGATCGGTTTATTCGATTTATCAGATTCAATTCGCGATACTACTATATTATTTTGTTCTTTACGAAAGTTATCTGCTTCTTCTGGAGTCATGCTGGCCACCTCCGGATCTTCTATGTAAAATTCCTTCTTCATTGGAGGCGCTTTGGCCCATTTTTCGGCACGATGTTTATCCTTTTAGATTAAAAATAAAAGTAAATTTTCTGGATTGAATTTAAATTAATGTACACTTACACACTGTTCAAAGAGAGCCGCCCATGTATTCGAATCAAATGCTTCCGATTCGGGTTTCCTGTGGTGAGATTCGGTTGGAATATGAGGAATGTGAATAGATGAATTTTCTCTAGGTTTATTAGGTCTATTAGCGATTGAATCTATTATTTCTTTTGCACGTTGAACTTCGCTTTCTGTTCCGCTGATTTTTATGGTTACAAATTCGTCTTCGCTTTTTTTAGGAAGTACAATTTCTGCGCCAGACTGATATCTGATATCGCTTATTTTACTTCCAGCTTTACCTAAGAACACAAATAATATATTTATATATTACATGGAAGTTCTTATTTAAATTGAATCGCATATATTTTGAAAAAGTCATTCGGTGATATTTTTACAAAATGTGTTTGTTACGGATTTTGCTTGACAAAACGATAATTCTCACTTTCCTATGTGCATTGTTAATTTTGGCTGTTTATAATCATTCTATTTAATATTTTTTTTAAAGAAAGTTTTTGATGGAATTTTTTGTATTCAATAATTTATGTAAAATTAAATTAAGTTTATTTTTCTAAAACAAGCGTGTGTAACAAACGTTAAAAAGCTTAAGTAACGTAATTAAATAACTTATGCTCTAGCAAGAAAATTACTTCTATTATTTCTGTTAATTTATTAACAATTTGTAATCTGTAATAAGCAACATTAACTATGTAATATAAGCTACAAGATAAAATGAAAATTGTAGTCAATATCATTTGAATCTACAGCAGGCAATTTCACATTAAAATGTTTGCTTAACTGGGTATTTTACCCCCTATATATTCATCAGTTTTATCAACAAAATTCTATCGTTCTTATAACCAAACATAATAAAATCAATAATACTCATAGGTATTTACGGAGATACAATGCTAAATGCAAAATAAAATACAGACTTTTATCTACGTTTGATACATTAAAATAGAACATCGAATAATCTTACAGTAAATCAAAAATAGTAAAATAAACATCAAACTTGTTAACTACGTTCACAATTTATCATTTCATTTTTGACAAAATAAACAAAACCCAGTCTTTTTGTTAGGCTTTTACCTGCAAAATCGTTATTCCATTATGCCTCTTACCCTATTTCAAAGGCTATTGTTGTTGCTTATTCTTAAGTCACCCTAATTTAAGTAAGCTATTTTTAACAAATATTGTATTTATCATAATGCACTCTAAAGATTTTAAAATAAGTTCTTTTTAAAATGTCAAATATCCTGTCAATCTTACCTATTATTCTTCCCACTTGATTGCCTGGAATGGTAATGGTATCTTGTATTTTATTAGTTGACTGTGGGTCAACTGAGTCCCAATTACTACTGTTCCATGTTGAATCAGATGTTTCATTTTCTTGTTGTCTGTTATTGGACCATCTTTGAGTGCTCATCTGCCCTGATCGAGAGGGTGCAGAATATCTATCCTGCCGATTTCTTTGAGGTTGACTGTTGAAATTGTTCTGATCTCTCCAGTTTGGTTTATTTCGATTTACATAAGTGTTCTGATATGAAGTGGGTGCAGAAGACAAATTGGTCTGTGCAGAATAGTCATCGTCCCAATTTTCATACATCTATTAAGTTATAAAATAATGTTGGATAGGTTGTGTCATTTAACTCTTATTTAATATTACTAGTCAGCATTTTAGGTTATACATAAGATATATTCTGATTGTTAAATAGGAATTTAAAATAAATAGACATGCGTTAAATATTTTAAAAAGTAATGCAGCACATTAAGCGGGTTATGAATCTGACATTAAGCAAAAACAAAAATTCTTAAATATATTTTAAAAAAACATTTTTTTTATTTAAAAACATGCATCTATATTTTATTCAGCACTTTAAGATGATTTCAATAACATTCACTAGAAACTGTTTGAAACTCACCTTGAAAAATCACTTGTAATTCACAGATCTTTTTTCAAAAATTTGTACCAACAATGCGTTCTTTTAACACTGCAAAACAATATTAAATATCGTACAGAGCATGGATTTTACTGGTCAATCGTCAATTGAAAGATCGAATATGACAACACGCTCAATTAGTATGACCAATATATTACTTGAAAATCGAATATTCCTAAAAAGAAGTCGTTTTTGCAACAAAGTTGGTAACAGCACAAATTTCCACATGATATAAAGTTTGTACATAAACGTCATCACATGTCTATTTCATAAGGTCAATTTTCGTGGACGTGTTTCTGTTTACCAATTATCGTACTGATATTGTGAATACCTAACATATTGAACTAAAAATATTAGCCTTACATAGAAAAAAGATGTCGAGTCCTAAAGAAACCGAATGCCATTTGAAAGGTGGTCATCCTCCAGCAGGTAAGAAGAGAAAATACACACTTTGATTTTATATTTTATTTCGTATTATTGCAAAATTAATTTACAAACAGTGAAGGCTGGCGGCATGCGAATTACTCAGCATAAAATACCCAAAGAACCTGCAGGTTTGTCAGAAGACACTACTGGACTTAAAGTTTCTGGAAGCCCACCTAAACCGAGCACTATTTCTGGGGCCATTCCAAAAGGAAACGCAGATTTTCCAGCTGAAGCAGTTCAAAATATTCATAAAGAAAAACCTCCTACTATTCATACCGTTAAGACACCTATTAACATTCAACAGCCAAGGAAGTAGAAATTGGCATTTCTTTGTTTCTTTGTTGTAATTTAGTTGGACTGATTTGGATTATCTATTTTACCAATGGCATTTACTTTAGTGCTAGATTTGCATTTTATCTTGAATACACAATAGGTATTTTAAACTGTTACAAAATTTTAAAGTTTTAAAAAATCAATTAATATGCCTACCCTTTTTTGTGAATAGTTTTTAATAATTGTAATTGTAACAATAAGTGCCAATTGTGTTATGCTTATACCAACTTATATGTTCATTTAGAAGGAACTATTTTTACTTGTTATTATTGTTTTCAAACTTTAAATTTTATTTGCACTTAAAAAAATTTCTTAATGCTGATTATACTAACCACTGTTAATAAATTCACAATAATTAGCAATGTTTTAATTTCAATTATGTTTTTAATATGCTTACAATTTTGTTTTTCATGTCATTTTTTTGCTTACATTTATATGTGTTTATAATTTCTTGTTTAATATTCGATTTTAAATATATGTCCAAACATTTAAATTACTTTTACAAATGTTAACCTTGAAGTAATGAAGATTTGAAGGTTTCAAATTTATATATAGTTATTATTATAACTTCAAGCTTATTGGGTTGATGGTTTTATATAAATATTATAATACATTTATACCAAATAAATGTTTTAAATATATTTGTAGATGTTATTTGTCTTTTTTTGAATGTGCAAAGGTATTCCAAATATTTAGTTTCTTTTTAAAATCTTGCTTCGTTACTCCGTTTAAATGCGCAGCAGCTACTGTTTCACTGAAATGATGCATTTAGTAAAGCAAAAGATGAGTAAAAGACATACCGAAACTCGTCATAAGTTTTTGATGTTGTCGAAGCTTTAATTTTTGCATCATTTCGAATCCAATACAGTTTGTCTTCTTCAATTGCAGTTTGCAATTCTTGAAATAGTTGCTTTTGATCAATCTTACTACAGCTTCTCGACATTTTAACTCAAAAAAATTAGAATATATTGATAAAATAAATCGTTGGCATAGTAACAGTTATCTTGCAATTTTAAAATAAAATACTCTTCTATAAACACCAAATCAATAAAAGTCTACGTAACAAATTAAAATACATAATACGTTTATTTATTAAAATACAATATAAACTATCTTATAGTAACTTTTAATTGTTTGGTAACAGTTTTTGCTATATTTTGATGTATAACATTTGCTTCTGAATTTGTTAAAGTTTTTTCCATATGCCTGTAAGTGATTCTGTAGCAATGACTAGTTTTCCCATTTTTTGGATGAACAAACTTGTCTATTAAAGTTACTTGTTCTACCATATCTCCTCCAATAGTACGAACCAAATCATAAAAATCATTACTCGAATAAGGACAATCGATATCATTTGGCAACCAAAAACTTATATCATTTATACATTGAGGATATTGGCTAATAGTTTTATAAATTATTTTATTATTTATATCTTTTTCTTTAAATTGATTTAAGAATCCAGAATCCCTTGACCAAAATAATCTAATATCTGGTATTTTATATAAACACATAGCAATCCTCTCTAAGCCTATACCAAAGGCCCACCCAATTCGATCAGTTACTCCAGCATTATTTAAAATTGATTGCATCATTATACCACAGCCAAGTATTTCAATCCAGTTTCCATTATTATATATTTCTAATTCCCAGGAAGGTTGAGTAAATGGAAAAGTTGTATCCACCCAACGATATTCAACATCCTCTTGAAATAATTCCTTTGTCAAGCCAACTAAAGTAGTCTTTAAATCATGTTCCATTAATTTTAAAGCTTCTAAAGAATGGCAATCTTGTTTAGGCTGACTTGAGACTATGGAAGTAGAATGATTAGTTTCAAAGATCTCTAAATTTTCATCATTACCAAACAACTGTTTTTTGTTCTTAAGTCTTACTGCATCTAGTTGGTGAAAAACGGGATAATGGGTTCGATCTATTTCATCCCGTCTATATACATCGCCAAATATTAGAAAATTATCAAGTCCTGATCGTATTAACTCTGCTTGATGAGCAGTTGTATGTGCTCGCAGCAAATACTGCTGATTCAAATAATAACAATCACTTTTCGATCTCGAAGGATGATTCTCAGGTATCAATAGACTATCAAAATTTTGCTGTACAGATACAATTGGTGGTAAGTTATCGTAAACAGAAAATATAGGATTTCCTCTTGGATTTACAAATGATTTGTAAAAATAATTCACAATTTTTTGACGAATCATAGATAAAGGATGGTTCTGTGTTGTATGCAAATTTCTGCCAATTAACGACAGTACCTTATCCGTTATGTTTGTATAATTGTCTCGCTTATAAGAATTGTCTTGAACTGTTACAGAATCTTGTATTACTGGTTTTGCAGATGTAGAAAATCGATGGTGTTCTAGATTCAAACATTTTAAGTAAGTGGCGTGAGTTCTATTTAATATAAGTAAGTTTTTCATTTTAAATTAGAAACATTCTAAACTATGAAGAACATTAACCTCAAAACCTTATCCACACAATTTTGACAGCTAGAAAATTGTATAATAATTAACATTTAAATGTGTACTTTTATTTAATAATATACTTACTTATTGTAGAGGAAAAGTTTGAAATATTTTTGCTGTTTGATTTTTTGAATTTCACTCTCCCATTACAATTATTGTACTATATTTATAAAAAAAGAGTCTTGACGTATGTGGAAGCTAGTTTAATTACTATTTTTAAATATTCTAATATTTTGTCATCATAAAATGTTTGTAAAAACTATTTTATTATTATTTTGATATTTTAATTTGTGGATTTTCAATTTAATTAATTTCGAGCGCCACCTATTGTAAGTTTGATCAATTGTACGTTCGCGCAAAGAATTATGGGAAAGCGAGCTGAGAATTTTTATGCAAAGCAAGTCGACCTTCTTGGCTTTCAAGCAAGATGCATTTTCGGAAGTAATTTTTAAGAATACGTTTGTAGTGATGCAATAACATAAACTTGGTGGTGTTATTAAACATCGAGTCGTGTGTGGTGGGTTGTGTAAAGGTTTCAAATGTTTACTGGGACGGTAGGAGTGAAAATATGCGAGGCTTCTGGATTGAGGCCTACGGACTTCCAAAAGCGCCACAACATGACGTTTGGAAAACTCGAAGAGCAGTTAATCGACCCATACGTAACAATAGATGTGGATGAACAACACGTGGCTCAATCCACCACGAAACAGAAGACTTTTGATCCTGTCTGGAATGAATACTTTGAACAGAAAGTGGAAAATGCCAAGACGTTGACCCTGACTGTATTCCATGATGCTTCGATTCCGCCCGATGATTTTGTTGCCAATTGCAGTATCCCTTTTGAAGATTTATTAAATAGAGATAAAGATGCAGGAGATTTTTGGGTGAGCTATTTATTTTCCGAAAGATATCGGTATTTAGATCCTCCCCTCTCTCCAACCTTGATAGTTCCCAATTCACTTCATCTGTCAAATGCAAACCTTTGCCAGGTTTATTTTTAAATTATTGTCGATTTAATAATAATTACTTTTTTTCTTAATTTCTCCTCTAATTTCTTATATAAACTCATTTGTTTCGTCAGATAAAAACTACATAATTATTGAGATAGAAAAAAATCTCCAAAAAGTAGACATGAAAATATGAGGAAATAATTTTGTAATTACCGAAGTATGTTTTTGCAAAATGCTTTGATGAGATTTGAAATAGAACCGAATAAAATAATTATTTATATAAAGGTGGTCCAGCTAGTTATTATAATTTAATATGAATATTAATAGACATTTATAATCGTTTGATTTATTTTAGTTTCAATATAATTACAGTTAGTTTTATAGCCCAGTTATATAATATTAAGTTGTTTGTATTTGTATTACATAAGTTCTCAATTTCAGGTAAACCTAGAGCCGAAGGGTCAGTTACATGTTCGCATAGATTTGAAATTGACTTCCCAAGGTAGTATGTATTTTTCTTCTAAAGATTTTTATTTATAATAATTCTATTAAAAAAAATACAGAATATGGAGCTAAGCCGCGAGAATTCAAAGAAAGGCAGGGATTTAATCGGAGACGAGGGGCTATGCGACGTCGTGTGCATCAAGTCAATGGGCACAAGTTTATGGCAACATTTTTACGGCAACCAACATTCTGTTCGCATTGTAGAGAATTTATTTGGTAAGAAATGATGGAACTAGCATGTTATACTAATTTTCAGTCTTGATACATACTAATTGCTAACCCTTTTGATGCCCTTTGTAGAAAGAAAGTTTGAGGGTACTATAAATATTTTGTGTGTTAAAGTACTTGAATTTATTGCAATAATGTTGTGTTTTTATTAATCTTGGGCGCACGCATTGTGTGTAACGGTGGTTCTTGTTTTTCAGGGGATTGGGCAAGCAAGGCTATCAATGTCAAGGTAAATAAATTCTAATGGAGTGCACGTTTTATGTTGTTTGTTAATTGGTTTTGAGTTTGTTAGAAATGTATATTTTACATAATTTGCAGAACTGTAGAGAAGAATGAATACTTATAATTTAAAATATATACATCGGTATTTCATATCGTATGATGTAACGAAACTGAGACGTTGAGATCGTATAAATTCTTATGTAAAAATGTTAGATGTTGTTGGTGCATGAAGTGTTAGATTATTTTTATGTGTAATATATATATGTCTATAAACAGATATATGTATATATAATACATATGTGTAATACATGTAATATATGTAACAACTTCTGTAACGCATCAGGATGTTTATAGCTTTGCATAAAATGCGCCAAGTTCTTTTTTCATAATCATTAAATTTTCGTTTCGTTAATATTTTTAATTTTAATTTTGCAGCACCAAGTGGCATGGCTGACTCTTGCTTTTTAATATCTTTGTAAGTTTATTTTTATTTTACATAATAATTTTCTTCTAATTGATTATAGTTGTTATTGTGCATGGCCATCTAAGAGAAACGAATACAATGTACAAAGTTTTAATTTATTATGCACAATAATAACAGTTAAAAATAATATACATGTCTTCAGTGCGGCTTTAGATCTCTCTCTTGGAGGTGTGTTAATATTTCTGAAAAAAATGTTTAAAGTCTCTGTTTTATTATAAATGTGGTAGTTTTACTAATAATGTTTTTTTTTTTAAATTATCTGCTATTTTATTTTTAAATTAGAAAGTTAAAACAATTTATGTAGAACTACCACATTTTATTTTGCTTATTTGTTTATAATTTATTTTGCTTTTCACTATCATTAGGGATTATACGGTAGATATTGCTTCTAAGCTTTATTATTTTTTTATATAGTTATGTTTTGTGTTGATTAAATTTTATTGTCAACAGTTTGCACTTGTGTGGTCCACAAAAGATGTCATTTGTTGGTTGTTACAAAATGTCCTGGAATGAAAGATGAAGTAAGTTGTACATATTGATTAATATTTGCTGAATAAGTATTTCCCTTATCAATTTGTTCTTTTTCAATTTTTGAGATATAAAAATGTTGAACTAATTATAAAATTGTGCTATTTCAAGTTTTAAACATTTTACCAGCAAAATATAAAATAAATTTTGCACACAAATGACTAAAAATAAATTAATGAGATTCTTTAATAAGGGCGATCCTATAAAAAAATTGATAACATTTCAATTCAGACTTTAAAAACACGAATCTATTCTATTTACAGTCAAGTTCTCAAAGTACAAGGTTCAATGTGAATATTCCGCATCGTTTTGTGGTGCATAACTACAAGCGCTTCACCTTTTGTGACCACTGTGGTTCACTATTGTATGGCTTAATCAAGCAAGGTCTCCAATGCGAGGTTTGTTCATTAAATGTGCACAAAAGGTGTCAGAAGAATGTAGCAAATAATTGTGGTATTAACACCAAACAAATGGCTGAGATTTTAACAGCAATTGGTTAGTATTGAAGCGTACATATCTAGGTCTTTATTTTAAGACACTACTTTTACAGGTGTATCGCCAGATAAACAAACACCGAGACGTAGTAAATATGTCTCGGGTCCTGGAGCGCACAATGGACCTCCAGATGGTTCTGGGGACACTGCGGGAGGAGGCGACGATTCAGAAGGAGCAGAAGAAAAGTTAAGCAAACTCATGGAGGATAAAATGCAGAATGACTTATCTAGCGATTCAGGTAAGGTGCTTTGCGATTAATTTTTAAGTACTTTACGAATAATCGTTTATAAAGAAATTTGGATTTTTTAATTTTTATAATTATTCTTAAAATTAAATATTTTTTCAATTCTTTTAATGCGATTACTCGTTGTATTTCAGGTGCTGAATCTGATCGTTCAAGCTTTGGAAGCCAGAAAATAGGTCTTGATGATTTTCATTTTATTAAAGTTCTGGGAAAAGGTAGTTTTGGAAAAGTTATGTTGGCCGAGAAAAAAGATACCGAAGAAGTGTATGCTATCAAAGTATTAAAGAAAGATGTTATAATACAAGACGACGATGTCGATTGTACTATGACAGAAAAGCGTATATTAGCATTAGCGGCAAAGCATCCATTTCTTACTGCATTGCATTCCTGTTTTCAAACTAAAGAACGTTTATTTTTTGTAATGGAATATGTTAACGGCGGAGATTTGATGTTCCAAATTCAACGTGCTCGCAAATTTGATGAGCCAAGAGCTCGCTTCTATGCAGCTGAAGTAACATTGGCATTGCAATTTTTGCATAGACATGGAGTTGTATATCGTGATCTCAAACTTGATAACATTTTACTAGATGCTGAGGGGCACTGTAAACTTGCCGATTTTGGAATGTGTAAAGAGGGAATTTTGGATGGAATTACAACAACAACATTTTGTGGTACACCCGATTACATTGCACCAGAAATACTACAAGAACTCGAATATGGCGCAAGTGTGGATTGGTGGGCTTTAGGCGTTTTGATGTATGAAATGATGGCTGGACAGCCACCGTTTGAAGCTGACAACGAGGATGATTTGTTCGAATCCATCTTACATGACGACGTTCTATATCCAGTTTGGTTGAGTAAAGATGCTGTTAGTATTTTAAAAGGTTTTATGACAAAGAATCCAAGCAAGCGATTGGGTTGTGTGGCGGCTCATGGCCTAGAAGCTGCAATCCGTTCACATTCTTTCTTCAGAGATATAGACTGGGTTGCTTTAGAGCAGCGACGTGTACGTCCACCTTTTAAACCCAAAATTGTAAGTATACTTTTTAATTTTAACTTGACTTTAGAAAAAAATCATTAAAGATAATCAAAATTTCTAATTGGTTGTAAACTAATAAAATATTAACTGGAATGTTGCTCTTTTAGAAAAATAAGAAAGATGCATTGAATTTTGATGCGGAATTTACTAAAGAAGATCCGGTATTGACTCCTGTAAATTCTGAGGTTGTGCGCTCTATAAACCAGGAAGAATTTAAGGGCTTCTCATTTGTTAATCGTGACTTCAATCCTGCTCGCTTCGGTGTTGACTAGGTTTGACTTGTAGGGTTCTAATGCAAATTGGTGGCATTTTATTTACAACATTAAGTGGCGTTTTCTTTGGTTGGTTATTTAAACTTGATTGAATCAAATTTCGCTTTCGAGTAGAAAGCTGTCACTTTAAACAGTTGTAAATAAGAATATAGTTGAATGAATCAAGTATTTCGTTGATACTACTTAAAAATATAAATAGAAAATTGTTTAAGGTGACTGTGCTTAGAAAATTATATTTGTTGTAGAATATTACTTAAATTCTAGATTATGTTGAATTAAATGTACCATATCCTGAAAGCATGTGCAATATGCCAAAGTAGTTCAAACTACAATTCCTTTCAAAATTCCACTATTTAATGATAGAATTTTTGTGCAATTCTGATTTAATTGGGTAGCAGAAAAAGAAAAGAATTGAAGGGAATTTCTAAATTTACTCTAAAACGGTGCTAAAAACAGAAGTTCTGCTAATTTTATTGTGTGTATGGTAGGCATACAGTAACCTCATGTATTCTAGTCATTTTACAAAGGCCTATGCTCTCTTACTAAGTAAGAGTTGTATGCAGTCTGATTTTAGTCGTGGAAAAAAAACTCGTTAATAAATTGATTCCATTAATTGGTTCCATTGGTTGCGCGCACATCTACTTGTATGTTTATATAGTCATGCATATAATTTTAAGTACATATAGAAGGTTTTAATTATTATTAAAATATTATTTTTAGTATCAAGACGGTAATCAATGTTGTAGTTTATAAGGAAATTGTCGTGTGACTCCACTTCGTACTGCATGTGATAACACTTAACAAGTGCAATATATGAATTTATGTGCATTATATATGCGAGAGCTTTAAATTTATTTTACTTCCTTTATTTAAATATTTATTAACAGTTTAACTGTTGTTAATTGTAGATAATCCGTTTACATTACCAAAGATTAAGTATTTTTGAATTAAATGTTATGAGTGAGATAAAGCTATGTTAGCTTTTCATACAAGAAGAATATTTAATGGCATTTATTGAGGCCTCAAATGCAAAAAATACAGGATGTTTCGTTCACTATTTAGTTGCCGATTAGCATTGATTTAGTAGTCGTAGTGTGTGATGGGACCAACAAATATAAGATCTCTTAAATAATTATATAAATTTTAGTTTATGCTTTATGTTACTTATTTTAATTTAAGAAATTAATTTGTAAAGGGGTCTTGGTATTTTTTTGCATATACTGGGACACGTTTAAGCTGACTTGTGAGTTATTAATTTTTAATAATTGTATGAGCATTTCAAAATGGAAAAATCACAAGTCCGAACGAAATTACATTTGTTAAGTATGTCTAGTGAATATAAAAATAAACTTAATTTTTGTATGTTATTGACAATTTGTAATATTATTTTTGGCCCACTCATATGTCTCAGATAGAAATTGTTAATTGGTTAATTGAAAGGCGTTTATAAAGTAAGATTTAGAATTTATTTAGTTTTAAGTTTTTGTAATTTAAAATGATAAATATTACTTTAGCACTTAAACGTTTATAAATCGTGGAATAAGAGTATGTACAAATTATCATTTTTTTTTTAAATGGTAACGACTAAAATTTGAGACTTTTGATTAGGAAGCAGTCGCTGGCGGTTCGCATATTCTAAACCTATATATTAAAAAATATCAATCGTTCTCGCATTTCTTAATTTAGATGTGGTTTTATTTTACTATTAGGAACATCCTGTATCTTATATAAGTATTTAAATTTTGTGTGTAATTTGTACGAAAATATCGATTACGCTCGTTATCAAAGAAGAGGTAAATGATTTATCTCTATAAACATATTACTGTATGTTAGCATTAAGTGGAGAAATGTTAAATAGTAAATATTGAAGTTATAGATATGTGAATGTTTAACGAAAAGGCTAAAGTTGTGAATATTGCTGGTTATGAAATTCGTAAAGTATTAAATTTTTGTTCTTAGTTTTTGCCTCTACATTTATTTGGAACAACAAAGCATTACGTTCCAATGAAGTGTATATATTGTTAAAAGTAAATAATAAATTAATATGTTTTAGATATTTATTAGTGTGAAGCTTAGAAGTAGGGAAATAATGAAGTATAATCAGAGCTAAATTTCGTAAAAACTTAGATTTCACTTTAAATCACTTTAGTATTATACTTCGTTTTTGTTAGCACTCTTATGTATTAATATTACAGTGGTTATACTGCTTTGCTTGGTGGTCCGAATATAAGCGACCATATTACCAAGTAAAGCTATGGTACCATTAATTAAAATGTGTGCTTTTATACCCACTTTGTTAAATTAGTTTGTAGATAACATAAAAATAAGAACTGTATCAGCAGATCATTTTATGTATCTACAATCTATTTAAGTCAATTGCTGTTCTAGTCTATTATTACTTATTCAGTGTCGATGCAGTGGATCTAAAAAGTATTAGTTGTTGACGCATACAGTGTTAGAAATTGTTCTTTAAAATAATAGCGCCCAATAAATTAAGCTTGAAATACTTGTTTAGAGTAAGTCCAAGGCCTTTGTTAGTCTGTGTTAAACAATTTCAAATGTGCACCTACAAAAGCATTGTTTTTAGTTTAAGATTAATTCTTAACAATTGTAAATGCTTTTCTTCAGAGTTGTGCCAAAACGTACCTAGCTACTGCATATCCTTTCCACAGTCTTGCATTGTTATTGTTTATATCGTGTTTATACTAGTAATGTATCGTGTGTTGTAAAATGGTGTACCTATTTCTCTGATAATGTACTAAAATAAAAGTATAAACAGTAGTGTTTGTGATTTCGTTTTAGCTGCGCTACAATAATTTTCGAATGTGCCGTTTGGTAATATTTTGGTAACGTAGTTAACAATTCGTAGTTTGAAGGCAGAACTATTCATAAATAGAATAATATCAATGTCTTTTCTCTGCACCTGGCAATTCACCACGTACAACTTTAACACGAAGTACTTCAACAGTTATAGGTAAATAATTTTAGTAATTACATTTATACATAAACATTAGTGTACGTGCTGTATTAGTAAATATTTAAATATTTATTATGATTTTTTTTAACACAAATTGTTTAGAAAGATTTGTAGAGTCGTTGAATTTTAACAATCGCTCAATTAAGCAGACATTAAGAAAAACCAACAATAATAAAGATTATGAGCTGTTATTTTTTCCTAGTACCTACAGCTTATATATATCTCTATAATGTGTCCAAATTTTATTTAAATTGGTTAAGCCGTTATTGGGAGAAAAATGTTTTTTGATTTTTATTTTGTTCGATTTATTCAAAAGCCAAAATAGATATAGATCTAAAACTTGCAGGGTCAACGTATCTCATTAGGACCAATATACTATCAAAAGACGATCAGATATCGCTCTGGGGCCGATACACTATGCTTATGGTCCTATTGCCTTTCCAAAAGGCTTGAACTAAATTTTAAATTTAAAGTGTAAATGATTATTTTAGTAAGTCACCTTTCGTTTCTATTTACCATACTTGCGCCGATTTAATTTTATCAAAGTATAATCGAGCAGCTGTGTTTTCGATAAATCCAAGGTATAAAATTTAGGTAATGGTTGTTCAACAATAGAAAGTTTTAGAACACCTGTAGATTACTCATTCTTTATTGTGCATTTGTAAAGGCAAAACGCTTGCAAATTGTACTCATTCGGAACCTCCTAGTTAAGAAGTGGATCTCTTCATTTTTACAAAATGGTAATTAATTAATCGATTATTTGCAATAATTTACAAACATTTTTAAGAAACAAACGTTATACTAACAATTTTTTTTTGAATTTTAGATGGTTTTTTATCGAACAGAAGTTTTGGTGTTTCTACAACAAGCGATTTTCCAAAATTCAGGCAAATCATGGGACCGAAGCTTTCGATTCTTTACAAACAGTGTCTGGCTTGCGAGGGTAAGTTTCTTTATTTTTTTATTTGGGGATTGTTTATAATTTTCAAAAATATGTCAAGAGATCAATTATTAATTCTTTTCATTTCATTCAATTGAAATCGAACCTTGAACCAATATTTTTATGCCAAACTTTGGAAATTTACTTAGATTTATCATATGCTCGCTTTGCAGATTATTGGCAACTTGCTCAGGGGGTTGTTAGATTTTTTTAACTATTTTTCTGGTTGTCTATAAAGTCCAATTAATCTTTTACATATAACAGGACAAGGGTTAGCTTACTATTAAACGAGTCCTGGTGGTGAATTATAATGATATACCGGCAGGGAAACTACCCTTAGCTATCACATATAAAATACATTTGTAATTCTTAAATTTCTATTTGGTAGGTACATTTCAAACATTGTTTTAGGTCTTTAGAGTAATAACAAATTTAGACACATGTTTTAGTTGAATATCAAATAAACCCTGGTAGTGAATTAGAATGTTGTACTTGCAGCAAAACTACCCTAACCAATCACATATAAAATACATCTGTAATTTTTAAATTTCTATTTGATACATTTCAAAAATTGTCTTAGGTCTTTATAGCAATAACAACTTTATTCACAAGGGTTAGTTTAATTTTAAACAAACCCTTGTTGTGAATTACACAGTTATAATTGCAATGAAGCAACCACTAAATATTGCATACAAAATTAATTCATAATTAATTAAATTCTAAATGAATTCATTTATAAAATTTTGTTGAGTTTAAAACATTAATAAACTATTACACAAGATTATCTTTAGTAAAAAGATTCATGTTTTAAGTTTTATTTACATAAAACGTTTAATATTGTAGCTATAATTGACACTTGAAAATAATCATTGAAACTTTTATTTTATTTGTTTTAGATCCAAGTGTGTATTTAAAACGCAATATTAAATATTCACTACGCTTTTAATAATAAATGTATGATAGTTTGAAAATAGGAACAGACCGTTCTTTTAGCTAATATTTAAATATAAAGTTTTATAATTTTTCCCACAATTAAAGTTTCAAAAAATACAGAAAGAAATTAAGTGGAATTGCAATGCGCCCCTGACATGACGCGACCTCGCAGCACTCTCGGTGTGCACGTTCTTAACTATTTCTACTTTGCGTACTATTTATTTATTTATTCTTAACCAATTAAGTTCGTATTTTGCAAAAAAAAATTATTATAATTAAATTAACATATTGAGGACGAGGCATTTGAACTTTTTAAATAATAACGTTACATACAAAATTGATTGATAATTCTTACAACTCTAAATGAATTTATTTACAAAATTACTTTAGGACTTTATAGCAATAACAAATTAATTCACAAGGGTTAGCTTACTATTAAACGAGTCCTGGTGGTGAATTATAATGATATACCGGCAGGGAAACTACCCTTAGCTATCACATATAAAATACATTTGTAATTCTTAAATTTCTATTTGGTAGGTACATTTCAAAAATTGTTTTAGGTGTTTAGAGTAATAACAAATTTAGACACATGTTTTAGTTGAATATCAAATAAACCCTGGTAGTGAATTAGAATGTTGTACTTGCAGTAAAACTACCCTTAGCTATCACATATAAAATACATCTGTAATTTTTAAATTTCTATTTGATGCATTTCAAAAATTGTCTTAGGTCTTTATAGCAATAACAACTTTATTTACAAGGTTAGTTTAATTTTAAATAAACCCTTGTTGTGAATTACACAGTTATAATTGCAAAGAATCAACCACTAAATATTACATACAAAATTAATTCATAATTATTGCAATTCTAAATGAATTTATTTATAAAATTTTGTAAAGAGTTTAAAACATTAATAAACTATTACACAAGAATATCTTTAGTAAAAAGATTTAAGTTTTAATTATTATTTACATAAAGTAGTCTAACTAACTCTAAATGTTACATACAGAATTGAAAGATAATTCTTACAATTCTAAATGAATTTATTTACAAAATTGTTTTAGGACTTTATATTAATAACAAATTAATTCACAAGGGTTAGCTTAATATTAAACAAACCCTTGTAGTGAATACAATATTGTAATTATCTTATCTTTTTCGTTTATTTTAAGTAATTGATTTGTTTTAAATTCTTCTGAGACTTTCTCAAGGTGCAGCAGGTTCTATGGGTTTTTTGGTGCTTTGTTTATTTATTAATTTTGTACCCCCCTTCTTTGCAATAAAGGCAATGGAACTCATTCTTATCTGGCTATTTAAAAATTTAATGATGTTTAAACAAATAGTTACTTTTAATTGAATTCCGTTATTAGATTAATTCATTAATTATACATTGATCTAGAAATTTTACTATAATTGTTTTAAATGCTTTTCAGTAGTTTTTAAAAAAAAATAAATTAGAGCCACCAATTAGGGGGTTTGTATTCGATAATTAAATTTTTAATTTGAAGATTTTACTAATTATTTTAAAAACTATTAATCAAATTAAAATGCTTGGGGTCTTTTGCCGCTATCAGGTGAGCTGAACTTTGGGGGCGCTGATATGAAGTTTATCGGTTTTTGTGTAACGTTCTAATGGTTTTAAGTTTCGAAACATGAATCAGTTGTACGTAGTGTTTTAAAGCAAGCAAACGTATTTAAATAACAATCCCTTCAAATTGAAATTGCAACCCTTAATCTAAGGTGAATTGCGATTGATATTACTTTTTTATTAAATCTACTACTTTTGGACAATACTTATTGTTAGTAATTATGTTTTCTTTATTTTACAGATTATACATGGAGAAACTATTCAAAACATCCCCTCGGACAAATTTGATCAAGAAACTATGTTTTTATAGGTAAGTATTTAGCATTCAAAAATCAAAATTTAGGGAATTCAATTAAAACACTTTAATGCTTAATTTGTACATTTTGTCTATGATTAACATAGTCGAAATCTACTGTTATACACATCTTTATGTAACGTCCTTTGTTGCAAATGCGGGGTCTTTGATTTGTAATAAGAAGGTTATTAATTTTATTGTTATCTTATCGTTATAAAACTCGTTGCAATTTATTTATTCTTGTTTTAGCTTTTATAAAATACAGACTAATACGAGGAAACTCTCCGCAGTTGCGGCTGACATCCGCCGAAGAGGACATCCTGAAAAGATACCCAGTGAGTACGGTTTTTCTTAATTTCCTTTATAATCCTTGTAGTTTTTGGTTTTCGATAGGTCTTAAAAACTATAGACATGCTGTTTACAAAAACAGAATTGAGGAGTCCGATTTGTATTTTACTTTTTTACAATTTTGAATTTGAAACTTCCTATCTCGGTTGTTTGGTGAGATGTTTTCAAAAACTTTTTTAGATTTTGGTACTTAATTATCGATGCATTAGAACATTAGAAATCATAAATACGGATTAATATCAAGTCATGTAGCAAATTGAACTTGAAAAGTTCAAATCATAACATTAAAATACTACAACTTTTTTATTTGTAAAAATTTCGCAAAATCTTTTCATTTCAGACCTCTACTACATCAGAAACTGGTACTAACTCAAGACCCTCAAAATCGGCCAAAATCCCTTTGGTTTTTTTTTTTGAGGAAAAAAAATTGAAAAAATGGATGTCCTATAAATTTTTACAGAACGTTTCTGTGTTTTCTTGGTGTCTAAATTTGAATTTTTCCTTGGCACCTTTTCAACACCAAAAGTTTTTGATCAACCTGGAAATTTAGAAAAATTTACATAAGAATTGAGTAATCAAAGGAATATAAAATGCTTTTCATCTTGAACCCTCTGCATCAACCATTTGCTGACCTCTATCTAAGAATTATTTGATTATTAACTAAAGGGTAGCGCTTCAGTACCAAGGTGAGTTTTTTTAAAATATTTTATCTGTTACTATTACAATTGTTTGTTTCACATCATTTTAATTTTTGTTGTGGGACAGCCACACCTTATAATAATTAACGTCCGCGTTTCAATTTTCATTATCCGCAATATTAACAATCTTAGCTATTTAATTAATGTTCTCTGCAATTAAATATGTATTGTGATTTTCGGACTTTTAAACTTGGTCGGATAAAAATCTAAAGTGCCTGGGTCAACAAAAAGTAACAGTTTGATAACAATGTATTACATGACTTCGGCGTCATATCAAAATGATTATTCACAATTTTAAATATTATTATATGGATTGTTAAATTATGTAGATGTGGGCACATTTTAATTTTTCACTTGACCTTTGTTTCTTAGAATTTAGCTGATAAATGTCCTTTTTGGCGCATTAATTAATTAATTAATGAAGAAGTTCATTATTGTTAAAATTTTATTTGAAGTTAAAAATGAAGACTACACAAATACACATAATTTAAAATACTAAAATTTCAATTATATCAGCACACGTTAATTCTATGATTTAGTTTACAAAATTGTTCTAATCAAATCTTAAATAATCTTTTCGCCTTAATTTACATTTGTTTTAAAACAACTAATAACTTGTTTTGTTAAAATTTAAACTTGAAGAAATGCAACAATATAAAATAATTAAAACTTGCAACAAACAAATTACATACACTCCAACGTAGTGATTAGTTTTACACAAACTATTGCAATTATCAGTATAATATTAGAAGTGCACTATTTTTTCTTGTTTATAAGCGTTTAAAAACAATATCCAAATGAATTCGAATTCGTCCTTCTTTTTAATTCATATTGGCAAACCTTTTGTTGTCCGAAAAGATAAAATATATAATTCTACAAAAGACAAAGTACATAATTATATCAAAAGTATTTTACATTACCAGCACATAATAAACCTGTAATATTAAATGTCAGGGTTCTTTAATTTCATGCTTAAACTACTAATTTCCTATTAATTTGGTTTCCTGAATGTTGCCCCATTAACAGAACAGGTGAACACGACTCTTCTAAACTTCTGCAAATAGAATTTTTTAATATAATTTATAGCAATTCCTCTTATCATAACACTTACAGGTCCCTTAAAATGAATGAATTAATTAATCCTTTAAGATATTTAGTATTTTAATTCTTACTAAAGGGCTTGAAGTATAAGCTAAACGTGCTCACATTATAATATCAATAACTGGCATTGCAACATTAGAATGCTTTTCTCTAATTCTTAATAATAAAGGTTGGATCCAATGAATGTTTACTTCGATGTGGCTATCTGGAAAAATTAGTACATTTCCCGCTGCTTTTGTTCATCCAAAAATTCGTGTTCTTATAAGTCCCTTTCTTCCTTTTGTTTTAAATAATTTTACTTTATCTCTTAATTTAACATCATGCTTAATGTAATTAGAAATTTAAGAATGTGAGTTAATGAGATCACTATTATCATCCATCAGAAATATTTCCTGCAAAATATTGCTCGGTGTTGGATTTATTATGGAATGTAAAGTCCTTAAAAGAGTAAACAGGACGCTCGTTATAGAAACAAATTATTATACTTGCTGTAAGAAGATTATCTAGATATATAATGTCTTCACATCTAAAAGAAGCAGTTATATCTTAAAAAATACCCTATGTAATTAAATTAGCTTACAACTTATTTCTAGTATCGGCGATTTCTCTATTTAAACTGGTTATTGCTCAGAAGCACATTAAAGGCATATATATTGTATCCTAAGTCCAAGTTAATTTAATCCTGAAAATGTTGCAATTATATTTAGATTAAATATATATTATTGAATATGCACCTTGTACTTTTCTCTTGAACTGTTTGTTTATTAAAAGTTAAGTAACTTAGTTTGCTACATGGAACTCTTTCAAGTGACTGTTGAAGAAGTTATCGGCTCCTTGGTTGCTTAACTGTAACTATTGATTTTAACGTTTGATTTACAGCAAATGTAATTAAATGTGTGCTTAATGTTTCTTTAAACTTTGCATTGATTTACCAATTTACTAATTAAACAATGAAGTTAACTTTATAGCCTATAAAAAACATCGTGTCAAACGATGGTTTTATTCAGTAATTTATATGAACGGTGTTCTTAATTAGGTAGTAGACTGAGGTCATTGTATGTATTTTGTTCGGTCAAAATTTATACTTTGTTTTATTATTGTTATAGATTTCAATAACCATGGTACATCTATTAGAATAGTTTCTATTAATTTGCATGGTTTATAAAGCTTTTTAATCACATGTGAGTATTATAATGAAACCAATTAATGAATAAATTACATGAAAACAATTGTATTTACAGAATTTTTTAAGACCTCTACATCTGTAAAATTAAAGGAGCAATATTTGGCAAACAAAATTAACAGCAAAATATTAATATATAAAGATGCGATTGAAGGGTCCATTTATCTTTAATTGAATGAAGATTTTGTGTTGCTTGTTCCTCAACATTAGAATGTTGAATAAACTGTTACAACTATCAAAAGAGTCTGCGCCTTCTTTTATGTAAGTTGAAGCTACAAAATTGTTTTATAATACCTTTATAAATATTTATTTCTAGTGTAGTTGGAATATTATTAGGCATATAAATTGGTCTACATTTAACAAGTCTTGAATCTATCTGTGGTTGAACAATTATCAAAACAAATTAAGCCACTGCACCATCCGGACAGAAATGTATAAGAAGCATTCTTTCCATTTATGGTTTAGTAACTTGTGAGTAAAGCCTTATGTTATTTTTTAAAATTAAATGTTTATTGTGTTAGATATTTATAAATAATTAAAAAACTGTGCATTTTGAAGTAAGTTTGTTTTTTAAATTTATTAAATTAATGTGGTACCACATTAATTTTTGTTTTTAATCTTTTTTAATTATTATAAGAATTTATTTAGACTTGCATTTTTATTAATTACAATGCTTTAAATTTAACAGGTGGCACTTTGGGTCAATTCTTCTGAAGATCCTTTCTCACATGTATTGCTGGAATTCCCATAATTTATTCCTCAGCTTGTGACAACAGACAGACTGCCACGGATCATCATGGAAACCATACGAACCAAAAAAAGGGGAAGACCTTCCAACATGTGTAAAAGAGGATTTACGAAATCAATGTCCGAAAGGAACCTGTTGGAGAGAGATTGGGAGAACCGAGAGGCATGGAGATTGGTCGTCGTAAAGCGTCGATAGACGTTTTAAAAACGTCTTTATTTATATATATTCGTTAGCTTCTAAGAATTTTTATTATTTGTTGGTTCCTTTGTGTGATATCGTGATATGATAAATTGTTTATTCAAAAATTTAGTTTGGGTACTCATACCCTTCCAAGAATTATTAATGCGGTATTTTCATTTTGATTAAAAAAAATAATACAGCAACGCGGTTTATAAAATGAATTCTGATGTTTTCTTAGAGATTATTTCTTTGTAAGTTAGCTGAAAACACCAAGGGTCACTTGTGCTGTGCACGAGGCCTTGCTGTTTGATCCATTGTGTTAGGATAATTTTTAAGTTCACACATACACACTTTTGGCATAATTTTTTTGGTTTTGAAATAGCTTTGCAGCAAATCAATGGATTTTGAATAATTTTATTTTAATACCTTTTCCAAATTTGACCTTTTAAATCAAAACTTAAATAATATAGTTTTGTTTAAGACTTTTTTATTAAAATTAACTTATTAAAAAATTTTGTATTTGGATTAAATAATTTTTTTTGAAAACGTTTACAAGGTCATTTTAAGATTTGTTAATGCAAGCGTTCCGTTTGAAATAATAATTACAAATTTCACTTGTATTCCAAATTGATTTCAATTGTTTATTTTAAATGTTATAGTAAAATATTTGCTTCTAAACTTACCCTCTATTTTGCTAACTCTAATTTGTATTTTTTGTACCTTCAAAGTTTACTTTAAACAATTTAAAGATAAATTTTGTTAATAAACTTTATCTCTTTGAAAGTAAATAAATAAATGTTCTTTCTGTTTTTGTTAGTCAAATCTTAAATTTCTTGAATTGTTTAAAGATTACTCTCAAGTTATTTTTTGTTTATTTCTAACACCTATTATTTATTTATTCTCACATCTTCCTTTGTAATATGTTATTTGAAACTTACATTATTTTTATTATTCACATCTCAACTTGTGACATAAAAAATGTTTTCCTACTTCTACTTACTTTTCTTAATAATTCTCATCTCTTCTTTAACTTTCATTTAGTATTCTGTAGATTTTTCTATTCTCTTTACACATTTTATTTAATTTTGAGTTTATTATTTATTTTAATTTGGGTAATTTTTTAGAACTTGTCTGCATTTGCGCTATAAATACCTACAATCACTTTCGAGCTTCCTTTTGTATTGCTTTGCAAACATTTAATTAATTCTTAAAAATATTAAAGCCACCCTCTCTTCATTTAATTATTGGACTGTACGTTTTGAATGTTTTTATTTTTAAATCTTATTAATTTTTCTCGTCTTGTTTATTCTTTGAACTTTTCAATTATATTGCAATATTAAGTCATTTTTACTTAGATTTTTTTGGAATTTGTTAAAAATTACCACTTCTTATACTTTTTATTTAATTCATTATTTTTTGGACTTTCTTTTTTAATATTTCACTTCTTTATCTTTTAAATACTTACTTTTCTTCTTTGTTGTCTTCCGTTGATTTATGCTGCACTTTGAAGGGCACTTAACTTTTATTTATTATTACTTTTATAAAATAACGCCATCCCAACCACATATTACGATTTTATCTTTTCACACACACTTAAAACACTTTCCTTTTCTCTTTTATATATAGTATGTAAATGTAATGTAATGTAATTGTAAAAAAGTTGCAATCCCAAGATTAACGTGCAAATCAGTCTTAGTTTACACATTACCCATAAGGTTTTTTCTTAATTGATTACCATAAAAACAATCGTAAGGGTTGCAACTTTTTATTATATTAAAACGCGGTTATTTTAATTAATGAATTAGGTAATGTAATTATAATAATTATTATATTAATATTAAAAAATTAATTATGTATAATTTAAAACAGATAAGAAGTTTGAATTAAATATTTTTGAAGCCGCGGACTTCAAAAATGTGTGATTCAAACTTCTTAACTGTTAAATTTAAATTTTGTAAAAAACTTGTACAAATTATTATGCCATATATAATAAAGTCTTTATTGTTACCCGAATTTTAATAATAATGAATTGCAAGAGCAAGATTCAGGTGGGCTTTTACTTGAACATTCAAAAATAATAGTATATAAACATACTCATTTAAACGATTTAAAATAAAGACTTTTAAAAGACCGTGGTAGCTCAGTGGAGAGCAAGGACGATGTTTGATCCAACGGTCTATAGTTCGATGGGTTCGATTCCCACAGAAGTAAAGATTTTTAAAAAATCATTTATTTGTAAGAAATAATTTTAAAATAATATTATAGGAACGTGTACTTTATAAGGTTTAAAACACTTACTCCATATAACAACGCCATAGCTCAGATGGTTAGCGATCGGTTATTTGTTCAAATGGTCTCGGGTTCGATTCCCATACCGGTCGAAGAAAAGAAAAATTTTTAAAAATCTCTAAAAAAAATCCAACGAGCAACGAGCCGAACGAGACGAATGACGAATGACGAATGACCGTAGGATACTCGTGATTTGAAAAATATTTTTAAAAATCTCTAAGATAAACCCTCGGCCGACTCGGCCGACTCGGCCGACTGTAGATCGCGATTTGAAACATTACATTTTTGCAAAATTGTTTTATGTCCCTGTTACGAGTTGACACAATCCCCTTACATTTTTAGTTAGAAAAGAAACAACAGTAATTTATTTGTAAGAAATAATTTTAAAATAATATTATAGGAACGTGTACTTTATAAGGTTTAAAACACTTACTTCATATAACAACGCCATAGCTCAGATGGTTAGCGATCGGTTATTTGTTCGAATGGTCTCGGGTTCGATTCCCATACAGGTCGAATTTTTAAAAATCTCTAAGAAAAATCCAACGAGCAACGAGCCGAACGAGACGAATGACGAATGACGAATGACCGTAGGATACTCGTGATTTGAAAAATATTTTTAAAAATCTCTAAGATAAACCCTCGGCCGACTCGGCCGACTCGGCCGACTGTAGATCGCGATTTGAAACATTACATTTTTGCAAAATTGTTTTATGCCCCTGTTACGAGTTGACACAATCCCTTACATTTTAGTTAGAAAAGAAACAACAGTAATTTATTTGTAAGAAATAATTTTAAAATAATATTATAGGAACGTGTACTTTATAAGGTTTAAAACACTTACTTCATATTAACAACGCCATAGCTCAGATGGTTAGCGATCGGTTATTTGTTCAAATGGTCTCGGGTTCGATTCCCATACAGGTCGGAATTTTTAAAAATCTCTAAGAAAACTCCATACGAGCAACGCCAGCCGACTGTAGACGATGCGGTATTGACGAATGACTCGTTGGATTACATCGTGTTTGAATATTTTTAAAAATCTCTAAGATAAACCATCGGCGACTGGCCGACGAGACGAATGTAGATGCGATTTGAAACATTACTGTTTGAAAATTTTTTATTGCCCCTTTACAGTTACACAATCCCTACATTTAGTTAGAAAAGAACAGACGTAATTATTTGAAAAATAATTTTAAATAATATTATAAATGTATTTATAAGGTTTACAAACACTTACATTATATTAAAAAGTAATTTACGACTAGTAATCTCTTATTATACGTAAGAAATAATTTTAAAACTAATAAATAGGAACGTGACTTGACTTAAAGGTTTGAAAATTATTTTCAATTTTTTATTTTCAATTTAAAAAATAAAAACCATTAGAAACTCAGAAAGATTAAACAAGTATAGTTCAAATGTTATTATTTCCCAGTACCCCTTTACAAACAAAATAATATTAAAAGATATTGAGAGTAAACATTAGATAATAAATAAAACTAGCAACTATATAATCGGCAAGTTTGAAAAATTAAGTAAATATTTAAAGATTATTTTATATCAATCTAATAAATAATAACAACACATATTACGTTAAACTGCAGAAGAGAATAAAAGTATAAGTGCTTAAGTTGGTCGAAAAGCTATAACAATAACTGTGTTTTTTAATAATAATTAAAAACTCAAAATAATATTGCAATAACCAAATGAATAATAAGTATATAGACAAACAAAATAAATTAAAAGCAAGAGCAAGAGTGTGAAATAACTACAAGGCAAGTAATTAAAATAAATAAAAGTAGAATATTTAAGTGTGTGTGTTTGGAAGTCGAGACAAAGAAATATATACACAATCTTTTACATATCTTCTTTGTCGTTTCTTCGTCCCACCTATAGAGATACAAAGTTCGTTTATGTGTGCCAATGAAACCCTAAATATTTTTTATACATTGTTCCTTACCACATATCCAAATAGAGTAATAAAAATCGTTATATTTCGTTCTAATTATAATAGTTTCCCTAACCCTTACTTCTAAATGGAACGTGTGATAATATTGAATGTAATTTCGATTTGTAAAATTTTAATAGTTAATGAAAATCCTTAAAATGAATTCAACAACAAATGTTTTTTATTATGTAAAAAAATGTTTCAAAAATAAGTTGATTTCGAAAACTAAATTGTAAAACTTAATTAAAATCAATAATTTTGTTAATTGAATAGTCAAAGAATATGAATCAGAGCCACAAATAAAATATTTCAAAATGTGAGTTGTGTATCTGTAGGAATACTTAAAATCTATCCTAACACAATGGGGTCAAACAGCAAAGACCTCGTAGCACAGCACAAGCATCATCACTGTTATCAGTTAGCTTATATCTACGAAGAAACAATGTCCAAATAAATACAAGAGCCTTTTTTAAAATAAGTACCTATTAACATATTACTTCGAACGAAGTGTGCACAAAAAAAACATTGCACAAATTAAACTTGAATGCGTTTGCTCCAGGTTCTCTAATTCGTGATTCCCGAATCATTCATTTTATTAGTTAACTTAAATATTCCAAGAAACAAAGTCTAGTATATTACTAGTATAATTAATATTTTTTGAAGATTAAAATGTTCTAAAAATATTCGGGAAACCATTGACCACTAATTGATAAAGACTGTCTTCAAATCAAATAAATATTAATTATGCATGTATTAATTTGGCTTTGTTCTTTCGAAATTTAAATTAAGATGTTAAAAATTAAATAAGAGAATTAAAGCACCAACACAATAGGTGCTACGTTTCCTTTAGAGATTGTTCTCATAAGGAGCAAACGCCACGTTTAATTTTATGGCACACATAAACGAATTAACAAATTATAAAACATTTAAACAATGCTTCTAAATAACTAAGTTTGCTGAAAGTATGAAATATAGTTATTAATACAAAGAATAGTTAATTTTGAGATTTAACTTTGTAAATAATCCCCATATGTTCTTATCCAAACAACGTATTTAAATTAAACGTTAAAAACATTTGGATTAAATTATTTGTAAATATTGCATCCTTTAAGCTTGTTTTAACAATGTAAGATTTTCAAATAATATACATTTTCTAATTTGAAAAACTTACATTTTTTGAATATCCCAGAAATTATATTATGAAATAAAGTGTTTCAAAAGTAGAACTAGTTATGTTTTTCTTTACAAGGTCCTTTGGCAAGTAGTCGTATAATTCTAAAGTGGAAGACTGCAGAGTTGATCTTTACACGCGGCAGATACAATATAAGTAATACTTCTTAAAAGAAACCTACAAAACGGTGGTGGTTTAATTTTGGAACCAAATATCGTCCATAATATTCCAAGTATTTGATGTGGTTGTAGGGATTTCTTGGAATTATAGATGATTGTCTTCTAATTTCTGAACGGAAATCTCCTACAAATGAATATATATATATATATATAAATGTTTATGTAATAGTTAGTTGATTTTCAGTATATTAACAAATTTAATTAACTGTAAGAGAGCCCATTTGAAATAAAAGTATGTTCGTACTTAGCTATGCCCATGCCTTCTACGTTCTTTGAATCATCCTTCGCGAATGGTTTCTAGATGGAGTTAAATTATTCTGGGACCATCGCCCACTACTTAAAATACAGATGTGAGTAGCTTTTGATGGAAGTACTTGGTATAGAAATAATGTTACTTCAAACGTATACCAAACCGTTTAAGATTTAGTTATAAAGCTTCTGTTATAATCTTCATACTCTTCACAATTCCATACACTACAAGAGTAAAAATACTTATTAAGATCTGCAGAAAGTTATCATAAACGTTCCCTACCTTTTCTTGATTTGCTGGAAGTCCCAAGTTTCTTAAATTATCGATATTAATCTTCAAAGTTTTACATCAAAGTGCAGCGTACATATCAACTCTTCGAATAGAATTTAGGTGTACATGCTCATGCACAGCAGTATCACAGAATATTTCTCTGCCTATTTAAAAGTACGAAAAATCCCAACCATGATTTTGCATACCCTAAAATAATTCATAATATATTATTCGAACAAATTTAAGGTATTAGAATTGGAATAAAAACAAATCGACCATTTTAAAATTATTCAGCTGACAATTGTTTTTATTGTACACTCAAAAGAGAAAATTTTCGGAGAATTTTTAACTGACGGGAAAACCCCAAAACAATGGCGGCTTTTTTTACCGATTCGTAAACACTCATCAATGGAATTTAATACAGCGGTAACTATCTATTGTTTAACCTTAATAATTTACAGCTGATTTCAAGCCTAACCATGTATCTAACAAGGCGAGTTTTAGTTGGAGTGCAACGAAATAAACACTGTTAAGTTGACTTACGTTTTGAGCCGTACACAATAACACAAACCAGGCGAACTCTTAGAACATTATTGTATTTACAATATAATAAGAATACTATTAGTCGAGCATTCGGGAAAAATGGCTCACTATAAGGGAGCAGCCAGCGAAGCTGGTCGAGCCATGCAGCTTATGAAAAAACGTGAACAGCAAATGCAAGACATTGAAATAAGAAAGAAAAAGATTGAGGAAGATTTAAAGCTTAATAACATTGAAAACAAATTTGCCACACATTACGATGCAGTTGAACAACAACTTAAGGTATTCATTTAATATTATAAAGAATGCATAGTTATATTTCTTATATTTATAGAGCTCAACTATTGGTTTGGTAACTTTAGATGAAATGAAGGCAAAACAGGAGAATATTGTAAAAGAAAGAGAAAAGAAATTAGCACAAAAGCAAGCCGAAAAAGAACGCGAACGACAAAAACAACTTGAAGCTAAGCAAGCGGAAAAATATAAACAAAGAAAGCAGGTATGATTATGTTTTTCGATAAGGTGCTATTCTATAATATTTATTCAGATCCAAGCACTTTCCTTCACCATGAATGATGACGGGGAAGAGGAAGAAGAAGAAGCAGAAACAGAAGAAATAGAAATAAAACAAGAAGTTGACGAAAAACCATGGAAAAGAGAATTGGATCCTACAGATCAAGATCAGAAAATACCTAAAAAGATCAAAAAAGATCCAAATGTAGATACAAGCTTTTTACCAGACAGGGAAAGAGAGGAAGAGGAGAACAGGTTAAGAGAGGAATTAAGACAAGAATGGGTTGAACAACAACAGCAATTAAAGGAGGAAGAGATTGAAATTACATTCAGTTATTGGGACGGTTCTGGTCACAGAAGGACAGTACGAATGAAGAAAGGTATAAACATTATATATATGTCTATTGATTACAGCTGTGAATTATTAATTGTAGGGAACTCTGTGTACCACTTTTTGCAAAAAGTTCTGGAATTACTACGTAGAGAATTTTCTGAATTGAAAACTGTGATGGCAGATCAGCTTATGTATGTGAAAGAAGACTTAATATTACCGCATCATTACACCTTTTACGATTTTATTGTTACTAAAGTAACATTAAATTAAATATCAATTACCTTTTATTGATGATAACATTGTAGGCTCGTGGTAAAAGTGGCCCATTGTTCCAATTTGATGTACACGACGATGTACGAATGTTGAGCGATGCATCTGTCGAAAAAGAAGATTCCCATGCAGGAAAAGTTCTTATGAGAAGTTGGTACGAACGGAATAAACACATATTTCCAGCAAGTCGTTGGGAACCTTATGATCCAACTAAAATTTACGATAAATACACTGTATCAGATAAAACTAAAAAACCTCCCTAACAGTTAGAGTCTATTGAAGGTTTACTGCCTTCTTATTCTAAGGGAGAGTTTATATAAGCAATAGTTTTAGTATAATTGCACTGCTTCTATTTTTCATCTTAGTAATTTATATTTTAGTTTTTACTATAAGTTTAGTTTTATATATTGCTAAATGCAAATTAATGAAGGCAATACAATAAATTTTAGGTTTTTTGTAAAAAAGATTTTGGGTTATTAATCGATATCATTTTATGTAGGCAAATCAGGAAAGAAACAATTATTACAACGCTAAAATGACAATATTTAATACTATGGTGGTAGTTTTTCATAGTACGTACCTCATGTAGGATATATATTTCATAAAGTGCCCTCAATATGTAGAAATAATTTTGTAAATAGTTTAATGTAATTTTAAAATAAATTTTATAACATGTATATTAATTTGTATTTTTCTCCTCCGCTTTCTTTCTCATATTTTCAATAATTTCAGCATCTTCTGGAAATACTGGGCCTGGAGTCTCCTTCCAAAATTCGTGTACATGAACTATTCTATCTGTTATTTCAGTACTCCAATGATGAATGCGACATCTTACTTGAACCTTTTCTGTTTTATTTATCTAAGTAATTGATGGGAAAATTTTTAAAGATTCATTAATAGCTGAAGTAAACACTTACAGTTACAGTAATACAAAATTCTCGATCTTGCAAATTTAAATCAGGGCCAGTGATGGGTTGTTCAGGTAATGTTATAGTTTCTTCTGGAACCGTATAACCACATTTACGAAAAGATACATGAACATGCCACGGTTTCAATGTCCATGCATTATCTTTGCTCATAACAACAGATAAAACAATGTTTGATAATTGCTGCATTGTCTACAAATAATAAATATTTAAATTTCTGCAATATTAATATAAAATATTATATTTACTCTGTGTACATAAGGAGAACTGTATTTGATCTCATTTTCTCCACTTTTATAGTTCTCATATTTTTCAATGTTTTCTGGAGATGCATATACTGCTAATCCAGGTAGTAATAACTTATTATATGCAAAACCTGGTCTGACAGAAAGTTTATCTCCGGCATTACCAAAACCTTCTACATATTGTGTTAATATTATGTTTATGTCTGGTTTGCCCTCGATAGCAGTATCTTTTATTAATTCATAAATGTAGTGTTTTGATTTCAATTTCTTAAATGGTAGTCCTTTTTTATGTAATAAAGGTTCATGTTTTCGCTTCAAAATAAAAGTGGTCTAAAAATACAATGTTAGACATCATCTTTGGTTTTACAAATACTTTTTACCCTTAATTGTTGTTCTGCTATATTACGAACTTTTAAAATAGTATCTTGTAACTGAATTGCACTTCCTATTGGTTTACAGATATTTCGAAGCATGATAACTATTCTTAAACAGTCATTTATAATTAAATAATATTGCTTGGCATAAAATTCATAACCTAATTCGAATTGTTTCAAAAGCAGTTGGTTACTTTTATATAGTTGGTAAAAATGTGTCCTTTAATGATATCGGTTCAAAATTATTTAAATTAAGGAAAATAATAAATTAAAGAATAGTACATAAATCAAAAATTATATGACCTTATGTGTATATTATTACCTTTTTTTGTAAAATTTTGCGCTTCATCAACTTGATTTGATTTGTTTCCTGTAGATGTACTGGAATATCTTTGTTTTTCTGCAAGATAATTTTCTCAATTAATGTTATTATAGTATATTCAATGGAAAATAACATAAATATACAATTTATAATATAGTAGACGCCGCTTTAAAATAAAACTTTTTAAACCAAATAACTTTTTTATTTTTTAGAAGTTCGCCGAAAGAGTTCATTTTCAAAAGTATTAGGTCTTAATACATCCGAAACCGGTGCTACCTCAAAACCCCCAAAATCAACCAAAATTGCAATTTTTGGAGCTCTTTTTTTGCACTTTTTTTGACTTTAAAAAAATTGTAGCGCCGTTATTTACAGACCAATATTTAAAAACAATACATATTCGGATTTGGCAGCCTTTCTGGCTTCAGATAGGCCTAAGAAACCATAGGCGTGCTATACCAAAGCTTTGGGAAAACGTTTTGAAAAAAAAATCGATGGGTTTTAGGCCATGTTGTTTTGGCAAAAAATGAAAAAAATGGAATTGCTTTATATTGCAAGGGGATGTTTCTACGTACCCTTAGTAATTATAGTCGATGTAATTTCTCGGCGCTCTCACTCTAAAATAAAAATTTTCGATAAAACTAAATAAATAAAAAATTGTACCCCTCGATTCACAAAAAAAATCGTAGCGCCCTTATTTTCGATCCAATCATTACAAACGACACGGATTCGGAATCCTGAGACTTTTTTACATAAGATACATGTAAAATAAGTATAGGGCGCGACGTAAATTTTTCGAAAGTTAAAAATTGCAATTTTTGGAGCTCATTTTTGCACTTTTTTTGACTTTAAAAAAATTGTAGCGCCGTTATTTACAAACCAATATTTAAAAACTATACATATTCGGATTTGGCAGCCTTTCCGGCTTCAGATAGGCCTAAGAAACCATAGGCGTGCTATTCCAGAGCTTTGGGAAAACGTTTTGAAAATTCAAAATCGATGGGTTTTAACCCATGTTATTTTGGCAAAAAATGAAAAAAATAGAATTGCTTTATATTGCAAGGGGATGTTCCTACGTACCCCTAGCAACTATAGCCAGTGACATTTCCCGACGCTTTCCCTCTAAAACAAAAATTTTCGCGCTTTTGAAAAATTTTATTTGGCTATAAAATGAAACTTTTAAAACGCAATAATTTTTTTATTTTTGAGAAGCCCCCGGAAATATTTTATTCTCGAATGTATTAGCCCTTAATACGCCAGAATCCGGTCCTAACTCAAATCCCCCAAAATCGGCCAAAATCGAGAAAAAACATGAATGTTAATCCATGTTTTTTTGTTAAAAAATGAAAAAAATTGATTTCCTTTATATTGCAAGGGGATGTTTCTATGTACCCCTAACAACTATAACCGATGTCATTTCCCCGCGCTTTCCCTCTAAAACAAAAATTTTCGCCTTTTTGAAAAATTCAATTTAGCTTTAAAATAGAACTTTTAAAACCTAATATCTTTTTTATTTTTTAGAAGTCCGCCGAAAACGTTAATTTTCGAAAGTATTAGGCCTCAATACGTCCTAAACCGGTGCTAACTCAAAAATAAAATAAATTAAACATTAATAAAATTTCATTTATTTTTTTCTATAACTTCACATTTCCTTCAAGAAAATTTTGTGCTAAGTGAAAACTGTAAATTAAACTGTAACAACTTTTAGACATAGGGTAAAAGTACTGGTTTTGGACACGTTAGGCCCATGTTTTAGACACTTGAGTAAATTTGATAAAATGCCTTGAAAAATTCGAAAAAAACATCATTTGTATCGTAATTAGAGAAACATTAATTATACTTATTGAAGTATAGATAATTCTTATATTTCACATTTGTCAAAATAAAGTGGAAAATGCCCACAACTGGTACAGTGTCCAAAACCAGTGGTTCTACCTTACAGCTCGATAGGTTTTTTCCTTTCAATATGCAGAAAAAATATTAGTAGCAAAGAATTTAGGTTTCAAAGCGTCGTTAAAGGTTTCAAAACAAAAAATAATAATAAACCACTAATTTAATCCAACAAGTTTTGTTATTGTTCGATTGGACAGATACCTTTAAGCTTCCAGAGTAATTTATACCTTTCTTAGCAAGGCCACAACATCTATTAAAGTCGGTAGGCAGAGACTGCATATTTAAACAGCCCGCATAAAAAGCGTGGATATGGCGGGCGGCGATTTTAATTTGCTTTACTTTAACTAACTTGGCTCTAACTATACGGCCGTATCTTCAGATTTATGTTCATGAGACTAGTTGGTTCTCTCGTACCGCAACCTGACGTTGTTAAAGGCAAATCTGCGTATTGTTATTATAGAATTTCCAAAAAAAATTTATGGCCGTTTTCAAATTAATTTGTTCGAATGAGAGTGCGAAAAAGGGCAAGCTCCGAGCTCGATGCAAATACGGGGGTTATTAATGATTTTTGAAATAACCCACTAACCAGCGAGGAAAATTGTAAATGCAAGTCATTGTCGAGATTGACCTCTCAATTCGTTAACGCAGCTGGATTTGGGCGTTATGCGATCTTTCTGGGATTAGTTGCAGGCAGTCCTGTTAGCAATGTTATCAGTCAAATAGTCGAAACGTGCTATGGCGAACATTGTTAACGCATTTCGGCAGCATAATTGAAACTAGACTAGAATGGATGGTTCTACGTAAGTAATTTATAAGACCGAATTCTAGTAAAAGAAAAAAGTCAATTTATAATGATTGATACGTCCTTTCGTGCCACTACCAGATCCGTATTTCCCGTACACGCTATGCGTTGCTGACCCACAGTCAACTCGAATTTTGTTTCCTTATTTCTAATTCATTTATAACTTCGGTTTCTATTAGTATTAACTTATTTGCTATACGATAGCACTTATTTTATTAAAAACGAGCCAGAAATGTATTAGTAACTGCGGAAATTAATTGCTACAGTTTACCGAGCTTTTATCTTTTATTCTATATCTAAATCGAAGAAGAAACATCGAGTTCCTCACTTTGTTTACGTAATTTCAGGTTCTAACTCTGCAAATGACATAGTTCAAAAAAAGGAAAAAACATAATCGAGATGAGTTTGTAGAGTAACTCATTAAGAGTTACAATGTGATCTTTTTGTTTGACAAACTTCGCATTACAGTAACTACTCTGTATAAGCAACTTAATTGAACCAATTTGAAGAAAAAAATTTCTTGTAAGTAGAGAAAAAGTTTATTTTATGAAAAAAAGGTGTACCGTTAGAACTATACATATATTGTGGCTTATTTGGAATGAAAATAAATGCTTTTAAAGAATATTACTTTTAAAGCAATTTCTTATATAGAGCGGTTACTGTATTATATATATGTATATACCGGGTGTTTCACGACGAGCTATATCTATATATGTATTGGAAACTATTCACACAATTTTTATAAAAATTGCTATAGATGAATAACAAGTTATGGCTTTATGGAAAATATTTTGACATACATGCCATGTTTGTTATTTTAAATAGAACACCCCGTATATTATTAACTTTTCGGATTCTACGTTAAATTTAAATGTCACTTTATGTAGAACACCCTATACCCAAAATGTATACATTTCGAGATATTAAATTTTTATTGAGTAATTGACAGGTGCAGACCTTTATATTGAAAATTCTATGTGAACATCCCCAACACCAAATAAAAAATATCTTGTCGGGTTAATGGGTAGGAAGGTCAAGCTAATTGATGACATTTCGAAAACAATTTTTATAATAAATCGTGCGGGTAGTTTCCAATATATAGATAGTGTAAGCTCGTGGTGAAACACCCGGTATATTATATTATATATTAGTATATTACTGGGCCCGTACATATGGGAACTTACTTAGGAAAAAATTTGCAGATCTTGCATCTATGTACCATAAGCGCATTGAAAATATCCGACAAAATTTTTATTCGTGCCATTCAAATGCAAGAACCGAATTAAATTTTCTTTGCTTATAATTAAAAAGGGTATGGTTACCCAAAGGGTTGTGCTGTGCGAAAGTATTCAAAAAGTAAGATATGGCAAATAAGTCGATTGACTATCTCAGAAAATAATTACATCGTGGTAACTTATTTTGTTAAACGTACATCGTTTAACAAAAATAGTTTTTTTAAAAATCTCAAAATTTTTTGCACGTTCGGTGCGCTCATTTTGACCCATGGTGGATGCACATAATTGACATAATGAAGACAGACAAGTCGAAAGCTTCCAGTTTTTGTTGTAAGTTACCTTGCACCAAGAGACTTTATAACAAAAAAATCAACGGTTCTATTCAGTACCGGATCTAGGGGAGGGGGGCAAACCTAGGTGCCTGCCCCGGTTGGCGGTTTAAGGGGGCGCCAAATTCATATAGTTAAAGCACCTAGCATGTTGGCGCGAAGGGCTGCCATTGACAAGTTTAAGCGAAATTGATTTTCCCTAAAAAAAGGAAAGAGGTTGCTCAGCTTTTTTCCAAAATTTTTGGCCCATTTTGGAATTTTTGAAGGAGATACGGTTTCTTGTGTTTTAGGGCCCGATACGTTCAGCCATGAAAATGTTCTGCGAAATACTCTAAGATTGCGGAGTTATGGCATTTTGAAAATTGCCATTTTCGCAAAAAATTAAATGCCAAAAGTTTTGAAGTGCGTCTCACTACACGATTTAACACTGCTTCCCAATAGTTTTTTTGACTAATGTTCAACTCCAATAAACCGACTTCCAAAATCTGAAAGGTTTTTGAAGATATCTTCACAACTAATCGGAGCTAAATCTTGGCATGGAATTATAAGTTGTTTGTGAACGAAGTCGGGCGTATTCTATAATTTTCTTCGACCACAAGCGCGCCATTACAAAAGGTCCGACCAGTGGAAGTTCCTTTTTTTATTGCATTAATTGCATGCGGTAACAAAATTGGGGATAATAAGATTAGTTGAGCAAAACGCAAACCTATAGGTAGTTGCTGTCAGATCGTGATTTGATGATCTGGATAATATGCGGTTATAAAGCAGCTGCTGACCACACCCCGCATTTATCAAAATTACTGTTTTGATGAAGAAATGCGACCGGCCAATCTTGCAGGTGCACTTTTGTTCTTTTCGATGATATATGTGCTCGTAAAAAAAATTTTTTTTGAAATGCAACAATCTTTTAAATTAACTTTATTCTCATGGTTCCCTCTACTATAACAGAAAAAAAAATAATTAAAGTTCTGGTTCGGAATAGTTTAAAATAAGATGAACGAGCATCTGGCGAAACTTTTAATTTCAAAATTTGTTGTTGTTCGCGTTTTGGAATAGATGATTGTTGAAACTTTTAAGGACTATTTGATTACGTTATTCAATTTTCTAAAAGGCAAGTAAAAGTTGTGAACATTCAAAGTTTATAAATAAATGCATTATTACTTATTTCGAGATTTAAATTTCGTTTGATAAATAATATTTAGGATTTCAAAACGTTTCGCTTGTCGAATAAAGCAAATAAATTTTCGGTATGTGGTTTAATTTAGTAGGTAGGTGAATCATGTAAAAAAAAATTAAGATGGAATACTAAAGCTTCGGATGCGACTTGCTGGTGGGTCCCGAAGTGTTTTTTGTGGGTCACATTAAACATTTAGAAAAAGCAGTCAAACCTGGAAGCCTGCGGGCTACATTTGGCACTCAAAACAATTTTTTTATAAGCATCGTAAAACTATTTCGAGATGGCAAAATTGAATACCGTCGCAAGTTATTCGAATCGACTTATTAAAAATTATAAAATTAAAGGTGGGGAATTGTTTGAACTCGCTTATTGTCGAATAAAAGTTTACTATTTCCGCTTGGAAGTATTAAAGTAGGCTTGTTCGATTGGGGAACGGCACACTTCAAGAATTTTGGTGGCTCACGAACATTTTTTGAAAAAACTTTAGAAATATGAAACAATATGTAACGTACAAAGTTAGCATTCCGTGTACGAGGTGGGGTATAACTAAAGTGACCAATTTTTTTTTTTTTTAAAACGGGACGTTTGGTAATCGTGCTTAAAACCGAGTGTGCACATTCGAGCTCAAAGTGGCACATTCCGATCTCGGGAAAATGAAGCGCGCCGCTCCGCGTCGCGCTTCATTTGCTTCCCTCGCTCGGAAATGTGCCACTTTTCGCTCGAATGCGCACATCCTCGTATTTATTGATTTTTGTTTACTAAAATTTCTTTCAAATTAGAAAATTTAATAATATATTGATTATATATTTGAAAAACGTATTTTTACCATAGCAAATGAGTGGGAGCGAGCGAAAAGATACGACAAACTCATAAGTACGAGTGAGAAGGATTGATAAATATTATTTACTAATGTTTTGCCACCAAAATTAATGGGAATGATGCTTAAAACCGAGTGTGCACATTCGAGCTCAAAGTGGCACATTCCGATCTCGGGAAAATGAAGCGCGCCGCTCCGCGTCGCGCTTCATTTGCCTCCCTCGCTCGGAAATGTGCCACTTTTCGCTCGAACGCGCACATCCTCGTGTTTATTATATTAGTATGATTTACCGTGCGCTCCTTAAAATCAAAAATTTTAATTTAATGTAGTAAATATTGATTTTATATACCGAAAAACGTATTTACCATAGCAATGAGTGGAAGGGAGCGAGATGATAGGATAATCTTGTCAATGCAAGTGAGAGGGAACGATTAAAATTATTTAATTAATTTTTCGTGTAATTTATTGGTCTAAATTATTGCGAATCATTAAGAAATTGCCGTGAAATTAATTCGTATTGCCATAAAGAGGCAAGAATAAAATTCTTGTTAGGATTTCTTAATATTCGATATCGTAATTGACACGTGCTTTTCGAATTTAATACTCAAGAAAAGACTCAATAGTTTAAAAATTAAAAAAAAGTTAAATTTTAGTATTTTTATTAATAAAAGTATAATAATTCAAAAATAAATTTGTTTTACTGAAACCTATTCATTATTGGTTATTAAAATATATTTCTTATCATTGAACTGCCATAAAGTACAATTTTGGGGATTTTATATCATTTTAATTTCGGGGTATGGAAACCCCACTTAGTATGGCATGTGACATTCAGTCACCTAATATGCGGAAGGTTAATAAAAAGAAAATTGATTGTATTTCTTTTTTTCTTAGCAATATATTAATCGTACTAAACAATTCTTTTTTAATTTTGGATCGTTGGTATTAGAAAAGCCAAAATTTAATTTATTAAGTACAGTAATCCCTCAACATTCGCGAAGGTTACCTTCCAAAAAATCGAATTCGCGAATGTTCTACGTTTCACGTTCCACGACGCTTGATATACGTTGTATATATGATACATGTAAAACAAGGTACATATGTATATACAAGTTCTAATAATTTTTAATTAAACTACCATAAATTTACTCAACTTAATCGAAAACTAAGAAAATCGTTTGGCTCTTAGAACGAAACTAACACAAGATATGAAATTATTACTGCACAGAAAAAAGAATATCTTGGCTCAAGTAAGAAAATTTCTTCTTTACTATTCTCTTGAATTATAATAAAAAATTGCACTTAAAAGAAAAAATAAACTTTCTTGAGACAAGAAATTATTGTATTAATAAATGTACATTCTCCGCATAAGAAATTTTACTGTTGAACCAAATATGACGAAATTCTTGTATTAAGAAATTTTTTCTTAATTCAAAATTGGCGAAGTCAAGATATTATTTCACTTCACTCAAGAATTTTTAATTTTAATTTTGTAATAGTTCCGCGAATAAGCGAGTACACAGCTCGCAAATGTCGAATTTTTCTGCATTTTAATAATTGCAAATAATCGAAATATCGCGAACATCGAAACCGCGAATGTTGAGGGATTACTGTACATCCATATAATGGTAATTGTGGATAATTTTTTTTTAAAAAGTGGGATAAAGGGCACATTAAAGAAATATTTAGTTTTACCCTGTATATATCTGTAGTTTGATAAATAGGTACAGTAGACCTTCGTTTTACGCTAGTTTTATATTACACGGGCGGTGGACAAATTGCCACCATATTTTTACAATAAATATCAGCCACCCTCAATCAATGCTTTCGTAATCTTTTACTATTATTTTTATTTTTACCCCAGACCCCCAAGAGTCCCATGATTTGGAAACCCTGCCATAAAGGTTCGAAAAACTCCATATCAAAATATTTCAATGGAATGTAACGCGGCCAGATCCAAACATTAACATCTCCTTTGTTTATTATTCGAACGCATTGTTAATACAAATCAATAGAAGACGAACATTACAGTTAAGAAGTGAGAGAAAGCAAATTTAATTGTGCATAATTCTTCCAACACGCACACCCAAAAATATATTAATGTCAGAAAAAAGCAGTTATGCAAAATCGATAAGGCATGCATTGTTAATGTAATGCGTGCGTGATTGACATCTAAAAAAAAACCAAGATTTTATGTGCTGGGAGTGGTTATAGGGAAAACTGGCTATTGGTTCTTGTTTTGGTGTTGTAAAAATAAACCTTTACATAGCTGGTGTCTTCCATATATTACCATCATTCCGAATCTTGTTTTTAACTTTGACACGCTGATCTTTTATTGTTTAAAGGTACCATCTGTTTGTCCTAACAGTCATTGTGATGCAATCTTCCGATGTAAAATGTGAAACTAAATCTTATCATGATTAATAGTTGCCTAGCAGAGAAAAAATAGTTTTTTTTCCCGGGCCTTAATTTTTGGTTTGTTTTGAAAGTTTGTACGTTTTCCTACGAAAACTTACGTTAAAGTATTATTATCTCATTTCGGGAACAAATGAGCTATTGTAATTTAATGCCTAATTATATGAATTACAATTGTAACTGTTAGGCCGCGCGTTTCGAAAGCTCAACCCTAAGGCCACACTACTGTTAAAGTGGATTGTTATCCCAAAAGAACTCCATGAATCCGTAATAATAGTAATTCTAGGTCCCTGTAGGTATAGACGTTTACTGAAATGGAGGCAAGTATAATAAGAAATTAAATGGTGGCTATAAACCGATGGTCAGACCAGGTGTCATGTTAATAATCCATTTGGGGTCCATCATTACCGAACTATGCGATCATCTTAATTACACGCTTGCGAAACGATATTTGTTATTGTTTGATTTTTATGGAAGCAAAACTTGCAATTAGATTAACCCTAGGTGACGGATAAATCATTGCCGACTTTTAGAAAGTGGGATCATTGATGAATATGGCAGTTCTTGATTTACGGCCCTATTTGCTATTGTTTCGAGAATTATCATTTAAAAAATAGATGCGACCGCACTAAAAGCGGCCATGTAGGGGAGTTGTGGTGGTCTCGGTTGCCTTTTAAGGAAATTGAATTGTGGGTAATTATTTTTCTATAAAACCGCGAATAAAAATTAATTGTGAATTAACGATGAGTTAAAGTCGATCTTGTATTTATTAAGACCAACGAGTAAAACATATTCCCATGAAAGAGGAGTAAGTACGTACAGGTGGCCTTCATTCACCAAAGATATTTATACCAGCATTCGAAGATCTCTTTAGGAAATCTAGACTGGGAGACAAAAGGCATTAAAAATTTTTTTTAACCATTTAGCCAACGTATAATGTAAATGATTTGGTGGCACATTTTAATAGTTTTTTTTAATATGATTTTTGAAAAATAGTAGTGGTTTTTGATTTTCGATTTAATCTCTATTAGTATTCTGCAATACATTGTTAATTGTTCTTGATATCTTTTGGTTGTATTTGTCGAAAAAATAAATTTTAATATTTTTTAATTAATAATTTAAGAGAATTGAATTTGGAACGACCTGAGCAGAAATTTCAGTTTGGTTTTTATTAGCTTCGAATAAGGCATGCCGAAATCCGTGTTTGGTCCCAATGAGGTAAACGCAAAAGGCCCACATCCCAAAAATTGCATGTTATGGCCCCAACCTAGTCTGACCCAAATTCGTTACGGATTATTTGGGCTCTTAACACTAGATATACCGGAAATTTGACTATAACTATTTTTACCGACCTCAGTCATTTTGACTGGTGTAGGTAAAAATAGTTATTGCGGTTTTTAGTTTTTATATATTTTCAAAAAATGATAAATTACTTCGGTTAGGTTAATTTTAAAACATTTTATTAATTATAAATTCTTTAATCAGTTAATTCAAACATAACTATGTTCAGATTTCTAAACATAAATTAACTGCTGTGTGATTCAAGATCGAAAACATAATATATATGCATTTATTTTTAATTTATTACAGAAAAAGCAATTCGAAATGATATTTCAATTCTGAATCAGAAATTTATAAAATAGTAGTATTGAATTTGCCACAATTTTTCCATATGCAGATTTTACTTTGAGTACATTTTCCAAAAATACAGAATATTTCTTCCGTTTTTCTTTTTCTTGGGCCTCAAATATTATAAAAAAATTAAAACTAATAATAGGATTATTTCCCAAAAAAAAGATGATCTCGAAAAGGCGGCTAGGCTATACTGGTACAGAGAAGCCCCCTAGACAGGAAAAATAGTAGCAACCGAATTTTGCATACCAAAAGTAAAAATTACGAAAGCATTGACAGAGGTTTGGCCGAGGGTTTTTTTTTAAATTAAGGGGTCCGAGGCGATCATATTAAGATCTCTAAAGAACCCAATGTCGAAAAGGTTGGAGACCACTTTCGTCTCCCATTAGAACTAGTTCCAAAAATTTGGATTTAAAAAGACACGGGTATTTATACATGAAAAACCAAAAATCTTATTAAAGTAAATTAGCGGGGTGGTTAATTTTCATTACTATTTACCAACGTAATAAATTTAATTATTGCGTCGTGTTAGTTTTGAAACTTTTACAAGTCAAACGTATTTGATGATTTAGTTCGTTAAACGCTCTAAGCTGGCAATACTTTACGAAGTTTTGAAGCTTTTGTCGGCATATTTTTCATGTGTTTTCAGTAAGTTCGTTTGCCTAAAAATAGATTTTCAATTAGGACCGTGCCAGGTACAGGCCGAGGACGGCAGTGCAGCCATTGCAATAGTGAATACATTAGGCATCTATATAAGGTAAACACGAACTGGCGTGGTTCTCATTAACTCACTAGCTACGAGTGGAATTGCTATTTTTATTAAGGGTACGGTTGCATGCGACGCCCTTTATAATACCCTCCACATCGTACGCTCATTAAACTTTAACACAAGTCATGTTAAGTTCATATCAACCATAAATCTCGTGTGGTTCTATCAAATTACCTTCCTGGACTACCATAACAGTCGAGGCTTTTTTTTTCCTAACTCGATTAAAATATCTGAAATATGAAAAATGGCTAATACTGTTATCTTAAATGAAATTATGGCAGGGTTAAGGTATGTTTTATGTAAATACCGGGCTGTGACTTTAATACAAACGTAATATTTAAAAATTTAGTTGGTACGCAGGAAATAATAAATGTCCCGTTTATACAATTACAACATTCTAATTTGTAAACAGAAATTCTAATTTGGACAATATGGAAATTAGATTTAATTTTGTATAGTACGGTATGGAAAACGTGTTAAGTTGAACATCTGTGTAAGTTGGTCGAGTTTTTGTAACGTTACAATATTTTACTGTGATACATTGTCAATTACTTAAATATAATCAGTAATCTGGTATCTATCGAGCTCGCCCGCTCTTGGAGGGTAGTCTAATGCAGCCCTTTCTCCACGTTTTTATCGTGTGACATAACAAATTTGTTTGTAGTTGTACTGCAACTCAATTATTGATGAGAGCTGTAAGAGTTTTTCACTTTGACGCATAATACCAATTGTCGTTTCGCACCCCACTAAAAAATCTACTTGTTCCGTAGGTTTAGAAACGCTGGTTTAATGTCTTGCGCCTTTTTTGGTTGTAAAGATGATAATTTACGAATTTGAAAAAAATTTATCAAAATAGACTTACTGTGACTAGAATAGGGTAAATGTGCGCACTTGGTGTATATTTGGTCATGAAAAGCATGGTTCATGCCATCATCAGAAGTACCTAGACAGCTGCGAATTTACCATTTCTTCGAGAAGGGGCAAAAACTTGTCAATGGCGCCCCTTTGAGGTGCTAGATGATCTAAATATAAAATTGGCGCCCGGGGCACGCACCCAGGTTGCGCACTCTTAAACCGCTAATAATTTTACTGCAATACAAAATGTTTTATGAGATGATCTATTTTCTAATCAATTGTATAAAGATACCTCTGTAGATATTGGAACAAGACCAAGGTTCTGACGCGTTTATTGCGGGATCGAGTACGCAGAGTACACATACAAACCAATTGGCGAGTATGTGTAAGCGTACGAGATACCGTTATGATGTACCATAACCTCAGACGTGCGCTGTCCATTCAAGTCTACCGGGTCCCCGTTTTACGCATAGGATTCGAACAATATTTTGTGTAAGACCCGCTGTAGAAGTTTAATTTCAGAAGAACACTCGTAACATCGTAAATAGTAATCAAAAATTAAATTTTTGAGAACAAAAATAACAGGAAGGTAAGGTAGATGTACCAGTCCCAAACCAGGTACCAGTGGTTGACCACTCGCATGTTCGATTGAATAAATTAAGAAATTGTGGGTATTTTTGAAGAATTTGACTGTTTTGTTACGTGGCCTAGACTGTTAACCTTCCGCATACTAAGTGACTAAATGTCAGGTGGGGTTTGTCATATCCCAAAAATAAAATGATATAAAATCCACAAAATTGTACTTTATGACAGTTAAATGATAAGAAATATATTTTAATAACCAATAATGAATAGGTTTAAGTAAAACATTATGCATTATGCATTAAAATAGACTTCAATTAATAATTTAGATTAATCAATCACACGAAAAATTAATTGAATAATTTTAATCGTTCCCTCTTACTTGCATGAACAAGATTATCGTATCTTCTCGCTCCCTCCCACTCATTGCTATGGTAAATACCTTTTTCCAATGTAAATTCGATATTAACTAAATTAAATTAAAATTTTTGGTACTTGTAACCCTCAACGATTCATCAAACGCGCATTCGCGCGCTTCTCAATTTCTCGTTTTGGCAACTACTACTAACAGTTGACCAATAAAGTAGTCAAAGATTCTATTTTCTTAATGCCACCTCTTTTATTATAAGTGCGCAATTCAATTTTCATTGAATTGAGTTATGTGCTTGTAACAACTCTAAATTAATAATTATATTTTATTGAAATAACAATATAAATGTTCTTAGTCATAGAGAAAATTATTTTATTAATATGCGTACTTATAATACATTTTAGAGTAGAAATAAAGACACGGTTTTCCCGAAAAATGTTGGTATTTCTGATAAAATTGCCAGAATTATTGTTGGATTTTATAACTTGCAAGTTTCACTGTTTATATAAAATTACTCGAACATAATATTAGTAAATTTTATTTAAAATTGATCTCTTCAATATTAATACGTGTGAAGACAAAGTAATTCTTTAATAAAACAAAATAATACATACTTTATATTTTCAAATCAACTTTCTAGGTTAAATTCAAAATAAAGCTGTATTTCACTGACTTACAATATCCGAGCCATAAAATCGATAAAACTTTCGTTGACGCCCATAAATTCAAAATTGTTTCATTGAGGGTTACAAGTACCAAATTTTTGATTTGAAGGAGCGCACGGTAAATTATACTAATGTAATAACACGAAGATGTGCGCATTCGAGCGAAAAGTGGCACATTTCCGAGCGAGGGAGGCAAATGAAGCGCGACGCGAAGCGGCGCGCTTCATTTTCCCGAGATCGGAATGTGCCACTTTGAGCTCGAATGTGCACACTCGGTTTTAAGCACGATTCGCAATAATTTAGGCCAATAAATTAGACAAAAATATAATTGAATAATTTTAATCGGTAACTCTCACTCGCACTGACAAGATTTTTGTATCTTTTCGCTCCCTTCTACTCATTTGCTATGGTAAATAAATATTTCCAATATAATATCGATATTTACTAAACTAAATTTAAATTATTGAATTGAAAGAGTGAAGTATAAATTAGATAAATGTAATAAACACGAAGATGTGCGCATTCGAGCGAAAAGTGGCACATTTCCGAGCGAGGGAGGCAAATGAAGCGCGACGCGGAGCGGCGCGCTTCATTTTCCCGAGATCGGAATGTGCCACTTTGAGCTCGAATGTGCACACTCGGTTTTAAGCACGATTCGCAATAATTTAGGCCAATAAATTAGACAAAAATATAATTGAATAATTTTAATCGGTCCCTCTCACTCTCACTGACAAGATTTTCGTATCTTTTCGCTCCCTTCCACTCATTTGCTATGGTAAATAGATATTTCCAACATAATATCGATATTTACTAAACTAAATTTAAATTATTGATTTGAAAGAGTGAAGGATAAATTAGATAAATGTAATAAACACATAGATGTGCGCATTCGAGCAAAAGTGGCACATTTCGAGCGAAATGAAGCGCGACGCGAGCGGCGCTTCATCCTCGCTCGGAAATGTGCCACTTTTCGCTCGAATGCGCACACTCGGTTTTAAGCTCGATTATCAAATGCCCCGTTTTGACAAAAAAAAATTGGTAACATTAGTTATGCCCCACCTCGTACACGAAAAATTAACAATCTTCCAAACATATTTTAAAAATTTAGTGTTTATTTAAGAGCTATGAGCGCAGTGGTCAAACTTACATTCCCGTTTTCTACTTTAAAACTCCATAATACCAGTTCACAGCATTTCAAAATCAAAATTTGTTTTCAACTGGTTTGGGACTGCTACACCCACTCTATGTGCACAAAAAAAAATTTAATTTAACACTTCTTTTATTGAAAATGTGTAGGTATATAAATAAACCGGCAGTGTTTTAAAACACCGAAAGAAAAAAATGTGAACGGGAGGAGAGCGAAAGTACGCACTTTCCAAACCGCGCAGAAATCGATTACTTTACAACCGTCGCACGGCGCTCGAAAATCAAACTTTCGCAGCGGGTGTTACAAGAAATCTATTCTATACAGAACTGAATATGTATAAAACCGTAATTATCTACGAGCAAATGTTTTCAAGTGCAAAAAGACCTTGGCATAGATAACTTACAAACAAAAACTATGAAACAACTAGATAATTAAAGAAAGGAAGCAGTGGTAGTTTAAAGTTAATATTTACGACGCGAGAAGTTATAATTTAAACTTTTCTTCGCAGTGTTATTTCGAATAAAGCAAATAAAAGTATAGGCAAGCGTTTAACGTATATCCTGAACCGTTTCTTTTTTTTTTTCCATTTTAATAATAGATGTTGGAACGTTCTCGTGGAGTTCGGTTCATTATGTTTTTGCTGTTAGTAGCGATGTTTCTTGCCATCCATTTTAGAAGTGAATATAATTATTTCCGATCACGAAATACCGTGGCAACTGCTATTCGCTCTTTCGCTGGCCCAATAGTCATTAGCTGGCAAGCCATTAACCAGGCAGGTCTCGAACAAATTATGACTTATGAAACTACCTGCGCTCGATTCTCGACCCTGATCAGCGGTTGCCCTGCAGACAATCTGCTGCCTTCTTTGGCCCAATCGTTTTCTACCCTTAATAACTTGTTTATACGCGTTTACATCGGATTCCACGCATATTTCCGAAATACGTTACCACATTCGAGGTTGTAGTAAAGTTTCATTCGAGAACCGATTAAAATTATAGTCATTAGGAGACTTTGTTGGAAAAAAACTTAATTAGATTTTTAGTACTAAAAAACTAAGAAAAATCGTGTTGGATCGCATTAGTATGTTTACACGATCGGTTCTTATTTATTTATTTTAATTGTAATTTTGGAAACGACGGTTTTTGAAAAATGTTAGATAGCCGAGGTTGTTTGCATTTTTTGACTTTTAAAATGCAAATTGCTTTTTTGTAAAGAAATTATGTTATTTTCACGGTCGTATGGGTCACTTGTAATGATAGATGAACGACCAATTTTATTATACAGGGTGTTAAACATATGGGTACTAAAATTTAACTGGATAATACCTGACACCAAGTTAAACAACAAATATTTGTGTGCAATATGTCCTAAATCTAAAAAATTTCGAAAAAAATGCATTTATATTTTCCAATAAATGGCAACACAGCCTCTTCTCCATATGGTTTTAAAAGAGGGTGAGGTTATTTAGTATGTTCTTCATTGCTAAGTTTAAGATTGTTTCTTGCACATTTTTTTTATCGTTTTGATATCATGATTCAGGATAAATGTGCGAAACATCTTAAGTTGCCCGTGAAGTGATTAAGATAAGCAACTTCATTTGCCGTCTCAATTTTGAGGCATTGTTGCTAAGCCTATTTCACCTATTTCAATCCATATTTGATAATTTTTTAATTAAAAAAAATAATTATATATGGTGTTAATGGCATCGTTATATTATAATATACTTGAACAAAAATTTTGGAAATTTTGAAATTTGCAATACCACCACTCAAAAGTATTCTAAATAAGGTCACTCGACTTGGGGTGTACAATAAAGAAAAATGGAAAATTTAACTGCTGGTTGATTAAATTAGAAAACTGACAGTTTTATAAATTTCATCCACTACATTTGAACTGTCTATAAATCACAAATTTATTTTTTTGAGATTATAATATTGTAATAAAAACAAAGATACTTAATAAACGGGGTCTTACTGTATCTGTACCAAAAATTTCTTCAATTAGTTCCACGGAAAACCCGTACGTAAAAAGCAAAACACATTCTAAAAGCAGCCCAAAAACGAAAGGTCACTTCTGGTCCGAGGACCCATAAATTTAATAACTTCAGTCGAGATATATTCTAATAAAAACAATCTGTAAATTGCATATAAAAGCAATTGCATGCAACCGCAATCTTTTATGATACATCATTCCCTCTGATTTTCCAAGTCATTTAAAGTCTCCAATTTCTTTTGAGTGAATTCGCATTCGGTATTCGCGGTCCTTCCTTTTTCAAAGGTTCGGATTTGTTTCTACGAATCGGGTGGATAAACCAAGACGCGTTTTAATTCGTCGATGGGTTTCAAAATCTAGGTTCTTGCAAAATTAAAGGTATGCAGTGGCGTAGTAGAAGAAAACCATTTTTCCTAATTAGAGAGGCTCGTTATTTTTTATGCGTACATCTTTTAACGAAGCCATTTATAAAATTACAGTGGAAACTCGGTTATGCGGACTAATTATTATTGTTGCAGCTCATTCGGATAATCGAAAATTCGGTTAATTGAATGTATAGAAAAAAACAAATTTTAGCTATATATAATATGACCATACTTCCTGTTTTGACTGGGATTGTTCCGTTTTCAGATTATTAGTCCCGTTGTCCCTAAGCAATCATTCAGGACGCCAAAATGTCCCGTTAACAAAAAATTGTCAATTGATCAAAAAAAGCAGAGTGTGCACATTCGAGCTCAAAGTGGCACATTCCGATCTCGGGAAAATGAAGCGCGCCGCTCCGCGTCGCGCTTCATTTGCCTCCCTCGCTCGGAAATGTGCCACTTTTCGCTCGAATGCGCACATCTTCGTGTTAATTGGATTCGACTATATTAATAACAAATCCTTCAAATCCAGATTTTCTATTCGGAAAAAGTTTTCGCTTGAAAGTGCACATACTCCTAAATAATTTAATTTGCCTATCTTATTCTTGTCTCTTACAAATAATATTAATTAAATCAAAGTGAACTAAATGTACCACTTCTCGCTCTTCTTTTAATTAAAAATTACAGTAGGGTATTTTTATCAAAAACCACATTTCTAATTTAATACTTTTAAAGTAGACTAGATGGGAGACTTGGTCGTACATGAAAAAAAAATACTTTAACTTTTTCCGAATTTTGACTCTTATTTCCCAACCTTTTTTGTAACGTACCCCACCCAAGTCATTCTAAAATTTTGATGCAACCCATATGTAACATAAATATTTTTTTATATTTAAAAATTGAATTAATCCATAAATGAAGTCCAATTACAACAGTGTCTACAAAATGTGCTTTAAAACTAACGTGTTTATTAGGCTGTATCAAAAAAATCGACTATTTTTTTTTTAAATATACTGAAAATCTGGTTCAGAATACCGAAAAAATACGCCAGTTTAACGGACAGCTCTTAATTTAATTAATATATAATAAAGTTAAAACTATTGTAAATTCTAAAAAATTTTCACTTTTTTCGAGCATCTATCATACTTATTACAATATTTTGTTACAAATTAGCTTTCGTAAAATTTTTTTGGGTTCCACAAATTTTTTGAACTATTTAAATGGTAGATTATCTATCAAAAAACATGAAATATTGGGCTAGGTATTGAGGAAATGAAAAAAGAAAAATATTTATTATGAATTTTAGTATAATATTAAGATATTAATATAAATCGATATTTGAAAATATATATCGAGTAAATTAATCTATTTTATATTTCAGTTAAATAACAATCACCGAGACTTATAAGTTATAAGCTTTACCTAATAAGTATTTTGTGGAAATAAACATTGAAAAAATTGTATGCGTTAATAAACACTGGTAAATAAATACTCCTTAATGTCCTTAAAGTCAAAAGAGAAGGTGCGAAACGACAAAAAACATTCTTTAGAATCTTGATTTTAATAGCAAGTTTTTTGATAGATAATCTACCATTTAAATAGTTCAAAAAATTTGTGGAACCCAAAAAATTTTTACAAAAGCTAATTTGTAACAAAATATTGTAATAAGTATGATAGATGCTCCAAAAAAATGAAAATCTTCTAGAATTTAGAATAGTTTGAACTTTGACCTTGAATAACTTTTGAAGGAGTGAATTTATCAAAAATTTATAAGAGGCTTTTTTTGTAGAGCATTCAATTTCCTGTAAAGGTATGGTAAGGTTTACCGATTCGTTAATTCGTTGCAGAGCTAAAAAATTCCAAACTTGAGAAATCAAATTTTCCCATGTTATTTATATGGGAAATGGAAAATCGTGATGCGGGACATCTTAATATTAAAATTAAGAGCTGTCCGTTAAACTGGCGTCTTTTTTCGGTATTCTGAACAAGATTTTCAGTATATTTAAAAAAATAAAATAATTTTTACAAAAATGAAAATTACCCAAAAATATTTGGAGACATTAATTTGACATATAAACCTCCAACAATCTGCAAAAGATGATATCAAAATCAACTAGTCGATTTTTTAAGGGCCCACTTCACGAAATTTGAATGATATACAATTTTAATTAATCAAAAAAGCGAATTAGTAAACATTCGAAAGTACACCTGAAAATATTTTTATCAAGCTCGCTACAACTTATCAAAATAAATAAAATATCTAACTTTTTTCAAACAACAAATAGATCTAATTTGTTCCACTTTTAATAATTTGAATTGAAGAATAAAATACTAATATAGGCAAATCCAATAAATACGAAGATGTGCGCATTCGAGCGAAAAGTGGCACATTTCCGAGCGAGGGAGGCAAATGAAGCGCGACGCGGAGCGGCGCGCTTCATTTTCCCGAGATCGGAATGTGCCACTTTGAGCTCGAATGTGCACACTCGGTTTTAAGCACGATTCGCAATAATTTAGGCCAATAAATTAGACAAAAATATAATTGAATAATTTTAATCGGTCCCTCTCACTCCCACTGACACGATTTTCGTATCTTTTCGCTCCCTTCCACTCATTTGCTATGGTAAATAGATATTTCCAACATAATATCGATATTTACTAAACTAAATTTAAATTATTGATTTGAAAGAGTGAAGATTAATTAAGGCAAATCAATAAATACGAGGATGTGGGCATTCGAGCGAAAAGTGGCACATTTCCGAGCGAGGGAGGCAAATGAAGCGCGACGCGGAGCGGCGCGCTTCATTTTCCCGAGATCGGAAATGTGCCACTTTGAGCTCGAATGTGCACACTCGGCTTTAAGCACAATTACAAAGCGTCTCGTTTTAACAGGAAAAAACTTGGTCAAATTGTTAGGTATATGTTTACAAAAAACGTCAGAACGCGGTTGACAATCCGGATAATCGCGAATCCGCATAACTGAGGTCCGGATAATTGAGGGTTTACTGTATAAAATAATTGTAAATGTTTCTTTAAATAATCAGAGAGATGTTATCGAGTAATGAAGCGCTGGCTAGATAGCCCGAAGTAAAGTGTATAAGTATTGATGTTTGTTTGTTTTTTTTTCATTCATTTAGCGTAGTTCGTTTTTTCATCTTTAATGAGGTGGTGCTTTTTAAGAACGATGACTTTGTGGGAGAATATAGAGTAATAAATCTTTGCATTTAACTACCTAATGAATTGCTACTGCTCGAAATCAGATCTGAGGTGGGTCCTTTTTTGTGCGCGGTTTAAATAAACAGTCACGGTTATAATCGAACGTCTCTTCAATCGCTTTTTGTTCCTACCGACTCTTGTTAAGGAAACCTGTAAAATTATAATAAAGATCTTAGAGTTTTTTCTGCAACGAGCAAGAGTTATCTATATAAAATATCGGATACGTTGAGTTATGTTACATGTGTAAATTTATTACGCTGCCCACTTTTTGCTCCCTTAGTAACTATGCAAGCGTATCACATCGCTGCGGAATACAAATGCATTATGAATGAATACATGACACAATAAAATATGGATATACGAGTGCATGTTCAACTAGACAAACTCAACATGTTCGCCGTAATTGTAAGCTCCGGAAGTTTGTTGCCACCTCTTCTCCGGTTTCGCCTTCATTCGCCCAATTATTCGCCGAGACACTGCCACTTTCGTCCGTCCGTTATGCTGGGGTTATTTTGCGAAGTTGGCAAACACGAGCGAGACCCGCATTTCATGAGATGAATTGTTTTGAAAACGAAATATTTAAAACCCCCGAATGTGATTCAGAAAAATATTCAAAATCAAAAGTTTCAAAATGAGGTAGAGAAACCTGTTGTACCTTGGCCCGTTTTTCACTTATTTAATGGTTTAATGTATTGGCCATAGCAATGAGTGGAAGGAAGCGAAAAGATACGTAAATCATGTCAATGGGAGTGAGAGAAAACGATTAAAATTATTCAACTGTGTTTAATGTACTAAATTATTGTGAATCGTGCTTAAAACCGAGTGTGCACATTCGAGCTCAAAGTGGCACATTCCGATCTCGGGAAAATGAAGCGCGCCGCTCCGCGTCGCGCTTCATTTGCCTCCCTCGCTCGGAAATGTGCCACTTTTCGCTCGAATGCGCACATCTTCGTACTAATCAGATTTGTCTACTTCATCTTTAGCCCTTTCAAACCAAAAAACTAAATTTAGATTGCTAAATATCAATTTTATGTTCGAAAAATGTATTTACCATAGCAATGAGTGAAAGAGAGCGAAAAGATACGACAATCTCATCAGTGCGAATGAGAGAAAACGATTAAAATTGTTCAGGTGCTTTTTCGTTTAACTTATTGGCCTAAATTATTGTGAATCCGGTTTAAAATCGAGTGCGCGCATTCGAGCTCAAAGTGGCACATTCCGATCTCGGGAAAATGAAGCGCGCCGCTCCGCGTCGCGCTTCATTTGCCTCCCTCGCTCGGAAATGTGCCACTTTTCGCTCGAATGCGCACATCCTCGTATTTACTGATACTAATTTTTGTACGTGGTTATATTCAATTTAGTTACACCGAAGAAATAAGAGAACCTGTTGTACCTTGACCTTGTAATTTTTTTTTAAATGTATATGTAATTTGTTGGTAAAAGAATTTCATCGTAGTGGGGCACTAATAAGGTATTCATCATAAAATATTTGAAAGCATTACCAACCGTTTACTCAAATTGCTATAAGATTTAAAAATTAGTGGATCTATGGTCTAGGTACAACAGGGTTAATGTACCTTGGCTCTATTCACATTAAGCAAAATGAAACCCATCGTTCTATAAAAACTATATAGGGGATAGTGGCCTAAAGCGGGTAGGTAGCCCAAAGCGGGTAACGGCCCTTATATGGATATGTTATATATTAGCTGAAATTTATATATTTATTTACACTGCCAGTACCCAGCCTAATTGATGTCATACTACTTTTGACACCTAAGTTGCTTAATAACGTCAAAAAATTAAAAAACAAAAAATTTAATAATTTTGTAAAATGTTTGAAATTAATTTAACTTCAATTGCTACTAAAACCCTTCACATTAACCCATTTTATATAATGGGGTTTTTTTTGCAATAAACTAGTTTTATTATTTGACTAAATATTTTAATATCCATCCATTATTTTTTACGTTAATGTATCAAAACTAAGAAATGTGTGTTTGGGCAAAGCGGGTAGGTACCCTCTTTGCTTGTACCAGAAGGATTAATTTTATTATAATTGATAGGAACTAGTTCATATGAATAAATTGGTATTAAAAATAAGTGATTTAAAGCTTTGAAGCAATTAAGATTTAAAAACAATGGTAAACCGAAGTAATATTAAGATTGAAACAAATTAGCAGTTATAATATGAAAATGCTTAATATAACTTAATACTAATGTTACTGTCAAGAACATGTCAAGTGTAGATAATTTTTTTCAAAGATTTTGATTAATCCGATTGGTTTATGAGAACCTACCCGCTTTAGGCCCCACTGTCGGGCAAAGCGGTTAATTTCTGACATTTTATATTTTTGAATTTATTTTTACAATTAAAGCAAAAATTTAATTATTTTTTTTTATAAAATTAAAGTTTAATAATTGTATTACGTAAATCTAAAAAAAAACACTTTTTTTTAGCCGAAGTGGTTCATATTAATCGATGAACCTTAACCTACCCGCTTTAGGCCACATTCCCCTATTTATTTTTGGATTATAAGAACTACTAATATTCTTCTTTGAGATGACACCAAAATTGTTTCAAAAATTAACAAAATTTCTCTCGTTTACTAAAATTTCACATAGTTAATTGTTAACTTTGCAAAAAGTTAAATTTTTCGTTAGACTTGCGAGGCATATTATCCGAAGCAAAATAAAAAAATTTAAGAATTTATAACAAAGATATATCTAAATTTTTATTTATTGCACGTTGATCTTAGAGCCAAGGTATTATTATATTGGTGAGCTCAATAACGGAACTGTTCGTATGTATTAAAAATTAGAATAAAGGAACTCGATTTCGGGCTTTATAATCAATATTTTTCAAAGTCGTTATGACTGAGAATAAGAACATTTTTTCCGGGCACGATAATAGATAAATTTTTACGGGCTCATCATTTATACGTAAGGAAAATCGAAAAAAATTAAGAAAATCTTGAAAACACTTACAATTTTAATTTCTAATGAAAGGGTTCGACACTCTTCGATAAATACCATTTCGGCACACACTAGCACCAATTAAAACTAAAATTTGAAGAAACGTTGTTAACAATTCAACGCGTTTTTCACGACTGAGGCGTGTGGGGAACGACTTATGCATTTTGCGATAAGAACGCCCGGTTATTGCTATCGCTTTATTAGATTTCAATATTCGAGAAAGTTCCACTACGCTTAAGTTTTAATTTAAGCATATTGGAAATCGATAAAGATGAGTTTTTCGAAAATTGCCAAAACGGCAGTTCTGGTGCTTTTTAATTATTCATAAAAAAGTAAATATATAAATAAATAGATCTAAATGTTAATATATAACAGGTACGTAGTTCCTTAAAAATAGCACAAATTACATTAAAAAAAATTTATTTTTTAAAACCGAATAACGCCCCGATGTTGCAAACACACTGTATACTCAAAATTTAATACAGCTACACAATTTTCTTGTTAATTTTTTAATTTAATTTTTCTTTTAAGTCGGTTAAAAATTATAGGGGAACCTGTTGTACCTTGGCCCTTTTTTCACTTGTAATTTGTTTTAAAATGCGTTATATTTGCATTGACTATCATTATCTTTCTCTCTAAGACGACAACCTCTATAAAAGACCAATTTGAGCAAAAAACGACGCTGGTCGTGTGAGAGAGGCTTTACTGTATTTTCTTTGTGTTTCAGTAATGGTCTTACAGAAATATGTATTAATAAAACAGTGTTGCAAAAAAAAATGGCACAAACTAATATTACCGTACTTGAAAAATGTATCCCTTGACAATTTTTGTAACTTTTGATTGTGAACATCCTTGTGAAACAAATAAGGTCATTTTATCCATTCTGTGATTTCTTTAAATAATGAATCGAAAGTATTAAAATAAAATAATATCCGCAAAATAACTTAATTTGAACATAAAATATAAAGTGATTGGAGGACACCTACACAAAAATTTAAAAATTTTCTTCCTGCGAATTCTGCAAATTTTTTATGACTTTCTTTATTTTAACAAACACATTTCCACCTCTTTAATACAAAATTCAACATTTATTTAAAAAAAAGGGACAGTAACAGCTGCTCGACCGATTTATCACTTAACATAACTTTTGAAAACCAAATTACTAATTAATTTTCGAAATTAAAACGCATCTATAAATAAAAAAAAATTGATAATCAACAGACAGATATAATATTTGAGTTTGTTGCGATAACTTTTAAGATATTTTAAAACCGACATAAAAACCTCTAATTTATGAAACGTGAAAGATCGTTCGGTACAACAGGTACCGAAAATATCTCGAACAATTAATTTCCAAGCGGGTGAACAAAGACAAACCAGTATTTTAGTACCGAAACGTTGATGGGCCCGCCTCACTGTTAAAATACTAGATAGATACATAATGAAAATAGATAAAATAATTCAAACCAAGTTCACTTCAAAAAACCCGCGATCGGATTATGGACGGTTTCCTTGTTAATTTAATGTTTCTTAATTAGTGACAGTTTCGCGCTAATTTAAAATATCTATAGCAATTCTATCGGCGTAATTAATTATTTGGCTTGTGGGTTGTTATGATGTACCTACGTCTTCTAATTAGGTGCAGATGTACATTTTTAATAACAAACTGGTCTTTGAACAAATGTACTTTTAGACTGAGCGAAGGCGCACTCCAAGTCAAGTGGCTTTATGTGTAATATTTTTGAGTTAGAGTATCGTAATATTTCAATTTAAAAATGTTTAATAAATACCTTATTATTTGAAACATTTCGAAAAGTTTTTTTTTTAAGTCTGTTATAATGATGCCATTAAAGGCATGTGTATTATTTTTAAATTAGAGAAACCCTAGAAATCGCATATCAAATAGGGGTGATGGGTTTGGCAACAATGCCTCAAAATTGAGACATAAAATAATATATAAACAATAAAATAAATTAGCAATGAAGCACGTACTAAATGATTTTGCTCTTTTTTAAAAGCATATGGAGACGATGCTGTCGTGCCATTTATTGGAAAATTAAAATGCATTTTTTTCGAAATTCTTTCGATTTTGGCTATTTGGCATACCAACGTTTATTGTTTAGATTTTTCAAAAATACCCGTTGTGTCCCAGTACCTCTGTGTCTAACACCCTGTATACTAGTTTGAAAACTTCATTCAAGAAGTGCCGTTGTTATAAACATGACAATCAACATTCCAAAAATATCCTTTTTCGTAATTGATTACTACTAAAAAACGGTTTAGAAGGTAGATATTGTTCATATTAAAATAATACTAAATATACAAAAATAATTACATGGGGAGAGTTACGCTAGATTAAACAGTTTTAATAGACATTCTAAATATTCAAAAACAGATGGCAAGAAATAGCTTGTAATAATAATTAGGTTTGTTCAAAATAGTAAAGAATAACTATTTCTATCGAATCGGTATATAAATATGCAATTAATAGGTATAATAATTTTTATTCTATTAAAATACTTTTTTTTTTCAATAAGACATCTTAACTTTGATTAATTTTAGAAAAATATTGATGTTTCAATTGATTAAATAATCTAATTTAACCCCTTGACATACAATTTAGGGTGTCATTGTAGATTTTGACGTCTCTAAGACGTCAAGAACTGTATTCAATTTTATGTTCCGAAAAAGGTTTGTTTTCAACAATAATTTTGTTAAAAGGCACAAAATTGGCGATTTGGGAATTTTGTTATTAATATAATTCTGTAATATTTAATTGCGAATTGTCCAGAGAGTAAATTAATTCTTGTAAAGTGTGCTTAAAGCCGAGTGTGCGCATTCGAGCTCAAAGTGGCACATTTCCGATCTCGGGAAAATGAAGCGCGCCGCTCCGCGTCGCGCTTCATTTGCTTCCCTCGCTCGAAAATGTGCCACTTTTCGCTCGAATGCGCACATCCTCGTGTTTATTACATTTATCTAATTTATCCTTCACTCTTTCAAATCAATAATTTTAATTTAGTTTAGTAAATATCGATATTATGTTAGAAATATGTATTTACCATAGCAAATGAGTGGAAGGGAGCGAAAAGATACGAAAATCTTGTCAGTGCGAGTGAGAGAGACCGATTAAAATTATTCAATTGTATTTTTGTCTAATTTATTGGCCTATATTATTGCGAATCGTGATTAAAACCGAGTGTGCGCATTCGAGCTCAAAGTGGCACATTTCCGATCTCGGGAAAATGAAGCGCGCCGCTCCGCGTCGCGCTTCATTTGCTTCCCTCGCTCGAAAATGTGCCACTTTTCGCTCGAACGCGCACATCTTCGTATTTATTCAATTTGTTTAAATTACTTTTTGGATTTAAAAAGGAAATAGCAATGTATTCAAATAAAACGACATATGCGCAGTAACATATAGTTTCATAACCACTGGTCTAGCAATACACAAGCGCAACATAGCGGATTATTATATTTAATTTAGTCGCGCCAAAGAAGTATTACTTCTAATGTGCGTACATAAGTACATGCACCGGTTTTTTTTACATAGAATGAAATTCAGTTTTAAACAATTAGCAAAATTATTAAAGTAAACTCGAAGAATAAATTATTTTAAGTTTTTAGACAACTCAAATTAAATAAATTAATAACTTGGAAAATTTTTAAAATATATTTAAGAACTTTAGAAATTTTTAATTATCAATTTTTTTTGCATAACACAAATTGAATAAAACAAAACTTTATTTGGTAAATTTAAAAGGAAATTTTGATGGAAAAATTATTATGTATTTTCAGAAAACTCGAATAGAGTAAATACAAAATTTGTGGTGTTTCAAAAAACTTTGAAGATCATTAATTTACGCAAATAAAATTAATATTGGAGAAAACTCAATAAATAAATTATCTTAATTGTTCAGAAATATTAAATTTATAAAATTAAATACAGTCAAACCTCGATAGGTCGAAGTTGAAAAGAAACTAAAAATAATTCGCGTTATCAAAAATTCGAGCTATCGATATAAAAATATTTTATAGTTTATGTTTTTAAAATTTACTTATTGTTTATTTTTCTTAATAATTTCCTAGTGATTTCTTGCTAAAACCTAAATCTTGTGTCTTGCACAAGTTGTAATTAGGCTTCATTTATGGAATAATTCAATTTTTAAATATAAAAAAATATTTATATGTTATATATTATATGCATCAAAATTTTAGAATGACTTAGGTGGGGAATGTTAAAAAAAATTGGGAAACACTGTTCTACATATTTCAAAATATTTTAAAACTATTAATTATTTATTTTATGTTATTTGTGTATGCTCATAACAGTTAAGTTGAGCCAAATTAATAGTTTTTTTCGGACTCATCAAATTCGGTTTTTTTTGTATGTCAAGGGGTTAAAGCCAAATTAAAAGTTAACCATATATTTAGTTTGCCATCAATAATAAATTATAAAATGCAAAATCGATATTTAAAGTTGTATCTTTTTTTTAATAAAAATACCTTTAAAGGTAAATACCTTGTAAAGGTGATATGTAAGCTATTTTTATGTAAAAAAAAGATCAATTCTAATTATTGTCTGTCGCATTTATTTTTAAAGACAACATTATCCGTTTACTTTAAAATGCATTTTATAACTCCATTAAAAATTGAGCACTAAAAGTATCAATTAAACATATCGCCAAATCAATAACAATATAAAAACAAATAAAAAAAATTATACCCATAATTAAAAACAGGAATTTATAATATCGCAAAGCTTTAGAAAAATAATTCCGACGAATCTATCTACAATAAGAACAAGACGCGCGTTTTAGCAAAGACTTCAACCCGTTTCGTGGTCGTTGAAGCGGATCGTTTTGAGATGGCGCGAGCGGCCTCCTTTCGAACATTTTTACCCTTCAGACAATTTCATTGTAGAATCATAAAATATTTTAATATCCCACTTTCGTGGCTGTTATTGTACCGTAAAAGTAGCTCGTTCGTATTATACTTATCTAAGGCAAATGCAGTATAAACTACGGTACAAGTAGCTACAACGGACAGATAACGCTCGTAAAGGGATTGAGATGATCGTTATGTCATGTGACGAAATAAAATAAAGCTTCCTTAAAGCAAATCTTGTCGTATTTGCACATAACATGTACGTATGTCAGGAACGGCACGCACCATTAGCAAAATATTTTATTGCCTCTGTTTTTGATTGATTTATCGATAGAGTTTCATGGGGAATGCCTTCTAACTTCCAGCCACCTCGCCGAGCAATTGTAAAATTATCGATTTTATTTATTGTAACGACTTTTTGCGCCATCTCTTTTCGTCTTATTACGAAAATACAAAAGCTAATTTTAGTTCTTCTTAATTTATAATCCGAGATACGTAAGTCCGACGAAGTTGGAAAAGTTAGTTAAGCGATTAAAATTGTACAAGTTCCCAGATATGTAGTTTAGAATGCCTTAGATATTGTGCATCTGGGAATTGCATGTTTCTAAATAGGCAATATTTTAAGCGAACCTTTATTTTTGACTTTGTTTCAGACTAAACTTTCTTTCGAATTTAGTGCCTTTTAACATCGTTAAACACATTAAATCTTGTAGAAGTTACATTAACAGTTAGTTATAATACAATGCTAAATTTTCCGTACATTAAATTCTAAATGGAAAAAAAAATAATAAATTTAGTGAGACGTGGATTTTTTTTTTAGAAAGGAAACCCACCAATAAATTACGTTTAGAAAAATGCAAATGCGTTTGTATTAGTTTTAGGCTACGTTCCGAATGTTTTAACACGGTGAGACGAGTACCTTCAAATTGAATGTATCAAACTATTAATTATTTACGAGGAAAAAATGTTTTGAAAAATATTAATGCTGACACTTACGTTTAAATCTTTATGACGTTTAATGAGATGTAATATGAAAGTGATAAATGAATAGTTTTTACGTTACATGACAGTGCTATAGAAGGCTTTATTTACAATAACGTTTATTTAATTAGATGTTTGGTATTAACGGTTAAGTAGCAGTACTTTTTTAATTAAATTTTTCAGTGCTAGTTGTTTTTTGTATTCATAACTTTTTGTTAGTTATATGCCGTCCCATAAAAAATGCGTAGAGTTTAATTTAAAAATTACTGAAAATTTTGAAAAATAAAATCACATACAAATACGTTTTTGCATAACTAAATTGGTTTAAATAAGACTTTTGCGCTACTTCTGTTTTAGCTAAAATAATAAGTTTTTCACTCACCCCCTTGCGAAAGTTTGATTTTCGAGCGCCGTGCTGTGGTAGTAAAGTGGTCGATTTCTCCATGTCCGTACTTTCGCTCTTCTCCCTTCCACTTTTTCTCCTTCTGTAATGAAAAACACTATAGTTGGTTTAAGTATTTACTGCCAATTTATTTATGTTATTATACAATTGAAATACAAGTAGTAATCAGCACGTTAAATTAAAAATTTCTTTGTTCACATTTCTTTAATTTATTTTGTTGTTGAAAATTAAATTTTCGATTGTTATTTGCGATAATGCGAGTGTTCGTATGCGTAAAACAAGAAATCGGGTATGCTTGTATTGACACTAGATTAAAGTTACATGTTCTTGCCTATCTGCTCGTATGTGTACACTGCGTACGCGAACCCGTGGAAAATATCCATTATGGGCTTAAATAGTTTACCAAAAAATTTTCAAAAAATGTATAACAGATTGCTATTGCGTTAATGAAACAAATACAGTAGCGGATAAAATGGTTACCACTATTTTTAATTTTTTTTTGGTTGAATTTATTTGCATAGTTTCCTAATAATAATTTGATGATTATAACTGGCCGCGATAGTCGACACATCTTAATCCCATTGAGAACATTTGAAGAAATATTGAAAGAACATTGAATGGAAAAAAGTTTAAAAAATTCGAAGATTTGTATTTGACTGTTTCAGAAGCTTTTAAATAGTTTTATTAGTAAATTGATTGATTCTATGCCGAAACGATATGCTGCACTGCTAAAGACAAAAGGAGAGACCACTAAATATTAGTTCAATTTTGTTGTTTATTGATATTTTTGAAAGTGGTATCTTTTTTGTCCGGCTTATTTCCCGGTTGTTACGATTTGAGTTATTATAAGAATTTTTTTTGTTGATAAATTTGTGTAATTATGAAAGAACATTAAATTTTTTATAAGAAACGGTACTTACAAAAATAATATACTTGAAAAATCACTGAAATAAAATCAACCAAGATAATAAAAAAAATTGGTAACTATTTTGTCTGCTACTGTATATATCTTATCTTTGTGTTTGATCAAAACGTCATTTCTTATTCAAAAATTAGTAAAATGTTGAAAAACCATTAAATACAAATCTTTGCAGGTTTTAATTAAATTTTCAGTAGTTTTGACAAATACCAACTTTCTTATCTTATGTAAAAGTACTTAATTTTTTTACAATAGCAAAGAGTTTATAAAGTGTTTACCAACACAAAAGCCTTTAAAAATGTTTTTGGAAAATAACCAATAAAATATTTAAAAAATGAGTAACAAACATAAAAGTTGCTTTTTGTGATTCTTTTTCAATTAAATGTAAACGGGTTATAAATTTTTGAAAATTGATTGATGTGTTGTACCACAGTTCTTCTTAACTGGGCCGGTGCTTAAGAACCACTGTTTAACGACATTATAAAATAAAAGTTTAGTCTTTCTTTTAACCTTCCGCATACTAGGTGAGTAAATGTCACGTGCCATACAAGGTGGGGTTTGCTATACCCTAAAAATAAAACTAAATCCACAAAATTATACTTTATGACAGTTCAACGATAAGAAATATATTTTAATAATTAATTATGAATAGGTTTAAGTAAAACACATAGTATCTTCTCGCTCCCTTCCACACATTGCTTTGGTAAATACGTTTTTAGAATATAAAATCGATATTTACTAAATTAAATTAAAATTTTGGTTTGAAGGAGCGCAGGGTAAATTATGTTAATGTAATAAATACGAGGATGTGCGCATTCGAGCGAAAAGTGGCACATTTCCGAGCGAGGGAGCAAATGAAGCGCGACGCGGAGCGGCGCGCTTCATTTTCCCGAGATCGGAATGTGCCACTTTGAGCTCGAATGTGCACACTCGGTTTTAAGCCCGATTTACAATAATTTAGGCCAATCAATTAGACGAAAAAGCTGTTGAATAATTTTAATCGTTTTCTTTCACTCGCACTGATGAGATTGTCGTATCTTTTCGCTCTCTTCCACTCATTGCTATGGTAAATACATTTTTCGAACATAAAATTGATATTTAGCCATCTAAATTTAGTTTTTCGGTTTGAAAGGGCTAAGGATGAAGTAGACAAATGTAATAAATACGAAGATGTGCGCATTCGAGCGAAAAGTGGCACATTTCCGAGCGAGGGAGGCAAATGAAGCGCGACGCGGAGCGGCGCGCTTCATTTTCCCGAGATCGGAATGTGCCACTTTGAGCTCGAATGTGCACACTCGGTTTTAAGCCCGATTTACAATAATTTAGGCCAATCAATTAGACGAAAAAGCTGTTGAATAATTTTAATCGTTTTCTTTCACTCGCACTGATGAGATTGTCGTATCTTTTCGCTCTCTTCCACTCATTGCTATGGTAAATACATTTTTCGAACATAAAATTGATATTTAGCCATCTAAATTTAGTTTTTCGGTTTGAAAGGGCTAAGGATGAAGTAGACAAATGTAATAAATACGAAGATGTGCGCATTCGAGCGAAAAGTGGCACATTTCCGAGCGAGGAGGCAAATGAACGCGACGCGGAGCGGCGCGCTTCATTTTCCCGAGATCGGAATGTGCCACTTTGAGCTCGAATGTGCACACTCGGTTTTAAGCCCGATTTACAATAATTTAGGCCAATCAATTAGACGAAAAAGCTGTTGAATAATTTTAATCGTTTTCTTTCACTCGCACTGATGAGATTGTCGTATCTTTTCGCTCTCTTCCACTCATTGCTATGGTAAATACATTTTCGAACATAAAATTGATATTTAGCCATCTAAATTTAGTTTTCGGTTTGAAAGGGCTAAGGATGAAGTAGACAAATCTAATAATACGAAGATGTGCGCATTCGAGCGAAAAGTGGCACATTTCCGAGCGAGGAGCAAATGAAGCGCGACGCGGAGCGGCGCGCTTCATTCCGAGATCGGAATGTGCCACTTTGAGCTCGAATGTGCACACTGGTTTTAAGCCCGATTTACAATAATTTAGGCCAATCAACTAGACGAAAAAGCTGTTGAATAATTTTAATCGTTTTCTTTCACTCGCACTGATGAGATTGTCGTATCTTTTCGCTCTCTTCCACTCATTGCTATGGTAAATACATTTTCGAACATAAAATTGATATTTAGCCATCTAAATTTAGTTTTCGGTTTGAAAGGGCTAAGGATGAAGTAGACAAATGTAATAAATACGAAGATGTGCGCATTCGAGCGAAAAGTGGCACATTTCCGAGCGAGGGAAGCAAATGAAACGCGACGCGGAGCGGCGCGCTTCATTTTCCCGAGATCGGAATGTGCCACTTTGAGCTCGAATGTGCACACTCGGTTTTAAGCCCGATTTACAATAATTTAGGCCAATCAATTAGACGAAAAAGCTGTTGAATAATTTTAATCGTTTTCTTTCACTCGCACTGATGAGATTGTCGTATCTTTTCGCTCTCTTCCACTCATTGCTATGGTAAATACATTTTTCGAACATAAAATTGGTATTTAGCCATCTAAATTTAGTTTTTCGGTTTGAAAGGGCTAAGGATGAAGTAGACAAATGTAATAAATACGAAGATGTGCGCATTCGAGCGAAAAGTGGCACATTTCCGAGCGAGGGAGGCAAATGAAGCGCGACGCGGAGCGGCGCGCTTCATTTTCCCGAGATCGGAATGTGCCACTTTGAGCTCGAATGTGCACACTCGGTTTTAAGCACGATTACCAAGCGTTCCGTTTTAACAAGAAAAAAATTGGTCACGTTAGTTCCACCCAATCCGTTACAATAAAGGTTAAGATAAAAAAGTAAGTATCTATTTGTTGAGCGATCAGGATAACTATAGAATCACTTTTTTTAAGACCATAATTAGTGCTGTAATTGAGCACCAGGGGCGCTTCAGGCGAACCACCCCCGTGCACCGCGAGAAAATTCTTTCGCATACCGAATTCTTGTATTTGTCAGCCGAAGTTAAAAATAGAAGCAATTAAATTTAAATAAAGCGCTGACAGTTCAAATAACACATAACTATACGTGCCCCGTTTAAAATTGTCTCCTGTTATAAAGAATTGCGTGTAGGAACGGCATCAGCGATGATATAAACGAAACCGTTCTGCTGTGTCGCTTCACACAAGGGTTAAATCGCTTTCGCACAAACAGCGAACGAATAAAAAGCTCGGTGTGAGGGTGGGTATAGTAGACAAATGGGTGTCGCTGCATATGTAAAACGAGGAGCCTAGTCACCCTTTGTCTGTCATTTGTCACTGTCCGCAGAGGCGGGGGCGTCGTTTCTATGGAAACGGACGCCGTCGCTGGACGAGCATCTCTTCACATCAACACAATCTTCGGCTCGCTGATTGCACACTGTCATTATCTCAAGAGGACATTTGTTAGCCTCGTAACTTTCGCGATATTGTCCGAAATTGTACGTTAAGAGCGCGTTCCGACCGTTTGGTACCGCTGACTCGATTTTTATTGTTCGGATGCGAAAACGTTTACCGTATTTAGAAAGACTTGTTAGGCATACGGATAATTAATATTTTCATTTCTAACAGTAATGATTGATCATTGTTCGAGACGATTAATTAGCTTCGGAATCGCATAGCGTATATCAAATCTGTGTTGAGTAACAATCGATATGACAAATTGTGACCCGTGGGTCCGATGAGAAGATGTAAAATATTTTTGGGCAATATTAATAAAGAGTCGTGATTAAACGTTTAAAGTCCTATTTGTTCAAACTCCTGATAAAGGTCTTCTTTCATGAGAAGGTGCAATTAAATAAACATCACAATTTTGTATTAGCTTGTTTTCGCTATCGCCCTGCTTGGTATTGGCCCTTGGATGCGTTGTATGTTCTGAATATCTCAGTTCTTGCGCCCCAGTAAGAAGGTTATAATGATTAATTGAATAGCGGTGGACTACTACCAGTAGTTCTCAATCTCCAGTCTCTGGAATCAGTGTTAGTTTGTTGTAATCGTATTCGGTCGTGATCAGTTCAAATGGATACCAGATTCGCGTTAAGAATAATATGTTTCTCCAGATTTATATGTTGATGATTCTTAATTTTCGCTTGGTTATCCAAGTTTGTGCTCCGTTCGATGAAGCAAATCGATTGGTGACATGGAGCAAAGGGCTTCCCATGAGTAAAATGTTTTTTTCTAGATGTTCAAGAGTTCAATGCAGTAATGTAAAGTTTCAAACATACTGTTTCACATATGGTTCAAATATTTTGACCAAGAAGTTTTTTTTGGACAATCCAACAACCATGGCCAATTTGGCTTTTCAGAATATACTTATGCAGCTGATGGTTTTCACTATTTTGGCCAAATTATGTTGTTTTTATCTGTAGTATTTATTATATTTATAGAAGTCTTGTGTGTAGTCACATGGTAAAAGTTTTCATGAGGCTCGTTGGTTTTATTTTGAACGACTACTTTCAACACAACATTTCATCGTTTTCTGTTTATGTCTTTTTATTATTTCAGACAAATTCCTAGTTGCAGTTTACCCAGATGGAATGCCATTAGAACAGGTGGAAAAATTTGACTTCCACATCTTGATAAATGAGAAGTATGGACATAACGGACAAGGATGGGGGTATCTTGGATAGTGATGAGCAAAACAAGAACAAGACCAAGTCTTGCTAGCATAAAGGCAATCTTGGCCTTGGTCTTGGTCTTGCAAAAATGCAAGACCAAGACCAATTTTGCACATCACTAATCTTGGACTAGTCACTCATCTAATGATGAAGTGTTGCGAATGGCGGACGAAGTCAGAAGTTTATTTAATATTACTAAGAGAAAAAAGATGGACCATTTCGGTCCAGTAATGCGGGGTTCAAAGTACCAACTCGTGGGCCTAATCCGCAATGGAAAAATAGAGGGCAAAAAACGGCTGGGCCGAAAGAAAATTTCTTGGTTTCAAAACATTGGGCAAAAGACCAAACTAACAGCGAAAAAACTTTTTCCACACCGCACTAAACAAACATCAATACCGGGATCTAATCGCTATAGCAGTCCCAAAACGCTGAATACCGAAAAGTATATTGTTTTGTAATGGGTCGCAATTTTTGCTTCCATTAAACTATATTTTGTTGATAGATGAATGGTTTTTCATTATTTTTTTAACATTTTACCATTCATTGTAGAGATTGAACCATATTTACTAACCATACCAATTTGTTCTTAAAGTGGATGCAGTTCAGCTACGGTGTAGTACGATATTTTTACAGTATATTATAATTTTTTTTTTGACCCGCGGTCCGTAGTTTGCCCATCACTGCTTTAGACACTTCTATATAATAAAATTTGAATATATTGATAAAATGGAAAAAAAAACTTTTGGCAAATGCCGAAACCGAACCGCAGCTTTCTGCATCCCTTCACGTGACACGTTTAAACGTCGGTAAATTGCGATCAAAATAAACTAAAAGTCCGATATTGAATTGGTACCAATGCCATTCATAATTTATAAAAGAGGGAAGAACATCAGGGGTGGGACGTTCGAAGCATGCATCAATCTATAAGTTGGTCGCTTTTGGTGGGTTTCCAAGAAACGCGCAAATTATAAGACCCCATTAACCGAAATCCATTTAAAACAATGCAACGCAATTCGATATTTTTCTAACAAAGCGGCCGGATATCTTAGTAATTAATTACACAAAAGAATTGTAAGCATAGCAAAAATTTGGAACTCGTTTATCCTTAACGCTTTAACGATTTCGAGCGTGAAGAGGATTGCCGCATCTTTTAGCGAGTGCGGGAATTTAGCGAGAATAAATGATGAACGAATTAACTTATAGACAATAATCCTATTCGATATCTTTTCGGGGGCGGCCTTATTGCGAACGTTTAGGCCGACTATCCATCTCCGGCTTGCAGCCATTAGCCGGTATCGCTTAGCCGCGCGTAATGGACCGTACTTTGACTGATGCGACCTCATATGTTCGCCACTGCTGCAGTTCTTCCTATTGCGCGCTGCCTCTTGACTTTCTTTTAACCAATTTACGAAGAGCTTTTATTCTTCTTAATGCAACTTCGGTAATTGATTTTTTACCGGTGTTCAAAAGCATTCGCTACCAATAGAGTTAAAATACACAATAGTATAAAACAGAAGTTTCCAAAAGTTTAGAGTAACACAATGGCTACGTGGACCAACTTAGAAAATATAGTAAACCCACGAATTTTATGTATGTGGATGTTTTTGTATGTGATCTATAGAAAATTTTATTTTAAAACGTCAGTGGATGAGCCGTGTGGCACCGTTTAGAGCTTTGGTAAAAACCATAATTAAAAACGATTTTTGATCCAATATTAAAATTATTTACAATTTTCAAAAGGACGAAAATTTTTATTTTAGAGAGAGAACGCCGGGAAAGGACACCGGCTATAGTTGCTAGGGGTACGTAGGAACGTTCCCTCGCAATATAAAGCAATTCTATTTTTTTCATTATTTGCCCAAAATACATGGGTTTTAACCCATGTTTTTTCAAAATTGAAAACGTTTTCCCAAAGCTCTGGAATAGCACGTCTATGGTTTCTTAGGCCTATCCGAAGCCAAAAAGGCTGCCAAATCCGAATTTGTATAGTTTTTAAAAATCCGTCTACAAATAACGGCGCTAGAATTTTTTTAAAGTTCAAAATAGTGCAAAAAAGGGGTCCTAAAATTGCAATTTTTAACATTCGAAAAATTTACGTTGCACCTTGTACATATTTTACATGTATCTTATGTAAAAAAGTCCCAGAATACCGAATCCGTCTCGCTTTTAATGATTGCATCGAAAATAACGGCGCTACGATTTTTTTTGTAAATCAAGGGGGTACTTTTTTCGATTTAATAATTTCATCGAAAATTTTAAGTTTAGAGCGAGAGCGCCAGAAAATAACACCGGCTATAGTTACCAGGGGTACGTAGGAACGTCCCCTCGCAATATAAAGCAATTCTATTTTTTTCATTATTTGCCCAAAATACATGGGTTTTAACCCATGTTTTTTCAAAATTGAAAACGTTTTCCCAAAGCTCTGGAATAGCACGTCTATGGTTTCTTAGGCCTATCCGAAGCCAAAAAGGCTGCCAAATCCGAATTTGTATAGTTTTTAAAAATCCGTCCACAAATAACGGCGCTACAATTTTTTTAAAGTTCAAAATAGTGCAAAAAAGGGGCCCTAAAATTGCAATTTTTAACATTCGAAAAATTTACGTTGCACCTTGTACATATTTTACATGTATCTTATGTAAAAAAGTCCCAGAATACCGAATCCGTCTCGCTTTTAATGATTGCATCGAAAATAACGGCGCTACGATTTTTTTTGTAAATCAAGGGGGTACTTTTTTCGATTTAATAATTTCATCGAAAATTTTAAGTTTAGAGCGAGAGCGCCAGAAAATAACACCGGCTATCACGGAATTACCCTCAAATAACCATCTTTTTATCGTTCGTCTTAAGTTTGGTAGAAAATCAATTAGATATTTGCATACCAAAGTAAGAAACTAGTTTCTACACAAAATTTCGCCAAAAAACTATCACACGCCAAGTTTTCCAACTTTTACGAACCCAGCAGACCCAAAAAGAAAAGTTTCAACTACCAAAATTTAAAATCCCATACCTTCGAATTCAAAATGTTATAAGTTTTCTAAACCATTCTTTCTTTCAGTTAGAATTAATAAGTTATTTTGATCGAAATAATATTTTTTTAGTCGTAGATTTAACAATACGTTTTCGCCCAACATAAATTCTCTAAAAAGGCCGCCTTCTGACGGAAGCAAAAAACGCAGAATCGCGAAGCTCTTCTTTTATAATTCATAAATTAAATTTCAGTCTTAATTAATGAAAGATAAAAAAAAACGCACAAAAGAAAAGATTTGAAATGAAAACATTGTTTGACCAACAATATTTAATTATTTATCAATTCTGCTTTAATGCACTATCTCTTGTGTGCGATTAAGGAGCTGTCAAAAACAGAGAAATTCATTTTTCGTATTCTTCGCTTTAATTCCCTTTTTTTTATCAGCAGAGCTGCATTCATTTGGCGCCCCCGCTCGCTTTTTTTGCCGAGTTCCTTGTACTTCCTAATACTCACCACTCGGATTGCATAATTAAACGTAGAAAGCCTAATATCCAACTTAAAAACGTAAATTATTATATCTTGGGGTAAGGTTTGCATACGAATTAGATTTTACTGCAGTTCTCGGCATCGAAATTATTTTATATACCGACGTTACACTTTTTACTGTCAGAAAAATTTTTATCTCGTAAATTAACATCTTTATTTGGAAATTAAGCGCCACCTTTTTCTTCCTTTTGGAATTATAAGCGTTCGAGTAGCATGCGGTTTGGATTTCGATGGGCGCACTTGAGATCACTTCTGAATAAATAGTAAAACGTAATATTTAAATTACGCGCGTTATCATGCATTGTAAATGTAATTTTCCGAGCTACTAGGACATAGGACATAAAACAAGAATTATCCAAATTAAAACAGATTAGTATCTAAAGTAATTAAAGTTGGGAACGGGTCGAATTAAAAAGTTTTAGAATTTACAATGGTTATCGCAAATATAGAATCGAAAACCTTTTAAGATAATATCCTTTATTTTCTTTCTTTCCTTTTATGCGAAAAGACGTTACAAATACCCCCTACAAATTACCCCTGCGTAATCTAATTTTTCCCCGAAAGAAAATCTATATTTTTAACTTCGCTTTAAGCAATTCGAAAGTTGGCTCGTTTGCGTTAAGAATTCAACGCACAATAATAAACGCATCATACATATCATTTCTTCGTGTAACGACATTTCCTGGTTATTGTTAACAGGGTTATCGTATAGTCACCCCCTAATGATCTTTCTCAGCCCCAACTTGCTCCACTTCGACACCGCACTGCAGAATTTTTAATGGATCCACTTACTACTTTACGATGTTCGAACTTCGTCTGGTTTCGTGCCGAAAATAAACGGGAAAAAAACATCGAGACGAGCTATTTATCAATAAAAAAAATGAATTGTCCAAAATTAAATAAACGTTGATAAATAATGGACATTGAGGGCAAGAAATGTTTGTCTAATTAAAAAAAGACAGAATTTTTGAATTTTCATTTAGTTGTAGTTCCAGAACGAAATAAAGTGCATTGAAGATGATGGTCCTGTGCGACCAATCATTAATACTTTGCGATGTCGGCAAAAATACGAAGAAAACGATTATGAGCAATCGCCAAATTGCCATCGGAGAAGTTTTGACGATTTGTTGCAAAATAATTCATGAAAATTGTACCATAATAGAGCATCGGCTCATACATCATTCATAAATGGTTAGCCAGTCACAAAATCATTGTGATGCCTCAGCTGCCGTTTTTGTTTTTTCCTATTTCGCAAATGGAAAAAAACATAAAGGGAACCCACACGAGGTGAGCAAATCAGATGTAGCGCCGAAATCCAAAATATAGAGGAGTGGATCTTGACCCATATATTGAGGATGAATATTACCAGAATTGAGAAAAAAGCTTCAGATCTATCATCCAGGTGTAGAAGATCGAGAAAAAGGTGGAAAGGTTACGCTTAACCAATTCCGACCGTTTATCCTTGATTGCTCTTCCAATTTTATCAGTTTTTGACAATCAGCATCGTTTGCTTTTTTGAAAGCTGCTCACAATATGCAAAAACTGAAAGGATAATCTTTTTCTGATGCAATTCAGCTTTTCATGGCTTGTGCTGGTTCATCACGCTTGGACCATGGTCGTTTTTGATTGGTGTTATTGTCGATAATCAATTTTTCGTCATCAGTTCATCGTTCGTTTTAAAAAAGGATCTATTTCGTTGTGTTTGAGATGTTTGTTGCAAATATTTCTTCATGGTGTTAAATGAATCTCTTTCAGATCATGGGAAACCCAAACATCGATTTTCTTGAGATGTCCAAGGCGTTGTACATGATTTTCTATTGTTGCGTGTGATGCATTTATCGTCTTTGCAATTTATCTCGCAGTTGTATGACGATCTGATTCAATTAGAACTTTGATTTCATCATTATTTACTTCAATTGGTCGACCAGAAGCATGTTGATTTATTAGCCATAGCAATGAGTGGAAGGGAGCGAGAAGATACGATATTCTTGTAAATGCAAGTGAGAGGGAACGATTAAAATTATTCAACTAATTTTTCGTCTAATTTATTGGGCTAAAATATTGTGAACCGTGCTTAAAACCGAGTGTGCACATTCGAGCTCAAAGTGGCACATTCCGATCTCGGGAAAATGAAGCGCGCCGCTTCGCGTCGCGCTTCATTTGCCCTCGCTCGGAAATGTGCCACTTTTCGCTCGAATGCGCACATCTTCGTATTTATTGATTTTGTTTAATTAATCTTCTCACTTTTAAATCAAAAATTTAAATTTGGTGTAGTAAATATCGATTCTATGTTCGAAAAACGTATTTACCATCGCAATGAGTGGAAGGGAGCGAAAGGATACGTAAATCATGTCAATGGGAGTGAGAGAAAACGATTAAAATTATTTAACTGTGTTGTCGTCTAATTTAATGGACTAAATTATTGTGAATCGTGCTTAAAACCGAGTGTGCACATTCGAGCTCAAAGTGGCACATTCCGATCTCGGGAAAATGAAGCGCGCCGCTCGCGTCGCGCTTCATTTGCCTCCCTCGCTCGGAAATGTGCCACTTTTCGCTCGAATGCGCACATCTTCGTATTTATTGATTTTGTTCAATTAATCTTCTCACTTTTAAATCAAAAATTTAAATTTGGTGTAGTAAATATCGATTCTATGTTCGAAAAACGTATTTACCATCGCAATGAGTGGAAGGGAGCGAAAAGATACGTAAATCATGTCAATGGGAGTGAGAGAAAACGATTAAAATTATTTAACTGTGTTGTCGTCTAATTTAATGGACTAAATTATTGTGAATCGTGCTTAAAACCGAGTGTGCACATTCGAGCTCAAAGTGGCACATTCCGATCTCGGGAAAATGAAGCGCGCCGCTTCGCGTCGCGCTTCATTTGCCTCCCTCGCTCGGAAATGTGCCACTTTTCGCTCGAATGCGCACATCCTCGTATTTATTCGATTTATTTGTACAAATCTTCTCACTTGAAATTCGAAAATTAAATTTCGTAAAGTTTCATTCGATTTTTTTCAAATTTAAAGTAATAAATAGAATGGACGCGCAGATTCGAGCGAAACGTGACAATTTGCACAAAATAGAAAAATTTCTTATGCAGTCAGAAAAAATGCATTAATAATTGTATTTAAATATAGCGGTATAATAGCATTTCCCGTTTTTATTTAAATTATTAACCGCAGCTATAGACGTCACGAATTACTGTGTCAATGTCAGATAATAGATATAAAAAAAAACAATTTGTTATTACAACACGAAATTTTGCAATTCTCAATCAAAGATAAAAACAATCAAAAAAACTTAAAAAGGCATTAAACATCTCAAAATATTTTTTCAGAACGTGTCTAAATGGGTTTATTTAAAAAAAATGATAATTTCGAGAGCCTGACTAATTATAAAGATAAATATAATTAGAAAAGTAAATTTCATTGTGAAACCGTCGAAAAAAATGTTTTAATGCACGAAAAAACAAAATGCATAGTGAAATTTCGGAAAAAGAAACATATACCATATCAACTCAAAAAAGTTCCACTTTTTGCTCGAATGCGCACATCATCGTATTTATTACATTAATATAATTTAATTTAATTTAGTAAATATCCATTTTATATTCGAAAAAAGTATTTACCATAGCAATGAGTAAAAGGGAGCGAGAAGATACAATGTGTGTTACTTAAACCTATTCATAATTAATTATTAAAATATACTTATTATCATTGAACTGTCATAAAGTACAATTTTGTGAATTTTATTTAATTTTATTTTCGGGGTACGGCAAACCCCACCTAGTATGCGGAAGATTAAATAAGTCATTGGATTATTTTCTAAATTCACGACCCTTGCTATAGAATAGAGACAGCAGTAACAAAATACTTATTTTTTTAGAAGGTTATCCATTGTATGCTTTTATTTTTTTTAAATTTTCATTTGGAACCCCAAACCGAAAAACCCACAAAGTAAAAACGTTACATTTGTCCCTATCCTCCCTTACGTTTGCTCCGATCTGGCATAATCTGGCATCAAATGCCGATTACAAATAAAATAAATATTTATTGCTAATTGCGCGGAAAAAAAACCGAAAAAAAAGCGGCGCCGCATTAAAAAGTGAACGTGCGCGTTAATAATATTTCTAAGAGAATGTGATGGCACACGACGGTCGTTAAACATGCAAAGGCGTTGTTATGCATGCATGGCAGCGACAGGGGTGTAGTTACATCACGGTTATGGTTATATGTGAAGCAGTTTTCATCTTTCAGCCTGACTGACACTCTCATTTTCGGAAGTTATTTACGGTGGAAGCGTGCGATGGTTCCAACTTATTATTCATCCACGCCATTGCAAATTATCCATCAAAGTAAGTGCGCTATGAACAAGTGCAAACTGCACCATTACACCGTCGTATTCTCCTTTCGTCTTCGTTCCGTGACTTTGCTCGGAAAAGAATCAAACGGTCCTTACGGCGGCGCTGCAGTTTCTAGGACGAGACGAGTCGCTGGATGGGATGAAAATGCGAAAGCTGTTCGACTGGAAACTTAATTATATTGGATATTTGAAGTTGGGGGATTCACAATCAAATCCTCTGCCTGATCGATGAATTCTTACTAAAATTCCTATCGGTTGCGAATCCAAACATTAAATTAGCTTACACACTTTCTACTTTTAGTTAGTTAAACATCAATCTCTCCACAATTACTTGTTTTTTTTTTTTGAGAATTTGGGCACGTGTATTAGTTGCTTAAGATTATCAGTTTTGAAAAATGATTTTGAATTGAAATTAATTAGATTATTAAGATAAAAAACGTTATAATTAATAAAAATCGATGATTATTATCTATAGCGATGATGCTTCAGCAAAGCTTGCTAAGTTCCAGATATTGCAACCACAACTTTTGAAAAGCGTACAATTTTTTTAAATACTGTCAACTTCGCCACTTAACTTAGAAAGGACTTTGTGGTATAAGAACAAATGAAGGGCCCAGTGCCATAACCGTTCAAATCCAATTTTTGGGAAAATTGAGTTATAAATGGAATGAAGTACTTCATGACTCCCTCTATCAACCTGTACAATAACCGGGTTCTAAAATTAAATATAAGTCATCCTTACAGGTGTTTTGGTGATTCGCAGCACAATCAAGAAGTGCCATAAAAATCATGTCAAAGTTATTTTAAAAATTAATTACTTTAGATTCATCAAAGCCTTTAGTGCATTTTGTACAAAATTAATTAGATTGAACTTTAACGACTTGCAAACTTGTTTGAACTGTAATCTTGCAATTTCGTTTTTAAACGGTTTTTCCATCTCCTGTAAATTTACCCAAAATGGACATGGGCGGTTATTGCACTGGGCCCTTCAAATGGTCTCCGATTCTTTTCACACTTGGTGTAATTATAGTGTTACATAAGCAGAATATACACACAAAAAACCTTTTGAAAATAATTCGAGATAAAAAAGTCCTACTAGTTATTTTTTGGTCCAAATGTGAAAGATGATATTTCCGATAGTTTAAGCTTGATGATGTTTGGAAATGATTATAAATCAATTCAGTGAATGAAATACTCAATAATTTAATTACCTAGTTGCTTCCATCAGCAGGTGAAAACTGCAGCATTCGGAAATCACCAATGTGGAAATTATAATCTCAAAATTGACCTTTTTGGCAAACGGTTACCAAACTTTTCAAAATTTAATATCAAACTACTCATCAAATCCTATCAAAATCACCCTTAAAATGTTTGGTAACCGTTTGCCAGAATGGTCAATTTTGAGATTATAATTTCCACCTTGTTGATTTCAATCGAAGACACAATTTTTCTGAGCTAACTTCTATTCTCATCGACGCACCACTCCTTACTGACACCCACAGTGAAAGAATTTTCCAGATATCACTTAGTATTCAAATGTTAGTATAACTCGAATGAAATTCACATGTAATAATCTAGGTTATTCTCATGTTGTTAAATTAACAAAATATTTGTCTGATTGATTCATCACATGATGCTCTATCATTGAGCCGAAACTGAGCTAAATCAATTACTTGTTATTCTTATGCCGCAAAGTCCTTTCAATTTCAAATATACAGTCAATCCTCTTTTATCATGGTACTTTGTAATACTCTTTCGTTGTAACTGCAATATCGACACCTACGTTATTCATTTTACTGCCATTATAAGAAGAATTATTCAAATAAACCAAAATTAATTTCAAAAACTAATTAGAACTTTCTAGAAGCACGATCTACTTATTTATGGAGCAAATTCAACATCAGAAGGAGCACATGGACATTTCGGCCCAGATAACGTTTCGTACCATCAAAATCAATATCCACAACTGCCCTGGCACTAGAACTTGACAACTGTGGAATTGTTCTTAAGTTTTTTCCGAACTAACATTAGCAAGGGTTGCATTATGAGATTATTCGAAACAACTTTAGTTTGGTCTTGATGCAAAAAAAGGCAATTAAGAAAATTTTGATTTGCAACGCCTCCTACCACCCCATTTTTTAAAAAAGAAAACTAACCACACCAACGTATGAAAAAAAAACACATCTAATCATTTTACAAAAATCCAATTTCCAAAAATAAATAGCCTTTGTTCTGAGCTTTGCTATAGATCTTCAGTAGATGAACATAATGAAGCATAACAACTCCGTATGGTGTTTTTTTACTAACAGTTAATTTTTCCGGTAACTCAACTTGAAGAAGATCATATCAATAATTTTCCTTAAAATCCGAGAGTAAATTATATTGCATAAAAATTCCAAGCGCGCTTGGCGATCACTCTTACAATATACCCCAGGTAAGTATCTTATCAGGATCCTACAATCGATGACGATCATAAAATCAAAAAATGGTATCCCGAATTAGAGTTGAGACGTAGACTACATAAAGTGTCAGATAATCGACCATTACAGAGTCAGAACGGGTCCTAAAATATGCATTCAGCTGTCAAGTTGCGAGCCGGCAGTCAACTCTCTCTTCTCTTCCACTCGTATTATCAGGGGCTTCGAATTATGCATGTTACTGAGAATTCAATTATCATAATTACGAAACGCGGAAAAGGTCGAATAGAAAAAAACGCAATTCTAACTTATTTAGGTATCAATCTACTTTTTACAATTGACGTATAAAACTGTTAAATTACAAAGAACTGTTACGACATATGCCATCACGCACACGTTCGGACGCAATTTTAATGTTGTATTCTTTTTATGACCCTTTTTTCGAACTAATTTGAGAAAAATATACGGAAATATTCAACGATTGCTAATCATTAAATTTTGCACGCCTGTTTTTTCGTCGCACGAAATTCGTACAAAAAGGCGACTTTTTCTCGAGCGCAATTTAAGATAAAAGACCCTGTTATTGACACTGACCCGGTTTCTGACACTTTCAACTTTACTTTGAATTAATAAAAAGAAAATTACCTCGAATTGATAAATTAATTTTTTCAAAATTAAAATAAATCCATCGTGTACCGATTTGACGACGATATCAGTTACAAAAAAAAAACTCACTTAATATAAAATAATATTTAAGCCCAGAGTGACTGTGAAAGCCATTTTTTGGTTATAGTCTAAGCAATTGACAGAAGAGCGTTCGACTATTGAATTAGTGATTTAATCATCATGTAAGTATAAAAATATTATAAAAAATATATGGTTCAATTAATAATTAACTACTCTTTATTTTTAAATATTAAAACATCATAGTAAATTATATTTTATTATTAAAATAAGAGTGTCAATAACTAGGCTCAATTTTATAGGTATGTTACAGTTATTGACACTCAAATTTTAACCTATGTTATGTTTACGTATTTGTTTTTATAATATTTAATTTTATTATTTTAATTATTTTTGTGTTGAAAAAATTAACATTTTATTTATAATAAATGATACATTATAACAAATTATGTTTGATTATAATAAATTTCAATTTGATAGTGTATAACCTAATAAATGACGAATAATTTTGACATATAGAGTGTCAGAAACTAGACAGATGCCAGTGTCAGAAACTACAGCAATAAAAATTTTAAGTGTCAGAAACTGGGATTCAAACATTATTTTTTAAAACATTAATTTAAATTATTAATCTGTTTCAAATAATAATAATTATTTTACGCATATGACCTTTTCTAGAAATCGTGAACTTATATATAAAAAAACAAATTAATTATTGAAATTAAATTTTTTATAAGTTATCCTGTTATAACCTCAGCTGTCACTCCTAAACTGTCAATAACTGGGTCTTTTACCTTACACTAAATTTAAATTTATGATTTGAAAGAGCGAAGAATTAGTAGACAAATTCAATAAATACAAGGATGTGCACATTCGAGCGAAAAGTGGCACATTTCCGAGCGAGGGAGGCAAATGAAGCGCGACGCGGAGCGGCGCGCTTCATTTTCCCGAGATCGGAATGTGCCACTTTGAGCTCAAATGTGCACACTCGGTTTTAAGCCCGATTTAGGCCAATAAATTAGACGAAAAAGGCCGTTGAATAATTTTAATCGTTTTCTCTCACTCGCACTGATGAGATTGTCGTATCTTTTCGCTTTCTTCCACTCATTGCTATGGTAAATACATTTTTAAAACATAAAATTGATATTTAAGAATCTAAATTTAGTTTTTTGATTTGAAAAGGCTAAGGATGAAGTAGACAAACCTAATAAGTACGAAGATGTGCGCATTCGAGCGAAAAGTGGCACATTTCCGAGCGAGGGAGGCAAATGAAGCGCGACGCGGAGCGGCGCGCTTCATTTTCCCGAGATCGGAATGTGCCACTTTGAGCTCGAACGTGCACACTCCGTTTTAAGCCCGATTCACAATAATTTAGGCCAATAAATTAGACAAAAAAGCAGTTGAATAATTTCAATTGTTTTCTCTCACTCGCACTGATGAGATTGCCATATCTTTTCGCTCTTTTCCACTCATTGCTATGGTAAATACATTTTCGAACATAAAATTGATATTTAGCAATCTAAATTTATATACGAAAAAAAAAATAATTATTTAAATTAAATTTTTTATAAGTTATTCTTTTATAACCTCAGCTGCCACTCTTAAAGTGTCAATAACTGGGTCTTTTACCTTAATTGCTTTGTTATTAAGAAAAAATTGACTGGTCAGCAAACAGTGTAATGTTCGCCCCTATTATATTTGAAACTACAAATTTCCTTAGCGTTAGTCATGGTTGCAATTCTCTGGAGGTTTCTGTGCAGCCGAGGATAACTAACTGCACTGCGGGTGTGGGTTTGCATATCCCATGATCTGTAACTGGAATATTCAGGGCTGTTAGCCAAATGGAAATCAATTGTACAAGACCAAACTGTTCAAAGTTGTTCTTTGCGAGCGCGCAACGGCCATTATTCGATTTGCTTAGAATTTTTCATTTGAAATTACATCTTTTAGAGCGATATTACGGTAACGGGAAAAATGCTGTCAATCACGAGTGCAAACTACGTATCTGATGGGGACTTCCGCACACGAAGTAACAAAACGTAGACATTTTTATAGCTTGTTAAACTGCCACAAAGTTAACCACTTTGATTATCCTACGATGACATGAAATACCTGCTAAATTACAACCCATTTTCAACTGACAATTTGCTTCCACAATAGAAAATTATATCCCATTTTCAATTGCAATGAACTTCGTTTCACGACCGAAATGTAATTGTAATAAGTCATGAGTTAGAGATCTATAAAGATTTCTGGAAAGTGATATGGATTTTGTTCGCTTCGAGATGAATGTGACGTCATTGTTGGTAGTTGTGTGCTACCACTACTGAATAACAGTCTTACGTCACTATTTTCTTGATTGTGGGAAAACTGGACCGATTTACTTTATTTAGTTGGCAATCTTGTATTATGTGTAATTATCAACATATAGCTACGTTTCTATAATTAAAATTTGAGAATGGGCAAACGAAAGATTTGTAATTTTTAAAATTTAATATTATAGTTTCCAGGGTTGTACTTATTTTTATTACCTACTAATGTAAGTCTGATTTGGGTAGGAGAAATGCCTAACCGCGACTAATTTTTTTCCTGTTAAAACGGGAGGCTTGGTAGTCGTGCTTAAAGTCGAGTGTGCGCATTCGAGCTCAAAGTGGCACATTCCGATCTCGGGAAAATGAAGCGCGCCGCTCCGCGTCGCGCTTCATTTGCTCCCTCGCTCGGAAATGTGCCACTTTTCGCTCGAATGCGCACATCCTCGTATTTATTGATTTTTGTTACTAAAATTTCTTTCAAATTAGAAAATTTAATAATATATATTCGAAAAACATAATTTTACCATAGCAAATGAGTGGGAGCGAGCGAAAAGATACGACAAACGCATAAGTACGAGTGAGAAGGAATGATAAATATTATTTACAAATTTTTTGTCACCAAAATTAATGGGAATGATGCTTAAAACCGAGTGTGCACATTCGAGCTCAAAGTGGCACATTCCGATCTCGGGAAAATGAAGCGCGCCGCTCCGCGTCGCGCTTCATTTGCCTCCCTCGCTCGGAAATGTGCCACTTTTCGCTCGAATGCGCACATCCTCATATTTATTAATTTTTGTTACTAAAATTTCTTTCAAATTAGAAAATTTAATAATATATATTCGAAAAACATAATTTTACCATAGCAAATGAGTGGGAGCGAGCGAAAAGATACGACAAACGCATAAGTACGAGTGAGAGGAAATGATAAATATTATTTACTAATTTTTTGTCACCAAAATTAATGGGAATGATGCTTAAAACCGAGTGTGCACATTCGAGCTCAAAGTGGCACATTCCGATCTCGGGAAAATGAAGCGCGCCGCTCCGCGTCGCGCTTCATTTGCCTCCCTCGCTCGGAAATGTGCCACTTTTCGCTCGAATGCGCACATCTTCGTCTTTGTTGGATTTGCCTATATTGATCTACTGTACTTCAGTTCAAAAAACTAAAAATCTAATTTTATTTAGATTTATTTTTTGTTTGGAAAAGGTTATAGATTTTAATATTGTTTAAGGTTAACAGGAATTAGACAACAACAAAATGTGCAATATGTGGATCATATTAATAGAGATGTTATTGTAACAAAAAAAATCTTTTATTGAATCAAGAAATGGGTGATTCTGTACTAACTATTACTTTTTTCATTAAACATTTTTTAAGTCTATAACTTCATGCATATTATTGCTCTATTTGATAGTAAAAATGAAAGGGCGAGAGGGTTTTGCTACAACTTTAAAATGTCGAGAATGAGAATCAAATTTCAAATTTTCCATGCCACGGTACTGACTGATTTGTCCACTGTACTGACATAAAATTCAATGTATTGCAAAAAAATTTCTTAATTTTTTTTAAGTTTGACTATATACATTAATATTGATCATTTAATTAGTTTGAATTATTTATTGCGACAAAAAAAATAACCAATTTATAGGTAAATCCTAGAAAAGGGCATTGAAGTGAGATATTGCACGTTTTCTTTGGATACTCATACAAGAAAAGTGATGAAATTTGTTCATGAGAATCGTATTGATACAAAAATATCATTAATAGTTTGATAATGTATGACCACTGAGAGCAAACAATATAAGACAAAAAAAAATCACAGTTAGAATAGAATCACCCATGTATACTCATTATATTGTTTAAATTTAAAAACCTTGGTAATTGTATTATTGTATTACAGTAAAACCTCGTTAACACGAACCCTTATAACACGAATTTTGCTTTAGCACGGTCCCTTGAAAATAACATGGGCTTGCATGTTAACGGATAACACGAATTTCGTTATAACGAGAACAAATTCTCTAGTCCCGTCGAATTCGTGTTAACGAGATTTTACTGTATTTGAATAAAGAATAAAATGTTGCGCCCTAAATATACCCTTTTTTTATAACTTTTGGCCTATTGCAAAACAAAATTAAGCGCAAAAAATAAATTTGACTTGCAAAAAGCCGAATTTGGTGTGCAAAACCCCTAATCGATGTACCATACCATCAAAAACTTAACGATTGTTTGGTTACTCTTAAAAGAAAGAATTGGTCAGAGATTATTAATTGCAACCAATTTAAAATGGTTCAAGTAATTGTAGAAAGTTTGATAAAATGTATTTTCAATCAATTTGAAGTGTTTGATTATTCCGTAGTGTGCCCAAAGACCTGATGGGGTGTTACTAGCGTCTTCAACATAGAAAGAAATTCGATTTCTTTGTTATAATGGAATGAAATTATTATTATATTTTTAATTTGCTGGGCCTATTTATCGGAACCTTTTGTCAGCTTGAGGAAGACGTACAATTTCACTAATTTTTGGTTGTTATAAATTTCTTCTTCTTCAGTTGTCATTTATTCATCTTTGGGCCTCTTTTAATTCTTAATATTCGTCTTTATTTTTAGCCAGTCTTTTCCAACACAACCCAGCCGTTATTTTGAGATCATTGCTTCATCTTATTTGAGGAGGTCCTCTTCTTTTGTATCTATGCTAGATCATAATATTCCATCTGTTATCTATTTACCTAACTGAGTATCCTACGAAGCTTCATTTAAGCTTGTTCCACCTTTGTTCGATCCTTTACCCATGTGTTTCTCTTTCTGTGCTCATTCCATGGTCTTTTCTGTTATGCCAATTTTGCATACTTGCCCCTTGTGAATGCCCAAAAATGGCACCCCTATGTCAAAATTTGTAAAATACTTTTCCTGTATTGGGGCATCTTCTGAGTCCTGAGCATCCATGACGATTTTCTGAAACCTGGCCATGCCAGCTTAGTTCTTCTGGCAATTTCTCCCGACTAGTTGTTTAGTTTTACGATTTGTCCCAAGTAAAAAAATCATTGACTGTTTCTACGTCTATAATTCTGGTTTCTCTTATGTTTGTCTTTTGCTCGTTCATTCTTAGTCCAATTGCGTCAGATGATGCTGCTAATTGATTAGTCATGGTTTAGTTTTCCTAAAGTTTATGTTAATACGGTATTTCGACCACTTTAGTACTTTAAAGATATCTTCCATCACCAACGTAAACAGTTTTAGGCATAGTACATCTCCTCTCTTAACTAAAAATTGTCTTTAAGAATAACATTTCGTATTTTCGCGGATTTTGAGTAAGATTGACGTCACTACTGCGACGAAGTCGTCAGCCAGACTAAGATTCAAAATTATCGTGTACAGTCAGCTTTACAGCGAACGTTTTTTATGCAAATAGTATCGAAACATATATCAGAAACGTTTTCCGACGCCAGCCACGCGAAATATCGAATCGAATTTAAGTTTAGCGAAAAAGTTGAAATCGAAACATCACGGCCTTCGATAATAATTACACGAACTCGATTATTTCGAATTTATGACGGAAAAGTCTTTGTTCAAAATGGCCTCGCAACAAAAAAAAAACACCACGAAATTTGTAAGTTCCTTACCGAAGCAACATCATCGCAATTCTTTCTCGAGCGATTTCCGTTTCTGTTTAAGTTATGGCTTTCCTTTTTCCGTGGATCCATAACTCTCCAAGGATCAGTAGTAAAGCTTAGCAGTTTCATGTCGATAGCAAAAAAGTTTAATTATCTTAATGGTCGGAACTCTTTTCCGAGTGCCCAAACGTTGATATCGAAACGAAAACGTCGAGCAAAAACGCTCGATTAATTTGCATCCCAAGGTTCGACACCGAAAGAAAGAATTAGCGCGCGCGCGGCGGGGGGCGGGTTGCGATTTGTTATTTAAGTAAAACGAAGTTGGAAAAGTCATATAAGGGCAAACATAGATAGGAACGATGAATCACGGCGGCGGTAAGGAACGGAACCGGAAGCCAGCCAGTGCCGCTGGACACAATTTCCGGAGCCCGAGCCTATATAGGACCTGTCACCGGACTCCTGCAAGCAATCTAGGATGACCAATGGCCATCGCGGATCCGGTCCGACCACACTAATGTGCACTTTACTTCGCCAAACGACTTTATATACGCGTTGGATTATCCTTGATACATTTATTACGAACTCTCGTATAACGGCAGTCCTTTTTCTGAAAGCCTCATTTTTATCTTCCTTTTTTAATTCGCCTCCGTTAGCGGCGGCGTCGTTTAAATAAAGGCGTACGCCCTGCAGTCGGGGGGACGACGTCTCCTCGAAAATTTTTGGGCAAATACACTTTGAAGTTGGTGCATCGGTATTCGAAGTGACGCCTAATACAGCGAAGTGTTCGGGAGCTTCTCAGGGGACCCTGAGAAATGGATTGGAAAACTTCCATTCATTGATTTGTATTCGGCCTGTGCCAGCGCACTTATGTATATTTACTGACTCGTCCTTGCAAATAGGAACGGTCTTATCCTGCACTCGCGGAATACACATGTTCTTCTTTTTCGGGTCGAAACAAATATATATAATACATAAGCTTTTAGTAAATGAGTTATTCGATATCTACCGCTTCCGGTAGGGTCTATGTTAATCAGATTCAGGCGGATTTAATTAAATTAAGGTGCGCGGCTCACATGACGAGCGTCGCGGCGCGCGTCAATCAAATCCAACGCTAATTATAACAAACTTACTATACAACTTTGCTGATTAATCTATTCATGTTTAAAATGTATTAGGTGTACGTATATATAAATTAAATTGGATATAACTTTAATTTCTCTGGCGTATATAATGCAAGGTAACTGGAAACCTTTTCGAATGTTCTAAATTAGATTGACGTCGCGACTGTAATTAATTCTACATTTCGAATTACGTACACTAATTATTTTACCGCTTTAATTGCTAATAGTGCTCGAACGATCCCATAGTTTTTAATTGTATGCATGTTTCGTCGAAAATTTAGCGTTTGCGTGATTACTTCTGATTTTTCTTTCGGAACCGAAATGTGGATCAAAAAAAGCGTTTGTTGCGATGAGTAAAGATGGATTTTTTGGAGGTTAGAAACGAGACGAAAACATATAAAACAATACTAAATTATTGTAATACCGATAAAATTTCCAAACAAATCAAATTATATGAAAAAAATGATATCCTGGGCAAAGTGGAACAAAAATTTAAGCAAGTACCAGGAGAGTACGGAAAATATTTGACAGATTTACTTTTTTCCCAAATTGGGTCCCAATTTCTAATACAGTCAAAGCTCGTTATTCGCGGATTAAAAAATCTTCACCCGCGAATACTTACAATAAAGTATTCGCAACTAAAATTTTTTTTATACGCTGATCCAAAATTAACGATAGATATATAGGGCGGCCGTAAAGAAATGATTTCAAAATTTACTGATATTTATCGGTTTTCGAGTAAAGTTTGTCATAATTTTCTCTGATTTAATAAAATGATTTGTATTCTTAACATATTTGAAGTTTCTCTTTTCGAGAGTATGACCGGAATCGAGCGAGCTATGTATGTATCATATATAAATTGAATTACAGTCGACTCGCGGTAATCGGAAAAAAAATTGGAATTGTTATCATCTAAAATTCGCCGTCAAATCGCGGCGTCACGCAAAATCGTAAAATTGCCGATATAAGTATCAAGAAAACATAATTTTTCGCCATTTATTAATCTGCCCTCGCCCTCCAACATTGCCTTAGCGTCCTCTAATTTTTTGCGAGCCTTCTACCGGCCCCCAAAAGCCGAACGTATCTCCCACCAATAAAAAGCTTTGACCGTGCAAAAAATTTCTGAAAAGCTATCAAAAACGGATATAATAGTTTTTCATAGTAAATTTGCTAGACTAGTACCGGCCAAAAACGACTTTTTCGAAAATGTTAAAAATTGTCGGTTTGAAACTTCGTAATTGCTAATGACAAATTTATATTACAAATACGTGAATATTTTGGTATCAGAAATGCCAAATGTATGGTTATCGCGAGGCCGAGTAAAAAGCCGGATAAAGTCCTATCGAAAATTGCACGAGGCTTTTATTGTTATTTAGTCATTTCGGTGACGTAAGTATTAGAACAAAGCAAATTAATTCTGAAAACATCCTAGCTATAAAAACGCACAATAATATAAAATTGTTTAATGTACCATTATTATTAATTAATTTTGTATCTACCGAACCAAAATCCAAAAATAGTAGACTTTAAAAAAGACTTACAAATCTCACATTTGCACGAGGAAGTCTTCTTAGAGTCGGAAACAATTTAAGAAAATCCACCCCTTCACGTACAACACTAACACTAATTAAAATCCACATTTTACGGAACGTCTTTAACACTTAACGCCCAATTCATAACTGAGGTATGTGGGTAACAACATATGCAGATTGCGATAAGAAATTCCAGTTGTTGATATCGGTTTATTTCAATTTGTATTTTCGGTAATTTTCCACCACGGTTAAGCTTTCATTTATATTAAAGGTAGGAGATTTTTGTAAATTGCCAAAAGGGCCGTTCCAAGAAATCTTTTCAGGACTAGCTTTATGCAAACGTGTTTCGCCATGAAAAAATATGAAAGTTTCGGGCACTTTTAAAAAAAATGAATGGACCACGAGGATTGTTACCTTTATTACCCGTGAAATTAGAAGAACAATTGATTTTTGGTGCTGCATTGGTGCCTTCCACTATAGATACACATAATTTTATTCAACCTCAATGACATCCATGTTATGTTTATATTATTTAATAAATTAATACAGTCAAAGCTCCTTATTCGCGAATTAAAAATTGATCTGTCCGCGAACAAAAAAGCATTATAGTACAGATAGGATAGATAGCATAAGACCCATATCCTATTTAAAAAAAAAATTCCAACGCATTCAAATTAAAACGATTACTTTCTATTAAGAAAAAATTCAGCTAAGCTTACAAAAAAATTTGGATTTGTTATCGTCGAAAAAATACATATCAGAAAAACGTCATTTTTCGTCATTTATTAATCTGCCCTGGCCCTCCATAGACTGCCTCAGCGCTCCCTAATTTTTTCTGAGCCTTTTACCTCCCCCCTGAAAGCCTCTTTAAACCGTTCCCTAAACCCGATAACAATAATTGATATTGTTTAAAAAATCTTTCATTAAGTTGCTTTTAATGTAAAGTTTTTAAAAAAATTTGTAGCATCCCCTTTAATCCTATACAAATTACCATTCCGTTTTTGGGGAACGTATCCCCCGCGAATATAGAGCTTTGATCCTGCAAAATATTTCTGGAAAGCCACCAAAAGCAGTTACAAATTTTTTTCATGTTAGATTTGCCAGACTAGAACCAACCAAAAACCAGTTTTTCGAAAATCTTTTAAATTGCCGTTTTGATGCTTCAATTAGATTGACGTCGCGACTGTAATTAATTCTACATTTCGAATTACGTACACTAATTATTTTACCGCTTTAATTGCTAATAGTGCTCGAACGATCCCATAGTTTTTAATTGTATGCATGTTTCGTCGAAAATTTAGCGTTTGCGTGATTACTTCTGATTTTTCTTTCGGAACCGAAATGTGGATCAAAAAAAGCGTTTGTTGCGATGAGTAAAGATGGATTTTTTGGAGGTTAGAAACGAGACGAAAACATATAAAACAATACTAAATTATTGTAATACCGATAAAATTTCCAAACAAATCAAATTATATGAAAAAAAAAATGATATCCTGGGCAAAGTGGAACAAAAATTTAAGCAAGTACCAGGAGAGTACGGAAAATATTTGACAGATTTACTTTTTTCCCAAATTGGGTCCCAATTTCTAATACAGTCAAAGCTCGTTATTCGCGGATTAAAAAATCTTCACCCGCGAATACTTACAATAAAGTATTCGCAACTAAAATTTTTTTTATACGCTGATCCAAAATTAACGATAGATATATAGGGCGGCCGTAAAGAAATGATTTCAAAATTTACTGATATTTATCGGTTTTCGAGTAAAGTTTGTCATAATTTTCTCTGATTTAATAAAATGATTTGTATTCTTAACATATTTGAAGTTTCTCTTTTCGAGAGTATGACCGGAATCGAGCGAGCTATGTATGTATCATATATAAATTGAATTACAGTCGACTCGCGGTAATCGGAAAAAAAATTGGAATTGTTATCATCTAAAATTCGCCGTCAAATCGCGGCGTCACGCAAAATCGTAAAATTGCCGATATAAGTATCAAGAAAACATAATTTTTCGCCATTTATTAATCTGCCCTCGCCCTCCAACATTGCCTTAGCGTCCTCTAATTTTTTGCGAGCCTTCTACCGGCCCCCAAAAGCCGAACGTATCTCCCACCAATAAAAAGCTTTGACCGTGCAAAAAATTTCTGAAAAGCTATCAAAAACGGATATAATAGTTTTTCATAGTAGATTTGCTAGACTAGTACCGGCCAAAAACGACTTTTTCGAAAATGTTAAAAATTGTCGGTTTGAAACTTCGTAATTGCTAATGACAAATTTATATTACAAATACGTGAATATTTTGGTATCAGAAATGCCAAATGTATGATTATCGCGAGGCCGAGTAAAAAGCCGGATAAAGTCCTATCGAAAATTGCACGAGGCTTTTATTTTTATTTAGTCATTTCGGTGACGTAAGTATTAGAACAAAGGAAATTAATTTTGAAAACATCCTAGCTATAAAAACGCACAATAATATAAAATTGTTTAATGTACCATTATTATTAATTAATTTTGTATCTACCGAACCAAAATCCAAAAATAGTAGACTTTAAAAAAGACTTACAAATCTCACATTTGCACGAGGAAGTCTTCTTAGAGTCGGAAACAATTTAAGAAAATCCACCCCTTCACGTACAACACTAACACTAATTAAAATCCACATTTTACGGAACGTCTGTAACACTTAACGCCCAATTCATAACTAAGGTATGTGGGTAACAACATATGCAGATTGCGATAAGAAATTCCAGTTGTTGATATCGGTTTATTTCAATTTGTATTTTCGGTAATTTTCCACCACGGTTAAGCTTTCATTTATATTAAAGGTAGGAGATTTTTGTAAATTGCCAAAAGGGCCGTTCCAAGAGATCTTTTCAGGACTAGCTTTATGCAAACGTGTTTCGCCATGAAAAATATGAAAGTTTCGGGCACTTTTTAAAAAAATGAATGAACCACGAGGATTGTTACCTTTATTGCCAGTAAAATTAAAAGAACAATTAATTGTTGGTGCTGCATTGGTACCTTCCACTATAGAGACACGTAATTATATCCAACCTCAATGACATCCATGTTATGTTTATATTATTTAATAAATTAATACAGTCAAAGCTCCTTATTCGCGAATTAAAAATTGATCTGTCCGCGAAGAAAAAAGCATTATAGTACAGATAGGATAGATAGCATAAGACCCATATCCTATTTAAAAAAAAAATTCCAAGCTTATAATTAAAACGCATTCAAATTAAAACGATTACTTTCTATTAAGAAAAAATTCAGCTAAGCTTACAAAAAAATTTGGATTTGTTATCGTCGAAAAAATACATATCAGAAAAACGTCATTTTTCGTCATTTATTAATCTGCCCTGACCCTCCATAGACTGCCTTAGCGCTCCCTAATTTTTTCTGAGCCTTTTACCTCCCCCCTGAAAGCCGCTTTAAACCGTTCCCTAAACCCGATAACAATAATTGATATTGTTTAAAAACTTTCATTAAGTTGCTTTTAATGTAGTTTTAAAAAAAATTTGTAGCATCCCCTTTAATCCTATACAAATTACCATTCCGTATTTAGGAAACGTATCCCCCGCGAATATAGAGCTTTGAACGTGCAAAATATTTCTGGAAAGCCACCAAAAGCAGTTACAAATTTTTTTCATGTTAGATTTGCCAGACTAGAACCAACCAAAAACCAGTTTTTCGAAAATCTTTTAAATTGCCGTTTTGATGCTTCATAATTGTTTACGACAAATTTTTATAGCAACTAAATAAACGTTCCGGTATCAAAAAGGCCAAATGTACGTTATCGCAAGGCCGAGTAAAAAGTGGAATCGAGTCGTATCGAAAATTGCTCGAAGCTTTTATTGTTATTTAGTCATTTCTGTTATGTAAAAATTAGAACAAAGGAAATTAATGCTAAAACGGCCCTAGCTATGAAAACGCACAATAATATAAAATTGTTTAAAGTACCATTATTATTAATCCATCTGTCCAACCCGAAACCAAAAATAATTGACTTTAAAAAAGACTTACAATGTTCACATTCGCACGAGGGACCCTTCTGGGAGTCGGAAACATCTTAAGAAAGTACCAGCCCTTCACAGAGAACACCATCACTAATTAAAATCCACATTTTGCGGAACGTCTTTAACACTTCAACGACCGATTCACAACTGAGGTGTGTGGGGGGAACGCCTTATGCATTTTGCGATAAGAAATTCCAGTTGTTGATATCGGTTTATTTTAATTTGTATTTTCGGTCATTTTCCACCACGGTTAAACTTTCATTTATATTAAAGGTAGAAGATTTTTGTTTGTTGCCAAAAGGGCCGTTCCAATAGACCTTTTCAGGACTAGCTTTACGCAAACGTGTTCGCCATGACAAAATATGAAAGTTTCGGGCACTTTTTGAAAAAATGAATGGACCACAAGGATTGTTACCTTTACCAGTAAAATTAGAAGAACAATTAATTGTTGGTGTTGCATTGGTACCTTCCACTGTAGAACGTCTCTACCGCGCTAAGCGGGGTCTTACTGTACTTTTAAAATAATTATCAATTTTAATAAAAGTTGCAATTAATATAAAGATTGAATCAACAATTACCTTTTAAATATGTATATCGAAAAGTAATCAAAAACTATTATTTTTGAGCCATTGCAGCTAATTTACAGATCGACAGCTTTTGTTACCTAATTTCTCGAAATTTCTCACTTTTACCAATACTTCAGACGAAACATGTTTTAATTACATACATATTTAAATTTTAGCGGTGTCGGCGGAAAGCGGTAAGCAAGATAATGAAAGCATAAGGGCTCCGATATAAGAACGGTACTAAAACGAGCAAAATTTAGAATAAATCACATAAAATTTGTTTTTTTTAAGAAAAGGGGGCGTTTATTACCATTCCGCATAAAAGCGTTGACGACCCTTCCACCCACGCTTTTTCGAATCTCAAATCTGCTATTTTAGGGGTGCCCTTTTTTGTCGTTTTGTCCACCTTTGTTTTCGATAACTTATTGAATCCTTTATCATATATAAATCTACAAGATTTTACTATGTTTTCTCTATTGATCTTCTGCCACGTTTTGTCCTATCGGGTTCTGGTCTTAACTAATTTTCAAAAAGACTTGATTATGATTTTTTTCAAGTTAGTCAAGCATCCCCCAAAAAAAGACTAAGGATACCAAAAATTTTTAAAAACCAAAATTAATGATGATAATTTTTTTTATGAACACCAAGCTGGTCTTCGGATTAGTTCGCGCACTTCCGCACTTAATACAATAATTCTAATTATTCTACTTAATTAGCAATACATTTGTAGTTTGGCAAGTTAAAAGACATATATCATGCAGGGAAGCAGTGCCTGAGATATCAGTGGAATCTTAACATCTTGACTTAGAAGTTCTCTGCTAAGTTTCCGTACAGGTAATCAATTCCGATAACAGTAAGTTAAGACGTGGAGCAAACTTAACTGATATTTTACTTGACGCAGACAGCACAAAAGCTACACACCGAAGAAATTAGTTTTATAAGGATTTAGTTCTCTGGAACTTTAAATTACTATTTAGGAGTTTCGGGGCTTTTAGCAAAGGATCTAACGAATTAAGGGACCCCGCCGAATTTGAGAAAAAGACCCTTTTAAAGTTCAATTCGATTTTTAACTTTTTTTTATAGAAATGTGTTATGTAATGTTTATAATGAATTAAGGAAAATTTAACTAGGTACGTTAAACTAAAAGGTGTTTTTTGAAGTTATACTTCGTTGAGAGTAAAATTTAGGTAGGCAACCAAAGTTGCGCGCGTACAGCTAATTTGACCAGTTAACCCTCTAAGAAAGTAAATTAATTATTGTGAATCACGCTTAAAACCGAGTGTGCGCATTCGAGCTCAAAGTGGCACATTCCGATCTCGGGAAAATGAAGCGCGCCGCTCCGCGTCGCGCTTCATTTGCCTTCCTCGCTCGGAAATGTGCCACTTTTCGCTCGAATGCGCACATCTTCGTATTTATTAAAAATTAAATGCGTTTCTTTATAAGTTAATTTATAACAGCCCGAGACAGGCATGCCAACACCGCTCTTTTTTGAAATACAGTCAAACCCCGATAAGACGAAGTTGAAAGGAAACTAAAAATTATTCGCTATCAAGAAAAGCGCGTTGTTTCCAAAATGCTCCCTAATAATCACGGCAGTGCAATCTCGTGCAGAAAGTAGTACATTTCCGTTTGGGGAAATCAATAGAAGTATCAAATTGTATATGCAGATTTGCTGATCATTTCTACTAGTCAGAAGTACAACTATCCAAAACTAATACTCATCAGATATTTTCGTACGATCATTACCTACTAACATTTTGTAATTATATCATTTTCAATAAAATATCTAATAGTTTGATCGTCACAAAATTTATGTACAAAGACAATGTTAGCTCACTTACCTTTTTCCAGCATTTCCCTCTCCAATTTGACTATTTAATAATAAAGAATAATTATACACGTAACTCCTCATTCGAACAAGCGGTTCCAGGGTCGTATACAGCGATTTTTTCCACTTTTTTTTTTCTTTTAAATCCAGAATTAGCATTGCTCAAAAATTTAGAACGTCAGTGTACACGTGTTCGAGGCAGGCAGAAGCCCGATACAGAAAGGACGCTAAAACGATGCAAACGAAACAATAAATCACATAAAACTTTTTTTTTAAGGGGGACTTACCTTAATTCCTCTCATCCTGCAAATTTCGATTTAAATTGTACATCTTTTAAATATGTGCTAATAATCTGTTAGTCTTTAAACATGTCCGATTCAAGGAAATCATTAAAATTGAAGTTCTTTGGAGGAAGAAGTTGTCGTCTGTCGTCTCAGATCCAGTGGCTTAAGTACCGTGCAGCCCTTGCATCCTGGTTTAATTCGCCCCTGTTTTGTATTAAAACTAACAGTTGCACGAAACGGGATCCCGTACAATTTATAATTCGATGTGAACTTGTACATCGAAATTTAGTCGAACAAAATCCAAATTTTTGTTAAAAGGCTCGAAATAGAGGAAATAGCTACACAATTTAAACTATCCAAAAGAATAAAATGTTCTTTATGCATAGCTAAAGTACGCGACGTCTCTGTAACAAAAGAAAATCCAAAATTAAAAATTTTAAGTAGCGACTCAAAATGTTGACGTTTTAAGGAAACCAATTTGAAACCCGACTTCCACTTAGAAATAGTCCAGGATCACCTTGGTCTGCTTACGAAGATTTTACATTTTTTATACAACAAAATTCAATAGCACTAAAAGTAATAGTCTTAAACATATACAGGGTGTTACCAAAAGAGTGGTACACAATTTACTATGTTACACTATCGTTTATTTCTAGCAAAAGAGTTTATGTTCAAATAGAAGTAGTTAACAGGCCTTTTAAATTTTGGAACCAAAAAGCCATATACAAATACGTAAAGTCCGTATTTTGTTTACAATTGAAAATTCCACATATGTCAATATAAATATTTTTGCGAGAAATTAACGTTACTTTAACATAGTAAATTATGTACCATTCCTCCCAAAACACCCTGTATTACAAAAGTTTGAGAAACGCTGTTGTTAATTACATGTAGCCCATGGACGTCGAAGTTTTAACGTTAAAATGTTTATTAACAATATTAATAATTTAAATTACGCACAACTGTCCTCTTGACTTGGTTTAGTCTTTTTTTCTTAATATGTTTTAATGCACTTCGATTTACATTTACACTAACATGAGCTGCGCGAGGGTGTAAGGATTTAAAAATAATACATTAGTATAAGTACACAAGATGTAGCATTTAATGCTCACGTTTCAAAAAAAACACTATACAGAGGACACAGCGTTACCAAATTAGTGTAGAGGTATCTCGTCCCATGATCATTTATTAATAGTATAATATATATATTATATACTTTCATTAAAAAGCAGAACACAATAAAGTCTCCTCTCATACATAACACAGAGGTACGATATTCTCATTGATCTGTATTGATTTAGTTTTCGTATACATTGGATAAGGCGAACAATGATGGAAATCACTTAAAACGAACAGCCAATATTATTACTGGAGGTAATTTAACTCTTGCTTAAAGGCCAATTAGTCGACTAGTCTTTCATAACTATTCGATCTGTAAAGTTTAAAGCCAATCTTAACACGCAGTGGAGGACTTAAACAAAAAATGATAGCGCGCCTAGGAAAAGCGCGCCTACCAACAAATATTAAATAACAAATTGCACTACGTATCCCGCACTGCGTGCGCAGAGAGGCTTAATGGCCCACAATTTCGCCGACAAGGCCGCCGGCTAGTATACGTCAACAGCACAGGCAATATGTTGCAATAAATATTCAAAAACTATAATGTCTCATAAGTAAATGGTATACAATGTTTCGGCCGACGTTGCCTTGTCCGCTCTGGTGCGAACGCTTACCCGACTCGCTTACCGCGGGGTAACGGTTTCAACAAAAATGGTAAGCGGTGCAGCCAATCCATGCCCAGACGCCACGGTTCGAACCTTTTCGCACTTTTAACTATTAAATATATATAATTTTTTTTTAATGACTATAACATCACCAAATTCGTATACCATCTCGGCTGATGAAAAGGTCCGCTTTGTGTAAATGATCGCGAACGGGTATCGGCCGTATTTACAAGAATTACCTTACAAATCTTATAACATAATTAACAAAATAACATTTAAAGGAAGCTGATAAAGGTTGGCCGGTACCCGTTTCTGAAATTTTGAAAAGTAAAAATGTTACATGGATTGATTGCACGAAATAAATGGTAGGACGTTCGCGATGGCAAGAATACAGCACAGTCTATGTGGATAAATAATGCATGTACGATAATATTTTCTATTGGTATGCTGGGTTCAGCCATGAAACCACCTGAGACTTTGCGACATTCTGTATACTTGATGTGTACTGATATAACGCTAGTCGTGTTGTGAGAATAACACATCTAGGTTCAGTAATTTACGTATATCGTGTATTGGGACAGGGGTCGAATCATTATCTTTTTTTTTAAGAAATAGCAAAAAAAATCACAACAGATATAACAACTATCATTTTTACAACAGCACAACCTCGAAATATTTTTGTACGCAAAGATGTTTTGAATAGGTCGGTTCGGTAGAGTTAGAGGACCGAGGATGAGAAGACGTCGTCACGGCCGCGTGTTGAGATGCAGCTTCGCCTTTTCCAAGGAGCAAAGGACGAGGTGGTCCAACACGCGGGCGAGTCGAACGGGCGTGGTGGTGAGGAGGTAACATCGAGAGATCTAAGCTACGATACCACATCACTTAAAGGCGGGTTGTCCCAGAGTCTTCATGTACAGTGTATACACATTATTAAAGAGTCCATGGCCGCTTCGGGGCCAGCTCGCACCATTTATGTACAATCAACGCACGAGTTGTCGTCTATGCACTTTAATACTTTTTGTACAAATCCTTTCCGTTAACTAAAACACTGGGGCACTACATTTACATTTTGTAGTTGCACGAAACGGGATCCCGTACAATTTATAATTCGATGTGAACTTGTACATCGAAATTTAGTCGAACAAAATCCAAATTTTTGTTAAAAGGCTCGAAATAGAGGAAATAGCTACACAATTTAAACTATCCAAAAGAATAAAATGTTCTTTATGCATAGCTAAAGTACGCGACGTCTCTGTAACAAAAGAAAATCCAAAATTAAAAATTTTAAGTAGCGACTCAAGATGTTGACGTTTTAAGGAAACCAATTTGAAACCCGACTTCCACTTAGAAATAGTCCAGGATCACCTTGGTCTGCTTACGAAGATTTTACATTTTTTTTACAACAAAATTAAATAGCACTAAAAGTAATAGTCTTAAACATATACAGGGTGTTACCAAAAGAGTGGTACACAATTTACTATGTTACACTATCGTTTATTTCTAGCAAAAGAGTTTATGTTCAAATCAAAGTAGTTAACAGGCCTTTTGAATTTTGGAACCAAAAAACCATATACAAATACGTAAAGTCCGTATTTTGTTTACAATTAAAAATTCCACATATGTTAATATAAATATTTTTGCAAAAAATTAACGTTACATTAACATAGTAAATTATGTACCATTCCTCCCAAAACACCCTGTATTACAAAAGTTTGAGAAACGCTGTTGTTAATTACATGTAGCCCATGGACGTCGAAGTTTTAACGTTAAAATGTTTATTAACAATATTAATAATTTAAATTACGCACAACTGTCCTCTTAACTTGGTTTAGTCTTTTTTTCTTAATATGTTTTAATGCACTTCGATTTACATTTACACTAACATGAGCTGCGCGAGGGTGTAAGGATTTAAAAATAATACATTAGTATAAGTACACAAGATGTAGCATTTAATGCTCACGTTTCAAAAAAAACACTATACAGAGGACACAGCGTTACCAAATTAGTGTAGAGGTATCTCGTCCCATGATCATTTATTAATAGTATAATATATATATTATATACTTTCATTAAAAAGCAGAACACAATAAAGTCTCCTCTCATACATAACACAGAGGTACGATATTCTCATTGATCTGTATTGATTTAGTTTTCGTATACATTGGATAAGGCGAACAATGATGGAAATCACTTAAAACGAACAGCCAATATTATTACTGGAGGTAATTTAACTCTTGCTTAAAGGCCAATTAGTCGACTAGTCTTTCATAACTATTCGATCTGTAAAGTTTAAAGCCAATCTTAACACGCAGTGGAGGACTTAAACAAAAAATGATAGCGCGCCTAGGAAAAGCGCGCCTACCAACAAATATTAAATAACAAATTGCACTACGTATCCCGCACTGCGTGCGCAGAGAGGCTTAATGGCCCACAATTTCGCCGACAAGGCCGCCGGCTAGTATACGTCAACAGCACAGGCAATATGTTGCAATAAATATTCAAAAACTATAATGTCTCATAAGTAAATGGTATACAATGTTTCGGCCGACGTTGCCTTGTCCGCTCTGGTGCGAACGCTTACCCGACTCGCTTACCGCGGGGTAACGGTTTCAACAAAAATGGTAAGCGGTGCAGCCAATCCATGCCCAGACGCCACGGTTCGAACCTTTTCGCACTTTTAACTATTAAATATATATAATTTTTTTTTAATGACTATAACATCACCAAATTCGTATACCATCTCGGCTGATGAAAAGGTCCGCTTTGTGTAAATGATCGCGAACGGGTATCGGCCGTATTTACAAGAATTACCTTACAAATCTTATAACATAATTAACAAAATAACATTTAAAGGAAGCTGATAAAGGTTGGCCGGTACCCGTTTCTGAAATTTTGAAAAGTAAAAATGTTACATGGATTGATTGCACGAAATAAATGGTAGGACGTTCGCGATGGCAAGAATACAGCACAGTCTATGTGGATAAATAATGCATGTACGATAATATTTTCTATTGGTATGCTGGGTTCAGCCATGAAACCACCTGAGACTTTGCGACATTCTGTATACTTGATGTGTACTGATATAACGCTAGTCGTGTTGTGAGAATAACACATCTAGGTTCAGTAATTTACGTATATCGTGTATTGGGACAGGGGTCGAATCATTATCTTTTTTTTTAAGAAATAGCAAAAAAAATCACAACAGATATAACAACTATCATTTTTACAACAGCACAACCTCGAAATATTTTTGTACGCAAAGATGTTTTGAATAGGTCGGTTCGGTAGAGTTAGAGGACCGAGGATGAGAAGACGTCGTCACGGCCGCGTGTTGAGATGCAGCTTCGCCTTTTCCAAGGAGCAAAGGACGAGGTGGTCCAACACGCGGGCGAGTCGAACGGGCGTGGTGGTGAGGAGGTAACATCGAGAGATCTAAGCTACGATACCACATCACTTAAAGGCGGGTTGTCCCAGAGTCTTCATGTACAGTGTATACACATTATTAAAGAGTCCATGGCCGCTTCGGGGCCAGCTCGCACCATTTATGTACAATCAACGCACGAGTTGTCGTCTATGCACTTTAATACTTTTTGTACAAATCCTTTCCGTTAACTAAAACACTGGGGCACTACATTTACATTTTGTACAAAGAATAATCACATTTAAAAGTTGCGTATTTCAATGTTCATTGTCGTTGTATACATGTAATCTGCAACAAACAAACGACATTAGATACATTGAATAGTTTTTTTGGAGGAAATTGGTGTGAAGGTTGGTATGGTAAAATTTACCTCACAGATGGTGGCCGTAGTACTCCGCAGGGTAATGTGCGTATTGGTTGTGAAAGGCGGGATCACCAGGCGGCCGGTGCATCATCTGTTGTCCATCCATCATATAGCCCATGGTGGCGTCCGGACTATACGCTCCACTAGGTCCTGCGTGTGGTGAAAAAACTGATTAGTGGGGTCAAAAACTGTCCAAAGACTTAAACATCTCGGACTCGCTCTGCACCAGGTTCTCGGCCGAAGAAGGAAATAGTTAATTGAAACGTAATTCACGTGAGGCGAACATGACTTTGCACTAGGCATCGGTATCATAAATAAAAAGGTAGAGTTTGGGTTAGTTAAGAGTCCAGTCAGGCCTTGCATCGACGTTTCATTTGAGCAAGTGAAAATCTCTCCCTCGATCGTAAAGGCTGTCAGAGAGGGTTCCTTGCCCGATTGTCTACGGCGCGTGATGGATCGGCCCGCGTAGGTCAATGGCTTTGGCAATTTCTCTTCGCCTGTCTCCAGCAGAACAGAAAACACGAAAATCGATATCATCGAAAAGAGCACTTATATACTCCGCCGACCAACTTTTCTATAGTTTGGCTACGGAATATTCGAATAACTTCGCAGCCACTTCCACCTTTAATCTGTTTACCATCGAGACGCACAATCAAAACGGTTCTAATTCAAAATGCAATAACGTAACGAATTTTGATGTCTTTTTGAAAACTTCAGGAGAAGCGAAACGAAAAAAACCGCGTTAGAAGTTATAGGGGAGCTTGTTGTACCTTGGTCCCTTTGTACCTAGGGCAACTTTATTTTTTTTAATATTTGCCGGCTTTCGTGACCCATAATTTTCCATATTTCAAATGCCACATTGACAGGCATTGAGGTAAAGTTAGCAGCAGCTGACCAATGTACTTTGTTAATGTATGAGATCAATTGAAATTTTTAATTGAAAAAAAGTAAGGCTTTTTATATTCTTTTTACTTAAATATATTATTGATTTTTATTACCTAGTAACAAATGACTCATCGCAATAGAAGGATTATTTATTAATGTTTGCATAGTAGTGGTCTGATTTTGGCACAGCATAATCTTTAATTTTATTTTTGAGTTTAAACATCAAGGGTCGGTGTGTTGTACCTCGGTCACTGTCAATAAATTGTACCTTGGCCCTAAGGTCAACGTGCAATAAATAAAAATTTAGATATACCTTTGTTATAAATTCTTATTTTTTTTTATTTTGCCTCAGATAATATGCCCAGCAAGTCGAACGTAAAATTTAAATTTTTGCAAAGTTAACCATTAAGTATGTGCAATTTTAGTATACGAAAAAGTTTTGTTAATTTTTGAAACAATATTAGTGTTATCTCAAAGAAGAGCATTAGTAGTTCTTATAATCCAAAAATAAATATATGGTTTTCATAGAACAATGGGTTTTATTTTGCTTAATGTGAATAGAGCCAAGGTACATCACCTCTGTTGTACCTAGGCCGTAGATCCACTAATTTTTAAATCTTATAGCAATTTGAGTAAACGGTTGGTAATGCTTTCAAATATTTATTAGTCCCCCACTACGATGCAATTCATTTTATCAACAAATTGTTACATGAGCCGTTTATTTTGAAAGTGGCCCAAGTCCAGTTTTATCTTTTTTCAAGTTAACTGTGGTGACATTTATAATTTATGCTGAACTGTCAAAAAAATAAATCGGCATTGAAATATATTTAATACATTTGAAAATTTTGTAACACGTAAATTTTCATAATAATATAAACACTGAAAATCATAATTTGGAAAGTGACCTAAGCCCACTTTTTATTGATAATGTCAAAAAGTGCGGCCCAAAATCTTGAAAGCAGTGATGAAGGTAATTTAAATTACATTGTAATATTGAATTAAATTTTAAAGAATAATATTTAATTAAAGAAATTATTAAACTCATGGGAAAGGATAAAATCACAAGATTCCTTGATTCTGAAAGTGACAAAGAATTAAAATCATACAACAAATGTGGAAAAAGAAAGAAAATTTTAGAACTTCATTTTTCAACAGAGAAAGAGGAACTAATTGAGAATAAGAATTTACAAAACAACAACTTCAGAGAAGGATTCAGAGAAAACAGAAGTGATACTTATATTCAAAAACTTCGTAAAATTAAACGAAATTCGTGGAAAAGATACGATACACGAAAGGGAAAAATTATACCTGCCAAAGTTTTTCAAAATAAAGATTGCCAATGTCGAAAAGACTGCTTAAAAAATTTAAATGAAACAGGAAGACAACGTATTTTTGAAATGTTTTGGAACTTAGCAAAATAAGCAAAATATATTGCTATACGAAGCGACCGAACGTAAATTAAATGATTTTTTTAATTTTTTAAGCTATATGTAACAGACTTAAGCTCTTTCACATTTTATAACAAAACAAATTTTTATTTTGAAAGTGACCTAAGTCCTTTCAAGGTAAGTAAGGACATATTATACACTTAATAATAGCGATTTTTTAATAAGAATTATAAAATTAACTCCCTTAAATACGATTAAGCATTGCGAGTCAAATATGTACCTTATTTATATTTTTAATTTTGTAAAAACACAACACCTTAAATATTTCAAATTAAAGATAAATAGACTTAGGCCACTTTCAAAATAAACGGCTCACCTATACAATTTAAAAACAATTACAAGTGAAAAAAGGGTCAAGGTACAACAGGTTCCCTTATTTCTTTGGTGTGACTAAATTGAATATAACCACGTGCCGAAATAGTATCAGATAATACGAAGATGTGCGCATTCGAGCGAAAAGTGGCACATTTCCGAGCGAGGGAGGCAAATGAAGCGCGACGCGGAGCGGCGCGCTTCATTTTCCCGAGATCGGAATGTGCCACTTTGAGCTCGAATGCGCGCACTCGGTTTTAAGCCCGATTCACAATAATTTATGCCAATAAATTAGACGAAAAAGCTGTTGAATAATTTTAATCGTTTTCTCTCACTCGCACTGATGAGATTGTCGTATCTTTTCGCTCTCTTCCACTCATTGCTATGGTAAATGCATTTTTTCAACATAAAATTGATATTTAGCAATCTAAATTTAATTTTTTGATTTGATAGGGCTAAGGATGTAGTAGACAAATGTAATAAGTACGAAGATGTGCGCATTCGAGCGAAAAGTGGCACATTTCCGAGCGAGGGAGGCAAATGAAGCGCGACGCGGAGCGGCGCGCTTCATTTTCCCGAGATCGGAATGTGCCACTTTGAGCTCGAATGTGCGCACTCGGTTTTAAGCATGATTCACCACAATTAACTTCATACTGTCAAATTTTCATTAAATGTGCGCGCGCAACCTCCCTTCCCGACTAAACCCACCAAAAGAAGTATAACTTCAAAACTGGAAACTAATTTAATTTTTTTACAATAAGCTGGTATTAAAATTTAATTAAAAAGTCGTTCTTGATAAAAATTAAGAACGTTACGTGTCGCTCTTTTTCCTTCGAACGGCCAGGGGTGTAAATATTTTCAAATCCGACAATGCTGGGACGCATTAATGCAGCATTTTCATCTCGGACATGGAAACCGCCATTATCCAATGACAACCTTGATTGATGTCGCTTCCATTGAAAGAAATCACGAACTTTTTCGATAAAAGTACATTTTCATAGAATGCGAACTAATGAATCTCTTAGCGCAAAAATATTACACGTGTTCTGGCATTACGTAAAAAAAAATTAATAAACGCCCTTTCGAACAAGTTAATTCTATTTAATGTAATTATGGTATTGCATATCAACAAGAAAATCTCTGACTGACTGACAGCTCGATAATATTGGAGTACACGTACACGATTTCTCACTTAAAATTCATTTCGAACAGATTATTGCCATTACATAGACCTTCTTCCTATCTTTTAACACGGGTTTCGTATTGAACGCTGTTCCTTTTGATGCGTCGTTCGATGGTAGCAGCCAACACGCATTCCTTCGGACAATCAACGCCAACACAATAAATTCGGCTTCGGAATACACAACAGGTATGGCCGCGTAATTACACCCCGAGCCATCCTTTATGAATGGCAAAGCAACATAATGACAATTGTAGAGGAAGGCAGTGATGCATTGGCCATTGTACGGTTTTAATCGCGTCCGCCGATGGTACAAGGAGCAGTCTAGCCGGGCCGTAAAGGTTGCTAAAGCGCTTTATAGCACTTGGGAGGTGCTTGGTTTTACGAGCAAAGGAGGAAGGCACCCGGAGCTCTCGTTCCGGACCCGCTTAATGGACGACACTCATCATCTTCCGGATTATTGCGTCGATACAAGCGAGCGAATTATCCTCGCGTAGAGAACGCGTTCGAATTGCCGCTCCCGAGACGTTTCGCGCTGTATCCTTTGCGGGGGCGTTAATCGCGCCCCGGACCCAAACCGGTGCAGCGCGATTACGTAATTTGTTGAGAACGTGAAAGTTTATAGCGCGTGAAAGGAATAAGTGTTGCGTACCTGCTCTATTTGACTGGTCGATCATAGGCTGAACTATCCTCCGTCGCGCGTTGATGAACCTGGAACAAAAGTATGCTATGAGTAACTGTCAATAACCATCACATTCACATATCCCTTAATGCACTCCGAAACTGGAAGTGATTGGGTTTCCCATCAACCGATTGCTTACAGAGATACGGCTCTCGCCGATCATCTATCCCGCAACGAAATCGTATTCTGTTCTATTTCGGTCGTAATTTTTTTTTGGTATTGCCCCCCCAATCACGCTCCAGTCGCATTAAGTCACTAATTTACTTGGATTAAATTAGGAAAAATTTGAGAAGAATAGATAATTTTTCAATGCCCAACCATGTCTGGATGGTTCATTTTAAGTAAGCTGAAGTGTTAATAAAAATACATCTCTTGTTAGATCAAAATCAAAAATAACCAAAAAATGTTGAGAAGGTTTTTCAAATTGAGCGCCTTTTTTTTTAAACTAAATAAAACATAGTTAGCGCATTGAATTCTTCTGGGTCTTTTGAGATTTCACCTTCCGTGTACTAGGTGGGGTACAACTAACGTGAACAATTTTTTTTTGTTAAAACGGGACGCTCCGCGTCGCGCTTCATTTGCCTCCCTCGCTCGGAAATGTGCCACTTTTCGCTCGAATGCGCACATCCCCGTATTTATTGATTTTTGTTTACTAAAATTTCTTTCAAATTAGAAAATTTCATAATATGTTAATTATATATTTGATAAACGTATTTTTACCATAGCAAATGAGTGGGAGCGAGCGAAAAGATACGACAAACTCATAAGTACGAGTGAGAGGGAATGATAAATATTATTTACTAATTTGTTGTCACCAAAATTAATGGGAATGATGCTTAAAACCGAGTGTGCACATTCGAGCTCAAAGTGGCACATTCCGATCTCGGGAAAATGAAGCGCGCCGCTCCGCGTCGCGCTTCATTTGCCTCCCTCGCTCGGAAATGTGCCACTTTTCGCTCGAATGCGCACATCCTCGTATTTATTGATTTTTGTTTACTAAAATTTCTTTCAAATTAGAAAATTTAATAATATATTGATTATATATTTCATTAACGTATTTTTACCATAGCAAATGAGTGGAAGCGAGCGAAAAGATACGACAAACTCATAAGTACGAGTGAGAGGAAATGATAAATATTTTTCACTAATTTTTTGTCACCAAAATTAATGGGAATGATGCTTAAAACCGAGTGCGCGCATTCGAGCTCAAAGTGGCACATTCCGATCTCGGGAAAATGAAGCGCGCCGCTCCGCGTCGCGCTTCATTTGCTTCCCTCGCTCGGAAATGTGCCACTTTTCGCTCGAATGCGCACATCCTCGTATTTATTGATTTTTGTTTACTAAAATTTCTTTCAAATTAGAAAATTTAATAATATATTGATTATATATTTCATTAACGTATTTTTACCATAGCAAATGAGTGGAAGCGAGCGAAAACATACGACAAACTCATAAGTACGAGTGAGAGGGAATGATAAATATTATTTACTAATTTGTTGTCACCAAAATTAATGGGAATGATGCTTAAAACCGAGTGTGCACATTCGAGCTCAAAGTGGCACATTCCGATCTCGGGAAAATGAAGCGCGCCGCTCCGCGTCGCGCTTCATTTGCCTCCCTCGCTCGGAAATGTGCCACTTTTCGCTCGAATGCGCACATCCTTGTGTTTATTATATTAGTATTTTTACCGTGCGCTCCTTCAAATCAAAAATTTTAATTTCATTTAGTAATTTTATTCAAATAATTACTGTTTTATTCAAATAATATGTGAAATAAAAGCAAATGAGTGGAAGCGAGCGAAAACATACGACAAACTCATAAGTACGAGTGAGAGGGAATGATAAATATTATTTACTAATTTGTTGTCACCAAAATTAATGGGAATGATGCTTAAAACCGAGTGTGACATTCGAGCTCAAAGTGGCACATTCCGATCTCGGAAATGAAGCGCGCCGCCCGCGTCGCGCTTCATTTGCTCCTCGCTCGGAAATGTGCCACTTTTCGCTCGAATGCGCACATCCTTGTGTTTATTATATTAGTATTTTTACCGTGCGCTCCTTCAAATCAAAAATTTTAATTTCATTTAGTAATTTTATTCAAATAATTACTGTTTTATTCAAATAATATGTGAAATAAAATGTCAAAAAAGAATTTCTTATCTTTGAGATCAATTTTCTATAACTATTGATATTTATAATAACATAAAAAATCTTTAATGACATAATATAGTAAAATATTAATAAGTTATAATACAATACCTACGTAAAAATGTCGAATAATTTTCAAAAAAAAATGAAAATCTTGCATAAAGTAGTAGTTTATATAAAAAAGAAAATTTTAAGAAAAATCTGATATTACCAGTAGATGGACGCTTCTCAAAAATAATATTTTTTCTTATTATTTATATAAAGAATGATTAAATTTTTAAATTGAATAACTAATAGCTTAAAATCAATAGAAAACAACCAATAAACAAATAATAGATGGGATAATAATTTTCATAATATATGAAAAAGTAATTTTATTTTCTGCCAGATTCTTACTATAAAATGTCGAATGAAAATATTTTTTTTATGATAATAATAAGTACCTATATAAGCAAAAAAATATTTTAAATAATCCTAAACATGTATATTTTTATTTTACAATTTTATACTTAAATTTAATGTAATTAGTTATTAAAACAATTGTTGTCCATCTATTGGTCGCGTTACCCTACATTACTATTTTCTTTTTAAATGCAAAAAGTAATTTAAACAAGTTCAATAAATACGAAGTTGTGAAAAAATCATATTAAGCGATTGGTGGCACAATTTTACCGAAGAAAATTTTGAAATGTATATCATCGTATTTTTTTACAAAATTTTAAATAATTAAAATGCATAAGTACTTATAAAATTTAAGTATGGAAGTGATTCTTTCCCTGCATGAATTATTTTTTTATTAAGCTCATTTATTATACTATAAATTTGTCCAAAGATCACATTTTGCATATTTAAACTACTCGTTTTGGGTTTTTTATTGCACGATTTTTTGTTTTCTACTGCACAAAGATCCGGTCTCCATTTATAAGTCGCCGTTTTCTAAAAACGTCTACTTCCGTACTCGGTTGATGCGTACGATTTTCAATTTTGATTGAAAAATCGACGAGCGCAAAAATAAGACAACTTCAATGTAGTTATCATACACACACACTGACCTTTACTAAACAAGTTTGTACTAAATTGTATTAATTTTCTTTTATCGAAATTTATGGCCGCCGTAAAATATTTACTGGGCAATAAATTTTGAGAGTTTTTAAAATGAAATACGACTTTGAATAACTTGAAAAGGTATTTTAAAAATCATCGGGACATACCGTGGGCTACGCGGAGCTATCAATAAAATCGAACCACACATGATTTTCATTAGGAAACTTACATTTTTAATACTTAAACTCATTAGCTGGCCGACGTTTAATACATCATTTCAATTACTTTTAATTTAATTTATCGCCTTCACTCGAAGGGATACTGAAGATGATTGCTTTTTTCTTTGCGCACACTTTGTTAATAAATTTTAAATAGTGTTCGAAATTAGTTATATGGGAAATATGAATGGGGGCGGATGCGTTTTCACCCATTGTTAGATGATTGTGAGTACTCAATTTACATATGTTTTTGGATATAATGTTACTATTAAATTAATTTGTTTATAATTTAAAATACTTTTTTTGAAATCTAGTTGAAAAATATTGTATGATGGTTTAACTAGAAGTTATTGTTTTTTTAAATATTATTTACTAGGTCTAAAAGTTTGTTTATTTCGATTAGTAAAACTAGCAAAATTCGCCACGCAATATCTGCCATACAATTTTGTATGGGCGCGCGGTTACAGTGGACGTAGGGCAGAAAGGCTACGCGTTTAGTGCCTTCAGCGCCTAGTAAAATCGGCAAGAAAAAATTAAGAAGCAGTTCGGGCAAAAAGTTGCTTTTAATCGTTAATAACTGGGTGCTTCGTTCAATCAATAAATGTGCCACTTTTGATTGAACCATAGTACAACTTTGCGATAGTTTGTTTGCTTGTATTATTAATTAGTTTTGGTTATTAATAACAGAAATTTTATAAAATTAAAATTCTAAAGCTATAAGCGGGAGCGAAACGAGCTTTTTTTGGAGGCGGCAAAATCTTACAATAATTTTTGTATTTCTGTCAATTTTGGGGCCTTTTCGATTTAAGTACCTCAATAAGTGGGTGGAAAATGCGACTTTCGGCTATTTTCCGTGCGCGATTCAAAAAATGACTCATCCGAGGTTTTCAAGTCAAGAATTGGTCTATCAGAGCCGTTATTTCAGTTTTTTAAAAAAACGTCTCCTGTAAGGCCTACTATCCCGCAATTTTTTCACGTCCAAATTACTCGAAAACGGTAACAGGTAGTTTTCATTCATAAATATAATTTTAAAAATGGACAATATTAATTTGTGTTGTGTGTAAACCAAAAATATCTATTAACACTCCAAAATGCGACCTTTTTTTATTTCTATCTTACTACACTTTTGCCAATAAGTAAGTAACTGATACATAATAGCTTTTAGCTTTTAGCTTTTAGCCCGATTCACAATAAATTAGACGAAAATGCAGATGAATAATTTTAATCGTTTTTGCTCACTCGCACTGATGAGATTGTCGTATCTTTTCGCTCTCTTCCACTCATTGCTATGGTAAATACATTTTTCGAACATAAAATTGATATTTAGCAATTTAAATTTAGTTTTTTGATTTGAAAGGGCTAAGGATGTAGTAGACAAATCTAATAAGTACGAAGATGTGCGCATTCGAGCAAAAAGTTTTGGGCTCGAATGTGCACACTCAGTTTTAAGCACGATTCACAATGATTAATTTACTTTGTTGCTCGGCTAACTTCAACTGACGAATTTTCGTTAGTTGTTCGCGCCTAACTTCCGTTGCCCACTAAAATTTTACCCTCCGCGCCCGCCAAAAGAAGTACAACTTCAAAAATCCGGTATCCAATCCTAAACAACGTTGTTAGTTTATTTATAAATGTACACCCTTATTAGGCGAAGGGGTCGCCATTAAAAATGCGAGCCAAACAATGAAAATTAAAACAATAACAGGTTTGTCCAACACGTGATAAATATAGCGAATGGGATATTTAAATTACATCGACAAAATGGGAGCGAGAGGGTAGATTAGAGAGGGTCGGGGGTGGCGCACAATGTTTTTCTACACAATTTGCTCGACGAACATTAATCATGCCCGGGCAGCAGGCGACAAGTTATGTACGCTTCGCAAAGCCGGATTAAGGAAGGGTTCGCATTAATTCGAATTTCTCTGGGAAAACGATTTAACTCATCAGTAAGAGTCGTCCTCGTCCTCGTCGTCGTTATGAAGTAACGGGCGCCCGCCGCGCCGGAACCGCCCCCGCGAACACATATGACGTCGGGCATAAACAAGAGAGTAATTGCAAATTGAATTCGTAAAGCGGGCCCATAAAAATAAGGGCAAAAATAGGTGCGGCGGTTCTCGAAACGGCCTTCCGCACAGAGGCGACGATAAATTTCCCGTTTAATATCTTTCAGCACATAAATGAGCGGGTGTGAGGTCGCAAGCTGACGCTCGACCCGGCGGGCGACGATGACGAGTCGCTTTGACCCATTGTTCTTGGAGACATCTGCGACAGGACGAAGAGTTCGTTCTACAGGATAATTACGGCAGCGGACGTACGACCCCACGGAGAGGGGGCGGAATGGTCAGCGTTTATTCGAAACGAACGGATCCTAATCATACTTACTATCGAGGAACACGTATCGAACAAATCATAGTGCGTCACGGTGACCAGCGCCAAAGATCGTTCCCTTTATTTAGAGTAAGCCGCGACGCGCATAGAAATCGCCGTAAAATAGCCAATATCATACAGTTAGCGGGACCCCACGGCCAATTTCTTCAGATTTCAGGAAATTGTTGTTGGTCTGCTAGGCCATGCGTGGAATAGCAAAGCACCGAATCAACACGAGACCCCCCCTAAACATCGGAATCGCCCGTCTCTTGGCTCTGTACGTGAGCCAACAATAAAACGAACGACAATTAGTCGCACTCGAAATGCTTGGGTTGCGTATACGGGGTGTACGGCGAATAAGTACCGGAACTTGACCCACTTAGGAATGATTACAAACAGAACTAAAACATAGCCGCTTGTCGGGTGGCCTTATGTGGAATATTTTTGAGTAATGGCATTACAGTCGACTCTCGATAATTTGAAATATTTTCTTGGTCCCTTGAGAAACACTCGGTATTTTGAAAAAAAAATGAATAGATCTAGGTACACGCGGTAATTTGAAGTGAGAGGGCCTGCATTCTGGGTGTTTTGTAGTCTCTAATAAACAAGTGTGTAATTGATATTACTTGAATTATCTTGTTTATCTTACAATGAGTTCCCGAACAAATAAAAGTTTAACAATTCCCAAAAAAACGCTCTATTGCGTAGAGATATATATATGTACTATTGCTCATAACTATCACTCTCGTTAATTTGAATTTAGACTTACTATCTTTCGATAATTTGAACTCTTACTAATTTTGAACTCTCGCTAATTTGAATATATTCTGTGGTCCCGTGAGTTTCAAATTATCAAGAGTCGACTATATTTAGAATTTTTCTAAAATTCTTGTTCAAGTTTGTTGTGACGATGTCATTAAAGTCATATGTCAATATATATTTGAATTAAATCAACAGAACCGTGGAGATCGAAAATCAAATGTGCATTGAAATATTGCAAAAAGGCTTAGAGCAACAATACCTCAAAATTAAAACGCAAAACAAAAACGAAAGCCGGTTTGATCAAAAAACTACCCAATTAGCCCAAAAGTAATGAAAAAATTAATGACTAAATTTTTATGAAAGAGCGTCAAAAATCGAGTGGAGTAGCGAAAGAATTTTTTTTATCGGATAATGGGAACATTGTTAAAAACGCGTTTGAAAATCGCCTACTATCCCTAGCTGAAAAATAAAAATTATATATAATTTGTCTTTAATTGCGAAAAAAGTAATTATTTTAAATACCTGTATACATACTTAGTTAATAGTTTTCCTTATTTGTTCTTTATTGGATAATAAACAGTTTCACATATTATTGTGTAGGGCTTTTAAATTGCTTAAAAAATTTAGAAAAACGACAAATTATATGGTATGGTCACGGGCAGAGGATGGCAGAATCCCTAATTTAACAATGAAATGGATACCACAACAAAGAAGAGGAAGATCGAAGAAGAATTGGCAAGAAGCAATCAGGAAAGTCATGTGTGATAGGAAAGACTTTACGGTATAAAAAAAAATGGTCTCCGATTCTTTTCAAACTTGGTGTGATGATTATAGTGTTACATAAGCTGAATATACACACAAAAAAACTTTTAAAAATATTATAGAGATAAAATATTATTTTTTGGTCAAAATGTGAAAGATGATATTTCCGATAGTTTAAGCTTGATGATGTTTGGAAATGATTATAAATCAATTCAGTGAATGAAATACTCAATAATCTAATTACCTAGTTGCTTTCATCAGCAGGTGAAAACTGCAACATTCGGAAATCACCAAAGTGAAAATTATAATCTCAAAATTGACCTTTTTGGCAAACGGTTATCAAAACTTTTCAAAATTTAATATCAAACTACTCATCGAATCCTATCAAAATCATCCTTAAAATGTTTGGTAACCGTTTGCCAAAATGGTCAATTTTGAGATTATAATTTCCACCTTGGTGATTTCAATCAAAGACACAATTTTTCTGAGCTAACTTCTATTCTCATCGACGCACCACTCCTTACTGACAATCACAGTGAAAGAATTTTCCAGATATCACTTAGCATTCAAATGTTATTATAACTCGAATGAAATTCACATATAATACTCTATGTTATTCTCATGTTGTTAAATTAACAAAATATTTGTCTGATTTTTTCATCACATGATGCTCTATCATTGAGCCGAAACTGAGCTGGATCAATTACTTGTTATTCTTATGCCGCAAAGTCCTTTAATCGAAGGATAATGGGAAAATAGACGAGAGTGGAAATTATGAATCGGGCAATGTTGTCAGACGTTTTATACCGAACCTATATATAAGTTTTTAATAGTTTTTCTCCGATTTTATATTTTTTTAAATCAAAAGTGAAAATTTTTGAATTCTACCACTGATCAAGAGAATTATTTACTAATTCTTACTTATGTTTGGCTATAAAATATTAAATAAGTTATTTTGTAATTATCTCAAAATTAGAACTGGTTAATTTTTTTTGACCTTCCGTGTACTAGGTGGGGTACAACTAACATGAACAATTTTTTTTTTGTTAAAACGGGACATTTGGTAATCGAGCTTAAAACCGAGTGTGCACATTCGAGCTCAAAGTGGCACATTCCGATCTCGGGAAAATGAAGCGCGCCGCTCCGCGTCGCGCTTCATTTGCCTCCCTCGCTCGGAAATGTGCCACTTTTCGCTCGAATGTGCACATCCTCGTATTTATTGATTTTTGTTTACTAAAATTTCTTTCAAATTAGAAAATTTAATAATATATTGATTATATATTTGATAAACGTATTTTTACCATAGCAAATGAGTGGGAGCGAGCGAAAAGATACGACAAACTCATAAGTACGAGTGAGAGGGAATGATAAATATTATTTACTAATTTTTTGTCACCAAAATTAATGGGAATGATGCTTAAAACCGAGTGTGCACATTCGAGCTCAAAGTGGCACATTCCGATCTCGGGAAAATGAAGCGCGCCGCTCCGCGTCGCGCTTCATTTGCCTCCCTCGCTCGGAAATGTGCCACTTTTCGCTCGAATGCGCACATCCTAGTGTTTATTATATTAGTATTATTTACCGTGCGCTCCTTCAAATCAAAAATTTTAATTTCATTTAGTAAATATCGATTTTATATTCGAAAAACGTATTTACCATAGCAATGAGTAGAAGGAAGCGAAAAGATACCATAATCAAGTCAATGCAAGTGAGAGGGAACGATTAAAATTATTCAATTAATTTTTCGTGTAATTTATTGGTCTCAATTATTGCAAATAATTAAGAAATTGCCGTGAATTTAATTTGTATTTCAATAAGAAGGCAAGAATGAAATTCTTGTTAGGTTTTCTTAATATTCGGTATCGTAATTGACACGTGTCATTGAATTTAGTACTCAAGAAAAGACTCAATAGTTTATAAGTTGAAGAAAAAGTTAAGTTTTTGTATTTAAATTAATAAATGTCTATTCTAATGCATAAATAAATATGTATTACTTCATTATTGATTTCATTATTGATTATTAAAATATATTTCTTACCATTTAACTGTCATAAAGTACAATTTTATTTTCGGGGTATGGCAAACCCCACCTAGTATGGCATGCGACAGTTAGTCACCTAGTATGCGGACGGTTAATAAAATAATAATTAAATAATTAAAACCGCTACAATACAAGAGCAGTTACGATCTCTGTAATAATTTACTGGAAAATTAAAATGCATTTTTCTCCAAATTCCGTGGATTTGCTGAGATTGGTGTCAGGCTTCGCCCGGTCCAATTTCGGCACCGATTCATCGGACGCCCTGTATATATTTAATACGTAAACGAAGTACTTCCCCCTACAACCTTCCTCTCGATATCTGGAACATATTGATTCTACTCTAAGTGCCAAACAGCATTATGGAGCGTGCCGTATTGTTCCCGTCAACCCCTTCACAGCAGTGTAAGGTTTCACGGAATGCCGTTCCCATTCTTCATCCCGCGTTCCATTATTACAGAGTAATCCTGGCTAATGATCGAAGCTGTAATTTGCCGAACCCCACGCCTTTCGAGTGTAAACAGTTGTTCCTGAAGTTTTACTCCGCCGCCGCCGCCGCCGCCGCCGCCATCCCGTCTTTCCACCGATGTTTACTATTGCGCCAGGCTCGCTTTATTTCCGATGGCAACATGCGGTCTGCGCGTCGAAGAGTGGACCGACGCTGACCGAAGCCCCGGACTTTCGCCGCTACCCCAAGTCCGACTGCTGCACGGCTCGCACCCTTCACTTTCCAAACAACATGATTACACATAAACGACTGTTATTTCCATTACTGTTCACAATTATCGTTTCCGGATTAGGGCGACTTGGAAGAGTTCGCACCCCTTTCTTGCGAATGATAGATCGAACTTGTTTGGCGCTCGAGGGGGGCGGGCGGTCGGAAATTCACTTGCAATAATGTTTACGCGCGGCGATTAAGGGCCATGGTAAAATGGAATAATGATGGCGCATTTGCAAATGTTGGAGTAATGCGAAGAACGAGGTAAAGTGCGCCGAGGTCGGATGTCATTGTTTTATAGTGCAGTGCACGCGCGCCGTCAGTTGGTCGCGGCGGAGTTATGAATGTGCCCAATTACATCTTAAAAGCTGTGCTCCATTAATTTTCACAGCTGCTGCCTCTTAATTGGGATCCACATGCTCGATAATAAAGCAGGGTGCGCAGAATTCTGCACAGTTTCACTAAAGGCGTTCGACAGGAGCATTCCGCACTCTTGACGGCGTTTATTTACCAAATTCCAGCCGTTGTTATTATCTTCTCTTCTCTCCAGTTCATATTAATATTTATTCCTATTAATTTAAAACACGTGCTAATGTCGTTTTCATTAACTTCGGGCGCTTTGTGTGCAGAAGTTATTAGCAACCCCGTTTTAAGACGTTTTGAATGCAGTAATATGGCAATCAGACCTACATTTTTATCGTTAGAAATAAAACTCATTTCATTACTAGCATAATTTCTCAGATGTATTATCAACTTTACAATTTAAAATCTGAGCTAAACCAATCGCTATTTTTCTTGGTCTTCAACAATTACGAGGTTGTTAAAATGTTTTTGCTGAAGTAAAGTTGGTGAAAGTGTTTTGAATAGATTTATAACCTAAAATTCTGAATTAGAACATCTAGCTCGAGTTGTTCTATTTAATTCCAGTTTTAAAATCTGATAATCTGATAATTCCAAATTAAGTATAATTTAGTTCAGTAGTCTTCGAACCATTGCCCGAAGAACTAGTCCAGCTTGGAAAAATTATTTGTTTGGCCAACCCACCAATCACGTTAGAACATTAAATTTTATAAACGCGCCCAATTTTCAAATATTATTTCAATCATTTTTTTTTGGGCTTGATTTACTTATTTTGAGATAAATTGAAAATTTGCAATTTAGTGAAATAGATCTACATCAATTTAATATTTGCACATTTGGCAATATGTAACTGTAACGCTATCATGCACATTCATTTTGAGTTATACTAATAAGTATGTTGTAGTTGAAAGAACTACAGTCGAACCTCGATAAGTCGAATTTTTGATAACTCGAATTTTTCAATAAGTCGAAGCGTTTTATAATTTCCTAAATTCAAGTTTCCATTAGTAAATATTTCAATAACTCGAAGTTTAATTTTACAACTTTTCATAAAAGTACAATATCTGGTAGGATTAAAGAACAGGTATGTTCGGTGTTATTGCTGGTCAAAATGGCTCTTGTAAAATAGGATAAAAAGGTTGAAACCTATTACAAGACCAAGATTGATATTTTGACATCGGCACTTCAATTGGATTTAAATACTAATTTATGTTTAAATGCTTTCTCAACAGTTATGAAATTTAACATGGTTTTACCGTTTCTTTTACAAGAAAAGGGTCTATTTTTGCCTCTTTGTTTTCGTTCTGGTCGTTATTCGTCGAGCAGGAGTACGATCAAATGTATTTTTTGTTGTTTATAGTTTATAACAGTGTGCAACAGAAAATCTAAAAAAATTAAATACTTTTTTCTAAAATTATTTATCGATCAACAAGGAGTGTAAACGAAAATTAAAAAAAGGCTAAAGGAGTGTCCTTTTTCCAACTTGGAGAAAGCTATGATTGAATGGTTTTGGTATACACGTAGTAAAAATATTCTGGTTTCGGGAGATCATTGGAAAAATTTGTAGAAACCCAACATTTTGGATCGATGAAGCAAAAGACAATTTTAGATCACTTTGAAACCAACAATAAATAAGATGTAAATAATTATATTACCTAAATACTTAATAACAATAAATAATGTTAATAATTGTTTACAAATTTTGGTTATTTTGTATAAAGGATGGTAAATATAGATATGATATATACACAGAAAAGTATTTAACTCGACTTTTTTTGATAACTCGAATTATTTTTGGTTTCCCTTCGACTTCGACATATCGAAGTTCAACTGTATTTTAATAATGAATAGGTTTAAGTAAAATACATTGTATCTTCTCGCTGCCTTCAACTCATTGCTATGGTAAATACATTTTCGCATATAAAATCGATAGTTACTAAATTAAATTAAAATTTTTGATTTGAAAGAGCTTATGGTAAATTATATTAATGTAATAAATGCGAGGATGTGCGCATTCGAGCGAAAAGTGGCACATTTCCGAGCGAGGGAGGCAAATGAAGCGCGACGCGGAGCGGCGCGCTTCATTTTCCCGAGATCGGAATGTGCCACTTTGAGCTCGAATGTGCACACTCGGTTTTAAGCATCATTCCCATTAATTTTGATGACAAAAATTAGTAAATAATATTTATCATTCCCTCTCACTCGTATTTATGAGTTTGTCGTATCTTTTCGCTCGCTCCCACTCATTTGCTATGGTAAAATTACGTTTTTCGAATATATAATCGATATATTATTAAATTTTCTAATATGAAGGAAATTTTAGTAAACAAAAATCAATAAATACGAGGATGTGCGCATTCGAGCGAAAAGTGGCACATTACCGAGCGAGGGAGGCAAATGAAGCGCGACGCGGAGCGGCGCGCTTCATTTTCCCGAGATCGGAATGTGCCACTTTGAGCTCGAATGTGCACACTCGGTTTTAAGCACGATTACCAAGCGTCCCGTTTTAGCAAGAAAAAAATTGGTCACAGTAGTTATACCCCACCTCGTACACGGAAGGTTAAGGGGGGTCCCAGCCCTGATGACACGTATATGATATATACACAGAAAAGTATTCAACTCGACTTTTTTTGATAACTCGAATTATTTTTAGTTTCCCTTCGACCTCGACTTATCCAGGTTCGACTGTATTTAAATTTACCTAAAGTGTTATTGTCTTGTTCAAAAGCATTTTTCATCAATATAAACAAAAAGAGAAGCACCAAACGTAAACAATAATTAATCCGCTTTCTTAGACGCCTAACTTCATACCGTCGAAATTCCGTCAGTTGTGCGCGCGCAACTTCCGTTGCCCACTAAAATTTCACTCTCAACGCGCCGAAAGAAGTACAACTTTTTTCCAGCCACAACTCAAAGGAAAAACACAGCCCCGATAACCGTAACGATCCGCAAAAAGCGAGCTTTCGCCGTACGAAATAAAGCTTCCCATTTCTTCTCCAACATAATCATCGACGGTTTTTCCGAAAGTAACTAACGAAAGTTTTTCGCCGCAGCGTATGACTTATGACATCCAAAGTCCAATATCCGGCGGTATCTAATGGAAAACTGGAAAGAGCTTTATTTTTGAGAGGTTTTGTAATTTAGAAGACCATAATAGTGCAGAGATACTCGCTGAAGTTCACGAGTCATTTCACATCCGTTTCCGGCGAATGATCTCCGTTAGGAAAGCGCAAGCCTCCTCCCCACCATTCGTCATCATCATTGTTCATGTTTTGTTTGCTATCATATTGTGAGTGATGCTGCATGAATCAGCGATCGGAGGGACTTAAATTTGCGAAAGGCAATGTTCCGAGCCCTTTCCAAGCCGCACGATAACAACATGCTCGAGCACGACGTCGCGCGATTTAATTATTTTTTAATTACGCACGAAGGTGCACATTAACTTGCGTTAAAAACCCGATAAATTTGCTTTTGCGGACGCTCCAAGAAAAAAATATTTAAATGCGCACGTCGCGCATTCATTAAAACGTTCGACTAGAATATAAATAATTATAATTCTTCAGTAGAGATAACCAAATTTATTGTTTTTGCATTAACAAGAATCGCGTTATTACGCCCTTGCGCTGTACAGGATGTTTAACCGACTCGAAAACCTGTTATGAATTTTTTTAAGTTATTGCCACATTAATTGAGAAGTAATACGATTTTTGTAAAAGCGCGCGCGCCTCCGAAAAAAATTATAAAATGCCCTCGTCATTGCCTTAAATTTAATTTGGATTAACGGAAGTCTACCTTACCAAGCAGCGTAATTTCCTTTTAATAAATAAGATCGTTGATTAATTTCGCGACTTGTTTCGCAAAAAAAGCGTTTTGTGTGATTTCAGCATGTTTCGGCAAACGGAAGTCGCAAGAAGTTTTCGCACTGTTAAAGTAACGATTAGGTAGTCATAGTTACTTACGTGGTGGTAACTTAACTCTTAAGGTAAAACCCGTAGATCATTCTCGAAATTACAAGCCGCTGAGACGGCAATATATTAGCCGTGGAGCGTATCGGATAGGCGTCAGGTGTGTGCAGATCGTATCGAAATATAAGTTGAACCGCCACACTCACTCCTCGGCCGCCCCCAACAGCCGCCGCCCGCCCTGCACCAGGCGCGTGTTAATTTGAATTGGAGAGATTACGCACGTTCGGGCTGTGCGCGCTTCATTGGAAATCCTCGCGCGAGGTTGTATGGAAATGTTGGTCAAATATATCATTCCGGCTTGACAGTGCAATTCTCTTATCTGCGCGCCGCCGGCTCGGGATCCCGGGGGTTGCGGAAAAACAGAATCGGGGACACGCGCGGGGCGGGAGCCAAATTGCAAACAAAACAATTCGCTTACACTATACTAAAGCTATTTCATGATCGAATGGTTTGTCAGATTGCCAATGAACGAGGAAATTCCGAAAAAGTCGGCCGACAACGGCAAACATGCGAACGCATCGTCAAATTCGTGTAGCGTTTATCGGTGCTTATTAAAAAAAACGCGGTCCGTGTACTTATTTAGGCGCGTTAGAAGTTGTACTTCTTTGGCGCGTCTAAATTAACCCCTTTGACATACAATGACGTCTGGGAGACGTCAATCATTTAGGGTGTCATTATAGAATTTTGACGTCTCCAAGACTTCAAGAACTGTCTTCAATAAATAGGAAAAAAGAGGGCAGGAAGAAAATGTTTTAAAATGTTTAAAAAATGCCTAGTTACTCTATATCAGTGTTTCCCAACGCGCCATATGGGCAATTTAAATGTTTGGGGGCAATATCATTATTCAAGAAAACAATTTGAAAATGCACTTGATTTTTATAATAAGTTAAGAAGCCTACCTTAAAAAAATTGAATCTACGCCTATTCCCCAAATTACACGATAGATAGGTTTCAGAGAAAAACGTGTAAATCGAAATCATAATTTTTTTGTATGGGAAACGGTGGAAATCAAAAATAAAGCAAAATATGCATCAATTACCTTTTTTACATAAAATAGTTATAAATTTTTAATGCTTCTTTTCATCAGAAAAAGTAGGTACAGTGGACCCGCGGTAATCCGTCCCCTGCCTTATCCGGTGACCTTTGTAATCCGCCATACCAATCATGTAGTCATTTGTCCGATTGTAGTTACTACTTTTTAAAAAATTCCTGACTACAATGGGACAATACCACTTTGCAAAACATTTGTCCGATTACCGCGGGTCGACTGTATATCTAATTTATAATTTATATCCAATATCTACTTTTATTTTACAGTGAAATAAACGACTGAATTATGCGCATTTTACGTTTTTTGAATAACAAATTCAAAAATTAATGTAAAGGTATTCAATCAATACGAAGATGTGCGCATTCGAGCGAAAAGTGGCACATTTCCGAGCGAGGGAGGCAAATGAAGCGCGACGCGGAGCGGCGCGCTTCATTTTCCCGAGATCGGAATGTGCCACTTTGAGCTCGAATGTGCACACTCGGTTTTAAGCGTGATTCACAATAATAAATTTACTTTCTAAATAATTCGACTTAAAAATTACAAAACTGTATTTATAGCAGTACCATAAAATCTCCAATTTAGCTTATTTTGAAAAAATAAATTTTTCTCAACAGAAAAATCCGAATTAAAGTAATTTGGGGACACCTCAATCTTTTCGCCAAAAAACTCCAAACCCACGGCCCTTCCATACGAATATTGAACAGAATTTTCCTCGACTAAATGGAAATTTAAAAAATGCTTCGAATATTCATCAGAACTTTACAGAGCTTTTTGCAGTTTAGTTGCTTAAAATTCTCGAGTTAATTATATTAGAAACTTTTAATGGATAGAAGTGATTCCACAAGAAAGTTTACAACTAAGAAATTGAAAAGGGTGTTTTAGATACATAAAATTCAACTTTGCAAATTGACATTATACCAAATCGTTAAATAATTCCATGGAAGTACAGTAATTATTGGCGTTACGAAAATGGCTCGAAATTCGAGTAACTGCTACCAATTAATATTCCGAAGCTACTGTGTATTAAATTTAGCGCGTTATGCCAATCAAAACTTGAACAAAAACCAAAGCGTCAAAAGAATATAATTTCTGATCCGAAAAAAAATTTATGCTGCGCTGACGAAACGTATTCAACGTACTTGTTTCTATGAAGAATCTAATCGTTCTATAATAAGATCTATTAACGGGTCCCAATTTATACATATAAATAAAAATAAAGTGTCTGTGTTTTCGAAATAATTTTTTTTATAAATTTAATATAGTCATTTGATCGTAACCAAGACCCAAACTTGTGTTTTTCAAATTTTTGTCTGTCTGTCTTTCCGTCCGTCTGTCTGTCTGTCTGTCTGCCAGTTTGTCCGCCCGTATATCTTGGAAACGGCTGAACCGATTTTAACGGGACTTTAATTAACAGGTAGAAGACACTATCCTTAAGTAACATAGGCTATATTTTATTTTGAAAAAAAATAGTTTCAAAATCGCAATACCCGTGCGAAGCCAGGCGCGCCAGTTAGTTCTAAATAAAATCTTTATTTTTGACCTAGGTCAATATTAAATCATACAAGAAACAAATGTAAGTTCAAGTTCAATAATCCTATTATTGCAAATTAAACAAAACAATTAATTTGCCGAATTATAAAAACGAAAAATTAAACAGTGACGTCATTCGAGCGCTTGCAGTGTAAATAAATACTAATGATTTCCTGTGTATCAAATTTAGCTTTTTATTTAATGAAAAAGACAAATTTTGGTTTCGTTTTCGCTTTTTTTATATTTACAAGACAAGTACAACATTAGTAAAGGACGATTACGAGAAAATTAAATGGCGGACAGCTATTCCATTGCAAAATATAATTTGGTGTGCGCCAGTGTCGTCCGTCAAACCGCTGTGGTGCGGCGGTACTGCACCAACATAAAATTTAGTAATTTTTGAATTAAAAATTGAATTTTCATTTTGACGCGGCAAGAAAACGAACAATTCAAAATTTTAAAAAATCGTACCACCAATCGCAACTTTATCTATACACCGTAGAAAAACAAAACGAGTTTTTTGCGCTGCCATTTCAACAACGAATTTTTTTTATATATCGTTCAAGATCATTTAAATAAAAAAGACAATAAAAATTCTTAACGAAGGCGACTAGAATTGTACGGGAAAAAAGCGGGTGGCGAAGATATAGCGTTCAAATGAAAATTTCTTTCGTAGTTAATATAAAAAGTAAATTGACAAAGATTACGGGCGGGCATTATGTGAAATGTTGCGGTTTGAAAAAGTCACGGCTGTTAACGTAAAAAGACACGTAATCAAACTAAATAAATGACTAGTTAAGACCCTAAGGGTAGACCGTTCATCATTATCTTTGTGAAGTTGAATAATCGAACGTATGGCCCTTTTTTTTTTCGCGGCGCACAAAACCGCGACTATAATTGGCGGCTTTTGTGTGCGGTTTTAGCGTTTTATTATAATAGTGCTTACGCATTGTTAGGCTGCGGTAGTTTGCATATTGCAAAATCGTAAATTTCTTTATCCCCGCATGCGGAGCTGTGCAAACATCGGAACGTATACGCGCGCGTAATTGGAAAAAAACTGAAAAAAAAAAATGTAAGATGAGAGAACAGGTGGCGGCTCGAGAGGGTTCGCGGCAGGTGGAGGGCTCCACTTCTCGATAACACGTTAATATAACGACGAGTTCGAAGATAATAACAATGTATTATGAAAGGGTGCAGTTTCATGCGGAGTACGAGGTCCTTTTGTGTTGATCTGCGCTCTGACAGGTTTCGCATGTTTTCCTTGCAGTAAGATACAATACACGTGGTACGCGGCTCAATTGTATCAATGTTATAACGGCTGGAACAATGAGCCATTGTGTTCCCTTCGATGCGGCCTGTCTCGTGGAAGCACACTAAATAATGTGCGCTGTAGGTTAGCTGACGAAGAAGATAACTTTTATACTTAGTTTTGTTGGAAAAGGTCAGTCGTGCGGAATTAATAATGACGGTGAGTATCTGGCAGGTCGTGTTGACGTGTTGCGTGCCGAAATACTTAAATATTACAACGAATGTCAAACGTATGACAACGGATTCTTAACTACTGCGGTCGTTGCGGTCGCCGATGCTATTCAAGTGCCGCATGCAATCTAACATCTCTTTAATTAATCTTCGTTCTATTCCTTAATGCATTTTTCCCGCAAGCTAAATTAAACGACTTCTTCTACGGTTGAACTTGTACACGCATCGGTTGAGATTTTGCTTGGTATACAGGGTGTCGGTCGAGAACGGACGGTTTACAGGAAACTGTATTGGAATCTTTTAAATTAAAATCCATGTTTTTTTGTCGGAGAAAAACGTTTTTCTCAAAGCTTTGAAATAGTACGCCTATGGTTTCTGAAGTCAAAAAGGCTGCCAAATCCGAATCTGAATAGTCTTTAAAGATCTGTCCACAAATAACGGCGCTACAATTTTTTTAAAGTAAAATTTTGTGCAAAAAAGTGGACCTAAAATTGCAATTTTTAATAACTCGAAAAATTAACATTGTGCCCTATACTTATTTTACATGTATTTTATGTAGAAAAGTTTCAGAATTCCGAATCCGTCTCGCTTGTAATGATTGGATCGAAAATAAAGGCGCTACGATTTTTTTTGTGAGACAAGAGGTATTTTTTTTTATTTATTTAGTTTTATCGAAAATTTTTATTTTAGGGCGAGAGCGCCAGGAAATGACACCGGCAATAGTTGCTAAAGGTACGTAGGAACATCCCCTTGCAATATAAAGCAATTCTATTTTTTTCATTTTTTGCCAAAAACATGGGTTAAAATCCATGTTTTTTCAAAAAGAAAAACGTTTTTCTCAAAGCTATGAAATAGCACGCCTATGGTTTCTTAAGCCTATCTGAAGTCAAAAAGGCTGCCAAATCCGAATCTGAATAGTTTTTAAAGATCCGTCTACAAATAACGGCGCTACAATTTTTTTAAAGTTCAAAATCATGCAAAAAAGAGGACCTAAAATTGCAATTTTTCATCTTCGAAAAATTTACGTTGCGCCCTATACTTATTTTACATGTAACGTATGTAGAAAAGTCTCAGAATTCCGAATCCGTCTCGCTTGTAATGGATGCATCGAAAATAAGGGCGCTACGATTTTTTTTGTAAGACAAGGGGTATTTTTTTTGATTTATTTAGTTTTTACGAAAATTTTTATTTTAGAGCGACAGCGCCAGGAAATAACACCGGCAATAGTTGCTAGGGGTACGTAGGAACATCCCCTTGCAATATAAAGTCATATTTACTGAACTTTGACAATTTTTGATTAGAAAATGAGAAGATTAATTAAGGCAAATCAATAAATACGAGGATGTGCGCATTCGAGCGAAAAGTGGCACATTTCCGAGCGAGGGAGGCAAATGAAGCGCGACGTGGAGCGGCGCGCTTCATTTTCCCGAGATCGGAATGTGCCACTTTGAGCTCGAATGTGCACACTCAGTTTTAAGCATCATTCCCATTGATTTTGGTGACAAAAAATTAGTAAATAATATTTATCATTCCTTCTCACTCGTACTTATGAGTTTGTCGTATTTTTTTGCTCGCTCCCACTCATTTGCTATGGTAAAAATACGTTTATCAAATATATAATCAATATATTATTAAATTTTCTAATTTGAAAGAAATTTTAGTAAACAAAAATCAATAAATACGAGGATGTGCGCATTCGAGCGAAAAGTGGCACATTTCCGAGCGAGGGAGGCAAATGAAGCGCGACGCGGAGCGGCGCGCTTCATTTTCCCGAGATCGGAATGTGCCACTTTGAGCTCGAATGTGCACACTCCGTTTTAATCACGATTCACAATATTTAGACTAATAAATTAATAAAAAATAATTTAATCGTTTTCTCTCACTCGCACCTACAAAATTGTCGTATCTTTTCGCTCGCTTCCACTCATTGCTATAGGTAAATACATTTCTAGAACGTAAAATCCATATTTACTGAACTTTTAAGTTAAGAAAATACAAGAAATATAAATTAAAATCATTCATCTTAATTTTTTATTACTACAGCAAGGCCCCCATTATCGGGGGCTCTATTATCCAATCAATCGAGGTCCTAATTGGTCAATTTTTTTTAATAAAGTGTTTTTTGACACCATTTATTAACAATACATGTGTATGTATTTGTGTACCTATACATATTGTAAATTAATAGAAAACGTTTGTTTCTTAGAAAAATTATATTTTATACAACTTTTCTTAATTGTTGCCCTTCTCATCGAGCCCTTTTGCACATTGCAGTCTACGCCAAAATATTTACTTAAGATATTATACATTACTAGTCAGCAATAGCATAAGATAACAAAATAATTGAAAATTTTCACGGTACATTGTTAACGGTTCTCAAAATGTGTCTAAATGAGGCATCGAAGTCGTAAAAAAAGACATTCTAGCAAAATGTACTGCAATACAATTGTATTGAACTTGCCAAAAAGCTATTGTTTATTGCTTATCGTTCTAATTTGTTGTTTATAGAATTGTCAGGTTTATAACGTTAAACCTTCTTGATTTAATTGAATTATATTTTACACATTTGAATAAAAACCAACCCTTATTTATATAAAAATTAATTTCTAATAAAAAAAACAATTATAAAGAAACCTTGAGTTGAATATCTATATCAGGGGTGGCCAACCTGCGGCCCGCGAGCCACATGCGACTCTTCGAAGGATTATTTGTGGCTCTCAAAATTTTAAAGAATTATCAAGAGAAGTAAAATAAATGTGTTTAATTTTTAATACAGTCGAACCTCGATAAGCCGAATTTTTGATAACTCGAACCTGTTTCCCTATGACTTGCCTATTTCAACGTTAATATTTCTATATTGATAACTCGAATTTTTGATAACTCGAATTATTATTACTTTTGCCTTCAACTTCGACTTATCGAGGTTCGACTGTATTTAAATTCAATTACATAGGTATATTTTGTATTTTTATTTATATGTTTTAAATAAATATAATTTCTGTAAAAAAAAATTTTTAATGCCTTTTTAAATACGCATTTAATTGCGGCTCGCGAAAAATTTCAAATTTTAAAAAATGGCTCGGACTATCAAAGAGCTTGGCCACCCCTGATCTAAATTTTCATGCATTAAGCGATGGCACAGATAAGTAGTTTTCTAAACAAACAAGAAACGAAACGATAAGTCTCCTTTAAGGATCGAAAATCCCCTACCCCATTATTAATTTCATCCCTAGCAAGTCTTTCATGCACGGATCCGTTAAGTATTTCCACAAGGGACATCCGACCGTAAGCCGAGGCGCAAATTTTCGCATTAAAATGTTTTTCTTTCCCCGACACCGCGAAGTGTTACTGACGAGCCATTGTTCTTCTGTCGGTTAGCAGCATTGTCTAATTAATAGATGCGACCCTGTGGAAAGTTAAAAGAGCGGCCCGGAATGCTTGGCGTTCCGAAAACGCCGAGCCGAAACGCGACAGCACATCATTCTGTCGAAGGCCCCGAAATCCGAGACAATTGATTTGAATCTCTTCGTGCTTAACGCTATGAGGACGCAAAGGTGACTCGTTAGGCATCTGACGGTCGTGCGATGCGAGTCCGAACGCGACAACGATACGGCGGAGCTATCTCGGAGAAAAGATCGCGGAGGGTTTTGTCCCCATAGCGCGTCGACGGGGGACGCCATAAAAATGCGGCATAATAGCGTTTCGTGTACAAAAGGATTAAAAAGCGAGCTCTATGTTTGTGCTCGGTATGAGCCCGGTTACAAATCAAGCGCTCCGGCCAGGATAACTAGACAGGTTAGCGCGCCGCCAACTTGCATTAGCCTCTTCGGGGCCTGACGGTGTCGGCCGTAATGTCATCAGCGCGCCGGATTGCTGCCTTTGTTAGCCAAATAAAGCAGATAGCTTTCCGAATCTACACCGCTCTATACAATCCAAATTGCATCAGGGCGGGTGTTAATGGCCTGCCAGAATAATGGATGGAATTGCATTAAAATGTGATCTGCATAGCGAGCTGACATACTCCGATGGAAAATGTAATTACCGAATCTTTCGCCCGCTTTACCCATTTCCATTTGTGCTAACATCAATAACGGGAGCCGATGTTTTATTATATGTGTTTGTGCATATTTTCTTTTTAATAAATATCTATGGCCTCGCCATGAATCCGGCTAAAAATATTTCGTCCTTCCATCCGGCGCAAATAGGGGAACCTGTTGTACCTTGGTACCTTAAGATAAAACTTTGAATTGTTTGTTCTCTTGCAGAGTCAAAATGAAAATTTAATTTTCAATAAAAAATTGATTTAATATTGACCTAGGTGAAAAATAAAGATTTTATTTAGAATTTGGACACGTTGATAGATTTTTATTATAGAACGATTAGATTCTTCATAGAAACAAGTTGCACCTTAGTCCCTTTGTACCTAGGGCAACTTTATTTTTAAATCGGTTATGTTTTTTGTTGCAATAAGTAATTCAAACCAATTAACTGATAAATCTTAATGTATATAATTAAACTTAAAAGAAATTAACGAATTTTTTTTTAAATACATCAATTTAAGATTGAATTCCGGCTTAATAACTTTTGTTCTCAGATTTAAGCAAATTTTTAAATTTGAATGTGTATGACACGTGCGCCATTTACCTCGAAATTAATGAAACAACTAATAAGCCATATTGAAAGTACGTTAACTGAGTTATGTTTACAAACATAACACAAGTGAAATTCTCAAGCTAGTTTGTATCATTTTAAAACTCAATTTTTAAAAGATGATGTCATAAATTTACTTGTCGGTAACGTGGTATTGGAAAACTTAAATAACGATTAATTTTTTTCCTCATAAATAAAGAATTTCTGTACTTATTACTAACCTAAATTTTAGAGTAATATGATATTATCAAATTCCTAATCAAAAAATTACAGTTGCTATTTTAATTTAAAATGTCAGTACCGTGGCGGTCAGTACCGTGTCAAAAAATAATAAAAATATATTTAATTGTTAATAAATAATATTGACTTCACTGAAAATTATTCATGTAAATATGAAACAGAAGTTCAGTCAGTAGGTACACTTTGGGGCTAGTAGAGCACAATTTTTCCAAATTACCAGACAATTTTAAGCCTTTTGTAGGCACAATGAAAGTATATACGTGGATTAAATTACAACGTAATTGTATTTTATCCAATTCGTTAAGTTGCTTTTATTGCTCTAATAAGAATGTATGCAGACACTTTTCTATGAGAAAAATTGATTATTCTTCAAATGATAAAATGGGAAAAATAAATAACAGAATGACGCAAAAAACAAAAAAATCTGAGAATTCATCGCAAGAAGTTCAAAAATTGCCAAAGATGACTGAAACCGTATCACTGTGTAGAAGTTTAACAATTAAAAATGTTGTGATGAAAACCAAAAAAAGATTTATTTAAGTTAATTTTTGTGAAATGTGTTAGATTTGAGTTGATTAATGTTTGATATAAATTATAATGTATTATTTGTTATAGATAAGTTACTATGGATTATTGAAATGTTAAATAATCAATAAAAAAAAGTTTTAAAATGTTACAATACAATTCATAAATGAATTTAATAATTTTTCTAAAGAATCTCTACCAAATTTATTTAATGTCAGTACCGTGGCATGGAAATTATAAAATATGATTCTCATTCTCGATATTTTAAACTTGTAGCAAAATCCTCTCGCACTTTCATTTTTACTATAAAATAGAGTAATAATATGCATGAAGACACAAAAAATGTTTAGTTATAAAATTCAAAAATTTTTAATCAAAAAGTAACAGTTAGAACGGAATCACCCACATATACAATTTAAAAAAAAAAGGCCAAAGTACAACCGGTTCCCCTACATAATTAAAAGATAATTTTACACTAAAATTCGAGAAGCTTAATTAAAAGCCAACTAATATAAGTAGTATTTATTACGGCTCCTTATTATATGCAGCAAGTGTCACACATTTATTTATGAATCGGGCGCGTACGTCTTTAAGTCGCATCAAAAGGATTTCACTTTGTATACGATTCACCTGTTTATAAGGTGATTACAAGCATTAAGAGGACTTACGAGTTATGCCACGTTACATAATGGGCATAATTTAATTCGCTCCAAAGTTGAGCGATGATAAGTTGTTTACGTCGAAATCACCTTCGACGTTCTTCTTTTATCGGCGCAATTAATAAGAAATCTTACGAATCGAGCGAAGTATTATCGCAACATTAGACGAGAAAGCTGCGGTGCACTAATTATACCTTGCTTTGAGAGAATTAACCATTAGGGAGTAAGTATATCTTAGTAAGCATTTAGCTAATTGCAATCCTCGCGTATTCAGCGGAGAGAGCCCCACGCCGCGAGCTTATAATTACTGTCCATTTACAGACACCTTAATGTTCCCTCGGAGACGATATAACGTTCCTACCCCACGTCAAAGGGTTATAATCAGAACAAATCGCTTTCATATCTGTTTCGAATGCGTCATGAGAGAGTTGCATTCGGAGGAGGACGCGCGTCACATCGGCAAGGCAGGTCGTTATCGCTCCTGCAGTTCCTATTTTCATTTCTCCTGCAATAGTTCATTAAAAAGGTGTTTCGGAGGCTATTTGGTAAGCTATTAGGTGCCCTGATATTACTCCTCGGAGAGCTATTCGCCGCCGGCAGCTTCCGCCAACAATGAGACTCGCCGGCAAATTGCGACGGGAGACGGAACGGCGGCTATCTGCCGCTGCATCCACATTGATGTTTGACTGGTGTGCGCGCAGGTACTCGAAATTAAGCAATTCATAGCGTGGAAACTGGCAGAAGTGAGCAGCAACGTTGGAAGGCAATTTCTGGCGTTCAGAGTTGATAACGGCTCCCCTTGCCTGGTGACAATTTATCACCGAGCCTGGTGCAGCATTAACCCAGGTGAACCCCACACGCGCGCAAGACAATGTCCCCGAGCGGTAATGGTATGGAGCTATGAAAAATGATGATGACATGGACTCGTGAAAAACGAAAAACTCGGGGGAGCGAGGCTGTCGCTCGATCGAAGGGCGAAGAGAAGAGGACTCGTTTCGTTGCGACGATGGGCAAAAGTACGTCGAGTACATGGACGCGCTCGTCCGCCCCCGGAGGGCCGACGTACGACGGCATAAATTAGCGATTTTCTTCGCCGTCGAAGAAGTGAGGAAGTCGCACAACAATGGCGAGTGGATATCCAAGCGAGTGGAACGACTCAACGTCACGGCCAAGTGAAGCACGTATGTAGCGGCCATTTCCGTGGAGAGCAGACAGTAATCGCCCTCTTCAGGCTCGTAAACACGCTAAAATGACCACCGAGACACTGCGGGATGGCTCTTAATGGATTTCGGCTTCGATCTATGCCGTTCAACTTCCCAGCACCGCACTAAGAATTCTAACTTCTTCTCTGAAAAATTAATGATACAATATCTTATTCTTCTCCCGAAATTATGGACTTATCGGCCGGCCCCCGTGTCTCTTGTACACGTAACATAACTGACTCCTGCTGCTTTGCGACTGATAACACGTAAGAATCTTATGTTGGTGTAAGGTCCTTTCGAGGCAATGACGACGCCTACATTTACGATGGTCTTCTGCATTTTATGATACATCAAAAGGGCATACAGTGGAGAATCGGTTATTTGGACTAATTATTGCTGCAGGTCATTCGGATAATCGAAGGTGTTTAAAAACGCTAAATTGGAGATTTGATGTTTCTGCTATAAATACAGTTTTGTAATTTTTCAATTGAATTATTTAGAAAGCAAATTTATTATTGTGAATCACGCTTAAAACCGAGTGCGCACATTCGAGCTCAAAGTGGCACATTCCGATCTCGGGAAAATGAAGCGCGCCGCTCCGCGTCGCGCTTCATTTGCCTCCCTCGCTCGGAAATGTGCCACTTTTCGCTCGAATGCGCGCATCTTCGTATTTATTAGATTTGCCGACTTTTTCATTCGCTCTATCAAATCAAAATATTAAATTAAAATTAGTAAATATTGATTTTATGTTCGAAAAATGTATTTTTACTATAGCAATGAGTGGAAGAGAGCGAAAAGATACGACAAAAGCGACAGGGCGAGTGAGAGAGAATGATAAAAATTAATTGACTAAATTTTCATTCAATTTATTGACCTAAATTATTGTGAATCAAGCTTAAAACCGAGTGCGCACATTCGAGCTCAAAGTGGCACATTCCGATCTCGGGAAAATGAAGCGCGCCGCTCCGCGTCGCGCTTCATTTGCCTCCCTCGCTCGGAAATGTGCCACTTTTCGCTCGAATGCGCACATCCTCGTATTTATTAAATTTAATTTAAATGTCCAAAACCTCCTTGATATCTTCAATATCATGCTCTAATTATAAGCTATTAAAATAAAAAACTAAGTAGATACACCAAATAACTAAAAAAGAAAGGAAAATTTTTAACCTATTATTAAACAAAATATGAAAGAAAGAAGAAGATTTAACTAAACTTAAATAAATATTTTGACTACCAAAATATTCAGATCATCCTCTATCAATAGACTTATAATAATACCCCCCTATAGACAGGGGATATCAATTAACCCCAAATGTAGATAAAATAGGTAAATTTCACAAAGAAGCAAAAAAGAATCTGGAGTATTTAAACTTCAGAGAATTTAACCCATAGTTTAATGAAAATTGTGATAACTCATAGCCCAAATCAGCCCCCACTAAAAATTACCAATAAAACCATTAATTTCATCAAAAATGGTAAGCAAATAAAATGTCGTCATTTGTGAAAGTTTTTACTTGTATTATTGAAATGAGTGGGAGGGAGCAAAAAGATACAAAACTCCCATAAGTGCAAGTGAGAAGGAATGATCAAAATTGCCTCAATAAGTATTTATGAATATATTCCATTGCTTTTAAAGTTGATTATGGTTAATTATGCTTAGAACCGAGTGTGCACATTCGAGCTCAAAGTGGTACATCCGAAAAAAAATAAAGTCTATAACCTTTTTCCAACAAAAAGTAAATCTAAATTTATTCGACTTATAATTTTTTGAATAGAAGATTACAAGATTAATATAGGTAAATCAATAAATAGGATTAGTAAAAGATCAGTAAATACGAGGATGTGCGCATTCGAGCGAAAAGTGGCACATTTCCGAGCGAGGGATGCAAATGAAGCGCGACGCGGAGCGGCGCGCTTCATTTTCCCGAGATCGGAATGTGCCACTTTGAGCTCGAATGTGCACACTCGGTTTTAAGCACGATTACAAAGCGACCCGTTTTAACAGGAACAAAATTGGTCAAATTGTTAGGTATATGTTTGCAAAAAACGCAACAAAAATTAATCCCTAAATAAAACAGTCGCACATTATCTTAAAATCAACAAAGCAAAATTAAATAATAAAATGTATATTATGCAATACCGAGGTTTAATTTTCGCAACGACAATCTGAATAATTGCGAATCCGTATAACTGAGGTTCGAATAATCGAGGTTCTACTGTACTTTTTAAATTTTAATCTATTACTGTTGTGACGTAAACAAGACGTAGACTTTGACAACTATGAAGTTTTTTTTCCGAAAAAGAAACAATATAATATCCAATCGTAAAACCAAAAATTTCCAAAATTTCAAAAAGGTCGCAGTGTAGATACAAATGTTCTTTGTCATTAAAGTTCTCTTTTTAAGAATGTGAAAATAACATTAAATTTTTATGTAATACACAGGTACAGTTCTTATTAATGGACTTTGGGGCATAAGAATAACAAGTAATTGATCCAGCTCAGTTTCGGCTCAATGATAGAGCATCATGTGATGAATCAATCAGACAAATATTTTGTTAATTTAACAACATGAAAATAACCTACATTATTATATGTGAATTTCATTCGAGATATATTAACATTTGAACGCTAAGTGATATCTGGAAAATTCGTTCACTGTTATTGTCAGTAAGGAATGGTGCGTCGATGAAAATAGAAGTTAGCTCAGAAAAATTGTGTCTTCGATTGAAATCACCAAGGTGGAAATTATAATCTCAAAATTGACATTTTTGGCAAACGGTTACCAAACATTTTAAGGGTGAGTTTGATATGATTTGATGAGTAGTTTGATATTAAATTTTGAAAAGTTTGGTAACCGTTTGCCAAAAAGGTTAATTTTGAGATTATAATTTCCACCTTGGTGATTTCCGAATGTTGCAATTTTCCCCTGCTGATGAAAGCAACTAGGTAATTAGATTATTAAGTATTTCATTCACTGAATTGATTTATAATCATTTCCAAACATCATCAAGCTTAAACTATCGGAAATATCATCTTAGACATTTTGACCAAAAAATAACTAGTACTTTTTTATCTCAAAATATTTTAAAAAAGATTTTTTTGTGTATATTCTGCTTATGTAACACTGTAATTTCAAGCTTGAAAAGAATAGGAGACCATTTTTTCTTATACCGCAAAGTCCTTTGAGTTTTATTAAATGATTAATTTTTTCCAAATTTCGGGCCAAAGAAAAATAAGTGTTTGGTCACATAGTCCTTTAATTTTTATTGCCATAATATAAAGAAGAAGAGTTTAAAAATAAAAAGATGGTCAAAAAAACTTCAACAAATAACGTTTGTGAAGATTATCTCAATTTCAATAATTTTGCCAGATTCATGTGGGTACGTTTCGCGTTTTGGGTGGTACTTCGTCATTTTATTGGCATTTTTAAAGAAAATGGATAAGAACAGAGAATTGAGAACGTCTGCGAATAATATTAACTGGTGTGCCCTAGTGATGAGCAAAAGAAGAACAAGACCAAGTCTTGCTAGCATAAAGACAATCTTGGCCTTGGTCTTGGTCTTGCAAAAATGCAAGAACAAGACCAAGACTGCAAGAACAAGACCAATTTTGCTCATCACTAGTGTGCCCACCGAATAAACAAATTGTATAACATGGTTCCAAAAATTGGTCGAAATCAAAAAAGATAGAATGCAAATTCACCGTTGGATTAATGCAACTTTCTATTTTTTGATTTTCGCAATAGAAGTCGAAAAATTATTGAGTATCTATCTATTTCAATAAGAACACAGGTAAATGGATTTTTCTTATACCGCAAAGTCCTTTGTCGTGTGTTTTCTCGTTTTTTTTCAGTCATTGTTTTTTGCTTATTAAAAAAATAATGTCATTCTCTAAAACAGTTTAATGTATTTGGAACCTTTTTAGCTGAGAAAAGCTGATGAGTGAATTAATATTTATTAATCATGAAAAGTCAAGATAAAATTTGAATGAGAAGTAATTAAATGTATTGCTGGTCGAGAAATATTAACACGGCTTTCTGAATGAATTTACTAACTTCGTAATAAAAAGAGGCCATGAATTGATCTGGATATGGATTCCTTTAAAACCTTTTACATCCGAATCTATTTTTAATTGCATCAAAAAATGCTGACCCGAAAATTTAATGACAATATCAGTTTTGAATTTGTGCCGATTTCGCATTATTTATAATTTATTCGTGCGGCGTATGCAGTCATTTTAATTAGATCATAAAGTTAGTTGTTTTCAAGGTATTGCATTAATTGCATTGCTCTCTGGAGAAGAAGTTATTTGTAGTAAAACGTTGTACTCCAGAAAAGTTTACGTTCCCACGTATCGAAAACTTGCATATTTTTCGTATTATTAACTAAAAATATTTCTAGTGGTATCACAAAGTCGTTTAAAGTCGTTTTTTTTCCGTGGAATATTCTTGCAGGAGCGATACGGTCTCCAAGGAAATCATTGGAAACGCAAGTTCAAGATATATTTGATTTTGATTTAATACACCACGCATACGTGGCCTGTATTAGAAAGAATGCTCAGCATCCGTAGATGATCTCCGCGGTTTAGTTTTCCGGATATTTGTAGGTTTCTCATTTGGACTGCGCGCCGCCGAAGCTTTTGGGAAATTGAGTACATTATACCTGAAAATTGAAAAGAATGTTGAATGCAGGCAGCGAAGGTCGGAACGTAGCAGCGTCAATACATCACTGGTTCGGGGATTACCGCTCTTTCCATCTACCATGATACGTTCTTTATACAGCGGCCTCGTTTCCAGGCCGGCCGGTTCGAAGTGGGAAAAGCGTCATAAATAACGCTCAACCTGGCGTGTCGCGTTCTCTGTCGCACCCGCCGCTCCTCTATTCCCTTGCGAAATACGTGAAAAAAGTGAGAAGCGGGTGGGCAGGCAATAAATAAACAGCAGACGTGAGGGTAACAGGAAAACTAAAAATATAACGATGAAGAGCAGGGAAATGACAGAAAGTGGAATTGGCATCTGTCCCTCGGCTCATTTCTGGCCCGAAATGCACTTTTCATTAAGCGCCGACCAAATTCCACCTTTACGTTTTAATATATCGTCCTCGAGTTATCTTCGAGCGAATTAATATTCGGATCCGACGTACTCGCAACACGTTTTAATGCTGCGGGATTATGGAGATGGCCTTTCCTAAATGTTTCGATGCAAATTGCTGCGGAGCTAGATCGGTTTTTTGGTATTGAAAAGACTGTTGGGCGCGCATATATGCGAGCTGTCTAAGCAACTTGTAGCAAAAGATGACAGATCTGTTCGGCTCAATCGAAGTTCGCAAGTTACTCAACTTTTCTTGTAGAAAATTCTGTTAAGGTCTTAGAGAATCAGCAATTCTTAGGAATGGTCGAGTAGGCCCAAATTTCACTAAGTGACTCGTATACAATGTTGATCTAATCTGAACGTATCGAACATATTTGCATCAAATGATGTCACGATCTTTGACGACTTCAGATTTATTGATATTTGTTCGCGCCAAATTCAGTGTCCGCAATCTTAAAAAAATCTCACGATAGGTACGCAAATTAAAATTATATTGGTGAGCTCAATAACGGAACTGTTCGTATGTATTAAAAATTAGAATAAAGGAAATCGATTTCGGGCTTTATAATCAATATTTTTCAAAGTCGTTATGGCTGAGAATACGGGAATTTTTTCCGAACGCGATAATAGATAAATTTTTACGGGGTCATAATTTATACCTAAGGAAAATCAAAAAAAAATAAAGAAAATCTTGAAAAAAACTTACAATTTTAATTTCTAATGAAAGGGTTCGACGCCCTTCGATCAATACCATTTCGTCACCCACTAGCACTAATTAAAACTAAAATTTTAAGGAACGTTCTTAACAGTTCAACGCGTTTTTCACGACTGAGGTTGAACGATTTATGCATTTTGCGATAAGAACATCCGGTTATTGCTATCGCTTTATTAGATTTGAATATTCGAGAAAGTTCCACTACGCTTAAGTTTTAATTTAAGCATATTGGAAATCGATAAATATGAGTTTTTCGAAAATTGCCAAAACGGCAAGTCCGATGCTTTTTAATTATTTATAAAACAGTAAATATATAAATAAATAGATCTAAATGTTAATATATAACAGGCACGTAGTTCCTTAAAAAAGGCACAAATTACATTGAAATTTTTTTTTCAAAAACTGAATAACGCCCCGATGTTGCAAACACACTGTATACTCAAAATTTAATACAGCTACACACTTTTCTTGTTAATTTTTAATTACATTTTCTTTAAGTCGGTTAAAAATTAAAGGAAAACCTTTTGTACCTTGGCCCTTTTTTCACTAGTAATTTTTTTTAAAATTGTATATGTAACAATTTGTTGATAAAATAAATTGCATCGTTGTGGGGCACTAATAAGGTATTTATCATAAAATATTTGAAAGCATTACCAACCGTTTACTCAAATTGCTATAAGATTTTAAAATTAGTGGATCTACGGCCTAAGTACAACAGAGGTGATGTACCTTGGCTCTATTCACATTAAGCAAAATAAAACGTATTGTTCTACGAAAACTATATATTTATTTTTGGATTATAAAAACTACTAATGTTCTTCTTTGAGATGACACTAAAATTGTTTCAAAAATTAACAAAACTTTTCGCGTATACTAAAATTTCACATACAGTAGACGCCGCCTAATGTGATCACTTTGGGACCGAGATAAAGTGATCACACTAACCGACTGATAACAATAAGCGAAAGATACCAGCGGAGCAAGTAAAACTTAAAAAAAACTTTATGAACTAAATAGTGTGTATTAATTAGATTCGTTGATGTACACATTAGGAAATACAAATTTTATTTAACGTATAATGCAATTTTTTATAAAATTTACGTTAAAAACAACTTATTTTAGAACAAAACAAAATAAAGTATTAAAAACATACATAATGTGTTAGAGGTATCGGCATCACTGTAAAAATATCCATATAACGCACAATGCAAAAAGGTCTTATTTTTTTGAAAAAAATGTTCAATTGTTGATTAAATTTGGGATTTTTTTAATACATTAAGTATTTTTTAAAACAATACAACTTACATAAAAGTTGACAAAACGAGTACACAACAATTCAAAAGACGAAAACATACTAATTGTAAGCTTGACTGCATTTTTTGTTATTACAATTAGGGGATAAATTTATTTTCTGAGAAAAATGGATATTTCTTGAAACATAATCGCTAGTTACAGTCGTGCTTTGTTCTCAAAAACCATAAAAGATAGTCTCTCATTGTCTAACGGACTAAACTTTGATCAAAATAAACGAAATATCGATAAATATCTTATGTCTAAGGTAAAACCTTTGATCAAAATAAACAAATTTTAATGCTTTTGCATTGTCGGTTGGTTCTAAACCAGTTTGATCACACTAAGCGGTTGATAACATTAACCCTGATCACATTAAGCGTCGTCTACTGTAATTAATGGTTAACTTTGCAAAAATTTAAATTTTTCGTTCGACTAGCGAAGGATATTATCTGAACCAAAATTAAAAAAAAATAAGCATTCATAACAAAGGTGTATCTAAATTTTTATTTATTGCACGTTGATCTTAGGGCCAAGGTACAATTTATTGACAGTGACCAAGGTACAACACCCCAACCCTTGATGTTTAAACTCAAAAATAAAATTAAAGGTTGTGGTGTGCCCTAGGTACAAATGGATCAAGGTACAACAGGTTTCTCTACTAAATTTAGATTTATGAATTGAAAGAGTCAAGAATAAGTAGACAATTTCAATAAATACGAGTATGTGCGCATTCGAGCGAAAAGTGGCACATTTCCGAGCGAGGGATGCAAATGAAGCGCGACGCGGAGCGGCGCGCTTCATTTTCCCGAGATCGGAATGTGCCACTTTGAGCTCGAATGTGCACACTCGGTTTAAGCACGATTCACAAAATTTAGACTAATAAATTGAACAAAAAATAATTTAATCATTTTCTCTCACTCGCACCTAAGAAATTGTCGTATCTTTTCGCTCCCTTCCACTCATTGCTATGGGTAAATACGTTTCTCGAACATAAAATCCATAGTTACTGAACTTTGACAATTTTTGATTTGAAAGTGAGAAGATTAATTAAGGCAAATCAATAAATACGAGGATGTGCGCATTCGAGCGAAAAGTGGCACATTTCCGAGCGAGGGAGGCAAATGAAGCGCGACGCGGAGCGGCGCGCTTCATTTTCCCGAGATCGGAATGTGCCACTTTGAGCTCGAATGTGCACACTCGGTTTTGAGCGTGATTCACAATTATTAATTTACTTTGTAAATAATTTTAATTAAAAATTACAATGCTGTACCGGGTGTACAATTTAATCTGCCCAAAAATTATTTTTGAATCCAAAAAATAATTTAATCAAATTCAATGATGTGGGCATTCGAGGAAAAGTGGCACATTTTCCTGGCCGTTTTTTTTGAAGACTGAAATACCACTCACTGATTGACTCATCAGAATATCTTCAGAACCTGAAAATTAGTGCGAATGTTCTTCATTTCCGAAATTCAACGTGTGAAAATAAAAGCAAAACATTTTAAGGAAATTTTTAAACAAACCGCGCGCATGGTCGACTCGACCAGATACTAATTCGATAAAATACGTTTTTAAAAACACTCCTATTTTCTCATTTGATCCTTTTTGGCCGCCTCACACCCAAACACCAGTCTTAGCCATTGAAATTTCATTGCCCTACAAAAACCATTACCCCAGCACTTAACTCATGGTAAAAATCGAATCGAAGATCGAAAACCGGTGCGCACACGTACTTTTTTTGCGCGTACCACCAAATCGCCATTGCTTTTGTGCGGCAAATGTACGGCGGTTCGCGGTTGCCAGACGTGACGCAATCTCTTTGTCTACGTGCGAGCAACTTTTTGGCCATTTTCGAAAGCGGCGGATTATAATTTAAAGAAATATTTCCGAAATGGAAATGGATTGATTAATCGCAGTAATTTCCGAACAGCTTTCTGCGCTAATTAGATCTAGTCCCCCAGCAACGCTGCAAATGAGATTACCGCTGGAAATGGCGTTCGCCACATCGAACGCAGAGCACACGCGTTAATTGTCATTGATTTTTATAACGCAATTACGTCGGTACACAATTTATCATGTTTAATATATACATATAATGGGATTATTGCTGGCGCACTGCATTTGCGTGCGATCTCCGCTCGAAGTTACGGTCACATCTGTTTTATGCATATAAAGACGTCATTTTCTCTCTCAGTTAGTTGATTTGAACGACAGAAGTGAAGATGATGTCGTTTGGGTTTATGGCTCCAGTTTCAGAAGGGTGGAATATGCACTTAAAAGGTGGCTCCCATATTGTTCCCTTACACTACTAGCTGTTTACTATGGAATTCAATCTCGCTTTGAATTGCAAATTAGTTAATCCTTTGGTTTTTTTTATTATCAGCTCCCGATAACTTCCTTTTATTTAACTTGTTGATGGCGGAGGAGTTTTTAATTAAAATAACGCGTCCCATAAATTAGTTTGGCCTTTAAAGAATTCATTTCGAATTGTTTTGCGCCAGTCTTGCGGGGATTATGGGAGAATATCTTCGGTTCAGATCAGTACTCGGCCGTCTACGATCCGCTATGTGGGCGTCTTGCGTTACTGAAATTGGATATTTCGCTAAGACTTCATAGGACGATATTATAAATTATTGTAATTTTATACGAATTAATTTTTTTGGTCGGACGATCTACGATCTTAAGCAATTTGCTTGCGTTTCTTTGTTGTAGCTGGGAGAGTTAAGGTTATGGTTTTTCGCGTTTGCACTTGGCACTGGAAACTAGCTTATTTTGAAGAAAATGCACATTCGTTTTTTTTTTTTGATCAGATAAATTTTTATTTACGTGGGTAGGTGTACGAGGGCTGTTTTTTATGGTATACGGACAACAAAAGAACATAATAATGAAAAAAATAGAATAAGGAAAAAACAGAAAATCTCATATTTAAATTATAATTAATGGAAGCATACGTCCCGTTTTCAGATCATCTGTCTAGAGGGGAGGGGAGGTACGTATAGAAATGTGCCACTATGAGTTCGAATGTGCACAGTCCGTTTTAAGCACGATTCTCAAAATTTAGATTAATAAATTAATGAAAAAATAATTTAATCGTTCCCTCTCACTCGAACCCACGAAATTGTCGTATCTTTTCGCCCGCTTCCACGCATTGCTATGGGTAAATACGTTTCTCGAATATAAAATCCATAGTTACTGAACTTTGACAATTTTTGATTTGAAAGTGAGAAGATTAATTAAAGGCCAATCAATAAATAATTTGAACTTTAAAAAAGAGTTTGATTTGCAAAAGGGCGAATTTGTAGTGCAAAATCTACTGAGAAAAATAACCTTTGTTAGTGCACTTGCTCACAAAATATTTGATTGCAACTTTTTAAAATTTGTTACCAGTATTTTTTAGACAATAAAACTGGGAAGACAATGCAGTCAACCTCATAAATTATGGCGAAGCGCATATTTGGGCGAAAAGTGGCACGTTTTGCGTTTGGTCCATGTGGCTCATCAAATGCTCCGATCATAAGTGTACCACTTTTGACGTAGCAAGACTACTTATATAAAATTAATGTTTATTTTTTTTTGAGAATGCACTTTTTTTATTCTAATTAATTAATTTTCTTCAACCGCGCGGCTAGAGACAATTTATTAAGAAAATATTGCTCTCACAAAATGAACTTGCACAATTTCAATCGCTCGATATAATTTATGCAAATCGAACAAAGAATTCCATTTTTTTTTGATGCAAGGTCTACATTTATATTTTGCAAAAAAACTAAGCATTAATAATAGGACGTGGCGAGTTAAAATAATAAGCACAGTTGGTTGTGATATTTGTATACAAAAAAGCAGTTTTTGATGCAAGCCAGATAAATCAAAAAAACATAATTACTAAAGTACTTTCGAGTCGAAATTCCTACTTATTTTTCTATTAGAAACTTCAATACTTGAGATATTACACTTCCGAAACAAATTTTTTGATTTATAACCAAAAAATCCCAAAAAAACCGATGCATATACTTTTGTACGCGCGTTAGAAGTTATACTTCTTTGGAGTGATTAAATTAAATGTAACCACGTAAAAAAATTATTATAAATAAATTCAATAAATACGAGGATGTGCGCATTCGAGCGAAAAAATAATTTTAATCGTTTTCTCTCACTCCCATTGACATGATTTAGGTATCCTTTCGCTCCTTTCCACTCATTGCTATGGTAAATACGTTTTTCGAACATAAAATCGATATTTACTACAATAAAGTTAAATTTATAATTTGAAAGAGCGAAGAATTAGTAGACAAATACAATAAATACGAGGATGTGCGCCTTCGAGCTCAAAGTGGCACATTTCCGAGCGAGGGAAGCAAATGAAGCGCGACGCGGAGCGGCGCGCTTCATTTTCCCGAGATCGGAATGTGCCACTTTGAGCTCGAATGTGCACACTCCGTTTTAAGCACGATTCATAACATTTAGACTAATAAATTAAACATAAAATCATTTAATTGTTCCCTTTCACTCGCACCTATGAAATTGTCGTATCTTTTTGCTCCCTTCCACTCATTGCTATGGGTAAATACTTTTCTCGAACATAAAATCCATAGTTACTAAACTTTGACAATTTTTGATTTGAAAGTGAGAAGATTAATTAAGGCAAATCAATAAATACGAGGATGTGCGCATTCGAGCTCAAAGTGGCACATTTCCGAGCGAGGGAGGCAAATAAAGCGCGACGCGGAGCGGCGCGCTTCATTTTCCCGAGATCGGAATGTGCCACTTTGAGCTCGAATGTGCACACTCGATTTTAAGCACGATTACTAAGCGTCCCGTCTTAACAGAAAAAAAATTGGTCGCTCCAATTATAATATACCGGCTGACCTTTTTTTCTAAATTGTGTGAAGTTGGTTTCTTGGATTCGTTAAAAAAATAAATTCGAACATATTAAAAACAAATCATTACCTTCTTCTTAGTAAAAAAAAAGAAAACCTTGAATATTATCTTTAATGAACCAAAAGCAGCTCTGTTGTTTTTTAATTTAAATTTCGAAGCCTAATAATGATCTCATTAGCGATAGTTGGTAATAAGGTCCTGTCATTATTTTTCATTTAAAGCCACCTTCCATGATGTATTATTCCCTGTCATTAAATTAGGGTTTAATTAAAAAAAAAGTTAACCCCGTATGTAATCCCATTAAGTCTATTCCACAAAAAATTGCCTTAAGCTAATTTGGAGGTATATTAGTTTTAAAATCCTATAAAATCTTCTTGATAGTTGCATTTATAAACTTCTATCAAATTACTAATCCGACCTGATTACAGTTAAAAGAGGATTATACAGTTGGCTTAAAGTATTTAAATTTGGTCTCAAAATAATGGTAAAAACTATAAATTAAGTTTATTACTTTAACACCAGGACCGGATGCGGATTAAAACATAATTTATGTATTGCCGAAACAAAGGACGTTATATTCCCAAAAAAGAAAAAGGGCGCAATTAAATACCTACGGCCGATTCGTGATCTTTCGAACGTAAGATAAATAGGATTATTTTCAGTGGCTCGAATGCGACTTTTTTTTTTCATTTACGTGCGCCTCACAGACTGCCGGGAGCTTGTTTTACGTTATAGGCAAAGTTTACAAGTGGGGCAGTTATTTTTACAAGTTAAAATAAAAATTTTAAAATCCTTGAAAAGTCCTTATTCCCTACACAGAAATGTTCAAGGTCAAAGGTACAAAAATCGACGTTTTTTTTTTGAGTAAACAGATTTTAAAAGTATTTTTTCCTCAAGTTTTTAGTCTCCATTACTTTTCAGTTATTTTTGAAAAAAGATGATGGAAAAATTGAAAGGAAAAGCTAATTGGTACATGAAAGATTTAAAAATGACGTGGGGTTCCAGAAAACCCCACGGGTACTATTGTTTCAGATGTTACCTGGTATTGAACAAAATGGGACCCAAAAAAATTTCAATTTAAACATTTCTGCAATTCGAGTTGGAAATGGCACAAGTGAATCATGAAAGACCCTTCAAATGAGGTGTTCAATTGTGTACCGTATGGTATAATTTGACTACCATGTAAAACTTTTTCTAATAACATTTTCCTATATTTTTAAAATAAAGTGTGTGGCGTCCAAACTTTATTTCTGAGAAAACCGCCCATACCTTTGGACATTGTTCTCGTCTTTCGCAAGATAATATTAAATTGAGATGTTGCCACGTATTTATGCAATATTAAAATCTTCATACTGCTACTAATAAAATAAAACCATATGGTCCATATGGTCTCTCGCTCTAGACCATATGGTCTCTCTCTATAGACCATATGGTCCATATGGTCTCTCTCTATATATAGTGTTTCTGTTTTTAAGCAATACAATTATTGGTAGTGTGACCCAAAATCCCTAGATTAGTGTACCATGACGAGAAAAAGGTTGAGAACCACCGACCAAGACAATGGCCCATTTTTCCCAAACGGCAGGGCCGGCCCTGACTTCGCAATGCATCGATACGCGACGCCAAATGCGACCTGCAAAATAATCGCATCGCTCATTTGGTCCTCGCCCCAAAAACAAATGAATTTTCGCAACGGAAATGTTTCGATCCCAACGACGGGAATTATTGCAAACATAATTTAAAACATCAGCGGCGCGCAATTAAGCAACGCATTCCGCACACAACGAAATCTGCCACAAATTGCCGAACGTAAATTATAAATGTGACGTGGCAACACGGTCGGCCCTAAAATTAGGGAAAACGTTTCGATACTGCACGAAAACATAAATGTACAACTTTAAATTCACTTACCAGTTATTTACTTGTAATATCGTTAACCCCGTATCCTGCGCTAGCTGCTTTTTCTGGTCTTCCGAAGGGTACGGATGCTGAAACAAGAGATGCAATTAGTACACATGAAATGAATGCAATTCCATAGTTTGTAAAACAAGAAGTGTCGCGTTACCGAAGCTAAAGTCGTGGGAGGAAAGGCATAAAGAGTTTGATTGATGGCAAAAAAGGATTTTTGGGTGGAGAACGTAAAGGTGACGTTGGTTGCTGCTGAATGGAACAACATCACCATTATCCTCGGATTAGTGGAGCCAAATTCGTCCTATATCGAATTTCGCCTTTCATGTTCGGGGAGCGTTTTCGTTTATGATATTTGTTCGGGAGCGCGACTCCCGGCAGCTGCTTCTAACGAAACATCTCCGGCACCGGCATAACGTGCATAATTTATGCGGCAGAGTATTTTGACGGGAGAGTAACAAGTGAGATGCTCAAGTTTGATGTGTACAGGAAAGCAATCTAGGTAATTGGCGAGGGCGAGCAGTCCCCTACGAACAATCCAATTTCTGCGAAAACAATAGCTGTAAGTGGTGCAGGGGCGCTTCGTTTCACACGATTTTTTCATGGTTTAGATGCGCGATTATGTTTGAAAATCTACCGACGCTCAGATAAAGTTCTATCGCCGAAATCAACGCCTTTTGAATAACCAGCAAATTGCCGCTTTCATTGCCGCAATCGACTTCGATTTGCGAAACAACCGCTTTTTTTTATGGAGCGGCTATATCAATTTTTCTGAGTGTATGGTGGAACGGGGAAATGACGATCACTTAAGGGAAAAGTTTCATATCTAGTTTAAAGATGTATCTATCAATCTAATGGAATAAAATAGTAAGATGTTCTTTGGTTTCTGGTTTGCTATATCAAATAACTCAGTCCTGCGTAAAAATATTGTAGTTACCAATTTGAGTTTGATCAAATGATTCGTTTTTCTCCAAAATTCGGGCCAAAGGAAAATAAGTGTTTGGTCACATCGTACTTTAATTTTTATTGCCATAATATAAAGGGGAAAAGAGTTTAAAAATAAAAAGATGGCCAAAAAAACTTCAACAAATAACGTTTATGAAGATTATCTCAATTTCAATAATTTTGTCAGATTCATATGGGCATATTTCGCGTTTTGAGTGGTACTTCGTCATTTTATTGGCACTTTGAAAAAAATTGGATAAGGACGGAGAATTGAGAACATTTGCGAATAATATTAAATGGTGTGCCCAGCAATAATCAAATTGTATTGTATTGGTCCAAAAACTGGTCCAAATCAAAAAAGATAGTAGAATGCAAAATCACCGTTAGATTAATACAACTTTCAATTTTGCTTGATTTTCGCAATAGAAGTCAAAAATTACTTAGCACCTATCTGGTTCAATTCGAACACAAGTAAATGGATTCACTAGACGGCGAAATTAAACAATATCAGAATAAACAAAAAAAACATACTCAAAAAATGAACAATAAAAGATTTCTTAAAAAATTCTTTCATTATCAACCGTTTCGCAAAAAAACGTAGGAAGACGACAAAAAAACAACGAAAACATACTAAATACATAATTATACAATACATAGCACGATACATAAAAGAAAGAAGAAAAACATAGTAAGTTTGGAAGTAATAAATAAAAAAATTAATTTTAACTAATAAAACACAAAAATATTCAAATTAAATTTTATACACTAGCCATCGTTTCAATAATCACATTCAAATGAAATCGAGTTCTTCTCGATCAAAGTTGCAAGGGCAAAATTTTTGCTAGAGTCACGAGACAGTGGTCACAGAACGCGATTCTAATTCGGGCAAAATCCAAATCGTGTGATGCCTCCCAAATATGAGACCCATCTACAAAGTACTGGTCAAAAAAAATCTTGAACCGTTATGATCGACCGGCGCATTACTCACGCCGACAAGCTCTCGTCCGTTTTCCCCTAGCGCACCCCAAAAACAAACCCGATTGTACGAAATATTTTTTTCATAAAATTACTATTCCGATAGTTCACACTAGCCGACAATTCTATACCGCAACGCAGCACGCTCGTCGCCGCACAGCGCAATATGAGTGACGTGTGTGAAATTGGTTACATGCATTACTAGATATGGTCGCTCTAGCCATCACTCAAAATCGTGTTTTTGCAATCGTTTCCTGCTGATGGGAACTGATTCGTGCGCGCGTATTTCTATAAATCGAGCGCGCTCCTCTTTTTTTTTACGAACATGATTCCATTAAAAAATGTTCCCCATCGGAATAATTAAACGATGAAAAAGCGAAGGCCTTGCCTCTCGTGAAATATCGATCGATTAATTTCGCGTGCGGTTAATAAAAATAAGACGGCGAAAAGGAAAAAAAAGAAGAAGGGGGCCGCCGGAGAATTTATTATGGCAATATAATCAAGCGATACTAATTGCAAAATTTTATACTACCTGTAGTGCGGAAAGATAAGTTCCTGCATATAAAGTGTATCACCCCAAAGCAGTAGCGCACGTTATTTGATGGCGCACATCCGACCTGTGGATGAAATTGCCAATAAAACACATCCAATAGGTATAAAGTGGTGAGGTTCGACAATAGAGGCGCGCGTTGTGTTTAAACGGCCTTCCTGCTTCAATCTGCGACGAGCAAATAGGATTTAGAATATCCTTTGATTACCGTTTACACGGAGTCGTGTTTTGAATAATAAATTAGCTTTTTATTTTTATCTGCGAAGCACGATCTTTGAAAATATTCAATTCCATGGGAGAGATTTATCTAAATTTCGTCGCTAATTTCGACGACGCTTCCTCCTCCGTCGATGTCTTTTAACGAGGCAGAAGTTAGCATGTGTCATGTTCGAGGACGCCTTCGACTATTATGGTTTGCGAAAAACACCGATAATCACGTGTCACGCCGAATAAAATACACCCACTTCTAATTTTGCCGTCCTGTTCGTGTGCCTTTTACTGTTAGGCAATAAATAGCATCGGTGCACAGCGTCCGCTGACAGATTTGCTGACTACCACCCTGTTAACGAGTCAGCAACCTGCCTCATTACTACTCAGGGTTAAATCCTACTCTTGTCGGAACAATAGCTGACAACAACTTCTGACTCGCCATAATCGATTTCGTCGTTAAAAATTTTAAGCAAACTGAGAGTGGAATTTTGGCAGGCGACGGAAGTTGCGCGCGCACAGCTAATGAAAATCCATAGTCGCGCTTAGTCGGCTAAGAAAGAAAATTAATTATTATGAATGGTTCTTAAAGCTCTTTCAAACTATGAATTTAAATTTCGTACAGAAAATATTGATTTTATGTTCAAAAAATATATTTACCAATGCAATGAGTGGAAGGGAGCAAAAATATACGACAATTTCGTCAGTGGAAGTGAGAGAAGACGATTAAAATTATTCAACTCATTTTGCATTTTATTTATTGTCTTAAACTATTGTGAACCGTGCTTAAAACCGAGTGCGCACGTTCGAGCTCAAAGTGGCACATTCCGATCTCGGGAAAATGAAGCGCGCCGCTCCGCGTCGCGCTTCATTTGCCTCCCTCGCTCGGAAATGTGCCACTTTTCGCTCGAACGTGCACATATCCCACATTTATTGGAATTATCTCCTACATCCTTTGCTCTTTCAAACCATAAATTTCAATTCAGTGCAGTAAATATTAATTTTATGTTCAAAAAACATATTTACCATAGCAATGAGTGGAAGGGAGCAAAAAGATACGACAATCTCGTCAATGGAAGTGAGAGAAAACAATTAAAATTATTGAACTTATTTTTCATCTAATTTATTGTCTTAAAATATTGTGTATAGTGCTTAAAACCGAGTGCGCACGTTCGAGCTCAAAGTGGCACATTCCGATCTCGGGAAAATGAAGCGCGCCGCTACGCGTCGCGCTTCATTTGCCTCCCTCGCTCGGAAATGTGCCACTTTTCGCTCGAACGTGCACATATCCCACATTAATTGAAATTATCTCCCATGTCCTTTGCTCTTTCAAACAATAAATTTAAATTTATTGCACTAAATATCGATTTTATGTTCAAAAAACATTTTTACCATAGCAATGAGTGGAAAGGAGCAAAAAGATACGACGATCCCCTCAATGGAAGTGACAGAAAACGATGAAAATTATTCAACTCATTTTTCATCTAATTTATTGTCTTAAAATACAGTCGAACCACGATAAGTCGAATTTTTGATAACTCAAATTTTCGATGAGTCGAAGCGTTTTACAATTTCCTAAATTCAATTTTCCATTAAGGTATTTCCATGATTCTTGACCCCCGATTGACAAAAACTCTAGTTCAAAAATCGCTACAACTTGTACAGTTTGTGTATGGCTTGGGGGTAGATATTAGGTACTTGGTTATTTTACCCTACTAGTTATGGAAAAGGCGCTGTCGATGGCATTGGCGCGGTTGTTAAGAGACCAATGTGGACTTCTCGGAAAACTATTCTTAACACACCACGAGATTGTTTCGAATTTTAAACAAGAACGAGATTAGAGAACGTCAAAATTTTTTATCTATCAAACGAAGGTATTACAAAATACCAACAGCTGCTGGATACACGATGGGAGAACATAAAACCCATCAAAAATCTACAAGGGAAGCACCATTTCAAAAAAGCTTATGATACAGCAAATTGCATCTATGGTTAGTTCCAAATTGGAAAAAAACATGTCTTAAGTTCTGATTTTGGTCTCTTTTATTCATAACTAATTTTAATAAAAAAATGTTGATTAAAACAGATCTTTTTTCTCACTTGAAAACTTGTAAATTCATATAGTGTCGCGCCCGTTACAAAAACTTGTTACATTTTTATATGAAATTAAAAAATTCCTAACAAAATATATGTGGTTTTAAGTATGCAGTTATTTGAGAGCACTACCAGAATCTTATTTAAAAAATTGTTACTGGGTACTTTTATCCAAAATTTTACATGATCAACATTCAAAATTAACAGCACCGCATTTGTCCATTTTCTGATGTCGCACCCGTTACGCGATTCTGAACAATGTATAATAATTTTAACAATAGATTTTAAAAGATTTTTTTTGAATCAAATATCTAATTTTGTATACAATTTTTGTTCGCGAATAATTTTCGATAATTTTGAGTCAGACATATAAAGATCTTTAATAATTAAAGTGTCGTTGTCGCACCCGTTACAATGGAAATACCCATTAGTAAATATTTCGATAACTCGAAGTTAAATTTTACAACTTTTCATAAAAGTACAATACCTGGTAGGATTAAAGAACGGGTTTGTTCGGTGTTATTGCTGGTCAAAATGGCTATTGTAAAATAAGATGAAAAGGTTGAAACCTACTACAAGACTTTGATGTTTTGACGTCGGCACTTCAATTGGATTTAAATACTAATTTATGTTTAAATGCTTTCTCAACAGTTATGAAATTTAAGATGGTTTTACCGTTTGTTTTACGAGAAAAGGGTCGATTTTTGCCTTTTTGTTTTCGTTCTGGTCGTTATTCGACGAGCAGGAGTACGATCAAATGTTTTTTTTGTTGTTTATAGTTTATGACAATGTGTAACAGAAAATCTAAAAGAATTAAATACTTTTTCTAAAATTATTTACCGATCAACAAGGAGTGTAAACGAAAATTAAAAAAAGGCTAAAGGAGTGTCCTTTTTCCAACTTGGAGAAAGCTATGATTGAATGGTTTTGGTATACACGTAGTAAAAATATTCTGGTTTCGGGAGACCATTGGAATAATTTGTAGAAACCCAACATTTTGAATCAATGAAGCAAAAGACAATTTTAGATTACTTTCAAACCAACAATAAATAAGATGTAAATAACTATGTTACCTAAATACTTAATAATAATAAATAATGTTAATAATTGTTTACAAATTTTGGTTATTTTGTATAAAGGATGATATATAAGTTATGATATATACACAAAAAAGTATTTAACTCGACTTTTTTTGATAACTCGAATTTTTAATAACTCGAATTATTTTTAGTTTCCCTTCGACTTCGACGTATCGAAGTTCAACTGTATTTTAATAATTAATAATGAATAGGTTTAAGTAAAACACATTGTATCTTCTCGTTCCTTTCCACTCATTGCTATGTTAAACACATTTTTCGAAAATAAAATCGATATTTACTAAATTAAAAAAAAATGATTTGAAGGAGCTTATGATAAATTATATTAATGTAATAAATACGAGGATGTGCGCATTCGAGCGAAAAGTGGCACATTGCCGAGCGAGAGGCAAATGAAGCGCGACGCGGAGCGGCGCGCTTCATTTTCCCGAGATCGGAATGTGCCACTTTGAGCTCGAATGTGCACACACGATTTTCAGCACAATTCGCATTAATTTAGGCCAATAAATTAGACGAAAATACAATTGAATGATTTTAATCGGTCCCTCTCACTCGCACTCACAAGATTTTCGTATCTTTTCGCTCCCTTCCACTCATTTGCTATGGTAAATACATATTTCCAACATAATATAGATATTTACTAAACTAAATTAAAATTATTGATTTAAAAGAACGAAAGATAAATTAGATAAATGTAATGAATACGAGGATGTGCGCATTCGAGCGAAAAGTGGCACATTTCCGAGCGAGGGAGGCAAATGAAGCGCGACGCGAAGCGGCGCGCTTCATTTTCCCGAGATCGGAATGTGCCACTTTGAGCTCGAATGTGCACACTCGGTTTTAAGCACGATTACCAAGCCTCCTGTTTTAACAAGAAAAAATTTACACGGTTTTTCTTCATTAACCTTCTTACCTAGCACATTTAGTCAATAAAAAATTGTGATTCGTTTATCCCGGGGTTTTGATTAGCACTGAACCACCCACCCCGCATAATGGGGGCCCTACTGTACGCGCAACTTTTGGCAAATTGCAAACATAAAATTCTACTGTATTGTGAATCCGCACCGGTTTTTTTCGAAACAAAGAGCGCCATAAAATCACCGGCGGAGGCAAAAAAAATTTAAAATAGCGAAAGGAACAACACAATGGTTAAAAGAAAACATTTCGATAGTCTACAAGGAATATCACCCTCAATTCATTTGTCTTTAAAGAGGGTGCGTCAGATGGGGTGCACTATATTTCATCCGAATTCATTGGATGGCCTGGATGTCTTTAAAAGTGACTTTTTACCGGCAACTGTACACATGCGGAACGCATCCAGCATAACGCGATAATAAATTACGCAATCAACAATTGTAATAGATAGCCATCAATGTTTATAATGAAGAGTTTTTCGTACAATGAAAGTCCTTTTATAGTATGCAGACGGAGAAAAAATGAAGATCAAAGCGCGAGTAATGATGATGCATTTTACACGGCAAGTTCGACACCTGGTTCTTGTATACCTGACAGAAATAAGAAATTCTAAGCCTTTAATCCGCTTTATCATTGACTTTAACATCTTTATGCTGGTCGGATGATTATTGCTTTCGAGCCGAATCCGATTCACCAATATCGCAATTGTTTGCCCGAAGGAATTTCTTCGGCGGATTAAGGGCGTACGAGCAGATCTAGCATTACCTTTTCGGAGAGTAATTTGGGGCGGCCCTCGAAAGTAGGAATATTGGCGGCGGTGAAGACTAAACTGGGTTGTCACAGCGATGTGCAGCGAACCGAAAGAGATCCCTCGAGATTCAGCTGCATTCGCCATTAGCCGCCAACCCGAATCCGCGGCAGTAATGCCATGAAAAACAGGAAGCGCGATCCATTCATTCCCCATCACACCTTGGAAGGGCTCCGCGGAGACCGATAACCCCATCTCGGCCACCTCTCCAGGGCTGCATAACCCTTATGCCGCCCCGACGTCGCTCCACCGCCAAAATGCGTAAGTCACTCCGGAGGGAGCGGCATGCATAGTGATTTTTATTATTATGTTGGGAATCCGAAACTGCTTCCGCGCTATGGTTTTCATACGCCCGACTCCGAGTTTACTATTATTTGCGTATCTATATCCGATATGTGAAACGAGTAGAAAATTGAAGAGGGTACGCGCGGCACGCGGAGGATCGAGATTCACCTACAAATGTAAAGGAGCGGATCCTGATTTCAATGTACCCTGGGGGACACATATCACCTCCGTCAGCCGTTCCAAATTTATAACAGCAATCACATCTGAATATACACCGAATCGAATAGAGTATAAATAAAGTTTCGATCACTAATACCACAACCGTTCCTACACCACTTTCTACGCCCACAAACAACAAACCTTCCCTAATGTATTCAGGCCGAAACCTTCGCAAATTTCGTTTCTCTTATCGAAAGGCGCATCGATTTTTTTCGCCGCCGTTCCGATGGGGTGCAACGAGCTCGTTGGCTCCTAAAATGTTTAATTGGATCATCTAGCGCTTCGTCTTTTGCAAATAAGTGGGAAGGATGCCCAAAATTAATCATTTTTCACAATGAGTGTTGAGCGAGACCGTATGGTCCATGAAGAACTTGGAAAAAAAATTGACAAAAGCAAAAATTAAGAAATAAATCCTTAACCTTCCGTGTACTAGGTGAGGTATAACTACAGTCAAACCTCGATAAGTCGAAGTTGAAGAAACAAAAAATAATTCGAGTTATCGATATAAAAATATTAACGTTGAAAGAGGCACGTCCTAGAAAAACAGGTTCGAGTTATCAAAAATTCGACTTATCGAGATTCGACTTATGGAGGTCCGACTGTAATTTTTTTTTTTGTTAAAACGGGAAGTTTGGTAATCGAGCTTAAAACCGAGTGTGCACATTCGAGCTCAAAGTGGCACATTCCGATCTCGGGAAAATGAAGCGCGCCGCTCCGCGTCGCGCTTCATTTGCCTCCCTCGCTCGGAAATGTGCCACTTTTCGCTCGAATGCGCACATCCTCGTGTTTATTACATTAATATAATTTACCGTGCGCTCCTTCAAACCAAAAATTTAAATTTTATTTAGTAAATATCGATTCAATACTCGAAAAACGTATTTACCATAGCAATGAGTGGAAGGGAGCGAGAAGATACGATAATCACGTCAATGCAAGTGAGAGGGAACGATTAAAATTATTCAATTAATTCTTCGTGTAATTGATTGGTCTAAATTATTGCAAATCATTAAGAAATTGCCGTGAAATAGAATTTAGTACTCAAGAGAAGACTCAATAATTTATAAGTTGAAGAAAAAGTTAAGTTTTTGTATTTTTATTGATAAAAAATCTATTCTAATGCATAAATAAATATGTGTTTTACTTAAACCCATTCATTATTGGTTATTAAAACATATTTCTTATCATTTAACTGTCAGAAGTACAATTTTGTGGATTTTATTTCATTTTATTTTTGGTGTATGGCAAACCCCACCTGGTAGGGGAGGGTGGCCTAAAGCGGGTAGGTAGCCCAAAGCGGGTAACGGCCCTTATATGGATATGTTATATATTAGCTGAAATTTATATATATATTTACACTGCCAGTACCCAGCCTAATTGATGTCATACTACTTTTGACACCTAAGTTGCTTAAATAAAAAACAAAAAATTTAATAATTTTGTAAAATGTTTGAAATTAATTTAACTTCAATTGCTACTAAAACCCTTCACATTAAACCATTTTTTATAATGGCGTTTTCTTTTACAATAAACTAGTTTTATTATTAGACTAAATATTTTAATATCCATCCATTATTTTTTACGTTAATGTATCAAAACTAAGAAATGTGTGTTTGGGCAAAGCGGGTAGGTACCCTCTTTGCTTGTACCAGAAGGAGTAATTTTATTATAATTGATAGGAACTAGTTGATAGGAATAAATTGGTAATAAAAATAAGTGATTTAAAGCGTAGAAGCAATTAAGATTTAAAAACAATGGTAAACCGAAGTAATATTAAGATTGGAACAAATTAGCAGTTATAATGTGAAAATGCTTAATATAACTTAATACTAATGTTACTGTCAAGAACACGTCAAGTGTAGATAATTTTTTTCACAGGTTTTGATTAATCCGATTGGTTTATGAGAGCCTACCCGCTTTAGGCCCCACTGTCGAGCAAAGCGGTTAATTTCTGACATTTTATATTTTTCAATTTGTTTCTACAATTAAAGCAAAAATGTAATTCTTTTTTTTTTATAAAATTAAAGTTTAATAATTGTATTACGTAAATCTAAAAAAGAATCACTTTTTTTTTAGCGGAAGTGGTTCATATTAATCGATGAACCTTAACCTACCCGCTTTAGGCCACCTTCCCCTATGGCATGCGACATTTAGTCACCTAGTATTCGGAAGGTTAATATAAGTAAAAAACTAAATTACAATTTTTTTTTATCAAAATAAGTAATATAGAAATCTAGGTGAACGAGTTGCTAAAGGGTATGCGTGTCAAAAAAAAGAAGGTTGAAGACCTCCGATTCAATAATGCGGAAATTTGCGGGTATTATTTAAAGAAGCGGTTCCCAAGGTATAAAAAGTCTAAAATCAAGTGCGAGGTAAATACCATATTATGCAGGTTGCATAATTGCCTTTTGGGGCAAGGCGCCATAAACGGAGGCTAAGCGGACCGCGGCGCGCAGTTGACCAACGCCCGGTTCTTCAAACCGGCGACTATTTCGAAGATTGTCCATTCATAAACAAAATGAACGTACATTTTGTGCGAAAAACAAAACTAATAATTTATCGAGTAAAACGGGCATTATAAAGTGCGGCTAATTATATACGAATGGGGGTAATGCACCCCTTTTTCCTCGTACCACAAAACTTGGAAGCAAAATTACAATCCGAAAAAATACCCTTTTTTTGCACCTTGTGGTATAAGTACTTCAACTTTTCAAATTTCTATTGTCATGTATAGTGCATATTTTCGCCTGACGTTTCTTTGTTAGCCATGTTCACAGTTGACAAGTCAATTCGCAATTTGACTAGTTTGGTATTTCAGCCAAAACTTATCACAATACATCCACATCCATTAGGACAGTAATGGCAAACAATTCTTAGAAAATGTCAACGAAAAGTAGTTAAATGACAAGTAAACAAAGACGTACTGCACTTGGAAAATTTAACAAAGATGATTGTTTCGTTATAGCGGAAAACCATTACGTTATAAAGGTGTTCGTTATAAAGATGTTGGTTATAAACAGTTTGCTCTGTATTTCTTTTTCCTGTTCTTCTTCGGCCGCTCATCGCTTTACTTTGTACTTGTACACTATATTTAATTTCAGAGAAGTTTTTTGCTGACTCGAATTTTGATAACTCAAATTATTTTCGCGGCCGTAATCGAGTAAATCGAGTTTCTCTAGAGAATAAACTCAATTCTAAACGATTTAAGCTCGATATGAAAAATTGCCCACAAAAGAAAGTTATTAATTTATGGAATTTGGCGTGAGCGGTTAATTAATATCGGTAATCCTCGAAAATAAAGTGCCTTTTGTTGGGACGATATTTAAGCGCGAGTGTGAAATTGAGTCTGAAATAAAATTTAGTGGCGAAGGCAATAACGTGTAATCTACATGATCCTTGTACGAGTGCATTTGCACAAAATGAGCGCCATCAATCAGTCTCCGCGCTCTTAACGTAATCCCGGCACCAAATTACAGTTACGAAATAAAATGCGAGTCGCAAATGAGTCGTGTCCTGCAGCGGTCGCGCGCTGTTTATCCGCATAATCCGTACAGTACGGCGTGCGGCGGCGGATCCGGAGGAGCGCGACCAATGGCCGGTACCATCGCCGCGTCCTAACCCATCATTTCAAGTCTGCCGCCTCGGGCGAGCGAGTCGTTTGACAGCCAATCGCGGTCGTGGGAAACGTTGAATATTCAAGCTCGTGTGCTTGCACGCAAAAAAAAAATAACGATACGAATAAGCGGGCGCGCTCCGCTCTTCCTCCGGTACCGGCGGCGCAAGAAGAGTCCGACAATTTATAATCGCGCCAGCTCCAGCATTTTCGTGTCTCGCTCGTTCCGGCAATGTTTATTCTTTATTCCCTTTCGTCTTGGCTTTGTTTCGTTTCCGCCATTGCCCTGTCACAGTTGCCGGATGGAGCGAGCGCCGCCCCCCGCTATGATCTGCATGTCATGTCATGCGACTTCCTTCCGAGAAAAGGAATTGCTAAGATTTGCTAAGCTTCCACCCCAGCAAAGTTGGATTACCTTGTTTCGCTAAAATCTAACTGCGAATTGTTTGCTTTTCGTAGCGCTCCGTTCCGCGGCTACGTATGATGCACGGCCCTCTTCTTTCCCCGTCTTAGTTTTCCCTCAATGCCGGATAGCGGATTGGAATTTTCCTCCAAGTTTTGCGGATCGAGGAAAAAGGGGTGCATTACCCCTATTCATATTTAATTAGCCGCACTTCCTAATACTTTGCTTTACGTAATTTATTAACTATAATAAAGAGTTATTTATGTTTCGTGTGCGCATAGTGGAAAACCGTGCCGTTTTTTTCTCAAAGAAATAAACTTTCGAAACGTTTAGGGGCTCTGACTTTCAAGCTCCACTCGTTTTGCTCGATAAATTATTCCTTTTCTTTTGTGCAGAAAATGTATGTTCATTTTGTTTATGAACGAGTCGCCGGTCCGAGGTAGTTGTTGTGCGGGCGTCGGTCAACTGCGCGCCGCGGGCCGTTTATGGTGTCTTGCCCCAAAAGGCGCCTGGAATTTCCAAGAATTTTTCTGGAAGGGTTGCAGAAGAGTGCGAAAGGGTGTACTACATTATTAGTTTTTTGAAGTTGTACTTCCTTGTATTTCATCAAACTGCAAGTTCGCAGTTCAAAATTAGCCAATAGATATACAGTAAAACCTCGATTATCCGGACCTCAGTTATACGGATTTGCGATTATCCGGACTGTCAACCGCGTTCGTTTTCGGGTGTACTTTCGAATGTTTATTAATTCGCGTTTTTTGATTAATTAAAATTGTATATGAGTCAAATTTTCTGAAGTGGGTCACTAAAAATCAACTAATTGATTTTTATATCATCTTTTGTAGATTGTTGAAGGTTTATATGTCAAAATTAATGTCTCCAAATATTTTTGGGTAATTTTCTTTTTGTAAAAATTATAAACAAATTAGTTTTAAGACGCATTTTGTATACACTGTTGTAATTAGACTTCATTTATTGATTAATTCAATTTTTAAATATAAAAAAATATTTATATGTTATATAGGTGGTGCATCACAATTTTAGAATGATTTGGGTGGGGTATGTTAAAAAAAAGTGGGGAAATAAGAGTCAAAATTCAGGGAGAGTTAAAGTATTTTTTTTCATGTACGATGAAGTCTCCCATCTAGTCTAGCTTAAAAGTACTAAACTAGAAATGTGGTTTTTGGTAAAATTACCCTACTGTAATTTTTAATTAAAAGAAAAGCGAGAAGTGGCGCATTTAGTTCAGTTTGATTTAATTAATATTATTTGTAAGAGAGAAGAATAAGATAGGCAAATTTAATTATTAAGGAGCACCTATGTGCACTTTCAAGCAAAAACTTTTTTCGAATAGAAAATCTGGATTTGAAGGATTTGTTATTAATATAGTCGAATCCAATTAACACGAAGATGTGCGCATTCGAGCGAAAAGTGGCACATTTCCGAGCGAGGGAGGCAAATGAAGCGCGACGCGGAGCGGCGCGCTTCATTTTCCCGAGATCGAAATGTGCCACTTTGAGCTCGAATGTGCACACTCGGTTTTAAGCATCATTCCCATTAATTTTGATGACAAAAATTAGTAAATAATATTTATCATTCCCTCTCACTCGTACTTATGAGTTTGTCGTATCTTTTCGCTCGCTCCCACTCATTTGCTATGGTAAAAGTACGTTTTTCGAATATATAATCGATATATTATTAAATTTTCTAATATGAAGAAAATTTTAGTAAACAAAAATCAATAAATACGAAGATGTGCGCATTCGAGCGAAAAGTGGCACATTACCGAGCGAGGGAGGCAAATGAAGCGCGACGCGGAGCGGCGCGTTTCATTTTCCGAGATCGGAATGTGCCACTTTGAGCTCGAATGTCACACTCGGTTTTAACATCATTCCCATTAATTTTGATGACAAAATTAGTAAATAATATTTATCATTCCCTCTCACTCGTACTTATGAGTTTGTCGTATCTTTTCGCTCGCTCCCACTCATTTGCTATGGTAAAATTACATTTTTCGAACATATAATCGATATATTATTAAATTTTCTAATATGAAAGAAATTTTAGTAAACAAAAATCAATAAATACGAGGATGTGCGCATTCGAGCGAAAAGTGGCACATTTCCGAGCGAGGGAGACAAATGAAGCGCGACGCGGAGCGGCGCGCTTCATTTTCCCGAGATCGGAATGTGCCACTTTGAGCTCGAATGTGCACACTCCGCTTTTCGTCACGATTAACAATGATCAATTTACTTTTAATTTAATCCAAACATTTTATGATTCTATTTGGTATTTTTTACTGTTGATTTTATAATTAATAGTTATTTGTTTCGTTTTTTTTTTGTAAATAAATACCTAACAAAGTAAAATTGTTTTTTTTCAATTATCAGGATGAGCTGCAACATTAATTAGTCCGGATAATCGAGTTTCCACTGTAAGTCGTAAAATATATTCGTATAATCTAAACAGGAACTTGCAGAATTCTACTAAAAATTAAAGTTGCAACATTAAAATTAAATTAAAAACTGTCTTGTGGTATAATTTTCCCAATAAAAATGATTTTATTAGAATTTGATGTCTTGTTTAAACATATTTTATCTGCAAAGCAATCTTTCAATTTTTTAAATATATTGCAGTCGTAAAAACAACAGTTAATAAAACCGAGAAATCATAAAACTGCAATGTATTGCCACATGTCACTTTATAAATAATGAATTTTATTAGATTTTTATTTACGCAAACCGACATGCATTCGTATTTTATATTTTTTAATTAAATCCAACTTACAATTAGACGTACGAGAACATAACATTTGACGAGGTACAGACTAAAGCTTTTAGTTGCTCCATTTACCATAAATTTTAATTCTATTTTCATAAAAATTAAGGTTTTCAAATCGGAAATTAAATAATATATTGATGCCTATTGACTTTTTTGTTTTTTTGCGCAAAAAAATTTACAAATAAATCGTTTTAAATTAATTAAAGCGGCCACTCCGACATAAAATGAACCATTTCGTTTTAATCAAGGGTGCCATCAATTTTAATTATTAATAAATTGACAATTTTCGCACGTAAAAAAATTAATTTCATTATGAAAAGAAAACTAAAATAAAAATAATTTCAATTAAAATAAAATATAGCCCAGCGATGTGCAACGCAAATCCTAGTGTGCTAACAAGTGTGTTCTTTCACAAATATTAATTTTTTTTCAAGTGACTGTATATAAAGGAATTTGCTATAATTTTGTTTATATTTTCAAAACATTTTGATTACCTCTGAAAGTCTTCTAAATCATATAATTTTTTTTCCTATTAGGGGAACCTGTTGTACCTTTGTCCCTTTGTACCTAGGGCAACTTTATTTTTTTTAATATTTGCAGGCTTTCGTGACCCATAATTTTCGAAATTTCTAATGCGACATTGACAGACATTAACGTAAAGTTACCAGCAGCTGGCCAATGTAGTCTTTTTATTATCTTTTTACTTAGATATCTTATTGATTTTTGTTACCTAATAACAAATGACTCATCGTAATAGAAAGATTATTTATTAATGTTTACATAGTAATGGGCAGATTTTGGCACAGCATAATCTTTAATGTTATTTTTGAGTTTAAACATCAAGGTTCGGTGTGTTGTACCTCGGTCACCGTCAATAAGTTGTACCTTGGTCCTAAGATCAACGTGCAATAAATAAAAATTTAGATAGGTATACCTTTGTTATAAATTCTCATTTTTTTTTATTTAGCTTCAGATAATATGCCTTTTTTGCAAAGTTAACCATTAAGTATGTAAAATTTTAGTATATGAGAAAAATTTTGTTAATTTTTGAAACAATTTTAGTGTCATCTCAAAGAAGAACATTAGTAGTTCTCATAATCCAAAAATAAATATATAATTTTCATAGAACAATGGGTTTCATTTTGCTTAATGTGAATAGAGCCAAGGTACATCCGCATCTGTTGTCCCTAGGCCATAGATCCACTAATTTTTAAATCTTATAGCAATTTGAGTAAACGGTTGGTAATGCTTTCAAATATTTTATGATGAATGCCTTATTAGTGCCCCACTACGATGCAATTCATTTTATCAACAAATTGTTACATGTACAATTTAAAAAAAAATTACAAGTAAAAAAAGGGCCAAGGTACAACAGATTCCCCTATTTCTTTCGTGTGACTAAATGGAATATAACCACGTGCAAAAATTAGTATCAGTAAATAGGAAGATGTGCGCATTCGAGCGAAAAGTGGCACATTTCCGAGCGAGGGAAGCAAATGAAGCGCGACGCGGAGCGGCGCGCTTCATTTTCCCGAGATCGGAATGTGCCACTTTGAGCTCGAATGTGCACACTCGGTTTTAAGCACGATTCGCAATAATTTAGGCCAATAAATTAGACGAAAAAGCAGTTGAATAATTTTATTTGTTTTCTCTCACTCGCACTGATGAGATTGTCGTATCTTTTCGCTCTCTTCCACTCATTGCTATGGTAAATACATTTTCAATGATTGTCTCAATAATAATAATAAATAAATAAATAGTGCAATAACTAAACAGATAATAAATTGGGTGTTAATTAATTTTATTTCATATCAATAGATTTAATTGATCTATGCAAAAACACACAAAAGTGTGTTCTAAGTTGATTTACTTTGATGTGTAAATTAACTCGATTTTTGAAATAACACATCACAAGTGTGTGAAAAAAAAACACACCGTAAAAGAAATAATACATGAAGTGTGTTAATATAGCCCATTTGGCTTCGCAGTGTACGCGAACGAAAAAAAACGTTCGGACGTTAAAAACGGAAGATAAAGCGACACCATATGAGCGAAGTGAACTTTGGCGAAAATCAATAGAAGCGAAATCGGAATTATCAGAAGTCGGTAATGGGCAATGTTTCTGGCGGCAGAACATTAAGGGATTGGGGGGCGGCTTCATTTTGTTTCTCTGCTGGCCTGTATAGCGTTGATAACGAAGGTACTCTGTCATCGTTGACGTTATCGCAGACGCCTCCAGCGACCTTTCCCGACCTAACGCAACCTCATTTATGCAAGTAGGTATCCCCGAAAAGGCCCCGTCAGATATAGTTTTAATATTGTAAAAGTTAATCTCGCCGCCTAATTCCAGGAGAACTATTTATTCGGGAAAACCCGAGTCGGGCAATCGTAGATCTTCATATATGTCTGGATGACAGTGATTGCACGGTTGGGACGCAGCTGTCCTGGTTTATCTTACAAAGCTTTGCTCTGATTATATCAGCTGCGACCCCTAATCCTTAGACCCATTCTACATATAACTAGAGAGCTAGATTTCTTCGCGAAAAACACCACCTCGCCCGAATATTTCAAATTTAGCTCCGGTAACTTTTACGATCAGAACGTATTGCTCGGCCGGACCGACGGAATGGGGACGAAAATCCTAGGTGGATTTTCTATCGGCGGGTAAGCAGGACACATGTCGACGGCGGGAGCTCCCTCGCGGATAAACTAGGATAACCGCACCGGAAATATAGCCCGAGATGCACCCGAGCCGGAAATGGAAGCTCGTAGCCGGAAAGACCATTTTTTCCGTTTCGCTCTCCCGACATATCGAAATAACCGTAAAAATCAAGGGTTCCGCGTTCTTACAAATATCGGCTTTTAGAAAATGGGCGGCGCAGCAGGGTGTTACGAGGGTGTACAACGGTCTCGGAATAAAGTAATATTGCGACAACCGTTTTCCGATTCCGCGAAAACTTGTCCCACCACCCGCCACCCGCCACCCGCCACCCGCCACCCGTCGTTTCGATAACTCGAAATTAGAATGCGAACAATGTCATGTCTTTCGGTCGGCCCATTGAAATCGAAAGCTTTTTAACTCGCCGTGTCGCTGATGAGATTTATGGGTGCCGTTAAGCTCTAATGAAATTTCAGCGAGTTACCTTAGACGGTCACGTGACAGTAATTACTGCCCCGGTACGAGATGTCGCCGAGCCGTAGCTAAGACTACGCGTTTTAATTAATATTTGCGAGCTTATAAAAAGTTTTACAGGACGAGGGTGGAAATCCGTTCCCTGGAATTATGCTTGAAGGATAAGGGAGGAGGTGCGGATACTTAGGAGACCATTGTAAAAAGGAAGCAAAGCGAGTTTCGAGCATAATTAGCATATTATATGACATTATGCCACGACGTTAATCAGATTTCTGTGATGTATAATGGATAAGCGTTTCTTCTTGTTTTAAAGCTGAATTTCTACCTTTTTTCTTTTTCGCGAAAATTCACCCGTTAACGGGTCTTTGGTAGTTAAATTTCGTTCCTTCTAATTTTTAATGTAGTTCCTTTCTTTTTTTACCCCTAATAAAGAAATACAATTTGCGTTTTTTTTTTAAAAAAAAGAAAAATAATCCGGTAACGCAGAGAGAAAACGAACATACGGTACGTTTCAATTGAACTTACAATGTAATTCCGACTGCACTTGAAATTTAAAGCGCTCGTAGCCATTTATTTCGCCGGGAACGGTTCGGAGCTCTGAAATATTTGTCTGCTCGAATTATGCAAAAAATTAAGCGATGCAATTTGTATGAAATGTAATAAAATAAAAGCGTAATGTATTCTAGAAAAAAAATAGTAAAAAATTTAAAGCGCGGCATTTTTTTTAATAAACGTTTCTCTCAAAAGGAAAACTATAAAAACGCTTAAATCATAGGTTTCGAGCAAAAACTAATGCAAAGTGGGTTTTTTCAAATATTTATGCGTTTCTCGAGACGAAATTGAATTTTATTCGAAATTCCTCAAATTGGGATTTACTTAATTTTAATTTATGTGCCCGTTTCGATTTGATTATTCAAATTTTCATTTAGTGGGCCTAAATACCGCGTACCAATTTCGGTTACGTTTTTTTAAACCAAGACGAATTAACAAATAAATAAGTAATGAATGTATTAGTTTAGTTATTTAAATATAAAATGCATTTTTAAGCGACGGAGTCTCGTTCTCATTGCAAATCTATTGCAATACTTAACCACAAAATAGAAATAAATGCCAAATTATAAAATCGTTAATTTTAAATGACTAAAATATTAAATCTTTTGATGTAATTTAACAGTTTCCAAGTCAATCACAAATAATCATATTTGTAGTAGAGGAGACTGCGGATAGCTGTTACAGGGGTAACAAAACCGCAGTTTTTAAAAACAGTGAAGATACTTATGGTAAAATTACTCTAAAAAGAAATAAATGATGATTACAACACCTTGTATCACATTTGACTCATGAAATGTTTTTTTTTTGTTCATATTTTACTGTTTGTGAAGAATGTAACATTTTACCTGTGTAGCATCTATCCCCAGTCTCCACTATGCGAAATTCAGATTTCTAATATCGAGATAATTAACGGAACAACCCCTTATTTTTTTGTAAAAACAAATACAACTTTACTTTAAATTGAAAATTAAGGATTTTTTTAAAGAAAGAGTTTTTTGAAATTTATTGTAAAAAAATAAGCACGTTCGCATCAAGTTTAAATTTGAAATAAGATTACAGTCGAACCTCGATAAGTCGATATTTTGATAACTAAAATTTTTCGATTCCCTAAATTCAAGTTTCCATTAGTAAATATTTCGATAACTCGAAGTTAAATACAAATTTTCTTAAAAGTACAATACCTGGTAGGATTAAAGAACGGGTTTGTTTGGTGTTATTGCTGGTCAAAATGGCTATTGTAAAATAGGATGAAAAGGTTGAAACCTACTACAAGACTTTGATGTTTTGACGTTGGCACTTCAATTGGATTTAAATACTAATTTATGTTTAAATGCTTTTTAACAGTTATGAAATTTAAGATGGTTTTACCGTTTCTTTTACAAGAAAAGGGTCTGTTTATGCCTTTTTGTTTTCGTCCTGGTCGTTATTCGTCGAGCAGGAGTACGATCAAATGTATTTTTTGTTGTTTATAGTTTATAGCAGTGTGTAACAGAAAATCTAAAAGAATTAAATACTTTTTCTAAAATTATTTACCAATCAACAAGGAGTGTAAACGAAAATTAAAAAAAGGCTAAAGGAGTGTCCTTTTTCCAACTTGGAGAAAGCTATGATTGAATGGTTTTGGTATACACGTAGTAAAAATATTCTGGTTTCGGGAGATCATTGGAATAATTTGTAGAAACCCAACATTTTGGATCGATGAAGCAAAAAACAATTTAGATTACTTTCAAACCAACAATAAATAAGATGTAAATAACCATATTACCTTAATACTTAATAACAATAAATAATGTTAATAATTGTTTACAAATTTTGGTTATTTTGTATAAAAGATGGTAAATATGGATATGATATATACTCAGAAAAGTATTTAACTTGACTTTTTTTGATAACTCGAATTATTTTTAGTTTCCCTTCGATTTCGACTTATCGAGGTTCCACTGTAGTTATAGTAATATAGGTTATTAAATATTGCCAAAACTTTTATACGTATCTTTAATTAAAAATAAAGATGCTTATAAGGATTTCAAAATTGTTATCAAGAGTGTGTCCTTCTAATAAAATTTTGCTACTACAAATAGCTTAGTCGAGCCTTCAGCTTTTTAAAAATACATCTATCGGTAAGCAAATTTTTTCAAAGATAATAATGTTAATGATTGATTATAAATTTTGGTTATTTTGTATAAATGATGCTAAATATAGCTATGATATATACACAGAAAAGTATTTAACTCGACTTTTTTTGATAACTCGAATTATTTTTGGTTTCCCTTCGACTTCGACATATCGAAGTTCGACTTTATTTTAATAATTAATAATGAATAGGTTTAAGTAAAACACATTGTATCTTCTCGCTCCTTTCCATTGTTATGCTAAATACATTTTCGAAAATAAAATCGATATTTACTAAATTTAAAAAAAAATTGATTTGAAGGAGCTTATGATAAATTATATTAATGTAATAAATACGACGATGTGCGCATTCGAGCGAAAAGTGGCACATTGCCGAGCGAGGGAAGCAAATGAAGCGCGACGCGAAGCGGCGCGCTTCATTTTCCCGAGATCGGAATGTGCCACTTTGAGCTCGAATGTGCACACTCGATCTTTAGCACGATTACCAAGCCTCCTGTTTTAACAAGAAAAAATTTACACAGAACAAATTTTTGCAATTTTGTATAAAGGATGATAACTCGAATGTTTGATACCACAAATTATACTTAGTTTCCCTTAGACTTCGACTTCGACTTATCGAGGTCCCACTGTATTTGAGAAAAAGTCGACGATTAAAAAAATTGCACCTTTGTCAAAATTTGTACGAGAAAAGCGCGATTCGGCCGTACGACGAGGTGTGGCCGGCTTAATCAAAGACATTTACATCGTTAGCGGACAGTGGAGAGCGCAGATGGCGTCGACGGTGGACAACCGTTCGTTATACGGGAGTTGGGGCTGAAGCACATCGATCGCGCTTGGCCCCTCGCAATATCCGATAGTGGGATTAGCGCGGAGGGGTTAATGAGTCGTGCAAGTAAGCCGGGATCAGCCAGGAGCGATACCCAGAGCGCGGGGATGATGCATCCCTCAAATATTCATGCGTCGCCGAGTGGTCTTTAGCGTTTACAGTGGCGGCCCTCTCCTTACGGGGCCACATTAAATATTGAGCCGCGGTCAAGACGTTCGCCTCTCGGGGGAGCTCGACTTGCCGTTATCTATGGTTCCCTGGCCGGAGGTCCAATTGCGGGCTCCCATCCTTTAATTCCGGCTGACAGGTAGACAGGTCCCGCTTCGTTCGGTGGGATTTCCTTCGGGAGCCACTCGAGCCGTCTTATATCACGGAGCCCGTCACCTACCGCCGCGCAAAGACGATACGTACACGTTAGCCCCCGCGCGAGAAAGACGTCCTGAGGGCGGAGGCGAGCGTTCGCCGAGGCGACTTCGTAGCGTACATTTTACGACGGGATGTTAGTATTACTATCTGTCTACCTACCACCTAGCGGTACCAAATCTCGGCCACCGTAACGAGCCTGATATATTAGTTCATCTGCTAGTCCCCCGGGGCGGGGTGTGTTTGCATGCATGCCGCCAGATAAAGCGGCGAGCACTATTAAATGTCGTTTTCAGAGATGGAATGGCCTTTTGGGGTCGAGCCGGCCGTAATCCCGAACGCTACGTGAGGGTCGGGCCCAGACGACGTAATTTCCTGCAGGCTTCATAACTCGCATGCAAAACCGCGTACGGCCATGCGATGCGGAATTAATAAAGCCATCGCCGTTGCCTGCCGCCGTCGCCGCCGCCCTCGGCACCCGGGATCGATGATAACTTTACGCAAGGATAGATACGGCGGTGAAGAGCTTGTAAACGGCATGTAAACACCGACGGAAAGCCGGGCCAATGCGACTTCAATGGGTATGGATATTGCCTACTTAAATGTCCGCGCTGGGAATAAAGGCCCGACAATTCCTAACGTTCTAAGATCCGCTATGCAAATCCCTCAAAAGGCTGCGGTCACATTCCGACTATTTTACGAGATTGCGATCTTTATCTTAACGCGCGTCGTTGCGAGGACGCCCTAAAATATGTTAACACTTTTCCATACGTGATACGTTTAACGCGATTTCCCAAAAGCGCTTTCGTTTTAATCGAAAAAAAAACTCGTTCCGTTTGGGTCTTGTGCGCGGAGAGAAGAGAATGGTAATTCTCGTTGTGTGAAATGGTAATTATTACCATAAAACATGGTAACCTTATTTTAAAAAAATGGGGTACTTTACTACGTAGCATGAGCCTCATTACCCTTCTACCTGGTAATTTCGAAAATGTATAGTAAATATTACTTTGTACCATAGGAAATAGAGCCTTGCGATAATGGTAATGAGTGCTATGTTGCACGTCCCATGGAAATATAACTGCTGCTGTTGTACGAGTTAAGCATAACCTCTATAATTGTCAAAAGTTCTAGTATAAATTGACAGCAATTTTTAAAAATTTTAATTTTCCCTATTACATTCATGAGAACCATTACCATGTTGCATGGGAATTATTCCTCTGTAGCATGGAAATCTTTTATATGCTGCCTGGCTTGTTTTACCATAAGAAATAGGGATAATTAATATGTTTAATAAATATTTTTAGAAAAATCATCGTAACTATGGTAATGATTACCATGCTACATAGTAAGAGATACCATTATCTTCTCTCCGTGTACCCATTGCAAAATTGAAAAACTCGTATTTGTTTCGCTTTCTCATCAGAGCGTTTGATATATACAGTAAAACCTCTCTAACGCGACCAGCGGCAGTTTTTGTTCAATTTGGTCTTTTGGAGAGGTGGTCGTCTTAGAGAGAAAGACAAAGATGGATAATGTAAATGTCAGAACGAATACAATATTGAATTAAATCCAGCTATTATTTATCAGAATCATATTGTTATTAAATCAAAGTTTTTATAAATAAAATCATAGTACAGTCGAACCTAGATAAGTCGAAATTGAAGAGAAACTAAAAATAATTCGAGTTATCAAAAATTCGAGTTATTGATAAAAAAATATTAATGTTGAAATAGGCAAGTCCTAGGGAAACAGGTTCAAGTTATCAAAAATTCGGCTTATCGAAGTTCGACTTATGGAGGTTCCACTGTATTTAGGAAGTGAATTGATTATTGTGAATTACGCTTAAAACCGAGTGTGCACATTCGAGCTCAAAGTGGCACATTCCGATCTCGGGAAAATGAAGCGCGCCGCTCCGCGTCGCGCTTCATTTGCCTCCCTCGCTCGGAAATGTGCCACTTTTCGCTCGAACGTGCACATACCCCGCACTCAATGGATGTGTCTATATTAATCATTTCTCTTTCAAATGAAAAAAACTTAAATTCAAATTTTTTAGTGGGAAAAAGTTGTGGCGCTTATTTTTCTAAAAAAACTACAGTAAAACTTCTCCAACGCGACCAGCTTCGTTTCTTGCTCAAATTGATCTTTTATAGAGGTTGTCGTCTTACAGAGAACAATAAAAATAATGCAAATGTAATGCATTTTGTTTACAGCTATAATCTATGCCAGAGGTGGCCAATCCAAATAAACTTGCGGGCCACTTTGGAAATGTATCATAACTCCGCGGGTCGCAATATAAAATTATATATCTCTATCTTAGATTTAGACCCACTATTGACAATTTTTTGGAGTGAAAAATTTAAACATAATCAGTTATTATTATTGCCTTGACTACTATTCTTACATATAAACGTAGATAATATAATATTAATGATACTAAACGCACATTGTAACGAAATATATAGCACTAAAAGTGAAATATAAAAAATATATATGCAAAGAAAATCTAGTTCTTTAATTTTAAATTTAGAGTAGGATGGCTATTAAAAATAATGATTAGGGAAAAAGAAAAGAAATTGACAAGATATAAATAAACTTTAAGTGTCGTTTTATAAAGATTTGTAAAGATGTATAAAGATGTACAAAGATTTGGAGGTTAATTATTACAAATTGTCAAATCTAACAAACAATGTTGTTGCTCTAAAATTAAAGGTTTATTATATTGATTTAATTATAATAGATTATTTAAATAACTTACCCAAAATTAAAGAAACGACATTTAAAGTTTATTCATATCTTGTCAATTTCTTTTCTTATTCCCTAATCATTATTTTTAATAGCCAACCTACTCTAAATTTAAAATTAAAGAACTAGATTTCCTTTACATATAAATATAAATGAAATAAAAAAAGATGAAATTATTAAAAACTATTTATTTTATTAGTGCGATATTTGTTTCTCTACTCTTTTTGCTAATCGATCTTAATTTGGGTATTTGCATATCGTAATTGATGTTGCAGGTTAGCGTCCGTTGTTTGAATCAAAATTAATTTTTTCTCATAATTTTGACGATTATTTTTTGAATATATTTATGCACAAATAATGTATTTTTGTAATATATTGGTTTTCACTACTTTGCCCATTATAGAATAAATATATTTTATTAAAGTGTGCTGAACCTCGCGGGCCAAAAAATTCAAGGCGGGCCGCTGGTTGGCCACCCCCGATCTATACAAATTTTCCAAGTTTAAGTAATTTTGAAAAGCAGCGGTCGCGCAATTACCGTGCGCGGTCGAGATAGAGAGTGGTCGCCTTAGAGAGAAATTTCTAAGAAGAATTTATCTGTTCTGAAGCAAACTGCCCGCTTTTAGAGCTGGTCTCCGTATAGACACGGTCGCCACGAGAGGTTTTACTGTAGTCAGTCAAAAGAAGAAGAAAGTCTGTTCATGTGTGTGTCCGTGTGCAAGAGTTGCGAAATTAGCAAAAAAAAAATGCAAAGACTACCCACCGTTAAATGTTGAAAAAGCCACGCTCTTAAAATGTTGGTCGCAACTTTTGGAAATATGCCTCGTTTCTTTTGATTCTTTTTGCCATTGGTGTCGTCGTCTTCCTCTCCTGTACCTTCGCCGCTGCCAACGCTGGCGTTACTCGCATCACCTGCAACAAAGAATGCAACTTCACGTCCGTCCTCTTCATTCACCCCGCACCGCCCATTGCTTGGTTAATTTCACTACGCAATTTTGCGGGTGTTCTAATGGCTCTCAATGTAATGTTTGTATGCATAGCAAGGGAGGGTGCGCAGAGTGGGGGCTAATGACTCACACGCAAACTAAAAGGGAAAGAAATCAGATTAGGGTAGTCGGTTTATTTACAATCGAATCGTTGTATTTATTTATAGTACGAAAAATCAACCGCTCCACTTCAAACAAACACCTTTATAGAGTTGAAACACGTTCTACGCGACTTAGAAAAACAATTTGAGGTTAAATAGAAGGACTAATTACACAAATACATCTGTCGCATTACGAGCCTCCCCCGAAATCTATTCGAATTTCTATCGATTTATTAAAATCGCTTCGTTCCGACGAAAATTCGTTATAACAAGATTCGCTATACCCAAGTTCGTACTAGACAGGACTCGTTGTATCAGGTTCCAATAGAACTAACCGGATCGCAATAAAAATTAATTTAAAAATAGTCTAAAAACTTCAATTGCAGGCGACCAATAAAAAGACAGATAAAAATGTTTAATTCAATTTTATGTTCATGTCAGTCTTTATATCGAAATAAAAAGGGCACATAAAACTAATCGATCTCGCCTAATTATTCATGCAATGTTTATTGCGGCGCGGCGCGGCGAATGTAACTGCACAAAATTTTCGAGAAGAACGTTCACGGACGAATAATAAAAGAGTGGCACGCGGGGCCTAATGGAAAACGAGGAAATCGAAAGAAGAATCAATGAAACGTCAACAGGGTTAAGGTTGAGTGAGGCGATTCTCACGTTTACGTCTGCATAAAAGTTTTAGCGACAGCAGTAATAATTAGGGGTGTTTGAGTACTCCCCCGTGATGAGACCACCGTCTCTGCGCCCCTTCATTGTCGCCGAACAAAAGCCAACGACTTATTTTACGAGATACTCACCGCAAATGGCGTCTTTGTCAACGCCGTAAAATAATAGCGAGGCGCTCCGCCGTCCTTAGCAAACTTACTCTAACAGATTTCGAATGGGCAATAATTTACACAACAGGTTTTGAATGTTACCAACGCCGGATCGCTATCGCACAGTTGCAAAAAATAAGTTTCTAGTTTAACGAAATGGATGTGTATGGCGAGGCGCTGCTTGTTGGGCCATATTCCCTCTTTGATGGCCGCGGGGCAATAAATCTTCGGATGGTCGAATCGACGGGCTCTCTTCGTATCCTTTATCAGTATTCCTTCTCGGCCGGTTCGGCGGTCGTATCGTGATCGAACATTCCTGGACCGTTCGTTATCTGCTACACCGATCGCCAAAACCAGTCTGGTGCGGATCATCTACGTTCAAATGTCGCAGACGTTGTAACCAACACAGACAATTAATCAATTGCTATCTTCCTCTCGTTGGTGATCGCCTCCCACCCCACGAATGCACACATTTCCAGGCCGCATTCGTCGAAAATCTAAAAGCTCAATTTTGCGGATACACGATTTTGCCATTTTGATTATGCATAGCGTCATCCATAGTTCAATCCAACTGCTTAACTTATTATAACGATATTTTGGACAGTCTGAAGTTTTGACAACTTAACAGGAAACATGATTCGCCAATTATCGGAGTCGCATACACGAGTTCGTTATCCTCTCGTGTTGGCCCAAAAATGTTCTTGGTGCACGTCGAAATTAATGTTTTGTTGTTTTACGCATCTTTGCAAAATCGTAAATGTATTTTGACAAGTTATTTCGTCTGCTAGTACAAAGAATAGTTACGTTCCAAACTTATCCGAATCCAAATCAAATTACAACTGGTCCGGTGCCAACTCGTTTATGCGCAGTGATATATGGGACACGTCTTTGTCATGAAATCAAGGAAAAATAACATCGGCCGGTGGAGGTGGCTGATTGAAAAGCTATGTACTCTGTTATTTGCATTCGGCGAGAAAATTATAGGAGAGAAACTTTTTGATGGCATTTGAAAGGACGACTCGTGCTAAAAAATTGATGAAACTGAAGAAGGTGTGTGTCCATGTGTGTGTGTGTGTGTGTGTGTGGGTGCGGGGGAAATGCGAGAGAGTAGCGTGCAAAAAAGTATTACAAATTAATCAACGGATTGGCAGAAGTCTCCATTTAAATAATGCAAACGATAACAACTACTCACAGCAGTGTACATTTAGTACATACTCATCTATAAATTAAATAAATAATATGTTTTCATTTCCCATGTCATCGTGACAGCTTACTTGTAGGAAGCAATCACAGAAGCTCTGTTTAGCAAATGATTAATGGAAGGTAATTTTCGTGATGTCAAAAACCGTTGACTTTTATTGTTTTAAGTTCACAGTAGGTAGAAAATATACGAGACAGATTTTTCTTTATTAACATCTTAACTGCTCATGTTAATCTCTGCGCTTTTTAATTAATTATAGTTTTTTTTTTTTCGTTTTAAACAATCTCAATGATTAATAAGACAACTTTAACCCACTTTTTTGGAACGTACAAAAAACGATGGCAGATGAGCTCAATAAAATTTAAATGCGCGCGTGAAAAAATAGAAGGCATACGAGAAAAAGAAAAAAAGTTTTGCGATTGACACCTACGAGCTGGAAAACTACCTCCGTTTATTTTTTATTTTTAAAGTTCGTTAAACTATGACACTTTATGGACCACCTCGACGATATTCGTTCTGGTGGTCCATCAGAATGCTTTAATTTAATAAAATGTATTGTTTATCGAAAAATTTCGTCAGATGCCCATCTTAACTTGCCCATTTATCTACGTGTGCCATTGAAATAATAATTTGTAATAACAAATTAATGTTTCTCTCTTGAATGTGGTAGATTTTGCCATATACGGAAGTATCAGAAAGTGCTCGTGCACCACAAAAATTTGTTTCCTCAAAAAACATATCAAATTGTTAATTTAAACAACTAATTACGGGACAGGTTAAAGTATTTTGAATTATTAAATAATTTAGAATGTAAATTTTACCTGTTTAATTTAAATGGGAACAAAAGTTCAACATTTCTTCTCCAAAGAAAATTTGTCCAAAAATAAATTCCAGAGCGAATTGAAAGTACAATAGATCAATTAACCCCTTGACATACAATTTTGTTATTAGTATATTTCTGTAATATTTAATTGCGAATTGTCCAGAGAGTAAATTAATTCTTGTAAAGTGTGCTTAAAGCCGAGTGTGCGCGTTCGAGCTCAAAGTGGCACATTCCGATCTCGGGAAAATGAAGCGCGCCGCTCCGCGTCGCGCTTCATTTGCTTCCCTCGCTCGAAAATGTGCCACTTTTCGCTCGAACGCGCACATCTTCGTATTTATTCAATTTGTTTAAATTACTTTTTGGATTTAAAAAGGAAATAGCAACGTATTCAAATAAAACGACATATGCGCAGTAACATATAGTTTGATAACCACTGGTCTAGCTATACACAAGCGCAACGTAGGGCGTTGTTATATTTAATTTAGTCGCGCCAAAGAAGTATTACTTCTAACGTCCGTACATAACTACATGCACCGGTTTTTTTTTTACATAAAATGAAATTCAGTTTTAAACATTTAGCAAAATTATTAAAGTAAACTCGAAGAATAAATTATTTTAAGTTTTTAGACAACTCAAAATAAATAAATTAATAACTTGGAAAATTTTTAAAATATATTTAAGAACTTTAGAAATTTTTAATTATCAATTTTTTTTGTATAACACAAATTGAATAAAACAAAACTTTATTCGGTAAATTTAAAAGGAAATTTTGATGAAAAAATTATTATGTATTTTCAGAAAACTCAAATAGAGTAAATACAGAATTTGTGGTTTTTCAAAAAACTTTGAAGATCATTACTTTACGCAAATAGAATTAATATTGGAGAAAACTCAATAAATAAATTATCTTAATTGTTCAGAAATATTAAATTTATAAAATTAAATACAGTCAAACCTCGATAGGTCGAAGTTGAAGAGAAACTAAAAATAATTCGCGTTATCAAAAATTCGAGCTATCGATATAAAAATATTTTTTAGTTTATGTTTTTAAAATTTACTTATTGTTTATTTTTCTTAATAATTTCCTAGTCATTTCTTGCTAAAACCTAAATCTTGTGTCTTGAATAAGTTGTAATTAGGCTTCATTTATGGAATAATTCAATTTTTAAATATAAAAAAATATTTTAATGTTATATATTATATGCATCAAAATTTTAGAATGAGTTAGGTGGGGAATGTTAAAAAAAGATTGGGAAACACTGCTCTACATATTTCAAAATATTTTAAAACTATTAATTATTTATTTTATGTTATTTGTGTATGCTCATAACAATTAAGTTGAGCCAAATTAATAGTTTTTTTCGGACTCATCAAATTCGGTTTTTTTTGTATGTCAAGAGGTTAATATTTATTGATAATAGGCGTTCATTCAGCGCTATATAACTTGAAAAATCGGAAACAATCCAAAATATGTGTCGGATTAGAAATTAAAAAAAAACAAATAGATATTGCATATTCAATACAGGTATGAAATTAGAAACACTGCTTCAATCGTTAAATTTCAATCATGAGCAGAACCAGATCAAAATGTCAGAAATAACACTATACCAAATACCAAAATCCAAAAAAAATACTACCAAAAAGTGAATAAAGAGATCACCCCAAAGAGTACACCCTAATATGGTAAAATAAATTACCAAGATATTTGAAAACTATCTAGTATTGATAACAACTGTTATCCATCAAAATCATCAAATGCAAATAAAAGCAATTAATAAAAAAAATAGTGCTCGTAAGAATACTTTTTCGAACCACTGCACATACATACATAAGTATATAAATTTTTTATTCCAATGGGAGAAGTGGCTCATTTGCTTGCCCATGCACGGGTGCATAATGAAAAAGTATATATGTAATATAAAAGTTCATTAAAAATACATTTTTCAAATAAGAGAAATGCAAAGGGATAATGTTAGTGAATAACATACATAGTTTTAGAAGGAACCGCCGGTTGAGAGCCGCGTAACAGAGAGGCCGTCACTCACCTGTCATCTCTGACATTGATCTGCAAATGTTTAGAGAATTCCAGGCGGTCGCAATGCCATTCAATCAACCACCGTAAATAATCGCCGCATAACACATGATAATGTTTATGTAAAGATGTGTATCCGATCGCTTTATTTACCTTCCTTCATGTTACTACGTACAGAGTTTAACAAAACGCTTTGAACAACGGACCAACCACCACCTCCACGTTGCACGAGAAGAAAGATTATAGAAATTATGCGTTATAAAAATATAATTTATGTTATTACTATAATGGGGGGACCCACATTACCATTATGCGCGGCATATGCGGAGATCGAGCAATAGCCCATGGGTCCGGCCGCTTTTTTCCTCCGATTCGGTCACGTAGCGATGGCACAGAACGAATTGATAGGGTCGCCGATGGTACAGAGGAGCCGGAATGTAGACGTCAGATGCGGTGCCTGATTGGAATCCCACGAGCTGCCCGACAAGGTGAGCATTCTCTGCCCGCAATATTTTTATGAGCGGCTCTGCGCCAATGGATGACTGACGTAACCCGTCATTGAAACAGCAATCCGCCTGCTCCGACGTCTCTGTTCGCGCCCACCCTGGGCCCGCGAGCCATACAAGATTTTTCGATCACAAAGCATAGCGTTCCGATCTCGGATTCTTTCGCTCTTGTCTAATGTATACGCTTTTTTCTTTCTGGTGCGAGCGCACCTTTGTTTCTAAAGCGAATCTTTGATTCGGCGGATGGCTACTGCCCGAACGCGTCTTATTGCGAATATTAATCTTCCGCGAAATTGATTTGCAGGTTTTTTTTGCGGCGGGTGATTGATTTGGATCGAGAGGCGGGATACGAATTGTATAAAAAAAAGATTCCTGCGCGTTAGAAGTTGTACTTCTTTGGCGTGACTAAATTAAATATGGCCACGAGTAAAAATCAATAAAGATAAATACCATAAATACGAGGATGTGCGCATTCGAGCGAAAAGTCGCTTTTTCCCCAGATCGGAATGTGCCACTTTGAGCTCGAATGTGCACACTCGGTTTTAAGCATGATTCACAATAATTTAGACCAATAAAGTAGACGAAAAGTCACTTAAATAATTTTAATCGTTTCCTCTCGCTCGCATTGACGAGATTGTCATATCTTTTCGCTCCGTTCCACTTATTGCTATGGTAAATATGTTTTTCGAACATAATACCGATGTTTACTAACCATAATTTAAATTTATGATTTGAAAAAGCTAGGGATAAAGTAGACAAGTTTCCGAAATTTGACTCTTATTTCCCAACTTTTTTTGTAACATACCACACCCAAGTTATTCTAAAATTTTGATGCACCCCCTATGTAACATAAATATTTTTTTATGTTTAAAAATTGAATTAATCCATAAAAGAAGTCTAATTACAACAGTGTATACAAAATGTGCCTTAAAACTAATTTGTTTATAATTTTTACAAAAATTAAAATTACCCAAAAATATTTGGAAACATTAATTTTCATATATGGGTGATTCCATTCTAATTGTGATTTTTTTGTGTCCTATACTGTTTGCTCTCACTGGTCATACATTATAAATCTATTAATAAAGTTGTTGTATCAATACGATCATCATGAACATATTTCACCACTTTTCTTGTAGAATATAAGTTGCAGTCTAAAGAAAACTTGCAATATGTCACTTAAATGTCAGTACCGTGTCATGTCCTTTTCTAGAATTTACCTATAAATCTGTTATTTTTTTGTTGTTGCAATAAGTAATTTAAACCAATTAAATGATAAATCTTAATGTATATAATCAAACTTAAAAGAAATTCACGAATTTAAGATTGAATTCCGGCTTAATAACTTTTGTGCTCAGATTTAAGCAAATTTTTAAATTTGAATGTGTATGACTCGTGCGCCATTTACCTCGAAATTAATGAAACCACTAATAAGCCATATTGAAAATACGTTAACTGAGTTATGTTTACAAACATAACACAAGTGAAATTCTCAAGCGAGTTTGTGTCATTTTGAAACTCAGTTTTTAAAAGATGATGTCATAAATTTACTTGACAGTACCGTGGTATTGGTAAACTTAAATAACGATTAATTTTTTTCGTCATAAATAATAAATTTCTGTACTTATTACTAACCTAAATTTTAGAGTAATAGGATATTATCAAATTCATAATCAAAAAATTACAGTTGCTATTTTAATTTAAAATGTCAGTACCGTGTCAAAAAATAATAAAAATATATTTAATTGTTAATAAATAATATTGACTTCACTAAAAATTATTCATTTAAATATGAAACAAGTTCAATCAGTAGGTACACTTTAGGGCTAGTAGAGTACAATTTTTCCAAATTACCAGACAATTTTAAGCCTTTTGTAAGAACAATAAAAGTATATACGTGGAATAAATTAAACGTAATTGTATTTTATCCAATCCGTTAAGTTGCTTTTATTGCTCTAATAAGAATGTATGCAGACACTTTTCTATGAGAAAAATTGATTATTCTCTAAATAATAAGGTGGGAAAAATAAATAAAAGAATGACGCAAAAAACTCAAAAATCTGAGAATTCATCGCAAGAAGTTCAAAAATTGCCAAAGATGACTGAAACTGTATCACTGTGTAGAAGTTTAAGAATTAAAAATGCTGTGGTGAAAACCAAAAAAAAATTCAGTTAAGTTAATTTTTGTGAAATGTGTTAGATTTGAGTTGATTAATGTTTGTTATAAATTATAATGTATTATTTGTTATAGATAAGTTACCATGGATTATTGAAAGGTTAAATAATAAATAAAAAAGAGTTTTAAAATGTTACAATACAATTCATAAATGAATTTAATAATTTTTCTGAAGAATGTCTACCAAATTTATTTTATGTCAGTACCGTGGCATGGACATTATAAAATATGATTCTCATTCTCGATATTCTACAGTTGTAGCAAAATCTCTCGCACTTTAATTTTTACTATAAAATAGAGTAATAATATGCATGAAAAAACAAAAAATGTTTAGAATTCAAAAATTTTTAATCAAAAAAGTAACAGTTAGAACGGAATCACCTATATAAACCCTCAACAATGTGCAAAAGATAATATAAAAATCAACTAGTTGATTTTTTAAGGGCCCACTTCAAAAAATTTGAATCATATACAATTTTAATTAATCAAAAGTGCAAATTAGTAAACATTCGAAATTACACCTGAAAATATTTTTATCAAGCTCGCTACAATTAGGCGTGCGGAAGAGCACCACGATAACTTATCAAAAGGAATAAAATGTATAACCTTTTTCAAACAACAAATTGATCTAATTTATTCGACTTTTAATTTTTTGAATCAAAAAATAAAATAATAATATAGGCAAATCCAATAAATACGAGGATGTGCGCATTCGAGCGAAAAGTGGCACATTTCCGAGCGAGGGAAGCAAATGAAGCGCGACGCGGAGCGGCGCGCATCATTTTCCCGAGATCGGAATGTGCCACTTTGAGCTCGAATGTGCACACTCGGCTTTAAGCGCGATTCACAATAATTAATTTAGTTTCATAGTCGGCTAACTTCATACTATCGAATTTTCGTTAGCGGTGCGCGCGCAACCACCGTTGCCTGCTTTAATTTCATTCTCAACGCCCCAAAAGAAGTATTACTTCCAAAATCTTACTTTTTACACAACTTCCATGTCAAAAGAAGTACAACTTCGAAAAGTAAGTGCCGCAACAGTTATGCACCTCAAGAAAATGATCCATCATTATTAGTTTATGATGGTAGACGTTTATCTAGGCCCAAGGATGATAAGTGACAGGCACACGCAGTCGTTAATTCGTCCTCTTACCCATGACTGACAAGTTTAAACATGTGTCGCGACGTGAGAAACGTTTGACAATGATTTGTTTTCACATCGGGCCAGCGCATCTAAATGCACTCCCATACAATGGAATCACGGAGCATACCAATCATCTTCGGTACAAGGAAGTCAATTAACTGCGTCAAGTCACGACGGAGAACGGCTCGACGATAAGAAAGCCATTACGCCGACTTTGCCTAGGTTCAGCACGCGAATTTTTTCAAGACTAATCGCAGATATCCGGAGGATGGTTTGGTTTTTCATATCTGCGTGACCTCTTGCGCCATTTGTAACTTCGAGGTGTTGGAAGCAATGTCATGTGCAAGTCATCGAGAGGAAGGGGTTTCTCGCTCTCTCTCTCTCTCTCTCCCGTCTCAGCAGGACTTACTAAACGATACATCACTGGGAATTATCCAGATGTGTGATGTTAGGAGGATTAGAAAATGTTCGAGCGGACTTGTAACTTCCCAGTCATTGGGACCGCATTCCACGATTCTATATATAGCGCAGAATTCTAATTTCTAAAATTATTGTGCTTCGCTATTATTAAAAGAACTGTAAATTTTGTAATAGCGATGCGCCTCTCCAACTTACATAAATCACTTTCTTAATTTGTTTCCTTGAGATTGCCTCAAATAGCATTGTTTTCCTGTTCGGGGTTGTGCAACTGGTATGGACCATCAAATCATTTTGGGGATATGGGTTGGTACTGCCAACTTTCCCTTTAATTTTCAATTTACTCATCAATTGATTGGACATAGGAGATTCGATATCGAAATTGTTGCTAGTAAAAAGTCATGAGTTTCGGAAATCGTTAAGTCAACTCAAAATTTCAATCTCGTATCAAAAAAAGTGGCGCTATCGACGATTTTCGATGTCTCTGTACGGGTTCTCATTTAAATACAATTTGCACTCCAATTGCAACCTTTTGCAAATCGAAATCGCCCTTTTGCAAATCAAAATCACTTTTTCGCAAATTATTTTAACCTATGGGTCATTCCATATGAAATCAGCAAATTTGAATTAAAAAGTGTGCCGCATTTTTTTTAATTGTAATAAAAAAAAATTGTAGATGATCTTTGTGGTGCCAAAAATGCTAAACCACCACAATTTTTTTTTTTGTATAACTTCTGATCAGTACCCATCCGAAATCAAAAATTGGGTAAATATCATACTTGTACATAATGGGCTCTAGCTTTTTATTTAGAATAGGTATTGAAATGGTTGTTACTTTATTCGAAAAGGTCATAAATGTGCATTTTATATAATAGAATAAAATTAAACTAAAACAATTAGAAACAAGATGGTGACCATCCGAATTTTCACAATTTTTTCTCATTTTTACGATATTTGATTGGACCCTGTGTCAAGCCTTTTGCATATTAAGGGTCGATTTTTTTACAATAAAGTACTAACTCTTGTGATGTCGTGACATAATTATTATTGTGCTAAAATAACATCTTCTAGAAAAAAAAAATTGATAATTTTGAAAAAAGCTCAAGTTTGACCCCAAAAAAACCCATGTGGGGGAAAAAATAAAAATCTGAAATTTTCAGAAAATGTAGTCCATATCTTCGTTAATGAAGTCCAATTAGTGCCATTCTGTTATTTTCACCTCTTTAGGAAATATGATTTTTTTTTAAAAGTGCTACTTTTACAACTAAATATGAAAATAATCTGGGAGTGTCATAATTTATAGAAGTTTTATAACTTATTTAAACTAATAGAATTATGTCAATTTATGATAAAAATAATCAAATAAAAATTTTCAAATTCTGTTATTTATTGAAAACAAAAAATATATGTAGAAATTATTTATTTTTCATTACAAATGCACGATCTTATGATCGATAAAAACACTGAGAAATTAATAATTCGATCGACTGAGTAAATTACTAATTACGTAAGATAATGATATAATTTAAAAAAGAGATCAACAATATTATAAAAGTAGCTCTTATAATTCCTTGATTGCTTATTGCGTGCTCATTCTTAATACGTATTATTAGCTTCAAGAGTTACCAACTGATTGCCTTTTCAGTAAATTATAGTTATAACAATAATCACGGGTTAAGATTATCAATTCATTTTGTTGATACCTAATGACAACATTTTTCTAAACATACCTATAATTTGTGGAATAATAGCCTCGGATATTACGAAATTGGTTATATAATTAGTTTCGGCAAACGAATGACAAACTCCCATGAGAACGCTAACCGGCCGATTTTGCCCAATTTTATTCTCGGAAAGCTTTGGAAAAATTTTGGAACGTACCAGATTCGCGTATGTCAAATCAAGTACCGAATTAATTGTCTTGGCACTTCCAACGCGAACAACATTTACGACTGTTTTATGAGTTGCACACGCCAGAAACGAGCTTTTCTCTAATTATTAGTCTTTTATTAGGCAGGTATTACGATTAACTTACAAATCTAATATTATCTGTTGGCTTAATTAAATTCGTTTTTCGCTTTTATTTGCGGCGCCTCGAAAATGGAAGGGAGCCGTTCGCGGTTCCCGAAGAAAACGCGCTAAAATCTTTAATTGCTCCGCTAAAAATAATGGGAGACGTATAAATAGATTTTTTAAATCTTTATTATTTGGCAAAATTATGGTATTTGTAAAGGGAAGGTGGCGAAGTACCATGACAAGATCTTGACGACCGAAGCAGGTGTGGAAACGACGGTAAAGGCGCCAAGAAAAGTAAACACGCAGATGAGGTGTATTTAAAAATTTTTTATTTTGACTGGGTTCGTACGTTAAAGGGGGTCGTTGTTCTTCAAATTCGCGTATTTGTTGTTTTTTTTCGCTTCGGGATAATGGAATAGTTGACTGGTGTGGGTGCCTCGGTTCATTTTACAGCTTTATTTTCAATTTTTGAAGTTGTACTTCTTTTGACGCCTTGAGAGTAGAATTTAAGCCGGCTACGAAAGTTGCGCGCGCACGCAGCTAACGATAATTCGATAGTATGAAGTTAGCCGTCTAAGAAAGTACAGTCGAAGCTCGATAAGTCGAAGTTGAAAGAAAACTAAAAATAATTGGTGTTATCAAAATTTGGCTTATCGCGGTTCGACTTATAGAGGTTCAACTGTAAATTAATTATTGTAAATCATGCTTAAAACCGAGTGTGCACATTCGAGCTCAAAGTGGCACATTCCGATCTCGGGAAAATGAAGCGCGCCGCTCCGCGTCGCGCTTCATTTGCCTCCCTCGCTCGGAAATGTGCCACTTTTCGCTCGAATGCGCACATCCTCGTATTTATTGCAATTTTTTATATTGATTTTTACATTTAATTTAATTACGCTAAAGAAGTATAACTTCTAACGCACGTCCAAAAGTATATGCACCGGTGTTTTTGTGATTTTTTGCCTATAATTGAAAAAATTGGTCTTGGAAGTGTAATATCTCCAGTATTGATGTTTCTAATATGAAAATAGGTAATTTAGTAATTATGTTTTTTCGATTTATCTGGCTTGCATCAAAAACTGCTTTTTTGTATACAAATATCACAACCAACTGTGCTTATTATTGTAACGCGCCACGTCCTATTATTAATGATAAGTTTTTTGCAAAATATAAATGTAGACCTTGCATCAAAAAAAAAATATGGAATTCTTTCTTTGATTTACATAAATTATATCAAGTTCATTTTGTGAGAGCAATATTTTCTTAATAAATTTTCTTGGTCACCGCAAGTGATAGAAAAAAACGAACGTTCTAAGAGAAGAATCATATTTCCTTCATTTTTAAATATTTTTTTATAAAAAAAGGCCACAGGGGTATAAGCATAGTAAAAATACCTTTTGTAAATATTTTAATGATATTCTATGGAGATGTAGAAGTATAAAAATCCTGAAAATTTTAGACCTTACTATATTGGTACCGTCAAAAAGTCTAAATAAGTAAAAAGTAGAAAATAATTTTTTTCTTTGGATTACGGGAATCGATTATTTTGAAAATTTAGTATATTATGCAGGTGATAGAAAGATTTTATGGACACCATGGGCTAATTTTTAGCTTAATAAATTGATGATCAAAAATATGATTCTACCATTTTTACATTTCTTAAAAGACCTATAATCACTCAGAATTTTTTCAAAGTTTTCTTAATGGTACGCCATATTTAAAAAATTTTTAATTACTAAACAAATCGAATTTTTCAACAAATTCTACCTAAATAATTACAAATTATACTATTATTATTACATAAATAATAAGCTGAATTAAATCTCTTACATTAGAAATTAAAAAAAAAATGTTTTTACAATGAAATATAACGCCTATTAGAATTTAATAAAAATATAATTTGAAATAATTTGTAACTCAATTTTATTAAAATTATATTTCAGCGTATTATTTATGTCATAATAATACTATAATTTGTAGTTAATTAGGTAGAATTTGTTGAAAAATTCGATTTTTTGGTAATAAAAATAGTTTTTATTTTTTTTAACTATAGCGTACCATTAAGAAAATTTTGAAAAAATTCTGAGTGATTATAGATCTTATAAGAAATGTAAAAATGATGAAATCATAATTTTGCTCTAAAAGTATCATAATAAAAATTGAAAAAGTAAGAGAAAATAATTTTTTTGTTCATCAATTTATTAAGCTAAAATTAGTCCATGGTGTCCGTAAAAGCTTTCTATCGCCTGCAAAATACACTAAATTTTCAAAATAATTGATTCACTCAATCCAAAGAAAAAAATTATTTCCCAATTTTTTACTTATCTAGACTTTTTGAAGAGACCGATATAGATTAAGGTCTAAAATTTTCAGGATCTTTATATTTCTATAGTGTCTACATATCCATTAAATATCATTAAGATATTTACAAAAGGCATTTTTCCCATGCTTATCCCCCTATGGCCTTTCTCGGAAGAATTTCGGCTAATCCGGGGCCGTTCCTCTTCGGAAATAATTACAGACGAAGATATGCCAGACTGAAATTGGACGAGGTTGTTTTATAGAAACTTTGTTTTCACATGTGATAGCAATTCCCTCGGCGTAAACATTTCGAAGCAGTAAACATGTGCCTCAGCTGGACGCCTGCCAACTAAACGAATTAAAATAATGTCCGTCGTGCGAAAGCATAAAATGCATCATTAAAGAAGTCTCTCATACAAGTGCCACGAAGTTTTACTGATTTACTCAAATTTATGACCGGCGGCTATGGAGCCTTCGAAATACCGCACACCGCTCATAACCTGCGCCTCTTCTTCGCTATTTTTTCCTCTATTTCTTCGCTTTCGTGCGAAACGCTCGAATCGTCGACGCTTTTCGATTTTGGCGATCTATTATCGGGCTTCGGCCGAATTAACATAAATCGCGGCTTTTATTAATTAAGAGCGAGCTTTGGACGTATGATCCGCGATGAAACAAGAACCTGATAATTAAGTCGAGGAGCCTTGCCTTATAAATTAGCTTTTAAAGTTACTTTTGAACTTGTATTCCGCAATCAAATATATGTACTCCGAAACTCTCGGAAATTACTTCTAATAAAATGGGCCGTATAACGTTAGAGAAGAAATAAAGGGCATTTATCTTTGTTTTCTTAAGTAGTCAATTTCGTTTTATCACAGCACGTCATAAAGAATAAAAGTTCTATCTTGGAGACTCACAACGTTCGAACAGTTTTATTGAAAAATTATTAGTTAAATAATTACGGGGAGGCGCGGAAAGGATACTGTTAGCATGTCACACAAATGACTAATAAAGTTTTGAGCCGTTTTATTATTCCTGGCTTTTAAAGTTTGTAAACAATATTAAGTGTCAACGTTTCGTGGGTTGCTACTAAAAACAAGTCGCGAGTTTTTCCCGTGTTTTCAATTAATAATTTCGATGTGTTTTGCTGGCGGAATGATACAACGCATTTTATGAATTTCCAGAATATCAAAATAGAGTAGTGCAAAGGAATATCCCATGTTTATGTTTAAGGGATTTTGCCTACTTGGAATCGAGAAAATTACGTAATTTTTAAGAATGTTTTGCTGTCTTAATAAGTAATTATTGAAATTCACAAAATACTGTAAAAAATACCTATTTCGAGATACATGTACAAAATTGGTCTAAATTATTACGAATCATTTATACCTAAGGAAAATCAAAAAAATAAGAAAATGTTGAAAAAACTTACAATTTTAATTTCTAATGAAAGGGTTCGACACCCTTTGATAAATACCATTTCGGCACGCACTAACACCACTAAAACCAAAAATTTTAAGGAACGTTGTTAACACTTGGGCACGTTTTTCGCAACTCAGATGTGTGGGGAACGACATATGCATTTTGCGATAAGAACGTCCGGTTATTGCTATCGTTTTATTACATTTGAATATTCGAGAAAGTTCCACTACGCTTAAGTTTTAATTTAAACATATTGGAAATCGATAAATAGGAGTTTTTCGAAAATTGCCAAAACGGCAATTCGATGCTTTTAATTATTTATAAAAAAGTAAATATATAAATAAATAGATCTAAATGTTAATATAACAGGCACGTAGTTACTTAAAAATAGCACAAATTACATTGAAAAAATTTTATTTTTTAAAACTGAATAACGCCCCGATGTTGCAAACACACTGTATGTTCAAAATTTAATACAGCTACACAATTGTCTTGTTAATTTTTTAATTTAATTTTTCTTTTAAGTCGGTTAAAAATTATAAAAATGTATTATCAATCCGAGTTACTCAACTTCGCGAATTTTCAGAAACGTTAAAATTGCATTTTAAAAACGACGAAACTTGCGGAACAAGGGGGGCACTTGTAAACTTCGCTCGGGGGGATAAGACAACCTGACAGCGGTAGCGCTTAAAGGGTTTACGGAAACATTAATGGGACTGCTCGATTTAATTCCTTATTCAGCACACATTTATATGCGGAATCAAAGATTTACATCTGCGTTGATTAAGAAAAATATTAATCAAAGCACGTAGATTTACATTTGAAGCAAAGCCATTCTCAGAAAACAAGCGGGTTTTGGGGGGTGAGTGGTTTGCATGTAACGTCTATATGCTAATTATAATTAATACAAAAACCGGCACGAAATCATTTGTAACTTTGCAGCTTATCATGCATGAAGTGACTTTAAGGAAACTAACGGTTTTATTTAAAAAAGGGGTTGTAAAATCAATAGCCTCCCGCAATAAAAAAAAACACACACACCGTGAAAAACGACGCACATCGCTCGTTGCCATTTCCTCGTAATTTAATGGAAAAAAGTCTTTTATTAAAAATTTCGGATTAGACCTCTTTTATATATAACGTTAGTTATTGTTTTATTTGTTTAAATTTAGACGCCGCTTATTCTTTACTCCAGATGAACAAATTTGCGCATTTAACGCCAAATTTTTAATGGGGCCCCCATAAATCTCAAAAATAGTAGAACGTGAAATAACTAAGGCGATCGAAATATTTCTTAATGAGCTCAAAAATATTTCTCTTACATGCGAAGTATGCACTCCGCAATTAATCAGGTCCTTTGAAAATAAGAGGAGAGCCACCATTATCTTTGAAGTTTGATAGGGTTTGGAAAACGTAAAGCTTAGGATTTTAAATAGAAGCTTATTTAGAAATGGGTTTTTTTCTCTCTGCCTATTTTACACGCTTCTTCCATTAATATATGGGATCGCTTTTTTTTTGGCGCAAGAGCAAAATTAAACGTAAATTTTCCACCGCGCGCCCAAAATCGGACGCGAAGGTCTGCTCGCCGATCGATGCAAATTAGGAAAAGTGCAGGAAAGAACAATTTCTGAATATTATCAAATTCCAGTCGCCATCAAACAACAAAGGCCCTGGCAATTTCAAGTTTTCATGGTTTTCCAGGTCGTTAGACGCTTTGAATAACTTCACCATTAAGCGAATAACTTTGGTGAAATATGAATGAAGCTATTGACGTCGTTTCCATAGACCAAATATGTAAGTGCATATTCGGCCTATCAATTGTGCACATTAATATTTTCGCTCGTTGTGTATCTCTTTTTGTTTAACAGAAAAACGCACAGAAAGTTGAAAAAGAATCGGCTAGGGTACTTATGTGCGCGCGTTGGAAGTTATACTTCTTTGGCGTGACTAAATTAAATATAAGCAGGTGTTATGTATGGCTAGACCAGAGGTAGCGAACCTACAGCACGAGTGCCACAGGTGACACGTAGTATTTTTCTAGCACGTTGCCGCTTTTTAAATTGTATCCGCATTTTGACACGAAAAACGAAAAAAAATGTCGAATCAAAAAATATGGTCGGGTAGAAAATGCAGTAATGGTCGCACTATTCGATTGCCCGTTTAAATGCCTTCTAACGCATTTATCTCTTTAGTTGTTATTTTGTAAGAATTAAACATGGTAATCGTTTATCGGTGAATCGTTTGTGCAGTCGTTTTAGAACAGATATAGTACAACAATCAACCATCGTATCTCTATTTTGCGTTCAATTGATCATAATAGAAAACAACAATTAATATTAAATATAAACAAAATCTTAATGAATCCCAAAATTATTAACAAAAATGAAAAATGGTGTTAGCTTTCTTATCTTAAATAGATAGCCATAGATTTTTTTCCAAAATTGAATAAAGTTCATCAAGACCTTTCCAAAAATACCTATATAAATGTATTTAAAATAAGAAACCTGATACCACTTCTGGTTAAACCGGAAACGTTACAAAATCGATACGTACTACTAATCGAAAGATTGAATAAAATCAAAATACTTTAAGGCATATTATTTTTGAAATTCCCGCTGCTTTTCGAGATGGAGACTCGTCCCGTTTTGGTGTAAACTCCTTGCTTTAAAAAAATTTTATTGTTCCTTAACCAAATTGTAGGTTCTTATACATTCTTAAAAAGCTCTGCTAAGGTCGATCGATTTAAAAAAAAAGGCGTGTTTGTTTAAAACAATACAGTTAGTACCATTTTGAGTGCCCCCACAACATTCAATATGCCAAAGAAAAAAAAGGGTTCCCAAATGTATGCAGCAATACCACATGTTTCATCTAAAGTGCGAAAAGCTTCCAATTCTAAAGATGAGAAGAATATCAAAACAAAAGTTTTCTTAATTTATACGATCTATAGATGGGTATAAATATAAATTTTATTTTACTTCCGGTTTAAACGCAAATGATGTTAGCTTTCTTATATTAAATAGATAGCCATAGATTTTTTTCAAAAATTGAATAAAGTTCATCAAGACCTTTCCAAAAATATATAACAAGTAATTTTGCTGATAGATATATATTTTTTTTTAAGTTCCGGGGGGTTTCACAAAAGTACCACGAGTCTTGGTAGCGTATTGATTAAACACCCCAAAAATCAAAAAGAAAAAAAATTGTCGACCAAATGGTACCTTGTATACATTATCAAAATGGTTTTTGGCGACCTCGATCCAGTCCTGGAAAAAACTCAATAGCCTTCCATTTAACATAAGAAAAAGATAATACAATTTGCGGTTAAATTCTTGTCATCTTTAGAATTTGGTTGGCCCGAATTGTTCTAATAAGCGTTTATGCGGACCTCGACAGAAATAAATTGTCCCCGGTATGGTCGAATCAAAGATTAACGTAGATGGACGTGTGCCTTTAATGGAAAGGCCAAAAAATAAAAATCCTACCTTACACGCCTCGACCGAAATATGCGACACTTGGAACGGCCATGGGATCCGCGAAAAACGTTCGAAACACGGCCCTCGTAGTTAATTCCCCAAATTTTGGCACACACTTTCACTCGTTCAACGCGCCCGCAATACTAAAGAAATTTCTAGAAATATGCCGAAAGTCCCCCACCCAATGAAAAATAGTGCAATCGCATTTAAAATAATTTGGCAAAAACCAATCAAAACGCATTGCGAAAAGTCGACAGGCACACATCAAACACACGTGGACTGTGACGTCACTAACTAACGGGACTCTTATCGAATGTTTATGCAGGAAACGAGCCTATGTTTGCGATATAAATAATCCAAGCAGATAGGGTAAAGGTCGAGAAAGAAAACCAAGGTGTTCGAAAATACAATGACCGAACCAACTTGGATGCTGTTTTCAGTGATGAAACGAGATAAGCTTGGGCTAACATTTAGCGTTAGTTTCGCTTTATACGCAATAATTTGGTTCCGTAAGAAAGCCAAAAATGGAGACATTTTTAACATTGCCCTTAGATACTGTTGATATTATACACTGTCAATTTATTTTAATTTGAATAAAAAGCCAAATCTATTTATATGGGAGGCATAAAACTTATTAAATACAGAGTGATTATGACAGTAAATGCGATTATGAATTCAGAGGGGTGCGTTGTCGTGGTTTCAGAAGTGCATTAAAAAAAGTACCAAAAACCGTATAATTTTAAAAACTCAGAATTGTTAAGTGCGTCGTTCGTTAAGCAAAAAGAGTGGCCTGAATTTCATCATCAACATGAGTGTGAAACACGATCCAAAAAAAAATACTACGCAAATGTGTTATCACCATAACTCGTAGTATTTGAAGGCAAGCAGCAGATGTAGAATTAAGATTACATCGCCTCATTTAATATTTAAATTAAGTAAATCTCGCTTTAATAAAATAATCGCTTTAGCATAATTGCGGATAAATTGAAATCGATAAACGTAATAAAAAAAAACTGGAAAAGAAATAAAAACATTTTTGGTTTTGTAGGAGCACATCTTAAAATAAATCGAAGGGAGTTTTAAGGGTATTTCGGTTCCGCCCCGACCAACTTTAGCAAACGTTTAATGCAGCAGGAAAATATTATTTTCCTTGGTAATAGAGTGCTGTTGGTAATTGGAATATTTTGAGCACAGAGAACTTGTGGTAGGTTGCGAACAGGCTCTTCATTTTGTGAGCTGTCAGATACAGGCAAACCGTATCGACAGGGGGTGCACGTGGCCTCATCTCTCAGCTCGCTGCACCAGCCGACAGTTTTTATTATCAAAACCCCGAGCATACTTTCATGCTAATATCTTTTACTGCCATACTCAAATTTGAATTTATTTATATTTTTCTTACACGATAATAGAAAACCTGATAAGTACCTTCGAAATATATGGCGCGAGATTTAATTAAAAAAATAACTCCTCCGTTTGGGTTGGGCGGAAAATCTTTCGGAAATAGCTGCGCGCTGGATTTTATGAGTTTTTTTTTATGTACGAAAATTAAGGCCATCCACTGCAGTAAACAGAGAGAGGTGTAATCGTCGAGCTAAATTAGTTTAAAATCGCTGTTTGTTTGTGGACTTATTTTTTTTTTCCAAATGGGATAAAAAAAATTATTGCGTTCGTCCAGAAATCAATGTCCGATTTTATGAAAAAAGCATGTCTTGAATATTGACAAGTAATTTGATAATTTTTCAAGTGATGTTAATTTGTAAATAAAATTCATTTATTTGCTTTTGAATTAAAGATGAAAAACATGGGAAAAACTGGCTAAACACGATTAAGAGATGCAAGTGAGAGAGATGGGGATGTTGCCATGGTGTATGGGTGTCATGAAGAAAGACCATATACGTAATGAAGATATCCGAGGTTCATTGGGTGTTCAATAGATGAATGAATTTCAACTAAAATGGTATTGACAAGTTCAACGTCGAAATTAGGCAAATTTGGGCAATCGATCCACCAAAAAGAAAAACGGGTAGGCCCGAAAGTGCATGGTCTTCTATCGAGCTACAATATGATTATAATAGAGCTCCAGAAACAGAAGAAAATATTCCTTGACAACACGCGTGGGCTGAGAAGATAAAGATAGACAAGAATTAAACATTATTCAAAAAAACCCAATAAAACCAAAAACAAGAAAATCCAGCATGCCAAAAACCAAAGAAAGGCTTTTAATTTCCTAATAGGAGTAATTTTTTCGTTTTGGATTATTTTGGATTATAATAGTGCATATTGGCTTATTATTTTGTTGATCAAAACTTCTAAAAAAAATCAAATTTGTTTTTTTTTCAATATGTAAATTTTGAATGTTTCTACTTTTGAATGTTTGGTCCAAAATAACAATTTCAATAAAAAATTGTTCTGTTCCAATTTATAAACACTTCATTCTCCAAAACAAAAAAAAATGTGTTTTTTGCATAAATTTTAGAAATAAAAAGTAGCATAGTTAATTTTGAATTTTATTTATGATTAACCTTCCGTGTATTAGGTGGGGTATAACTAATTTTTTTTTGTTAAAACGGGACGTTTGGCAATCGAGCTTAAAACCGAGTGTGCACATTCGAGCTCAAAGTGGCACATTCCGATCTCGGGAAAATGAAGCGCGCCGCTCCGCGTCGCGCTTCATTTGCCTCCCTCGCTCGGAAATGTGCCACTTTTCGCTCGAATGCGCACATCCTCGTGTTTATCACATTTATCTAATTTATCCTTCGCTCTTTCAAATCAATAATTTTAATTTAATTTAGTAAATATTGATTTTATATTGGAAAAATGTATTTACCATAGCAATGAGTGGAAGGGAGCGGAAGATACGATAATCTTGTCAGTGCGAGTGAGAGGGACCGATTAAAATTAATCAATTAATTTTTCGTGTAATTTATTAGTCTAAATTATTGCGAATCATTAAGAAATTGCCGTGAAATTAATTTGTATTTCAATAAGGAGGCAAGAATAAAATTCTTGTTTGGTTTTCTTAGCATAAATAAATTGTGACTTCAACCCCGGTCTCCCCCTATTTAAATTTTACTTAGACCCATTCATTATTGGTTATTAAAATATATTTTATAACATTTAACTGTCATAAAGTACAATTTTGTGGATTTTATTATTGAGGTATTGCAAACCCCACCTAATATGGCATGTGACATTAAGTCACCGCGTATGCGGAAGGTTAAAAATTTTGCTATTTTTTTACATCTCGAATTAATTAATTTAATAATGCATATATAAGCTCCTTTTATTAAACAATTAAATCCTTCAGACGTAATAGACTGTTATAATAGTTATAAAACTAAAAGCAATCGTATTGTGGTTGATATTGCAAAAAAACACGAACATAACAGATTCGATGCAGCTACTTGTATTGAAATACAATGAGCTGAAGCTGATCTTAAGGAAACATAAACCGGACTTTATGGGCTATTTATCTTGATTCATGTTCGCTGTCTATTTATATGATTTATTTAAAACACAGTACGGCTTTATAATTCAAAAAACTGGAAATGCGCTTGTTAACAAAGATGTTGTGAATAATTTAACGAAATCGACATCTATTCAAAACAGTACAGCCATGCATAATAAAGGTGTCACCTCCGTATAACGAATTTACAACAAATCATCCGCATTTCTGCGCAAAACTTAATCTACTATTTCTTCCTAATTGAATTTTTTAGTTTGAATAGTTTTCGATTAATTTCAGAAGGCAATAAATCCGTAAAAGCGCATTAAGAATTTAAAAGCAGCTTTAGTTTTGTTACTCACAAAAAAAAATATTATTCAGGTACATAAACAGACATAAAACACACGCTGCGGTGCCGTTGCTCACGCTGTTTTTATTAAACGTTTAATCATTTAAGAAAGGCCGTAAAAGTGCTCAAAATATAATAACAACAAAGTTTAAGCTTCGAAAGAAGTACTGACCTAACATTTAAAGTCACTCACTACCCGAGATGACCTTCAATAATGAAAATTCCAAGCTCCGAAGGCTAAAAAACAAATATCAACAATAAAAGCATTAAACCGGCTAAAATACATACAGTAACAAAGTTTTTTAAAGTGTCAACTTTAGCTCTTAATATATTAATAAATTAGTTCTATCTTTACATCTTCAACGACATGCTGTGCAATATTTGTTTATGTTTTATTTAAACGGTGGCACTGTATCAATATTTGGATAGAAGTCGGCAGCAGTTAAAAATTTACATACGAAAGATATATCTAAATGTTTGCAGACATACACCATTTTTCGAGTTTATTTTCTTAATAACCTCGGCGCAGCGTTTCGTTTTTCGTTCGGCCTTTTATAATTGCGCGCAGAACGTCTGAATTAAGAAAAAAAAAAGGCCATTTTAAATCGCGAAGTTATAAATAACCGAATTTTCCGGCCGAAAGTTTGCTTTTCCTTCCAACTTTCGCCCGCTCAAAATAATTTTTTTGGTACACCTACGAGCACGTTGCGGTTTAATCTAAAAATTATAAAGTATACCACGCGTCCCTTCGGGCCAATTCTTAATAAAAGGTTGCCCACAATGGGTGTATTCAAATAATAATTTGCACGTGTTATATAAACCACGAAAATTCCAAAGTAAACAATTACTAAAAAATTAGTTGGATTTAAGGAACGTATTGTGTAAGGCCCATTTTTATTTACAACGCGGCCAACATTCTTTTATATGAATTATGATTTCACTTCCCTCGGGCGAAGATCTAACGTTTATAATTAATATAAGAATGGGTACCTGTTAAATCTTTTATTGTGAGTCAATAGGACCGCTTCAATGACGTTTCGGGCGAAGGATTAACGTATTCAAATCGTTAACCAAAAAGTCCGAGCAAATTTCTTTGAATGAGGATTATAATTATTTTTTTAGAGATAGAGAAAAAAACCCAATTAAAAAAGATTACGCTTTAAAAAGTTGCAAAATGGTTAAAAAATGAATTTGCATATAGTGAACTCGTTTATAACGAATTTTCGGTTATAGCAAGCAATTTTGTTGGATCAAATAAGGTGAATTTTTATCGATTATAATGAACCATCGAATATTTTTTTACGTAATGGATTTTAGTTTTTTTTTTGTTATAACGTGCCCAGTATAATTTTTTTGCGAATTAATACGATTTTGGCTTCATTTGTGAAACTATTTAGTAAAAAATAAATTAAGTAAAACATTGAAATACAATTTTAATTTAGTTTAGTAAATATCGATATTATGTTCGAAATATGTATTTACCATAGCAAATGAGTGGAACGGAGCGAAAAGATACGGAAATCTTGTCAGTGTGAGTGAGAGGGACCGATTATTATTATTTAATTGTATTTTTGTCTAATTTATTGGCCTAAATTATTGCGAATCGTGCTTAAAACCGAGTGTGCACATTCGAGCTCAAAGTGGCACATTTCCGATCTCGGGAAAATGTGCCACTTTTCGCTCGAACGCGCACATCTTAGTATTTATTCAATTTGTTTAAATTACTTTTTGGATTTAAAAAAGAAATAGCAATGTATTCAAATAAAACGACATATGCGCAGTAACATATAGTTTGATAACCACTGATCTAGCTATACACAAGCGCAACATAGCGCGTTGTTATGTTTAATTAAGTCGCGCCAAAGAAGTATTACTTCCAACGTGCTTACATAAATACATGCACCGGTTTTTTTTTACATAGAATGAAATTCAGTTTTAAACATTTAGCAAAATTATTAAAGTAAACTCGAAGAATAAATTATTTTAAGTTTTTAGACAACTCAAAATAAATAAATTAATAACTTGGAAAATTTTTAAAATATATTTAAGAACTTTAGAAATTTTTAATTATCAATTTTTTTTGTATAACACAAATTGAATAAAACAAAACTTTATTCGGTAAATTTGAAAGAAACTTTGATGAAAAAATTATTATGTATTTTCAGAAAACTCGAATAGAGTAAATACAGAATTTGTGGTTTTTCAAAAAATTTTGAAGATCATTAATTTATGCAAATAAAATTAATATTGGAGAAAACTCAATAAATAAATTATCTTAATTGTTCAGAAATATTAAATTTATAAAATTAAATACAGTCAAACCTCGATAGGTCGAAGTTGAAGAGAAACTAAAAATAATTCGCGTTATCAAAACTTCGAGCTATCGATATAAAAATATTTTTTAATTTATGTTTTTAAAATTTACTTATTGTTTCTTTTTCTTAATAATTTCCTAGTGATTTCTTGCTAAAACCTAAATCTTGTGTCTTGAACAAGTTGTAATTAGGCTTCATTTATGGAATAATTCAATTTTTAAATATAAAAAAATATTTATATGTTATATATTATATGCATCAAAATTTTGGAATGACTTAGGTGGGGAATGTTAAAAAAGATTGGGAAACACCGCTCTACATATTTCAAAATATTTGAAAACTATTACTTATTTATTTTATGTTATTTGTGTATGCTCATAACAGTTAAGTTGAGCCAAATTAATAGTTTTTTTCGGACTCATCAAATTCGGTTTTTTTTGTATGTCAAGGGGTTAATTTACGCTATTTTATATTACGTGGTGGGATACGTTTTTATTAAACGCTGAGTTATTAAAAACTTCATCTACAAATACCAACATCAAGAATCACAATGAACTAGGGCCTGATGACGATAGTGACTTGAACCAATTAATAAGAGAAGGGTTTTTAAATTATACAACGTGATTTTTTAAGACAGATGACGTTTTGAATTTGGCTCCACAGTTTTTAGTGTATTTCGTCGTTTGAACGTGGTTAAATCTGGTAATTTTCGCTGTCAAATGTCGATGTCAACTTTCCAATGTTGTTTTGATTTCCATGGTTACACTTATTGCATTTATTCTCCTTTTTAATTTGACTGAATTTGTACGAAACAGATTTTTTTTAGATATTGATCGTTCCTATTCGAGACGCCACTACCAACTCGTGTTCACCAGATCTCATCCAGTACTACCAGCATGAAAAGTATGGCGCCAAATTCGAAATGTCATGAATCTGAAAAAATTCCTTTGTGGTACAGATCATGTACCAGTTCCTCTTACAATATCCTTTTAAATGTCAGAAAACATAATTTGTGCGATTATCAATCGCGCAAACAGAATCAGACGGACGACCAGAGCAAATTGTGATATGGGTGTACATTGCATCTTCGATATCGGCGCGAAAACGATGCTGCAAATCGATTTTCAATAAAGGTTCGTCTCTAAGCGGGCGTAAAATTAAAATTTTATAAATTCTTGAAGATGTTAGCGTAGTAATTTGAAACTGACCTCTGCGGGTCACCTGGTGGAACCCCCTGATTGGACTATCCATCACTTGCCGCACTGTAATTGGTTCCCATGGAACCACATCGGATCGTGGCTGAGAGGTAATTGTTACCTTGGAAACGAGTCTCCATCATTCAAGAGCAACGCCAGCTCGAAACCTCGTTTCTGGAAACCGCCGACTTTACCTCGTACAATAGAAACCGACCTCTTGTTTTGTGATTTAGGTTTTTTTTTTTGGCTCTCATTTGTGTTACGATAAAGATTTAGCTATTTTTAGATTGGTTCTTAATAACAAACGGCGAAGTTAACAAAGCTACTTATAGATCGAGCCGAAACCTAAGATTGCGTTCGAATTGTTTCCTTTGTGGATAACTCGAAGTGATGGAAAATCAATTTGGCTGTTTACACAGCAAATATTAACAACCCCCTATTTATAACTCGTGTTGTTTTAGTAATTATGCAATAATAATTTAGCGAAAAGCTTAAGCAATCTATCGGCGAGCGTCAGCACAACATCAACAATCCCATTAAACGTAAACTGCAACATCTGCATAAGTGCTGCAATTAAAAAGTTATTTCGCATGTTTCCCATTCACGCGTCAATTATCTAATAATCCAATTTTGTCCCAAGAAGCTTCAAAGAGAACATTACACTCCAATTACTTTTGCATTTGTAGTATGTCGCTACTTTACGATATGACTCGTTAGAATAAATGACAGACATCTCTGACAAGCAAACAATGATGGGACATGAATGAATTATCTACAATTCTACAACTGCAAACAGTAATGTAAACAAACTTTTCACGTTTCACTTTTCGCGATTAGCAAATATCTTGCAAATTACTGTAATTTAACGTACTTAATTTTGGAGTAGGAAACGATATGCTAATATGCCGAAATAAAAATTAAATTTAACCAAAACACATATTACTTGTTTTTTTAATGGAAGAAGTATATCACGATATGGAAACTGATACAAAGTATACTTTACGCAGAGAAGTGGTGGGATTTGCTTTCTGCCGCCTTACAGAAAGTTGTCTATTTCATTTTCCCGTTTCCTGTGTGGTGTCAAAAAAATTTCGACTTGTCGATTTTTGTAAATCTTTGGCCATGTTCAAAGAGATAAGATCGTCCAATGTAGAAAGTATTTTTGAGCAAACTGGTGTCCCATTTAAATTTCTATAGTGAGTAGGGCAAAAAAATTTGGCTGGCTAAAGTTATTTTTGCAAAACTTTAAATGGGAAATTAATTTACGAAAGTATTTTCAATGAAAGGATTCTCCGTTAAATAAACTTTTGTATGAGCCTATACATATAACTATAATTTTAATTGATAAAGTGTATTCATAACATTAGAACTAAAAAATAAATTGTAATAAGTTTATATGGTGTCTTCGAAAGGTATATTCACAGTACGCCAAAAACTCACATTGCCAAAATAGAATGATTTGATGCTAAAGCAACTACTATCTACAAAAAACTACACGGGAAAAAAAATTGCGAATTCTACTATGCTGTATGGGTGTATGGTAGCGAAAATTTTATTTGATTAAAAATTGTAAGTATAGAAGATTTGACCATTACGGGAATAGTAACATAGATCATAGTTATGGAGGATGGGTCGGTGTCAGTATGGGGGTAAAGCCCATAGTGCTTGGCGCTATCCACAATGTTTCTAGCAAATAACCATATTCAATATTGTGAAATTAATTTTGTTAATATTTATTTAATTAAAAAGAATTACGTTATATTTTAATTATAGTCTTTGAATATATATTGTTCATAAATGTTATGAGATTAAACCCAATATTTTTAAATAAAAAAATATATGAAGTCAAAATACTAATAATTAATGAAATGTTCAAAATTTAAGTAAAATAAAATTTTATTAAATAAATTTTCAATATTATCTAATTTAATGAAGGTACTTCCGGGTCGCTTAAATGAATAGGGGTAAATAGTACAGTTGTTGGCCAGTTGACAATGATTGACCATATTTAGAAAATTATATAATAATAAATCTATATTTCCTAATATATATTTTCTAATAAATGGTTCGTTTTTTTTTGCTAATTTACTATATCTTATTTTAATTAGCAAATATTGGCCAATCACTGTAAATTCACTGGTCAATTACAATATTTATATGGCCAATAACTATGTTGTTTAATAAAAGGCCAATCACTGTACTGTTTACCCCTAATCGCAATTAATAATTATTAAATTAAAATAATAATTTTTTCATAATAGCGATTCACTTTATTTATTTAGCAAATAAATTTATACGTCTATTTATCGACAGAGTATAGCATCTATAGGATAGAAGCGCCGGTTTTGGACACCATACCAGTTGTGGACATCTTCCACTTCATTTTGACATGAGAAAAATTTTATCAAAATTATTCAAAGTGTCTAAAACTGGGGATAACGTGTCTAAAGCCCTATCTATACAATATTTATGGTAATACGATAGTGTATTGATTGTTTTCAAAATTTTATCCCCTCCAGCGAGAATATTATCAATTATGTTTGATATAAATATTTAAAAAAAAATCAAATCAAATTTTATCCAAGCTTGGGCTAAAGTGACCAATTTAAAAAAGCTAATTTTTTATGCGAACTGAATCTATGACCCCCGGGGGCCGGTTTGGCACAAAGGCAACGCCTTCGAGACCGATCACTAATTAAAATAATTTAATTATCTGCACAGTTTAACATACGAAAATTGGGGTAAAATTATTTCGTAAATTTTAATGCAAGTACCAAGAACGAATTTTGCACATAAATCGCCTCAATATTTGTGTTGACAATCTTAAAAGTCTCCTCAGGACAAACGTTAACTACTACTTAATAAAAATATTCATTAGTGTGTCTCATAATATAATTTCTCTAAATCATATTATTGACTTTTGCAGTACTATAATTATAGTAAACGACGACTGATTTATCGCAAATTGTATTTTACTTTATTGCAAGGCATTTCCAGGCGGACGCCGTTAGAAAATTAATTAAAAGCCTCTCTATCTGTTTGTTTATATCAAAAACATTTCCGAAATAATTTTTAAATAAGCACACCTACGTTAATTAAGTTGCGAAGAAAATACTTAATTATTTCGTTACTAAAAATACACCTAACCTACATACGAGATTGCCTAATAACATGATTATTAGTTTGTAAATAACTGACGTTTAATTAAAATCGATTGCCATAGAGCATACAAACTTCTACAACTGATTAAAATCCTAACAATTATGATAATGGCAAATCATTATTATTTAGGTACCAACTACCAAATATTGTAATCCAATTATCGACGCTCCGAAGCATTGCCAATTTATCCAAAAATCAAATTAAAGTGTGCGAAGTACGAAATAATTTTCATGAGAGAAGGAACAATTAGCTTCGCGTAATCAATTTTCCGTGCGCCAAAAAAAAAATCGATGACCTTTAAACATCCGATAATTTATTTCTGTACTCTCGTGTTATTAATCTGTTTATCAATCGATAATAACATAATAAAAGAAGCACAAGCACGACCGAAATCGACGCGAACGCAATATTCCATAATTATGCGCTTATCTCCTATCTAAACATATAATCATCAAAATAAAATATACAAAATTAGTTGTTGCGTCCAATAAAAATACCTTAATAAAGTTAAATTAAGTCGTGAAACATGAAATGTTACGGAACGTAATTTTTTTCGGCGGAAAACGCTCTCCATTCGTACAATACGACGGCCGGAGAAGTTTAATATTGCATTAAATAATTTTGCTGTAAAAATGTACTAATTTGTAGTAGCACTCCTACAAAATTAATAGACACTAAAAGTTGGCAGGAAGGTAAATATCTTTCCATTGAAATACGTAATTACATAATTAAGATTATTTTTAACGCCAGCGACGGCGTTTTTTTCTTGTCTGGTAATTTCATGGTTCATGCATAAGTTTCGTGTTTTATTATTAATTGTCGAATAATTTATGGGACCCTTTGCGCGCCGCGCTAATGAAATTTTATTGTTGTTAAGCGATAATTGGGCGGCCGAAAAAATCTATTGTTTTTGTATCTTAACCCCTCGACATACAATGACGTCTAGGAGACAAAATTGGCGATTTGGGAATTTTTTTATTAATATAATTCTGTAATATTTAATTGCGAATTGTCAGAGAGTAAATTAATTCTTGTAAAGTGTGCTTAAAGCCGAGTGTGCGCGTTCGAGCGAAAAGTGGCACATTTCCGAGCGAGGGAAAATGAAGCGCGCCGCTCCGCGTCGCGATTCATTTGCTTCCCTCGCTCGAAAATGTGCCACTTTTCGCTCGAACGCGCACATCCTCGTGTTTATTACATTTATCTAATTTAGCCTTCACTCTTTCAAATCAATAATTTTAATTTAGTTTAGTATATATCGATATTATGTTGGAAATATGCATTTACCATAGCAAATGAGTGGAAGGGAGCGAAAAGATACGAAAATCTTGTCAGTGAGAGTGAAAGGGACCGATTAAAATTATTCAATTGTATTTTTATCAAATTTGTTGGCCTAAATTATTGCGAATCGTGCTTAAAACCGAGTGTGCATTCGAGTTAGTGGCACATTTCCGATCTCGGAATGAGCGCGCCCCTCCGCGTCGCGCTTCATTTGCTTCCTCGCTCGAAAATGTGCCACTTTTCGCTCGAACGCGCACATCTTCGTATTTATTCAATTTGTTTGAATTACTTTTGGATTTAAAAGGAAATAGCAATGTATTCAAATAAAACGACATATGCGCAGTAACATATAGTTTGATAACCACTGGTCTAGCTATACACAAGCGCAACATAGCGCGTTGTTATATTTAATTTAGTCGCGCCAAAGAAGTATTACTTCTAATGTGCGTACATAAGTACATGCACCGGTTTTTTTTTACATAGAATGAAATTCAGTTTTAAACATTTAGCAAAATTATTAAAGTAAACTCGAAGAATAAATTATTTTAAGTTTTTAGACAACTCAAATTAAATAAATTAATAACTTGGAAAATTTTTAAAATATATTTAAGAACTTTAGAAATTTTTAATTATCAATTTTTTTTGTATAACGCAAATCGAATAAAACAAAACTTTATTCGGTAAATTTAAAAGGAAATTTTGATGAAAAAACTATTATGTATTTTCAGAAAACTCAAATAGAGTAAATACAGAATTTGTGGTTTTTCAAAAAACTTTGAAGATCATTAATTTACGCAAATAAAATTAATATTGGAGAAAACTCAATAAATAAATAATCTTAATTGTTCAGAAATATTAAATTTATAAAATTAAATACAGTCAAACCTCGATAGGTCGAAGTTGAAGAGAAACTAAAAATAATTCGCGTTATCAAAAATTCGAGCTATCGATATAAAAATATTTTTTACTTATTTACTTATTGTTTCTTTTTCTTAATAATTTCCTAGTCATTTCTTGCTAAAACCTAAATCCTGTGTCTTAAATAAGTTGCAATGAGGCTTCATTTATGGAATAATTCAATTTTTAAATATAAAAAAAATATTTATATGTTATATATTACAAGCATCAAAATTTTAGAATGACTTAGGTGGGGAATGTTAAAAAAAAATTGGGAAACACTGCTCTACATATTTCAAAATATTTTAACACTATTAATTATTTATTTTATGTTATTTGTGTATGCTCATAACAGTTAAGTTGAACCAAATGAATAGTTTTTTATGTTTTGTATGTCAAGGGGTTAATTTTGTATTCTAACAAGTTGCAATGTTTAAATTTCGAATTTAAATCTAAAAAAGCGCAACGACACATCCGCGAAGCGACACATCCGCGAAGCGATTGGGTGTTTTAAACCTACAGAAAAAAACTGTACTATTTTCTGCTCTCTGGAGAATTTGATAGTCGATTCGGGAATAAATAGCATCGGTTTCATTAGCAAAAGTTTATGTAGCCATAATGTTTAATGGACCACTAGTAATGCAACTTGTTTTGTGAGTACATTATGCTTTAGTTTAATACTTTAATGGTTGCAAAATAGAATTTAATGTCGATTTTAGAAGCCATGAAAAGTAAGCTGTTGCTATCAAACATTTTCTATCGCAACTAGCAAATTTAAGCGGAACTATCCGAAACGTAGAAAACCCAAAATCCTTTCTAAATTAAAAAATTCCAAACACACTAAAATCGTAATTAATTTATTGCGCTCGTATTTGGTACTTTTAATAAACAATTTTAATTTTAGGGAGATTAATTAGAGGGAATTTGGGAGGAGAATCGTTTCATTTTTAATTGTCGGTTCGCGTTGCTTCGTGCAATTTTTATTATGACGAAAATATTTCCTACGAAGAGCGGCCACCAAATTATTGAACAAGCCAAGCCGCACGACGACGTACGCGACGCTAAACTTCGCCCGTTCTACGCGAGCGCCAAAAAGCGTAGAGGTAGCGCTTGCGCTACGAGTAACCATGGCCACAAGGCGGGAATGTGGCCGTTGCCATGGCAACATTTATGCGTCTCTCTCTCGCACCAAAAGTCGCGGGGGCCCCACCACCACCGAAGAATCGTGCGGAATGCTACGACGCGGCTACGTTGCTCGGCGGCGAGGGGATTCACGACGCGCACGATGAAATGGCAAAAGCAATTTTTCGGATCATGGATTGTTATTTTGCGCGGTGACCACCGCCGAAAAGGCGAACCCACACACACGCATACACAAATTCGTCAAACTACTTTCTATCGGCGCGTGGGAGAAATAATAGGAGAGTTTTCAGGGTTAACAACTGCCGAACTTATCGGCGGGGTTCCGATCGCAACGGCAGCGCGGTGATGGTTTATTTTAGTGGCAAAACTTTTTCGGATGGTAATGCAAGTTTTACTCACCCGGACTTCCCAGGAAGACGGACGAGTAGAGGACGCCTCTTCGAGCGGCGTCGTTCGCCGCTCGCGCGTCTGGTGGAGTCGACCACTCCCGCCTCGGACACCACTTCCCTGAAACAACAAGCTCCTTTGCATTTATTCTGTTTATTACATTTAACTGGCAGGAAAACTAATTTTCCATCTAATTGTTTTATTATTTAAAAGTTTACGAAGCATTGTCTTGAACATTGATTGAAATTTTAAGTACTTCTCTTCTTCCTCGACTAACTTTTAAATTGCATTATTTACGTGAAATATCAAAAAGCAAATATGTAATTAAAATTCTCGTAATGGCGCCTGATTAATCAATGACAAGCTCGGCCAATATCAGAAGTACTCTACTTTTCACTTCCTTCGCTTTGCGTTGGTTGGTTAATGATAAGATAAAACTGACATTAATTAAAGTAGGTTTATCCATGGTTTCTTTATTTTTAACGTAGAGCAAAATCAAACCCCACGAAACCTTTTAATGGTTGATATTAACAGAAAAAATAGTTTTATAAGTTAAAATGGGGAGTTTTTCGCAACGCACCAAAATTCCCACAGGCCGACTACGTTTTTACGGCTTAAATTCCTCCTTCTTGCTTTTCGGCGAATGTGGACTTTATACAGAAAAATTATCGATAGATAAGTTAACAACGCACATATCAAAATTAGAGTATTCTTTCATTTCAATTAGTCGGACTGAGAACGGCGAATTTCTGTGGGTACTACGCCTAACGAAGCGCTTGCATACCCCGAGTCGAAATTTAGCGCCTCAATAGGGTCTGAAAATTCTCATTTCTATGGTTTCTTTACGTTTAGGCTCTCATTAGCGTCTGATAGTGCGCATTGGTACATTTAATGTCCGAAAAATCAACGAACTATTCGAATCTTAGTCTGTTTTGAAAAATCTAAGCAAAATAACGCCTCCGGTAAATGCTCAAGGGTCTAATTTTTTTTTAAATTACGCCTCATCTTAATAAGTGTAACCTATTATTTATTTGTACATGTGTGAAATAAAAAAATATATTTTTATAAGAAAAAAAATACTCTATAGATTATGATTATTATTATATTGAGGCTTTTGAGTTGCCATCAAGGCGCTAACTTATTGATTTTTGGACCTCAATAGCATCTAAAAAACTTCAGATTTAATATTTGGAATTTAGACCTTTGAGGTGCTAATAAGACGCTGTTCGTTCAAATTAGGTCCTCAATAAAGACCCAAATGCGCAAATTGTCGAAAAATCGTGTAGTTGAGGCGCTATTGAGGTCTTAAATGGACTTAGGAAGTCTTTTATAGTTAAATTTCGACTCGGGACCTCACGAATTGAAATGTGCCGTAATTGGGGTTCATTCTTTAATTTTTGAAAAAACTAAATAGAGAAAAATAGATTTTTTTGTGAACTGTTGGACTACCTAATTTTATAATTATTTTTTTTTGAAAAATAATAATTCGGTATTACGTATTTTAATTGCCCTAAGATATTAATTGTGAAAATTAACAATTGTTATAATTGAAATTTTACACCCATATATAGAGGGGAAAATGGTAAATAGTGGAGAGGCACCGAGTGCACAACTCGAGCGAAAAGTGGCACACGTCCCATTTCTAGAAATTGATGAGTGGCACTTTGTGTCACCCGTCTATTGCTTCTCTCTATCGAATTCGAATGTGCACACCTCATGATAAATTGCTCGCCTATACGCACTTTTTTCCTTGCGACTTGCCGTCGAGAATAAATGTTTGATATATGGTATATATATTTTTTTAAATTAATCAAAATATTTTTATCATCTATTTGGTGTACCACTAATTTGACACACTCAATTTTTTTTTGGTTGTTTGTTGCAATTAAAATCTACCAACGGTTTAATTGATTTGGCGATAGATATACTTTTCGTAAATGTCTGACCCAAAAGTGATTTTCAGGGCCAAAGAAATTTTGGCCCATTGAAATACGTTTTTAAAAAAAAAAAAAAACGTATGGTCCTTTCAAAAAACGTTAAATATATTCAGTTTACGATATTAAAATGTGATGTTGTCGAAAGAATGCATTTTTCTGTTGCAAAGTATTCGTGAAGGGAAGTTGTACAAGAACGTATAGCGTAACAGGGACCTCTTGCTGCTATTGACTCGTAGCAGGAGCCGTCATCTGTTTGCCATCGATTACCGGTCGCCTCCACTAATGCTGTCACTCTCTGTTATACACATATTTCCCTTGGCTGCATGTTAAAATCAACCCCTGCATCCTGCACTGTTTTAATGGATATATTCCAAACCAAAACTTTGTTCGTTATACATAAACCAGCAATGAGAACTCTTCTTTTTGATCGTTTTCAATTTTTGGACCAAACTCAAATTTGGCAACGGAAGTGGCGCGCGCACGGCTAACGAAAATTCGAGGGTTGCAGTTAGCCGTCTCAGAAAGTAAATTAATTATTGTGAATCGTGCTTAAAACGGAGTGTGCACATTCGAGCTCAAAGTGGCACATTCCGATCTCGGGAAAATGAAGCGCGCCGCTCCGCGTCGCGCTTCATTTGCCTCCCTCGCTCGGAAATGTGCCACTTTTCGCTCGAATGCGCACATCCTCGTGTTTATTACATATATCTAATTTATCCTTCGCTCTTTGAAATCAATAATTTTGAATTAGTTTATTAAATATCGATATTATATTGGAAAAACGTATTTGCCATAGCAAATGAGTGGAAGGGAGCGAAAAGATACAAAATTCTTGTCAGTGCGAGTGAGAAAGCACGATTAAAATGATTTAACTGATCTTTTTCTAACCTATTTGCCCAAATAATTGTGAATCGTGCTTAAAACCGAGTGTGCACATTCGAGCTCAAAGTGGCACATTCCGATCTCGGGAAAATGAAGCGCGCCGCTCCGCGTCGCGCTTCATTTGCCTCCCTCGCTGGGAAATGTGCCACTTTTCGCTCGAATGCGCACATCCTCGTGTTTATTGAATTTGTTTACATTAATTTTTAAATTAAAAAAAAATGAAACAATACTTTGATTTTTATATGAAATAACAACAATCACTAATGACATTTTTAGGTTATAGCTAACCTATTATCATTTAATTTTGATTCGACACTGATACAATATTAGTATCAGCTGGAACGACCCTTGTACCACATTTTTTTCGTGCATAGACATTTTTATAAATTAGATACACATACCTTTATATATGGATACGTGGTAATATTGTGATTACAAAAATTTTCAACTGTTTTGCGTGAAAAAATTTAATAATTTGACCAATTTATGCTTATTTTGCTTTTTGTTTCGATTTAGATGGTTTCCCATGTAATAAACCATTTACATTTCAATTTACACGTTTTTTTCCGGGATCTATAGGGGTATAAATGTAGGGGTAAATAGTACAGTTGTTGGCCAGTCGACAATGATTGACGAAATCTTTATTTCTCTCTGTACTCGATATAACTAGTAATTTTTTTTATAATTTTCTGTTTTGAGTATATTCAATCATTAAAACGACCAGGCCGAGATTCTTACAAATTTACTCCAAGCGGAAAGCTTACTATTCTTAGATTTTTTTTATGCTTAAAAAAAGCTTTTGGTACTAATTTTTAAGAATTATAAATCAATAAAGGTTTAAATTCTGTTAAAAAAAATTATTTAAATTAAAATATAGCACAGATTACAAAAATTATTAAATTCATATTAATTTTTTTTTTAAATAAGTATACAAAATTATAATTATCTTTTGTTTGGTACTTACGTGGGAAATAAAATAATTTTTTTTTTAATAAATGGTTCAATTTTTTTTGCTAATTTACTAAGTATATATTATCTTAATTAGAAAATATTGGTCAATCATTGTAAATTACTATATTTATATGGCCAATAACTATGTTTTTCGATAAACCAAATATTTTTATTTTATTTTATATAAAACGTTAAATTTTTTATTCAAATTTTTATTTATATTGAAAAATATAGTTTTTTTTATAGCTACTAGCACAATAAAAAATTTAGTATTTTAATTTTCTGTTTTTAAATTTTTTTAAGGTAGACGCAGTAACATATAATTTGGAAAAGTCCGCACCGTCACACATTTAATATAGTTACGCCAAAGAAGTATTACTTCTAACGCGCTTCAATAAGTGCACACTTTTTTTAAAAAATTTCTTCTTCATAAAAAATCAAAATTATCATTCGATTTGACGATAAGACTGGGCACGAAAAAAATTATCGAGCTTGACATTTTCATTTAAATATTTGCATTAGAAAAGCTACTAGTTGTTATTGAATAAGTACCGGGCAAGTATCAGATTTCACAGATTAGATTAAAACGAAAGAAGGGGGATTGATGTTGACGTCACGAAACTTTCCCGAAGCCCACCAACAACATTTAAATTTGATAATACGCTTTTCGTCGCCGCCGACGGGGGTCGGAAGGCGCGAAGGGCGCAAGCGGTCGGTAAAAATCATATTTCGGCGGGCGGTAAAAGAAGTTAAATTTCATTGTGATGCGGCAACAACGTTTTATTCCTAATATAATGCTACTTTAAATGTAATTTCGTATGGGAGGAGGGTTGGCGCCGGCGGCCGACGTTCGTTACTATTTTGAACGCTGCCGCCATCGTTACTTCCCCCTCGATGGCATCTTCGCAGGGCCGGGAAGCATCGTCTATCCCGCTTCAACCCGACTTGTATAAACAATCACACTTTCCGGTCCTTCGATGGCCTTAACACTCAATTCGTTCAAAAGGAATAGTGACTATAATGCTCATTTGATCGCGTAAAGGTTTCGCTCTAAATCTTCGTTACACGAACTACCCTCAAAAATCGCCGATATTGCGCGCGGCCCGGTTAGATTTAGGGGAAAATTTTTATTATGCCAGATAGTAATAACTTTCTTATCCCACTTAATGATAAGGGGAAACGGGCGGACAAAGGGTGAAGCAAAACGCCATCGCATAAATTGAAAATAAATTCAAATCCGAAATTTGCATGACACAGGTTCGTTCTTATTTCGGGCCGTCGTGTAAGAAATTAAAATTTAATTTTGCGCGGGCGGGGGGAGGCGAGCGCGCCCGCAAAGTTCGGAAGAGTTGTCCTTAAGCGAGAGGCGAGCCCGAGGAGGAAATCTCATTCGGGCAGGTAATGATATTCAAATTCCGCTTAAAGTTGTAAAAATAATCGGTTCAGGTGTCGGCATTCATCAAGTGTTGCAGTAATTACGGACCGGCGATGTGCGAATGCGTCTCGGATCGCGGGAGCGCCGCGGCGCTCGACTCCCATTGGCCAAACCTCGCCCTCTCAGACGCGAATCTGCTGCCGATGCTATTCGTAAATCAAAATCGCAAGCGAAACCACCCTTTTTAATGTCGTCTCTTAATGAGAAATGCTACAGGCATGACCATTAATTATATTTTGTTTTATCTCGAGTCTGCTCTACACGTACTAAAAGTATATACTCTTCGCTAAAAGGTTTATTATCCGACGCACGAATCCTATAGTCGGTAATTAGATTCGAAGAATATCCCTGAATTTTTTTTTCTTTTAATTCCGCTCAACGTAAAAATTATTACCGCGCGCCGAGATTAATCGTTCGCAGGCCGAATCATAGGAGTCGGGATCTTGATTGTTGTTCGCTGCTTTTGCTCAAACACGGAATGGGGTTTGAGTTCGAGAAAAAAAAACGAAAGAAGAAAAAAACGATGAAGAAGAATGCAACCATATAGAATCGATTTTGTAACACATACGGGATTTCCACTTTAACAACATCGAGTATGAGGATTAGGTAAAAAATGTGCGGGGCAAAAAGAAAATAACGAAATCTTATGGGAATACATAGAAGTATATTCTGAATTATTTTATTTGTTTTTAGAAATAAAATGAAAACGTTACAGCTGGAGGAGCAGATGCAGAATTTTAGTTTTTAACTAAGTTTTTCTAAATAGATTATGTTGTAAAATTGTTTGTTAAAAGAATATTTTGATTAGTGCCATCAAAATTAAAAATTTAAAATCCAAAACGAATATTATATTAAATCCTTCAATATATGTATTTAAGAACGCAATAGCACGTAAGTATAATAAATGTATGGCTATCTGAAACATATGGGCTTAATAGTATTTTTCCGCAATTGAGCAAAAAATAAAAAAAATATTAACATAAATAAAACTTTTAATTCGGCATTAATTAAAATTTTGGATGTAATTTCTTGTTTGGCCTATAGATGATTATGAGTCGATTTATTTTGACATAGTTCAAAGAAATCTAATCCTACCATAATGAAGAATTCCTAATTAAAAAGAATCCATCAATTTTGCATAATTATGTAAATTATGTAAAGTAATTATGTAAAGCGGATGCAGTTTAATTCTATTAAAATATTATTTACTATACTTAAATTCCATTATTTTGAAAAATTTTTCAAAAGAAAATTGTAGTAAGTATCTTCGTTAAAAATTGGCAAAAGTTTCAACAAGTTTTCAAAAAATAGGCATTTTTTTTATAATGTATTGAAGATTCATTGTTCATTATTATTTTGATGAGTAGGTAATGTATGTATTTTTTATTTTAATTAAATAATTTTGCATTAAAAAATTATTTTCATATGAGTAATGGATGAGTTCTCCATTAGTCATTTTTTAAATTTTATTTTGACGTTTTTTAGACGGACGTTCATATGTGTATGTGCGTACGTGCGTGCGTAGTATGTACGTACTCATTTTTTTTAAAGAGTGAAGCTTTGTTCCTAATGCCCATTTTTTTTTGAGTAATGTATTGATCCTCAACACTGATTTTTATTATTGGGTAATATATTGATCTACAATACTCCTGAATCTTTTAATGAGCACTAAAATATATTTCATTTACAATTTTATTTTTAATGATTAATGGACCAAAATCCCATTCCCATTAAAAAAAAACGATTGCATTATTTTTTACATTAGAATTTTTGCAATTATGGCAGTGTTCCTAGAATGACATACATATTCAAGTTTACAATAGGACACCTTGTATAATTTGGACCAATCGTCTTCTAAGAAAATAAATACAGTCGAACCTCGATAAGTCAAATTTTTGATAATTTCAATTATTTTTAGTTTCCCTTCAACTTTCACTTATCGAGGTTCGACTGTAATTTTAATCAGTTGCTCTCACTCGCATTGACGTGTTTGTCGTATATTTTCGTTCTCTTCCACTCATTGCTATGGTAAAGAATAAAATCGATATTTAATAAACTAAATTTTAATTTGATTTGAAAGATCGAAGGATAAAGCAGACAAAACTAATAATTGCGAGGTATGTGCACGTTCGAGCGGAAAGTGACACATTTTTTCCAAGATCGAAATGTGCCACTTTGAGCTCAAATGTGCACACTCGATTTTAAGCATGATTCACAATTATTTGGGCAAATAAATTAGACGAAAAATGACTTAAATAACTTTAATCGTTGGATCTCGCTCACATTCACGAGATTTTCCTATCTTTTCGCTCTCTTCCACTCGTTGCTATGGTAAATACGTGTGTCAAACGTAAAACAGATACAGTAAAACCTCTCTTAACGGACACCCCTCTTCAACGGGCAATTTTAAAAAGTACCGACAAAAAGTATAGGAAAATAATGTATTTAGGCCCTTTTTTCAACAGATACCCCTCTAACGGACGCGGGTAGTCTAATTATGGTTACCAAGAAACATATTTACCTCTCTTAAACGGACACTTACAAAGCCATAAAATTGAAAAAAACGTCGTTTAATGCTCTGAAGGATTAAAATATCTTTGTTCCGTTATACACAACAACACAAGTCTCCCGTAAATTGATTTTGAGGATTAGTTTTGCATCTTTGACATATAAAACAAGTTTCTTTATCTACCCGTAAATAGGACACTCGCTTTACATTAAAACCTTCCAGGAGGTTTAATTAAATTTAATTTACGAATTGTTGGCGCTTCATGAGAAGGCAATTGTAGATTCTAAAACTAAAAAACAAACAAAATTACTTCTTTTTTTAAAGTTAATTAATATTAAATATTAGCAAGTTATTAAATTAGTTTTGACATATTTAATTTATTTTTAATTCTTTGTATCTATATAACACATATAATAATAATTTTTAATTAGATCTATATTCGATCTATTTTCTAGTTACTTATTTTTTTTAACACCTCTCCTCAGCGGACACCCCTCCACAACGGACAATATTGTTGGTCGCGCGACTGTCGGTTCAAGAGAGGTTTTACTGTATTTGCTAAACTAAATGTAGATTTATGATTTGAAAGATCAAAGACTAAAGTAGGCAATTGTAATAAATACGAAGATGTGCGCATTCGAGCGAAAAGTGGCACATTTCCGAGCGAGGGAAGCAAATGAAGCGCGACGCGGAGCGGCGCGCTTCATTTTCCCGAGATCGGAATGTGCCACTTTGAGCTCGAATGTGCACACTCCGTTTTAAGCATCATTCCCATTAATTTTGGTGACAGAAAATTAGTAAATAATTTTTATCATTCCCTCTCACTCGTACTTATGAGTTTGTCGTATGTTTTCGCTCGCTCCCACTCATTTGCTATGGTAAAATTGCGTTTTTCGAATATATAATAGATATATTATTAAATTTTCTAATTTGAAAGAAATTTTAGTAAACAAAAATCAATAAATACGAGGATGTGCGCATTCGAGCGAAAAGTGGCACATTTCCGAGCGAGGGAGGCAAATGAAGCGCGACGCGGAGCGGCGCGCTTCATTTTCCCGAGATCGGAATGTGCCACTTTGAGCTCGAATGTGCACACTCGTTTTAAGCACGATTCACAATAACTAATTTACTTTCTTAGGCGGCTAACTTCATAGTGTCGAATTTTCGTGAGTCGTGCGCGCGCAACTTCCGTTGCCTACGTGAACTATAACCTCAATATAATCGTCTACGGTGCCGATTTAAACCGTACTAACAAAATAATCCAGATTCTAGCCGACTCAAAAAGCGAAAAGTATAGAGTTACGCCACTGGAAACAAATCGAAATTAAAACGTCGGATAAAAGAATGACATATGCTGATTTCATGTGCGTTAATATAAACGAAACAGATCTGCATGGCGCGATGATTTAGAGTGGTACAATTAATCACATCTATTTACTGACATTATTCTCGTGGCGCATCGCTAATTGGCACAGGCGGCTCCAATTAATTACGGTCGTGTTTTTGCCCGCGACTCTCGGTAATTGCCGGTCGCGATCCGAAGAAAGCGCGTCCGTCCCGTAATCGGCGAGGCGACGACGGAAGGGCCGTCAACGGAAGCCCCTCTTCTGTTTACACACATACGACGCGATATTGCGGGCCAAGTTCAACTGCCGGTGGGTGCCCGACCTACGCCAACGTGTCTACTACGTAAATCAAGAGAGCATCCCTCCCGGCCCTGCAGGCCGCTGTCCCGCGTTATATACGGTGTCACCCCGAGTTATATTTCAAATTTTACACCCGCAGTTTACGAGGACGACCGCGTCGATACAACAATCGCTCCTCGCGCCGTAAATCAAGACACATCACGGCCACAGATTCACGCGCTAGGACTCTCGGCACTCGTTAACTTGGCGGATGTATCAATTAGTGAAGGCCCGAAAGGACATACGCGCTCGACGGAGGTCTCGAATGTTTGTTTGTTCGAGTGCCATAAACATCGGCCTGATTGCTTTCTATATCTCTTAAGATAAAAGCCAATTAGATTTAATAATTCGACACGATTTGTCACTTACCGAAATTAACATAACTAGGTCTTCCTGCTTGAATGCGTTAGGCCGATCGCTTCTGATATTTGCCGTGGGGCCGGGTGAGCGCGTTCGGTGACGGATTAGCGAGGCTTGCCTGTGCCGCCGGCTTGGATGTAATTTTAGACAAAACCGGAATCGCCGTCGAAACGTTTTTCTCCTAAGCGTTCGATGTCAACTTTGAAAAAACTTTAAAATGCTAAATTTGTTGTGACACGAACACGGATATATTCTGTTTCGAACATGAACGTTTAGATTTTCTTTTTGATCTCTTCGGCTTTGATATATTTATACGTCTAGCGACCCACCTATTTTTTTCGTCCAATGTTATTTCGCGCAAAATAGATGTACCTATCGATGCACATGTTGGATATTGAAAAAAAGCAATGCGTGTATTTTGAAGTAATACTTCTTTGGCGCGACTAAATTAAATATGATCACGTGTTAAAATACTCCATAGAGTATATGCTTCGAAAATTAAAAAAAGAGTTCGAAAAATGGATTTTGACAATAAGTTTCCAAAAGACTGAATATATGTGTATTGGAAGAGACCCAAATAATCTATATGGGTAATTCTCATTTTTTATTAGAAAAATATATCAAACAATGAAAATGTCATTCTAATAAAAGTGATGATGGATCTTAATAGTTTTGGTTTTTTTCTTCAAGGGAAAAATATTCAGCGAGCTTGCAGCCCCCAAGTTAGACAATTATAGGGGTTTGAAAAATTTCCTTTTTTTATTATTATGAATGAGGTAAATAAAGTGGATGGTAAAATTTATTTCCAAAAAGTGTCACCTCCTTGTAGCATGTCATCCCCATGAATTACATTAATGTAAGGAATGTCACATCCACGGATATGAGGTCACTACCATGGAGGACATTTTTTCAAACCCCTATAACTGTCTAAATTGGGGGTTGCAAGCTCGGTAAACATTTTTCCCTTAAAGAACAGGACCAAAACTATTAAGATCCATCATCACTTTTATTAGAAAGACGTTTTCATTTTTTGACATATTTTTCTAATAAAAAATGAGAATTGCCCATATATCGCCAAACAGGAAGTTAAAAACTGTAAAAACTTTAAATACTTAAGAACAAATATTAGCTCCACAAGTACGTGCAAAAAAAAACATCTTATCAAGACTTGCAAGAGCTAAAACAGCCACGAAATCCCTAAATGAATAACTATAGAAGGAAAATCTTAGTCAAGAAACAAAATTACATATATTTCATAGTATTGTTGAAAACATAGTGCGTTGCGGTGCAGAAATATGACCACAAACACTCGGGAACCCTTCTAGAAAAATTCTTGGAAATTCAAAGTGACCGAACGAAGATGTGTACGAACCACGACGCGCAATAGTCCTATTGCCTTTTGGGGCAAGGCACCATAAACGGACCGCGGCGCGCAGTTGACCAACGCCCGCACAACATCTACCTTAAAAATTGCAACGCTGTGCCACGTGCACAATTTGATCTCGGGAAAAATGTGCCATATGTCGTTTTATTTGAATTCATTGATATTCTCTTTTTAAATCCAAAAAAATAATTTTAGCTCCGTTTTAAGCACGATTCACAACAATTAATTTACTAGCTCCAGATAGCCAACTTCAAATGTCGAATTTTTGTCAACATTATACTTTCGACACGCCAAAAGAAGCAGGGGAATCTGTTGTACCTTGGTCCCTTTGTACCGAGGGCAACTTTATTTTTTTTTAATATTTGCGGGCTTTCGTGACCCAGAATTTGCGATATTTCAAATGTCACATTGACAGACATTACCCAATAACAAATGACACAACGTAATAGAAAGATTGTTTATTAATGTTTGCATAGTAGTGGTCTGATTTTGGCACACTATAATCTTTAATTTTATTTTTGAGTTGTACCTCGGTCGCTGTCAATAAATTGTACCTTGGCCCTAAGATCAACGTGCAATAAATAAAAATTTAGTTATACCTTTGTTATAAATTCTTATTTTTTTTTTATTTTGCTTCAGATAATATGCCTCGCAAGGCTAACGAAAATTTTCAATTTTTGCAAAGTTAACCACTAAGCCTGTGAAATTTTAGTATACGAGAAAAGTTTTGTTAATTTTTGAAACAATTTTAGTGTCATCTCAAAGAAAAACATTAGTAGTTTTTATAATGCAAAAATAAAGATATAGTTTTCATAGAACAATGGGTTTTATTTTGCTTAATTAAGGTACATCACCTCTGTTGTACGTAGGCCATAGATCCACTAATTTTTAAATCTTATAGCAATTTGAGTAAACGGTTAGTAATGCTTTCAAATATTTTATGATGAATACCTTATTATTTCCCCACTACGATCCAATTCATTTTATCAACAAATTGTTACATATATAATTTAAAAAAAATTACAAAAAAAAGGCCTAAAGTACAACAAGTTCCTCTACTTACATAAATTTGAAATAGTTCCACGTATTCCTATACCATAAAATTTCAATCGTAATGAAGAAATATTTAATAAAATATAGAACGTTATAAACAGTACTAGAACGCTATAGCCAATGCAAAGTCAAAAAAGTAGGGCGCGTCATAGACCATGTTATAAATGGGACGTCGAAACGCAGATTTTCTGTACTAGGTATCGAACCACAAAACTATTATTGAATCAAAAACAATCAGCAATTTGCCAAAAAGCAATGGTTCCAATAAATGCAAACGAAAACTAATGGCATAACTATATAATAAATCACAGACGAATTAATAGCACAGCGGACACGAAAGCATAAATTAAACTACTCGCCACTTCTTTTAAATTCAATTCTGATTCGACATTCATCACTATCGATATCACACGTTGCGATAAGTAGTGAATGCGTACGAGAACGGTACCAGCAATTGCGGTTCGTTGTAAATGGGCGGACAGGTCCATAAATCGGGTAGAAACTCTGTTAATAATTAATATTATCTATTCCGAGTTGCAAGTCCCATTATCTTTCGTACATAAAATCTCAATTTGACGTGAGGCCGAGCGCAAGTGAAGCATTGACCATGCCACGGCGAAGGAGTGCGTGAGTGCTCGGCTCCGCGGACGTTCGAGCGCTGCGAGGACGCGATAGGGTATCGGGACAGAATAAATCAATTCCGCGGCGAGCCTTCCAGCCGATAAATCTATAATTTCATGCAGGTTAGGCATGTCTTGTTTTTGTTTTCGTTCGAGTTACATTACTGGAATAAATGGTAAAAGCTATAACATGGCAAGGGTTTTATGTTATAAGCACGCTTTCTTGAGAATTTCTTCGTCTCTATAATATCATAAACCGCAGGTATCACTTTATATGCCGTTTTGATTTATTACATTTGTAAATGGTGTGCTACATTCGTTTTTCTGCAGCACAATAAAATATTAACACGGTTATGCATGTTGAATATTTAAAATGTGCGCCATTTATTCTTTAATGATTTTGCATATTACTCTATTTGTTGGCGAGTTAAGATTGAACGCCGCCATCCCTCCTTTTTATTCGTAATTTATCTTCGCCGATGTAAAATAAAATTACTTATTTACTCGGCCGGAATATAAATAGTTTACGGTTCCATTCAACCTTTATCAAATTGAATCGCGTTAGGAACGCGAAAGCATCAGTTAAAAGATACAAATTAGAAAAATGCCTCTGACGAATTTATATTTTTTAATAATTGTGTAGGTTTTCCTCGTTTATTTCGGGCGCGCGCGAAAATTCCTTCATTAATGGCCCGAGAAGTATCGCCAAGCGCTAGAAAAATTGCGAGGAAAAACTTGAAAAATTAGCATTTTTTTAAGCGTTTAGCTTCTGGCAATGTTCCAATGTACGCAAGAGTTGTGCTGTCGTTGTTAATATTTCGCGAATTTCGTAAATTATTGCCAACACCCGAAAGGAATTCGGGAACAATACTAGAGAACTTAATTAATTTTAGGTAAACGTATTTAGATTTTTATTTTTGGTGTGCAAAGCGTTCGGACGCATCTATTTTCCGATATGTGTTGAAGTTGTAGGGGAACCTGTTGTACCTTGGACCTTTTTTCACTTTTTAAATTGTATATGTAACAATTTGTTGATAAAATGAATTGCATCGTAGTGGGGCACTAATAAGGTATTCATCATGAAATATTTGAAAGCATTACCAACCGTTGGCTCAAATTGCTATAAGATTTAAAAATTAGGCGATCTATGGACTATGTGCAACAGAGGTGATGTACCTTGGCTCTATTCACATTAAGCAAAATAAAACCCATTGTTCTATGAAAACTATATATTTATTTGTGGATTATAAGGACTACTAATGTTCTTCTTTGAGATGACACTAAAATTGTTTCAAAAATTAACAAAACTTTGTTCGTATACTAAAATTTCACATACTTAATGGTTAATTTTGCAAAAATTTAAATTTTTCGTTAGACTTGCAAAGCATATTATCTGAGGTCAAATAAAAAAAAAATAAGAATTTAAAAAAATGGTATATCTAAATTTTTATTTATTATACGTTGATCTTAGGGCCAAGGTACAATTTATTGACGGTGACCGAGGTACAACACACCGACCCTTGACGTTTAAACTCAAAAATAAAATTAAAGATTATGCTGTGCCAAAATCAGACCACTACTATGCAAACATTAATAAATAATCTTTCTATTATCATGAGTCATTTGTTATTAGGTAATAAAAATCAATAAGATATTTAAGTAAAAAGAATATAAAAAGACTTACTTTTTTTCGATTAAAAATTTCAATTGATCACATACATTAACAAAGTACATTGGCCAGCTGCTGCTAACTTTACGTTAATGTCTGTCAATGTGGCATTTGCAATATCGAAAATTATGGGTCACGAAAGCCCGCAAATATTAAAAAAATATAAAGTTGCCCTAGGTACAAAGGGACAAAGGTACAACAGGTTCCCCTACATTGTTTTATTTAGATTCAATAACAGTTTTGTGGTTCGATACGTAGTACAAAAAAACTGCGTTTCGACGTCCCTTTTACAACATAGTCTATGTCTGTACTGGTCTATATCGGGCCCTACTTTTTTGACTATGCATTGGATATAGCGTTCTACTACTGTATATAACATTCTATATTTTATTAAATATTTATTCATTACTATTGAAACTTTATGGTATTGGAATACGTGGGACGAATTCAAATTTATGTAAGTACAGATTGTTTTAAATTTTCAATTGAAATTGTTTAATTAAATGGAATAGTCAAATACCGCCCATAAAGACCAAGTCTAAATCCGCCAACGATTATGTGTATAGAAACCCTACATGTTTTGAAAAAAGTCCGTTTTTATTTAAAAAAATTCACTTATTAAAACCAGAAATAAATACTACACTGCTTCGATTAGATTTTATGATTATTATTATTATCAATTAGTTGGAAGAGAAAAACTGGACAGTGTAATGTTGCTTGTCTCCAATTACTTTTATCAAATAATCATAATTAGTAAATGAAAGTAATTATGTTTTTTTTAAGTATGTGATCATTTAATCGCTTACGTTTTCAATTTTTTTTTCGCGTATTGTTCTTTTTGCGTAAAAACTTTAAATGTTGTGGTGTAACACGTATAAGTTACAAAGGACCTTAATTTTTTGATACAATAAAAATACAAAAACTATTGGTCTTTTCTTGAGTACTAAATTCAAATGACAAGTGTCAATTACGATACCGAATATTAAGAAAACCTAACAAGAATTTCATTCTTGCCTCCTTATTCAAATACAAATTAATTTCTTAATGATTCGCAATAATTTAGACCAGTAAATTACATGAAAAATTAATTGAATCATTTTAATCGTTCCCTCTCACTTGCATTGACAAGATTATCGTATCTTCTCGCTCCCTTCCACTCATTGCTATGGTAAATACATTTTTCGAGTATAAAATCTATATTTACTAAATTAAATTAAAATTTTTGATTTGAAGGAGCGCACGGTAAGTTATACTAATATAATAAACACGAGGATGTGCGCATTCGAGCGAAAAGTGGCACATTTCCGAGCGAGGGAGGCAAATGAAGCGCGACGCGGAGCGGCGCGCTTCATTTTCCCGAGATCGGAATGTGCCACTTTGAGCTCGAATGTGCACACTCGGTTCTAAGCACAATTTACCAAAATTAACTTTCAAAGCAATGAAATATGTTCATAAACACCTATAGAGGCAATTTGGATCATTCCCTCTCACTTGCACTTATAGAAGCTTTGTATCTTTTCGCTCCCTCCCACTCATTACAATAATACAAGTAAGAACTTTCACAAATGTCGTACTTTTAATTTAAATTCAATAAATACAAAGATGTACGCATTTATTTAATTTTTTAAAAATAGGCTATTTTTCGTTCAGTTTAAAAGAATGACGTATTATTAAATAATGTTTATTTTTTATGTCAAATATAACAAAAAAACTATCATCAAACGTTTTCCCGTTTATAGTGCACGTTATACAAGATTTTTTCTACCGTAAGTCGTACATTGAAAAAAATTCAATTCAATTCGAAATAGCAGTCGAGCTTTGCGACGTTATTCATCAACATTCATCCTCATTGTAAACTTGGAAAAACTGTAAAAACGGTCGCTCGAGGACCTCACAAGCAGGTAGCACATAAGTGTGTACATTATATTATGATATCACAATTCAAGGGGGCAATAAAAATGTCAGAATAATGTCGAGTAATATTTATAGAGATGGCAATTAGGAGCAGACACGCTTGCTATCTACTGGAATTTAAATTCTCCGTGGTATTTGCTTAAGATGTCTACGAATATTCGGGCATGCGAGCCACGAAAATATTATTTTTCTAAGTGACGAGCTAATTTTTAAAAATTTAACGAAAATAACCCGTGGGGACGCGTTTAACGTGTCTAGTCGCCCTAATTACATCTATAATTTACGATGTAATGTTTTTGTTCAATTTAAAGAGAAAGTTAGAGAAATAAAAGTGCTGTTTAAGGCCCCATACAATCAGTAAAAAAAAATATTACAAAATGTGTTTGGAAAAATATTTAAATTTATACGTTTCTTTTCTATTTCAATTAAAAATAATCTATTTAAGTTGAATTAGTGTCATTTTTAATTTAATAACAATAAAAATAAAACAAGAAGAACCAAGAAAACGGTAATACAAATTTTAGAACACAGAATGTGTCAAATTTAAGCAAACCACGTCGGATCCAAAACCCTTTTCTTTTGTTAATGTCCAAATAAATGATGACCAAAAAAGTAAACAGCAGCCCAAATACGTATCTCTAATAGATCTTAATAAATATGAAGTTAAAGTCAGACCATAGATGCGCAACCGATAGAAGCCTCAAAATGAGACATGCGTAATTTTAAAAACCTTTATAGATAGGTAAAGACCTTATTAATACTTTGGTACACCTAAATACAAAATTTGACAAAATTTAAAAACTGACCTATTTTCGCCCATTGTTTTAGCACTATTTTTGGCTTCGGTATAATTAACCTTTTATAGTTAACGCTTTGTGTTTGAGATTCATCAACTTAGGTGCCTAATTTGATCCACTAATGAACAAAACAGTTTATAAATAAAATATTTAAAAGCAAAACTCATTTTCCATTCGATCAAAGTTTTATAATCGATTTACTAAAATGCGGTTAAGTTGCGCGAGCAGAATTAAAATTGCAGAAAACAAAAACGCGGGACTCGTTATCCGGCGCTTAAATATTCAACCATTATACGTCAAGACAATATATATATTTTAAATAATGCCTAACGAGTACTACGTACGTACAAAGAAATAGCTGTAGCGGTCGCAAAAGCCAAAACGTGCGCCGACTAAATTCTTTCATTACCAAGAAAATCGACTTCTTATTATTATTCAAAAATAATATTTAACTTTATAATAAGCCACGAAGATTTTAATGAATCCAAGACGTAGAGAGAGAGAGAGAGCGCCACAAATCATTTTCGTTTTATTCACGGACCACCCACTTCTAAAATAACGTTCGTACATCTGGTTTGTTGTACACACACGTGTACAAATAACTCGAAGGAGTAAAGATTTTTTTCCGGGGGGGCCATCTCAAATTTAAGATTCGGCAAGGCTGAAAGTGACAACGCGCGGCGAGAGAGAGAGAGCGAGAGGACGAAGAAGAAGCGAATTTGTGCGGAGCCCGAGCCAGGTATTATGGCGGCATTCGAGATTCCTTCCATCGCGGGGCGATAAAAAGTGTTGAATGTATGCGGTTCGATGCCATAACTCGGCCGCGCGACGTCTCTATACGCTCATATTTATGGCAACAGATTGAATCAAATGAAAGCGAAGCATGTCTACAAATTTCAGCTTTTGTTGGCCGTTTCTTTGGGACCCGCTGAATATATCGCTCTATTTACGACGTCGAGAATATCGCCAGACAAATTAAAAAGCGATCGCCGGTCGAGATTCGGAGTAGCGCGTCGTCGTCGGGAGTTTTTCCGCACGTGGGGCGAAAGGGCCGCCGAACGGTCGAAGGAGCGGGACGGCGATGTCTATTAACACTAGAACCGCGGAATCGGTCATTTTGAGCGTTTCGCAATTTTATCGTCCTGTTACTTTTTATTAGTTGAACATATTTCTGCCATATTGCATGACTTTTCCTAGTTATAGTTTGATAATTACTGTCCTATAATTGTTTTTCTTTTTAAATTGTATTTTTTCTCTTTTAATAGGAGACGTACTTTTTTCTGTCCGGTTATTCATTTGATCGGTTCTATCGATAATTATTATTTATAGCAGCAGAGAAATGCTTTATTACATAGAAAAAAGGAACCGGAAAAAGGGTCTTATTATAACGAAAACTAAATAAAAGTAGGACCTTTTTGATCAAATGTCCAAATAATATTATGTAAAGGCAGCTTCTTGAAGATGGTTGTTTTTAACATTTTGAATATAACAGGAATCGCTTACTATATTTGCTCGAAACCAGTTTCCCATGTCCTTGTTCAAGGTCCAAGCTATCTCTATATCAAAATTTATCAAAATTGGTTCAGTGGTTTAGGCGTGAAAAGGTAACAGACAGACGGACAGACAGACAGAGTTACTTTCGCTTTTATAATATTAGTTTAGATAATTAAAATTTTTTAGAAAATAAATTAAGTATTGTGAAACGCGCTTAAAGTGGAGTGTGCACATTCGAGCTCAAAGTGGCACATTCCGATCTCGGAAAAGAAGCGCGCGCCCGCGTCGCGCTTCATTTGCCTCCCTCGCTCGGAAATGTGCCACTTTTCGCTCGAATGCGCACATCGTCGTATTTATTGATTTGCCTTAATTAATCTTTTCACTTTCAAATCAAAAAATTAAATTTAGTTTAGTAAATATGGATTTTATGGTCAAAAAATGTATTTACCATAGCAATAAGTGGAAGTGAGCGAAATGATACGAGAATTTCGTAGGTACGAGTGAATGAAAACAATTAAATTAATTTTTTGTCTAATTTATTGGCCTAAATTTTATGAAAGGTGCTTAAAATCGAGTGTGCACATTCGAGCTCAAAGTGGCACATTCCGATCTCGGGAAAATGAAGCGCGCCGCTCCGCGTCGCGCTTCATTTGCCTCCCTCGCTCGGAAATGTGCCACTTTTCGCTCGAATGCGCACATCCTCGTATTTATTGATTTTTGTTTACTAAAATTTCTTTCAAATTAGAAAATTTAATAATATATCGATTATATATTCGAAAAACGTAATTTTACCATAGCAAATGAGTGGGAGTGAGCGAAAAGATACGACAAACTCATAAGTACGAGTGAGAGGGAATGATAAATATTATTTACTAATTTTTTGTCATCAAAATTCATGGGAATGATGCTTAAAACCGAGTGTGCACATTCGAGCTCAAAGTGGCACATTCCGATCTCGGGAAAATGAAGCGCGCCGCTTCGCGTCGCGCTTCATTTGCCTCCCTCGCTCGGAAATGTGCCACTTTTCGCTCGAATGCGCACATCCTCGTATTTATTGATTTTTGTTTACTAAAATTTCTTTGAAATTAGAAAATTTAATAATATATCGATTATATATTCGAAAAACGTAATTTTACCATAGCAAATGAGTGGGAGTGAGCGAAAAGATACGACAAACTCATAAGTATGAGTGAGAGGGAATGATAAATATTATTTACTAATTTTTTGTCATCGAAATTAATGGGAATGATGCTTAAAATCGAGTGTGCACATTCGAGCTCAAAGTGGCACATTCCGATCTCGGGAAAATGAAGCGCGCCGCTCCGCGTCGCGCTTCATTTGCCTCCCTCGCTCGGAAATGTGCCACTTTTCGCTCGAATGCGCACATCTTCGTTTTTATTAGATTTTTACATGAATCTTTTTGTTTCAAATCACACAATTAAAATTCCAATCAATTTTGATTTTTTATTTGGCGAAACCTATGCCCTTTATTGTTTTCAAAAGCATGAAATGTGTTGCAATAAATATTTAATTGTCAAAAAACCAATTTTTCTTAAAGGTCCAATTGACCCGCAACCGCGGTTGTAGTAAGTTCAAAATTGCCGCGGTTCTAGTGTTAAAGAAAGCGGCGGAGAAGCTAAACGGGCGCGTAAGCGACTCATTTAAATCCATGGTCCGGAGATAAAGGCCCGATTTGTTGTCGGTAACGAGGGCGCGGCCGTTCGGATGTCCATCAAAATCGAGAGGAGGGCCATCACCGAAATAGATTTCCCGCCGGCGTCGGCGCACCGAATTCCGTGCGGAAAGAGCGCCGCGACGCTCTATCGCCATCTTGGTCGCAATCTCCTAAATGGCCATTGCGATAAACTTAACTGTAGTCTCGGATGCTGTAAGGGTAATTGTAAAATGCACATCGCATGAAATTGACTGCGTTAACTTTACCTACGACTTTGGCGGCGCGATAACACATCTCGAGTGCCGATAAAAGAGCGCATAACCCGTCGTTTTTAAGAGACTCTTGTGGTTTCTTTATAGGATTGCTTGCGGTGCATGCTCTCGACAAATACCACCCAAAAAAAACGGACGGGGCGAAAAATAAAACGCGCCGATAATATATAACAATACGCGGGCTAAAAGACGTAGGCGAATGAATGAAGTTAAATAACGACGGAGAGTCAGCGTACGACGTTCTGTGATGTTGGCTCATAAAAATCAGCTGAGACATTTGGATTCCGAGCGGGCGTAAAAACTCCTAATAAGAGCTCGTATAAAGTGACGTTTTGAAACAACGGATCTCGGTTTGATGGCAAAAGGCCCGGCCCGAGAAAAATCAATAACGCATTACGTCATCGCAGATACGGAGGGTGGAGGCCAAACGAGGGCAGCACAAACCCTTAAGCCTTTTATAACTAACTTGCCGCATATGTAAACAACTGTTCCTCGGCTCTCCTGAGTCACTTTCGCGCACCATCATCGTTACTTTTTTTTACGAATTAAGCATGCGACCAAGTTATTTCGGGCGATCGATGGGGAGCTTCGATCAAAAGCACAAGGCCAGACGAAGCTTTTAGCGTAATTTTGAACCGTTGGGTTCAGGAAATGACTTGCGAAGGCGCGCGCACCTGGTCACTGTTAGTCTTAATCGACTGCGTTATTTCACCATCAGCTGCTGCGCCTCTCTTTGCTATTATTTTACATGAACGTGCGGTTTTGACGAAAAATAGACGTCCGCGTCTCCTTTTAATTGGCGAAATTTGCGACCGACACTTTAATTCTGCCGCCGCCGCCGCCGCCGTGCCACATACCTACGTGCATCAATCATTCATCACTTATACTTCTTATATTTCCCTACGGTGTCATACAAACTTCCGCAATCATCCCATGAAAATATATGTGCTGCACTTACGAGAAAATAAATCGGAAGAGTTGATTTTAAAGTTACAGGCAAGCCTCGTGTAGCGCGGACCATGGATTCCAGAAAGAGCACGTGTTATATGGGGTTGCGATTTAATATTAAGTATTGATTCCGTTCCGTAAATTATTGTCGAAACACCGTAAACAACAATTAGACTTAATAAGTAGATACTTGTATGTTATTTGTTCAACATTTGACTTTTTTCCCGTTTTCGCAATTTTGGTGGTTAGTTTTCTATGTAATTTTATTTTCACAGCGACGGCTTTACGTTTGGTTCCTTTAATACGTCCCTAGTGGTATTTTTAACCTTCCGCATACTGAGTGACTAAATGTCACATGCCATACCAGGTGGGGTTTACCATACCACAAAAATAAAATGAAATAAAATCCACAAAATTGTACTTTATGACAGTGAAATGATAAGAAATATATTTTAATAACAAATAATTAATAGGTTTAAGAAAAATTTAAATAAGGGAGACCGGGGTTAGAAGCCACAATTTTTGTTCTTTTGCATTTATAGAGCCCATGGTCTTAATTTATCAATGACATTTAAAAATCAATAAATAGTGTATTTATTTTATTCTAGTTTAAAAAAGAAAAAAAAGATTTTTTTCTCTACCATTATCTAATAAGAACATATTATAATTTTTATGAAAAAAGAGAAGTGTGACTTTTAACCCCGTGTCTGGGGTAAGCAGTCACATACTAAATAAAAGATAAAATACAAAACGACAAAACAAATGCCCATTTTTATTAAAGGTAAAATGTTTGTAAGAAATTTTACCTAAGAAAGAAACGAAAAATATCTTATTCATAATTAAAAAAAATAAAAAATATTTTCTGTGAGCGAATAGTAACTTCTATCTAACGAACTTAGGTTATGGTAACAAAAATGACAGAAATATAATAGCAGCCAATCGTTTATGTAGTAAAACCCCTAGAAACCAAAAAAAAAGCCGCACATATTTATGGTGTTGCTTTGCACAGGTGACAACTAGCCCCCGTTAACTTGAGACAATTTTCCCCAAAACAGTTTTAGACAATTAACTCCCAAAATAAATTTAAATCGATGGTCATTTAAGAAACCATATGAATGATATCATGAAGCATATCTTAAACATCATAAATACACGAAAAAGTATATCACTATGCAAAATTTAAATATACTTACGAGACTCGACACAGATTCACAAAAAATTAATTTCACTGTGCAAAACAAACGAACTGAAGTGAAGTACGCAAGGAGGTATTGTGCTCGGGCTTTGACACGGGTAAACAAATTTACTAATTCATTAGGTTTGCTGTTATGGATTTTGTGACAACTTACCCGTGAGACAACTATACCCGATCTCCCCTAAAAATTAATTTCACGCCAATTCCTTAAGGATTCGCCATAATTTAGACCAATAAATAACACGAAAAATTAATTGAATAATTTTAATCGTTCCCTCTCACTTGCATTGACAAGATTATCGTATCTTCTCGCTCCCTTCCACTCATTGCTATGGTAAATACGTTTTTGGAATATGAAATCGATATTTATTAAATTAAATTAAAATTTTTGATTTGAAGGAGCGCACGATAAATTATATTAATGTAGTAAACACGAAGATGTGCGCATTCGAGCGAAAAGTGGCACATTTCCGAGCGAGGGAGGCAAATGAAGCGCGACGCGGAGCGGCGCGCTTCATTTTCCCGAGATCGGAATGTGCCACTTTGAGCTCGAATGTGCACACTCGGTTTTAAGCTCGTTTGCCAAACATCCCGTTTTAACAAAAAAAAAATTGGTCACGTTAGCTATACCCCACCTAGTACACGAAAGGTTAACATTGAAAAACAGAATAATATTTCCCTATATTGGGCCGTACAAGAGTAACCAATACCAATAATCCGCGTTAACCGAGAGCCACCTGTACGAGATGGATCTTTTAAAGAAGACCAGTTCCAAAAAAAAACGGTTTTATAGTTATTGTAAATTTTAGAGCTAATTAAAGAAGTTATAAAGCGCCCATAAAAGGGCACAGATATATCGACCCAGTAAACTAGTTATTGATTGTCTTTTACGGCCTTAAACGCGGTTATACGTGCAGTAAAGGGCCATTAAGCAGTTGAGCTTTTTATCCGGCAAATAGTAAGGTGTTAAAGCGGTAGAACATCGGGAGCACTAATGCAAAGTTTGCGTGGCCTTTGGTTAACGGAGGGCAAGCAGCTGTTTTGCCGAGTTCGGACTTGGTAACGACCACCTGACCACAAATTTGCATATTAATCTCTAAGGTCTTGTAAGTAATATGTAGACCATTTGTTGATGAACTATCAACTTTTATGCCCGGCTATTGGGAATTCAGATATTTAATTCGTTTTATTGAATAATTAATTAAACGGAGCCGTGCTTCTGTCTCTAAACACATTAAGTTTAATTGCAGTGCAGTATAATGTGTAGTCGACCCATTAGTAGCTGAATAAGAGGCTCACTTCAGGAAGTAAAACTAGTTAATTACATTTTAGCGTTGGCCAACTGATAAACTGCGCCGTATAAAAGATATTCCAGTGCTTTTCGCGTGCGTTTAACGAATGGAAGGTAACAATATTGCAATACGTTCAAATTCTTTTCGGAACTTTTTAAGAAAGTACAACACCTAACGTGAAGCAAAGATCCTAATCGCAAAGCAGTTAAACTATATAATCAAATTAATTTTACAATAATGCATTACACAATATCGCGAAGCGATTTTGCTTAGCCAAATCGGCGAAGCGCACTGTGCTAGCATATACTTCTAAAAAAACAATTTTCAAGCTTTTTCGCGATACTATCCAAATTTTTGGACCTAAACTTTTCACATTTGGTACGAACGTGGCGAATCACAAAGGACAAGTTTTGAGAGGGTTTGAGGGGGATTAGGGGGGCACTTTTTTCGTTATATCGATTATTCTTGCGCGGATCGTCCTGGAGGGACGAAGGGTGAGGTAGAAGGTCGAATTTTGGATATGCGCTCGCCCCATTAAAGGCGCACATTTTAATTTTTTGTGGACCGACATATCTTTATGGGGGGCCGAGATATTCGCCTCCGAAAAACCGATACTAGTTAGCATAATATAAAAATAAAATTCGAAACGTTAAATCACGAATTAATCAATAAATAATTTCGACGAAATTTAAATAATGAATGTCATTAAGAGTGTATTTGTATGGGTGGAGTAAAAAATTCAAAAAAGTCGCTTTTGTAAAGATCTAATCTTTGCTCTTCGAAATACCAATTTATATTCATAGCTAATTCCACGAAATAAACAATTTTAATATAATCAATAAGGAGACGAATGTCATAAATTGTTATTCGAATATTAAAATATAATACTAGACTCCAAATTTCATTCAGTTTTCAGCTTCGTATAAATTCGAGAAATTTACATTTTAAAAAGATGCAGTTATAAAACTAGAAACGCCTAAAAAGCTTCCGTTAGGCTCCGTGGTAGATGTCCGTACCTAAATGTTGAATAGAAAGGACGTTTTTGTTTGTTAGAACTGGTTTATGAATCAAAATTTTTATAAAATCAGCGAACAAGTAATGTTTTGAATTTTTTTTAGAGAAAGGCGTATGCAAATGTAAATTAGAATTCAAACAACGTCAATCAAATATTTCTACATATTTCTATAAACTAACACATGTTAGGTCGAAAGAAAAAAAATTAAAACTACACTCGATTCCCGAGCGATTAAAGCAATTAAAATGATAATTAAATATGCTAATTAATATAAAAATTGCTTCGCGTCGGACTCGCAACGGCGAAAGACGAGTTCTATATGTTTTTTTTATTAGATTTTAATTTAAAAATTGCTTTAAGGTAACAACACCACTAATAATAATTCTCAAGATTGAATTTGCGTTTTTCTAGGACGACTGCGAAAATTAAAAAAAGTGGAGAGTTAAGTTTCGACTTAGATTAGTTAATTTTTTTCCATTCGCAAACGATTGGGTTTCTATTTTGAATTTTAAATTATAAGCTTTCAGGAAAACACATCAGGCAACTCGAATTACACACTCGTCCGGGTTGTGCATATTCCATTATTTCCAACACATAATTTCCTGTACGAAGGACTAATACAACAAACTAGATTTAATCTCTAAAATGTAGTAAATAGACGGGAGGGATAATAAACGAAGTACAAATCAACCCAAACTAACAACCTCAAATTATTCTGTTCAAAAAAGACAATTTATACGTACTGATGGGGGCACAAATTTTGAAGAATGGCAAAAGAAAACAATCTCATAAATAATTAAATCCAAGTACAGTGGAAACTCGGTTATCTGGAAAAAGTAAACAATTAGGGAAAATAAGCGAAGCCCAAAGGAGACATTTTGAGAGCGCAACTACGGTTTTAGAATTACTCGAATTTTTTTAAAGTAAATTGATCATCGTTAATCGTGGCGAAAAGCGGAGTGCGCACATTCGAGCTCAAAGTGGCACATTTCCGATCTCGGGAAAATAAAGCGCGCCGCTCCGCGTCGCGCTTCATTTGCTTCCCTCGCTCAGAAATGTGCCACTTTTCGCTCGAATGCGCACATCCTCGTATTTATTATATTAGTATAATTTACCGTGCGCTCCTTCAAATCAAAAATTTGACTTTAATTTTGTAAATATCAATTTTATATTCAAAAAATGTATTTACCATAGCAATGAGTGGAAGGGAGCGAGAAGATACGATAATCTTGTCAATGCAAGTGAGAGGGAACGATTAAAATTATTCCATTAATTTTTCGTCTAATTTATTGGCCTAAATTATTGCGAATCGTGCTGAAAACCGAGTGTGCACATTCGAGCTCAAAGTGGCACATTCCGATCTCGGGAAAATGAAGCACGCCGCTCCGCGTCGCGCTTCATTTGCTTCCCTCGCTCGGAAATGTGCCACTTCTCGCTCGAATGCGCACATCTTCGTGTTAATTGGATTCGACTATATTAATAACAAATTCTTCAAATTCAAATTTTCTATTCGGAAAAGGTTTTCGCTTGAAAGTGCGCATACTCCTTTATAATTGAATTTGCCTATCTTATTCTTCTCTCGTACAACAAATAATATTAATTTAATCAAGCTGAACTAAATGTACCACTTCTCGCTTTTCTTTTAATTACAAATAACAGTAGGGTATTTTTACCAAAAAGCACATTTCTAATTTAGTACTTTTAAACTAGACTAGATCGGAGACTTCATCGTACATGAAAAAAATATACTTTAACTTTTTCCGAATTTTGAATCTTATTTCCCCACCTTTTTTGTAACATACCACACCCAAGTCATTCTAAAATTTTGATGCACCCCCTATGTAACATAAATATGTTTTTATATTTAAAAATTGAATTAATCCATAAATGAAGTCTAATTACAACGGTGTATACAAAATGTGCCTTAAAACTAATTTTTTTATAATTTTTACAAAAATAAAAATTACCCAAAAACACTTGGAGACATTAATTTTGACATATAAACCTTCAACAATCTACAAAAGATGATATAAAAATCAACTAGTCGATTTTTTAAGGGACCACGTCACAAAATTTGAATCATATACAATTTTAATTAATCAAAAATGCGAATTAGTAAACATTCGAAAGTACACCTGAAAATATTTTTATCAAGCTCGCTACAATTAGGCGTGCCGAAGAGCACCATGATAACTTATCAAAAGAAATAAAACATCGAACCTATTTCAAACAACAAATAGCTCTAATTTATTCGACTTTTAATTTTTTGAATTGAAGAATAAAATAATAATATAGGCAAATCCAATAAATACGAGGATGTGCGCATTCGAGCGAAAAGTGGCACATTTCCGAGCGAGGGAGGCAAATGAAGCGCGACGCGGAGCGGCGCGCTTCATTTTCCCGAGATCGGAATGTGCCACTTTGAGCTCGAATGTGCACACTCGGTTTTAAGCCGATTGCAAAGCGTCCCGTTTTAACAGGAAAAAACTTAGTCAAATTGTTAGGTATATGTTTAGAAAGGTCCGGATAATTGAGGTTTTACTGTATTAAAAAATAAATAAATACAATGTAATTCAATGTATAGTTGTTTAATTTATTTATTATGATGTTCTTTTGCATATTTTGTGTATTAATTTGGAATTAAAAAAGATTTTAGTTTTTTCTTGTATACAGGGTGTATTTTTAAGATTGAGGACAATTTAAATTTAGGGTATTTTTATTATTTTGTAAATAAATAGTATTTCTTATATATTATTATATAGTTTGCCCTAAATGACCCTTTCGGCCGCCAGCCCAGCAAATTTCAACAAATTTTAAATGTTATAGATATGTGGTTCTTCCTCTATTTTTTAATGTATTTTTTTTCGTATTTAAATAAACAGATTTTAGATTGATTCATTTACATTTTAATCACTTCCTTCCAATTTTTTACGGTCCTTTAATTTACGAATCGGTTAAATTAAAAATAAATACATTAAATAACGATTTTTATGCAAAAATCTTAAACAAGTCGTGAAATAGTCCTTAACGGATCCATTCAAAAAATTTAGTAAATTGATTCTACCATTTTAGAATTAATTTTAATTCCTTTACAGTATCAAAGATATCTTAGCAAGAGATATGCACAAAGTAAATCGACAATCCTTTAAAATTTTATGCACGGACACGCATTTGCATATTCCAGCTTTATTTCGATCGATTTAATTAGCCATAAATGTTATTTAAAAAATAATTAATTAGCCATAATCTGATATGCAAATAGAGGAAGAAATATAAATAATTTAATATTGTACAAAGTCTGAATATTCTAATGCTCCGCATAGTCTAATGCAGATTTAGTTTGAGTTAGTAAAGCAGATATGTTCATGCATTCTAATATAAACCTGAGAATTTTGGATTTAGTTGCGTGTTGTGGTGACAGCACGTATTGCATTATGTATCTAACATGAAGCCTCATTACTGAATGCAAATTAAAGAGGATCTACATATTGCTCAACTAGCCGGAAAATGCACTCGGTTAGCACTTATCGGTAATGCATTACGTTTTTTTTAATCATTTTTATTGCGTTTGCTTGCTCGTTAGTAATTCATTCGAGGCCCGCTAAATTATTTCGACGAAAGCTACCGACGCCATCTGGTAATGATAAATTTTATAATGTTACACGAAAAAAATTTAAATTTCAAAACTCCCACAATTACGGATTTGTTTGGCCATTTCTAAGGTTGAAATGTTCACACGCCGAATATACAATGCCGGCAATTAGCTATTATTATTATTGAGTGTTTTGAAATTAATTTTGAATGTTTTAAAAATTAGAAAAAATGTTAAAAATATTAATACTGGCGCAGAAAGTCGAAAACATTTTTTTTTGGCATATTGAATGTCTTGGGGGTCACCGAAATTGATATAATTGAATAGAGCCCATCGAGAGCCTTTGAAAACTGTATAAATTACCATTCGGTTGCTAACTATGTTATTTTTAAATTTGGTGGTTGTTTTCGCAAAGTGGTCCAAAAGTCCAAAAGGAAAAGCATTTAGTCAAAAAACTGTACAGATACAACACCTTCGATTGGTAGCTATAGATAGCAATTTTATGGTATTTCCGTTTAGAAACGAAATGGTATTAATTTTCTTATTTGTCAAAATTTCAACAGTCTGTAACTCGAAAATTAATTGTAACTTGCTATACATTTTTTGAAAGCTTCGAACAGGCCCGATCCAATTTCGAAAAGAAAATTAAAACTTATCTATTTAAAATAAGAAATCTGATACCACTTCCGGTTAAACCGGAATCGAAAGATTGAATAAAATCAAAATAGTTTAAGGCATACTATTTTTGAAATTCTCGCTGCTTTTCGAGATGGAGACTCGTCCCGTTTTGGGGTAAACTCCTTGCTTTAAAAAAACAATTTTTTTTTTAAATTATTCCTTAACCAAATTGGAGGTCCCTATACATTCTTAAAAAGCTCTACTGAGGTCCATCCAAATTTAAAAAAAAAGGCTTGTTTGTTTAAACAATACAATTAGTACCATTTTTATTGACCCCCATACCATTAAATATGCCAAAGAAAAAAAAAGATTCCCAAATGTTTGCAGCAATACCAGATGTTTCATCTAAAGTGCGCTGAGCTTCTAATTCTAAAGCTGATAGGAATTTAAAAAAAAGTTTTCTTAATTTATACGATCTATAGCTGGGTATAAATATAAATTTTATTTTACTTCCGGTTTAACCGAAAATGATGATCTTAAATAGATAGCCATAGATTTTTACAAAATTGAATAAAGTTCATCAAGACCTTTCCAAAAATATATAATAAATAATTTTGCTGAGAGATATATATTTTTTTTAAGTTCCGAGGGGTTTCACAAAAGTACTACGAGTCTTGGTAGCGTATTGATTAAACACCGCAAAAATCAAAAAGAAAAAAAATTGTCGACCAAATGGTACCTTGTATACATTTTCAAAATGGTTTTTGGCGACCTCGATCCGTTCCTGGAAAAAACTTAATAGCCTTCCATTTAACATAAGAAAAAGATAATACAATTTGCGGTTAAATTCTTGTCAGCTATAGAATTTGGTTGGCCCGAATTGTTCTAATAAGCGCTTATGCGGGCCTCGACAGAAAGAAATTGTCCCTGGTATGGTCGAATCAAAGATTGAAGTAGATGGACGTGTGCCTTTAATGGAAAGCCCAAAAAATAAAAATCCTACCTTACACACCTCGAGTGAATTACACGATCTTGGAACGGCAATGGAATCCGCGAAAAAAGTTCGTTACACGGCCCTCGTAGTTAATTCCCCAAATTTTGGCACACACTTTCACTCGTTCAACGCGCCCGCAATACTAAAGAAATTTCTAGAAATATACCGAAAGTCCCTCGCCCAATTCAATATAGTGCAATCGCATTAAAGATAATTTTGGCGAAAACCAATCAAAACGCATTGCGAAAAGTCGACAGGCACACATCAAACACACGTGGACTGTGACGTCACTAACTAACGGGACTCTTATCGAATGTTTATGCAGGCAATGAGCCTATGTTTGCGATATAAGAAATCCAAGCAGATAGCGTAAAGGTCGTGAAAGAAAACCAAGGTTTTCACAAATACAATGACCGAACCAACTTGGATGCTGTTTTCAGTGATGCATCGAGATAAGCTTGGGCTAACATTTAGCGTTACTTTCGCTCTATACGCAATAATTTATTTCCGTAAGAAAGGCCAAAATGGGGACATTTTTAACATTACCCTTAGATACCGTACTTATTAAATACCGTCAATTTTTTTTAATTTGAATAAAAAGCCAAATCTATTTATACGGGGGGGCATAAAACTTATTAAATACAGAGTGTTGGTGCGGCTGGTGATTATGACAGCGAATGCGATTATGAATTCAGAGGGGGTGCGTTGTCGTTGTTTCAGAAGTGCATTAAAATCTGTTTAGGACGCGCATTAGGGGAGCCTCGTTCTCCGGGGAGACGGTTAACAGGTGTATCGCATATCCAGAACTTCCACGTCAATATCTATTCATTACATTTAATGCCAGAAAATAAGAATCGAAGGGTTGCAGATACATTAAAAACCTCTAATCAATTTCACCTTATGACAGCACTTTCCCGTGCCTTTTCCCATTTATTTTCCAAGTACGCCTTTCGACCCTCGAACGCGCTTTACGCGGCAAGAAATTCGTTAAAAGGTTATTTTTACGTTGTTTCGACTTAATATTTATTTTTCGTTTGACTAATTGTTTGGGGCTGATGCGAAGCATAAAAATGCAAAATGCGCGCGAGTTTATTTATGGCTGTCAGCGTTTTCATATTTTCTAAAATTTTTATTTACTATTAATTTACAAATTTGACGTTGAATATATAAATCTGGCGATCGTAAACGTTTTAAATCAGAAATTAAAAGATTCGAAAACGTTGGCTTCCAAAAATAAATGCCGATGTTAAATATAGGAAGGCTTTGCCTAAAAAATATAAATTACCTTTTTATATACGAGTTTAAAGCACAGACTGGTTATAAAAACTATAAAAGTTGATGTACAAAAGGAATTCCAATTAGATAATAATCAGAAGATTTAAAATATCAAATGACGGTTCATTAGCATACAAACTCATCTACGGTTCGATATTTTTTTTACATATAAATTTGTTTGGAGCTTTTTCGAGTTCGTCCCGATTTTTTTTTTAAATTCCAATTTATTATTTATAAGTAAAAGAAATAGTTTGGACGTAATTGAAATATCGTGTTTATATTAAAATGAAAAAAAAAAATAGAATCCGATGTTTTTTTGGCTGCGTTAAGTACATTTTGGCGCTCAAAAAAATATCACAAGATTGGTATTAATTGCAATTAATGGATAAACTACTACTTTTACTTCTGGTCAAAATCGAATTTCATAAGAAAAAAATTATAAACATAAAATATCTAGAACTATAGCATAATATACCATTACAAATTTGATTAAATCATTTTGCAGACTTTTTTTTTTCAAAAGTAGGTACCTACTTGATTTTTAGAATGTGCCGACGCAGTAGTTCTCAATATTTTTTTATTTGTGCTCTCTTGATCAATATCAATTATTTGTGCCCTTCTCTAATTCCTGTATCCTTCAGAACGTCTTCGTACGTTGTGCGTTCCAAATCACCCTGAATCATGAACGATAACATTTTATCTTAAAAAAACTTTTGAAGAACCGTATGTGGTACCATGCTACTAAATTTTTAAGTTTACCATAAGGATTATCTTTGAAAAAATTTGCTTACTGGTAGATGTTAATTTTGAAAAGCTGAGGCTCGACTATGCTATTTGTAGTAACAAAATTTGATTATAAGGACACACTTTTGATAACAATTTTGAAATCGTTATAAGCATCTTTATTTTTGATTAAAGATCCGTATAAAAGTTTTGGCAATATTTAATAACCTGTATTACTATAACTACAGTCGAACCTCGATAAGTCGAAGTCGAAGAAAAACTAAATATAATTCGAGTTATCAAAAAAAAAGTAGACTTAAATATTTTTATGTGTACATATCATATATATTATATATCATATTATATATTATATTTATATATCTATATTTTTGCTAAAACGGGTCATTTGGTAATAGAGTTTAAAATCGAATGTGCACATTCGAGCTCAAAGTGGCACATTCCGATCTCGGGAAAATGAAGCGCGCCGCTCCGCGTCGCGCTTCATTTGCCTCCCTCGCTCGGAAATGTGCCACTTTTCGCTCGAATGCGCACATCCTCGTATTTATTGATTTTTGTTTACTAAAATTTCTTTCAAATTAGAAAATTTAATAATATATGTATTATATATTCGAAAAACGTATTTTACCATAGCAAATGAGTGGAGCGAGCGAAAGATACGACAAACTCATAAGTACGAGTGAGAGAGAATGATAAATATTATTTACTAATTTTTGTCACCAAAATTAATGGGAATGATGTTAACATATTAGTATGGCAATTCCGATCTCGAATGACGCGCTCGCGTCGCGCTTCATTTTCTCGAAGCCTCGTCGAATGCGCACATCCTCGTATTTATTACATTAATATAATTTACCATAAGCGCCTTCAAATTAAAAATTTTAATTTAATTTAGTAACTATTCATTATTAATTATAAAAATACAGTTGAACTTCGATATGTCGAAGTCGAAGGGAAACCAAAAATAATTCGAGTTAACAAAAAAAGTCGTGTTAAATACTTTTCTGTGTATATATCATATCTATATTCACCATCCTTTATACAAAATAACCAAAAATTGTAAACAATTATTAACATTATTTATTGTTATTAAATATTTAGGTAATATGGTTATTTACATCTTATTTATTGTTGGTTTAAAAATAATCTAAAATTGTTTTTTGCCTCATTGATCCAAAATGTTGGGTTTCTACAAAATTTTCCAATGATCTGCCGAAACCAGAATATTTTTACTACACCAAAACCATTCAATCATAGCTTTCTCCAAGTTGCAAAAAGTACACTCCTATAGTCATTTTTTAATTTTCGTTTACGCTCCTTGTTGATCGGTAAATAATTTTAGAAAAAATATTTAATTCTTTTAGATTTTCTGTTGCACACTGTTATAAACTATAAACAACAAAAAATACATTTGATCGTACTCCTGCTCGACGAATAACGACCAGAACGAAAACAAAAAGGCAAAAATAGACCCTTTTGTTGTAAAAGAAACGGTAAAACCATCTTAAATTTCATAACTGTTGAGAAAGCATTTAAACATAAATTAATATTTAAATCCAATTGAAGTGCCGACGTCAAAACATCAAAGTCTTGTAGTAGGTTTCAACCTTTTTATCCTATTTTACAATAGCCATTTTGACCAGCAATAACACCGAACCAACCCGTTCTTTAATCCTACCAGGTATTGTACTTTTATGAAAAGTTGTAAAATTTAACTTCGAGTTATCGAAATATTTCCTAATGGAAAATTGAATTTACGAAATTGTAAAATGCTTCGACTTATCGAGGTTCGACTGTATATTACTAGAGATTTTATAAAATATTCTTAAATGACATTTTTAAAAAATAATTCTGTATGATAAACTGCCATAATCAAGTACAGTCTGTCGCATTGATTTTATATCCGCATCAAACTATTGAAAATCTGAATATAAAGCACATATTTAATAATTTTTGCATATCAAGCGACAGCCAATGAATATTTAGTAACTAACTATTCGTTAATAAACTTCCATTAGTAATAATTAATTCAACAAATCGCAGTCGCGGTTCTACAGTGTTCTTTTTTTCCTCTCCATTAACACAACACTCGATGAGCATAATACAAAAATGTAAATGGCACCACTTCTTACAGAAGCTTTAATTGCACAGGCGTTAAGCGAATGCGAGCCGCAATTTAAACAGCAATAAACGTGCGTGAAATTCGAACAACGCCGTGATTGTTCGAGAGCATAACTAAAAATTCGCTCTTAATCGCATGCATTTTTGGCCACGTTAAGCCATAGTTTTGTACACGTTTCGAAACAAAAAATAATTTCGAAAAAACCACAAGAAATGAGCGCAGCCTTAAAAATAGCAAAGTTATATCCCTACGATAGAAAAAGCACACTTTGTTAATAGAATTACTATTTTTCCAGTATTATTTTTATATCTAAAGAACGTGGGCAGAGGATAAGAGCCATCAATTCCATATTTATAAAAGAAATAATTGGCCCTTAGCCAAAAGACGATAATTGGAAATGCCTTGGAAACCGGCGGAATTTTGTTATAGACAACTTTTTCGTGCTTTTAATAAGCGACAAAAGCAAACGGTTTTACTAACGATATTTATTATTGTAATTTTTTTCCTTCTGCCAATTAGGCAGGGGGCGATTTAATTATTTCGATTTTGAATCGAAACGATTCATGAAAGAGTAGAGAGTCAAACGACGGATTGCGTCGAATTAATTGAAGGGCAACTAAACGATGAGTCAACCATGTAAGAGGAATCCACTGAAATGTTATTAACCGCGCGAAGAAGCACTCTAATAACTAAAATGTCGGATTGTCATCATAACAAAGCAAAGTTCGAGTGTAATTTAAGGCAGTGGCGCATCCAGGGGAAGGGCTGTCCGACCGCAGTCCTCCTAGAACCATTCATTATTCGATGCAAATTAACGAGAAGGACAGTTTCTTCGTAAAAATAGTGAATAAATATTGTTGGGACCCAACCTGGATGCAAAAACGGGTCAAATTAAGGGTAGTTGGTGGGGTCACTACATACATAAGGTCGGGAAGACGCTAACCTCCTCCTACATTTTTCTGGTGTGCCAACAAAGATTGTGCGTACGGCAGTATTGTTCCGTAGAAGTGATTTGTGTAATTATTATTTGTTCTTAATCGTTCACTACGCGCAAAACGTGGTCTTCGCCACAAACATATGGTCCTTCGAGCCGGATTCCTATCTATCCGGCTCGAAGGACCAAATACGAAGCAAATTATAAAAAATAACGGAAGCTCCAGGTTGAAAAACGGGAGCGTGATTAAGACTTTAGAATTTGTAATTAATTTTTGTTTTAAGTCAATTGCATATTGTAATGTATTTACAGTATTTAAAGATCATTACTTTAACATTGATATCTGCAAGCAGCAAAACGCACTATTCAGAAATACTGACAAAAATGGCTTTAAAGTTTTACGTAGTAGTTTATATACCGAACAATTCCGTGCTAATTCAAAGCAACTCAGTAGCTCATTTTATACACGATAACAAGCAAAGAAAGGTGGCCTTGGATTGACTCTATATGTAGGCGAATCGTTTTTTTTGTGCTACATTAGCACGAAAAACTTTTAGAATGGGATATATACTAATACACCCATACCTCGCTTTACGGCCTAGATACGTTCCACAAAACTTGGCCGCAAAGCGAAAAGCCGTATAAGGAATCAATTATTCTAATACAAATTCAATGGGATCGGTTCCAAATTCAAAATGCATTTTATCTTTTTATTTCATTTAAATCAAAAATACCAACAATAATTTATAAACAAAAATGAAACAACTTCATGTTACATAAAATATGAGTATGTATACATACATAATTTTTTTATAAAATGGCTTTAATCTGAAGATGATGAAGAAATGGTAACCTGCAGATCACACACTGAATAACGCTCGTAAACAAGAGGAAATAGAAAAGAGTGTGCATCCAGATTGCACTTGCGCAAGATTGGCAACATGTAGAAATATCGATATCAAAAAAAAGGTTTAGTTGCCGTTATGGCGAAACATTTTAGGCGGTAAATCGAAAACGTGCCTTAATTGAAAAGAGCCGTTATAGCAAAATGCCGTATAAAAAGCGGCCGTATAGCGAGGTATGGGTGTATGTTCATCATGATCTATCTTCTCCAATTTTTAATAAAATGATTAAATATGATGAGCTTTCATCAAAGCTCTGTAGTAACAGAGAAATGTTTAAGAACGTTAGTAAAGCATGTTTTTCGATGGAAATTACAAAAATACATTGCGTTTGTCAAAATAACTTATTTTTTACAATGTGCAATATGTTGCAAAACTTATTTCTTTTACTGTTTTTAAGTTAAATGTCCCCCTGAATGATGCACCATTGAAACGATGTTATAAATTATTTTAAACTAGTGTTGTTAATATTATTTGTGAATTGTATTAACCTTCCACATACTAGGTGATTAAATGTCACATGCCATACTAGGTGGGGTTTGCCGTACCCCAAAAATAAAATGAAATAAAATCCACAAAATGATTCGCAATAATTTAGACTAATAAATTACACCAAAAATTAATTGAGCAATTTTAATCGTTCCCTGTCACTTGCATAGACAAGATTACCGTATCCTCTCGCTCCCTTCCACTCATTGCTATGGTAAATACGTTTTTCGAATATATAATCGATATTTACTAAATTAAATTAAAATTTTTGATTTGAAGGAGAGCAGGATAATTTATATTAATGTAATAAAAACGAGGATGTGCGCATTCGAGCGAAAAGTGGCACATTTCCGAGCGAGGGAAGCAAATGAAGCGCGACGCGGAGCGGCGCGCTTCATTTTCCCGAGATCGGAATGTGCCACTTTGAGCTCGAATGTGCACACTCGGTTTTCAGCACAATTCGCAATAAATTAGATGAAAATACAATTGAATAATTTTCATCGGTCCATCTCACTCGCACTGACAAGATTTTCGTATCTTTTCGCTCCTTTCACTCATTTGCTATGGTAAATACATTTTTCCAATATAATATCGATATTTACTAAACTAAATTAAAATTATTGATTTGAAAGAGCGAAGGATAAATTAGATAAATGAAATAAACACGAGGATGTGCGCATTCGAGCGAAAAGTGGCACATTTCCGAGCGAGGGAGGCAAATGAAGCGCGACGCGGAGCGGCGCGCTTCATTTTCCCGAGATCGGAATGTGCCACTTTGAGCTCGAATGTGCACACTCGGTTTTAAGCTCGATTACCAACCCTCCCGTTTTAACAAAAAAAAATTGTTCACGTTAGTTATACCCCACCTAGTGCCGATTAAATATAATAAAAGTCAATATAGTATTTTCTTTTAATACTAAACATTTTTCATTGTATCCCAATTTTAATTTGTTGTAAATAAGGATTATAGAAAATAACACTAAAAAGAGTAAGTAAATAATATTATTAAAAAAAAAATTGTACCCAGCAGGGGCTTGCTCTAAGCAGCTACCGAGTTGCATGGAATCGGCACGAGAACGAACGTTATACAAGCACGAAGCAATTTAATTTTCCAGTGATCAGAAAAGTGCCGCTTTCGGCTCGAATGTGCCCAGTCTGCCTTAAGCACGATTCGCAGCAATCGATTTATTTTCAAAAAAAAAATTAACGTACCCCCCGCTGCCCTTCTCAACACATAATTAAACTCAAATCAATTCGTTAATTAAAAAATAAAATAAAAATTTTGTAAATTTGCCGAACACAATCGGAACCCCCCGCCGAACAAAAACTGTGGCTGCGCCACTGATACAAGGCGATTTAAATAATTTAAAGCAGCTCAAGTGTTTTAACGAGCACTAAATAATGCTCGGAAAAAAACAACAAACAGTTCGAACGTACTGCGGGACGTGGTCGAAAATTAATAACAAAGCGATTCAGCTAAACATTCTTAATTGTACATTAGCGACAGATTTTTAACTTTAATTACGCTAATATAAGTAATATAATTTTTTTATGGCCGAAATTTTACGAGCAGCTACTAAAATTGAGGTTCCCGAAGTCCGGCTAGTATTTCAATCGTAAAAAAAATTAATAATCCCACTTGGGAAAAGGCTTAACAAGAGGTAGTGGGCCTCGTACCAAACTAATCGGGCCCGGTTATTAGCTTCCCGAAATGCGGGGGCAAGAGAGCGATATTGTTCGTATGTAAATCGTCGTCGCGCGATTATTACCTAAAATAGGCGATTAAAAGCAAAATTTGATACATAGAATTCGTTATGTCCCTGGGGAAAACGGCGTTCGGAATAGTAATAGACTGCAGAGTCTGCAAGAGAGCGGCGGCGGCGGAGGAGCGAAATTTAATAACCGGCCCCGGGGACTTGCTAATGTTTCACTGACCGCCGTCTACTGACGTGACGTGCCCCGCAAAAATATGAACGCATGCAGAACACGTATTGTTGCGTCCTCACGTGCAATGCCCGAAGAACGTTTTTAGGTAAGAAAGCCGCCCCGGACCTCTTTTGATCTACTTGCCATATTTCAGCGAAGGGAGGAAAAGCGCAGATCATTTATATTGCACAAGTTGAGCTATCGACTGTACTTACGGCGAACCCCCAAACTAAATAAACAACAACCGACCTTCGTTGTTCGGAAGATTTAAATCCCCGCAAATTGCAACTAATGGACCTAAACGCAATTATTGCACCGAGATCGGAATTAATCCCATTAAAAGTGGAGGTTTTTGTGGCCGGTAATTGAAAAAAAAGCGGTGCCTGTACATGTGTACGCATGTCAAAAGTTATACTCTTTGGTGGGACTTAATTAAAATTTGGAGGTAGTTAAATCAGTGGTTACCAAACTATATGTTACTGGGCCTATTCCCCGATTTACCACCGTAGATAGATTCGGAAGAAAAACGTGACGATTGAAAAATGTAGGGTAATCTGTTGTACCTTGGCCCTTTTTTCACTTGTAATTTTTTTTAATAGTATATGTAACAATTTGTTGATAAAACGAATTGCATCGTAGTGGGGCACCAATAAGGTATTCATCATAAAATAGTTGAAAGCATTACCAACCGTTTACTCAAATTGCTATAAGATTTAAAAATTATTGGATCTATGGCCTAGGTACAACAGTGGTGATGTACCTTCGCTCCATTCACATTAACCAAAATAAAACCCATTGTTCTATGAAAACTATATATTTATTTTTGCATTATAAGAACGTTGATCTTAGGGCCAAGGTATTATTATATCAGTGAGCTCAATAACGGAACTGTTCGTATGTATTAAAAATTAGAATAAAGAAACTCGATTTCGGGCTTTATAATCAATATTTTTCAAAGTCGATATGGCTGAGAATAATAGCATTTTTTCCGGGCACGATAATAGATAAATTTTTACGGGCTCATCATTTATACCTAAGGAAATCGAAAAAAAATAAGAAAATCTTGAAAAAACTTACAATTTTAATTTCTAATGAAAGGGTTCGACACTCTTCGATAAATACCATTTTGGCACACACTAGCACTAATTAAAACTAAAATTTAAAGAAACGTTGTTAACAATTCAACGCGTTTTTCACGACTGAGGTGTGTGGGGAACGACTTATGCATTTTGCGATAAGAACACCCGGTTATTGCTATCGCTTTATTAGATTTGAATATTCGAGAAAGTTCCACTACGCTAATGTATTAATTTAAGCATATTGGAAATCGATAAATATGAGTTTTTCAAAAATTGCCAAAACGGCAGTTCTGATGCTTCTTAATTATTCATAAAAAAATAAATACCTATATAAATAAATAGATCTAAATGTTAATATATAACAGGCACGTAGTTTCTTAAAAATAGCACAAATTACAATCAAAAAATTTTATTTTTTAAAACTGAATAACGCCCCGATATTGCAAACACACTGTATACTCAAAATTTTACAGCTACACACTTTTCTTGTTAATTTTTTAATTTAATTTTTCTTTTAAGTCGGTTAAAATATATAAGGGAACCTGTTGTACCTTGTCCCTTTTCTCACTTGTAATTTTTTTTTAAATTGTATAGGTATGTAACACTTTGTTGATAAAATAAATTGCATCGTAGTGGTGCACTAAAGGTATTCGTCATAAAATATTTCAAAGCATTACCAACCGTTTACTCAACTTGCTATAAGATTTAAAAATTAGTCGATCTATGGCTGAGGTACAACAGAAGTGATGTACCTTGGTTGTATTCACATTAAGCAAAATAAAACCCATTGTTCTATGAAAACTATATATTTATTTTTGGATTATAAGAACTACTAATGTTCTTCTTGGAGATGACACTCAAATTGTTTCAAAAATAAACAAAACTTTTTTCGGATACTAAAATTTCACATACTTAATGGTTAACTTTGCAAAAATTTAAATTTTTCGTTAGACTTGCGAGCATATTATCTGAAGCAAAATAAAAAAAAAATAAGAATTTATAACAAAAGTATATCTAAATTTTTATTTATTGCACTTTCATCTTAGTGCAAAGGTACAATTTATTGACAGTGACCGAGGTACAACACACCGACCCTTAATGTTTAAACTCAAAAATAAAATTAAAGATTATGCCGTGCCAAAATCGGACCACTACTATGCAAACATTAATAAATAATCTTTCTATTACGATGAGTCATTTGTTATTAGGTAATAAAAATCAATAAGATATTTAAGTAAAAAGAATATAAAAACACTTCCTTTTTTTCGATTAAAAATTTAAATTTGGACAACAAAAGGACCAAGGTACAACAGGTTCTCTTACATATTTGGCATTGTTATTTTTAGCATTCGAAATTTACCACAGATACTTATATTTTTTTTTAAAATCTAATTGAAGCCAAAAAGAAGTATAACTTCAAAAAACTAAATTCCGTAAATTAAAATTTTCCTTTCATTAATTTGCAGAACGAAAACATCGGTTTTTCAATAAGCAAAATGGAAAATAAACTAATATCACGTTGTAAAAATAGTAAAGCATGACAAAGCTGTTTCCCTGTTTCATGAATTATTTAAAATTGTTATAATTTACATAAATGCGAGTTGTTTACATAAGAGAATTAAATCGGAGATGATGGTATCGACGATTTATATTAATTTGCGGTCACCTAATTAGAAAAAAAATATGTATAATAAAAACATAATTAAGACGTTTGAATCTATGTTTAAAGATTCTTAATTGTTTTTTCTAAAGCGAATAGATTTACCCACGTGTGGGACATACGTAAACTTTTTGAGCTTAAAATATGCAAAGTATTTTTTAATCCTACACAAATGTAATCATTGCATCATACGATTACTTTTGCGGAATAAAATTGCGTGTAAACGTAGGCCGCCGTTGAAGTTTTGGAGATTGTTACAGTGCCGCAGTTAGAGGGGGCGAGAACGAGCAATGCCCCCCCATCTATAGTTGTTTTTTGAACCCTAAATAATTTATTTGCAGAATCAATATAGAAATTGATTAATGTTATATAGCAGAGGTTCCCAAACTATGAGACCCACTTATAATTAAATAAAAATAACAAATACATAAATTAATTTTAATGTCTGCCAGAGCAACAAACAAATATATTCTTTTAGAAGGGCGTCGCAAAAAAATTACAACTTGTAATAAAAAAGATTGGGAACCCTGATTATAATCCTGACTCTGCAAAATAAATTTGGCGATTCTATATTTTTTTAAGGGCGGTATAAAATGCATTGTACGTTTAACAAATTTGGAATATCGTTTAATACGGTTCTGGTTAATTACATAAAATAATTTTTTGCATCAAAATAGCTTTCTATGCAACAAATCGGTCATACACGGGGCGTTTTACCCCCTATATCAACTTCTAAATTAAAAGTTAAAGCATTTTACTAATTCAATACAAAAATCTCAAAACACATGTATATTGATTGCGAAAAACATGCTACTTTACTTAAAAATTTGTTTGGCAGCCCTAAACTTAAATCTGCCCTCGAATTATTAAAAGACACGTGGGGTCTTAAGTAATCATTCCAAATCTGAAAATAGGCAACAAATATCAATACAATTAATTTAAAAAAAAAACGCAATATTAAAATATTTCAAGGAATATTTATACGAATAGAAAAAGTTCTGCGTAACTGCTCCAAAAAAAAACGAGAAAAAAATTGCTGAACATTTTTGCAAAATCCAAAATTCGAATAAACAATCTATAAACGCATTTAGTTCACGAGTTACCTACCCTTTTTGTGGCAACCAATCAAACCTAGCCAATTATCGTAAGAATAAATTATTCATCGTCGTCTAAGTTTGGAATTTGAAAAAATCGAGAAATAACGTTGACCTGGAACTTTTGCTTCCCATTAACTTAGTTGTATATACAGTTATTTGAAAACATTTAAATTGTGAAACTTCCAGTCTCGTAAAAAGTTGATAACTAAATTTTTTCGAATCGGGATATCTTTATGGGAGCCAATCAATTCGCTAGTTAGTCGGCGGAAACGTATCTAAACCCAATCTAATTTCCATAAGCCAATACTTTCATCAAAAAAAAAGGCAAAACAGATTATCAATTCTTGCGTACCGGTTTAACAAGCGTTTAGGAATTTTGTAGTTGCCGCGTTCGGCATTGCCTTACGGACCTTTTTCCAACTAACTAGTTACGAGAAAACGTAATTTATTTAAGTCGAATCCGACACGTCTTTACTGTTAAGTTCCATCTGTACATTTCTGTATTCCGCGAAAGGGCCGTCGAGATTTATGCGCTAAACGTTGATCCATGCAGTTTTGCATGCATATTTCTCCGAGAAAAAAACAGATACAGCACCGATGGAAATCGGTAACGAATAGAATGGGTAAGCAGCGACAAAATGGGAAGGTAACGTGTTGCAATTCGTTTGAGTCGTAGAGGACGTGCATTGCATCTCGGAGATGGGATCACGTAATCTATTTGTGGTGGATTCGGCGGCCACATCAGCTTGACGTGCACGGGAACTCTAAGCAGGGTTTACATGTGTGTCACTGCGACAAAAACTAGATTAATAACGCCCCAATCCGACTAATCTGCTTTTCTTAAGTTATATGTGGGCGATCCGATAAAAAGGATATTTCACTCTAAGACCGCCATTGTCCACCTTAATTCCGGTTAAAATGTCTAAATTCTGTCAAAACTGGCGGCCGCCTCTTCCCGTCCATAAAAAAAATATGATGCTTTCGACTTGTTATTGTCGATACCTCTCCCATGATAGAATTCTTTATGGAAATTTATGCAACGTAAAGATTTACAGTCAGTCTTCATTATCTGAATGAAATTGATTTTAAGACCACCTATGAATACCAATAGTTTTCACAAAACCAAATGTTCATACGAAATGGCTCAATTTTAATATATTGAAATCATCTCCAGATCATCTGACCAAGAATGCGATAGAAAATGCGTTACGACAGTCTATGGGAACATTTCGGGCACTGTTTTAGTTTCGGCCATAACACCATACCAATACACTATGGGCCAGAGTCGACCAAAAAAACTTTTACTCTAAAACATAGTTATTTATATGTATTTGACCACGAGAAAACCGATTTTGAAAGAATTTTTGAAATCGGTGAGTTACTTTTAATATAGGTAATTCCGAAAAACCCAAAATTTCGCATTTAGTAAGATTTTAAACAATCTGATTTTAGAATGTATTTATTTGTCAAAATGGGCTAAGTGGTTCCTTAGTTATTGCAAAAAAACCAAAAAAAAGACAAAAACGGGTAATTTTGAAAAATCATATCTCTGAAACGGTATTGATTTTCCTCTAGAGTATTTTATATAATTGAAAGAAACACTTATACTTTCAAATACGAATTTTGAATTATTTATCGAAAATATGAAAAATATGGGGGGAGTATTCAAAATTAGTTAGGAAATTATGAGCTTGAAACTGAAAATACTTTGAATTTAAATCTATTGATATGATATGATATTGCTATGAAGATGTAGAAGATAAAGAAGAAGAATAAAATTGATAATTTAAACCAGGGGTGGGAAACCTTTATAAACAGCGGGCCACTTTATCTTTTAAAATTTTTTCAAAATAAACGAATTCAACTTTTTGAAATATTTGGAAATGTATAACGAATTCCTATCCTAATACGTAAAAACATTAATTCCATAATTGTTGACCGACACGATTTGTAAAATTTATGGCTTTAATCAAAGCTATTTTTAGAAAAAAGGCAAACGGCAATTGCGCCCACCTTTGTTTCGGCTCGTGAAAAAAACGAAAGGATCCCGTTTAATATTTCAATCAAAATATTCAAAAAATTCGATTTACACCTTCGTAAAAAACGCCCTAATCTAATTCATCCCCTGTCGCGTGTTAGAAACAATTTCGAGCCATATTCGAGAATGTCCGATGAATTCCTGTCGACTCCCCTAACACAATAAAATAATAAATGTGTAATTTTAGTTCGGCTGACCTTTTAATGGGCGAATGTGTTTCATTTCGTTTGTTTGTTATCGCCCGAAACTATTAAGAGGTGGCCCGAAGGCGCGGGCACCTGGTCGCTTAAGAAGATGCACGAGATGCGTTCGATAAGAGATCTGGTTAATGGTGTTTATCCTACCTTACTCTAGTTGATACTAAAATGGGACATGGACGGCCTCAAACCACTTACCAATGGCATCTGAAACAATAGTAAAAAATCAATTAATATGCTTTAGAGCGATTATGAAGTTGTTTTTTTTTTAAATGGACCGAAGCTTCAATGCTAAACGCGAACGGACCGTGTACATAAATATGCAATAAGACTTGCGTGACAGCCCTATATCTGCTGCACCCCTTTGAACGAATATGACGGCTTTTACTTTGACTCCACGTATTAATAAGCTTGTTTAAATATCATAAGGCAATTACTTAAGAAAGTTTTCCGTTTAAATTATGGACGTGGATTTTTATAAATCACTTCGTGATATTTCGTAAGGTTTATTGTACCCGTACAAATACGGTTCTGTATTTTTTAATTAAAAATTTTTAGAAAGAAAATTAATTATTAATAAAATACATTTATCTCTTTAGTTGTTATTTTGTTAGTGTAAAACATTGTAATCATTTATCGGGGAACCCTGTATATAGCCGTTTAAGAACAAATAGAGTGCAACAATCAACCTTAAATATAAACGAAATTTTAATAAATTCAAAACACACGTGGACTAGTGTGACGTCACTACATAACGGGCTCTTATCGAAATTTAAAGGCCCACGTTTCTGTTTATGCAGGAAATAAACCTATTTATGCAATATGAAGAATCCAAGCATTTATATTTATAATTATATAAAATACATAATTATATATACATTAATATAAAAATTATACATAATTATATAAAACCATATATAATCATATAAAACTATATAAAGTAATACATAATAATATGTATATGATTACATAAATTTTTTTTTCCCGGGATTTTAACATTTAGATTTTCTTGTGATGTATTGAGATAAGCTTGGGCTAACTCTTATTGTTAGTATTTGTTTCATTTAAATCTATTGGCAAATAAAAGAACACACCTGAATTTGCAAACATTTTATAAAATAATATATTTTTAGCAAGAATATTCTTAACAAAGGGTTGCATTCTATCGCCCGAAATTTGGATTCAAAACAAGCATATTCCTTGTTTTAACTCGCTACTTAACACTAGAACCGCGGCAGTTTTAGACTTACTACAACCGCAGTTACCGGTCAATTTGACCTTTAAGAAAAATTCGTCTTTTAGCAATTAAATATTTATTTTAGCCCTTTAATGCTTTTGAACAGTTTTTAAAAACAATAAAATCCATAACTTTCACCGAATATAAAATCAAAATTGATTGAAATTTTAATTGTTTGATTTGCTAAAAAAAGATTCATGTAACAAGTCTAATAAAGACGAAGATGTGCGCATTCGAGCGAAAAGTGGCACATTTCCGAGCGAGGGAAGCAAATGAAGCGCGACGCGGAGCGGCGCGCTTCATTTTCCCGAGATCGAAATGTGCCACTTTGAGCTCGAATGTGCACACTCCACTTTAAGCACAATTCACAATATTTAATTCATTTCTAAAAAAATTTAATTACCCAAACTAATATTATAAAGCGAAAGTAACTCTGTCTGTCTGTCCGTCTGTCTGTTACCTTTTCACGCCTAAACCACTGAACCAATTTTGATGAATTTTGATATAGAGATAGATTGGACCTTGAACAAAGACCTGCGCTACTGTTTTTTTACAGTTAATAATTGCATCTTTACTAGAAAAAAAGAGTATGTGTCTGTTGGTATAATGTCTCATATTAAACGAAAAAATAATACCCAACTAATATTATAAAGAAAGTAACTCTTCTGGTCCTATTTACTTTTACGCCTAAAACTAAATTTGAAATTTTATATAGAGAAAGGTTAACAAGATCGATGTTACGATAATTGTCATAAAGAAGATAGTGTCTGTTGGTATAATGTCTCTATTAAAGAAAAACCAATTTAAAAAACACATAAAATAATTTTTTAAAATTAGGAAAAATTTAATTGGTAAATTTATAATAAAATAGACTTTGAAATCAAATGACCATAGCGCTAGGGAGCAATAAAGTTTATTCAACCGTATTAAAATATGAGCTTTCTTTATCTTATAATAAAAATATCTTTAACATGTATTTAATTCCAAGAGGCATTAATTTAAACTGTATAAAAATCAGCTTTCCCTTTAATCTCGTAATAAAAGCAACCTATCTTTATTATTTTATTTAATTCCTAAGCAGTCGCATTTCGATTTGAATACTTAAAAGAATCTAGCCAGTAATTTTTACTATGCAAGCGATGCCCATTGCGAAACGGTCAAAATGACCGATACCGCGATTCTAGTGGTAAGACAACTATGTATCTATGTACAAAAACCACCTTGTACAAAATTCGCATAAAATAATATTTATAAAGTAAGAAAAAACGTTTAATTTATTTAATACATATAAATACTTTAACATCGAATATTTGCAGTTCCAACGAGGGCAATTAAATTTTATTCGAACTCGTATTAAAATATCGAGCTTTCCTTTTAATGCGTCCGTAATAAAAAGCAACCTATCTTTATTATTTTATTTAATTCCTAAGCAGTCGCATTTCGATTTGAATACTTAAAAGAATCTAGCCAGTAATTTTTACTATGCAAGCGATGCCCATTTAGGTAGGATATAATGCCATTAAAGAGAACGTGGAATTAAATCTTCACCTTTAAAGCAATAAAAACGCCTTTGGGGTTATTCTCGTCAATAAAAATCCTCATATGGACATCTGTAAATACACACGACTAGTAACCACTATCGTCATATATTTATCTATTCCACTACAAGCTATTTATTCAATGTAGATCGTAAAATCTCGTTTTTCATTGTTTTTCTCATAAGCCAGTTGTCGCGACCGAGCCTAGCAATAAAACGAGCAGGTAGACAGTGTTGGATATTTAATTAAATTGCGGTCGTTAGCATTTAAAAAGTAATTAAGAAACAGCCCTTAGAAAGATAAGTAAAATAATTTAAAACGGCCTAACAGCGGTCGTCGGTACATTAGGAAAGTGTCTGGGGCAAAAAATAAATGAGTTCGCGTCGTGCCAAAAGTAGGTGTGGTGGTCATAAAAGAACCAATAGCGAAAATATCTCCGGGTGCCGCTTCGTGCCGAAGAAGTGCATTTCCGCGGATAGAGACGCACGTCGGGCGGCGAAAAGACATCGTCCGGCCGCAGGACGCAGGTGCATCAATTGTATAATAAAGTAATAAATCTACATTCTCTCATACCTATATGGCGGCAATTAAAATAGCAAATCCCGAATCCAAACCGTGTGAACATTAAGAGTACGATCCTGTCAACTTTGCCTGTAACATCTTTATAAGTCGACGAGCATCTTGTTTGTCTAACGCTCCCATTAAAGAAATAAAACGCATTCCTTCTAATGATTTTTCGCAGAACGTCTAACGTACGTACAGTCAGCCTAAGAAGTAATCAACACCCTAGAGCAGCACCTACAGTGATCGTGCTATTTTTAAACAATTAATAGAAAAAAAAATTGTTGTACTTATAAAAGCCGTTATAAATCTTCTTAAACACTATTTTTAACTAAAACCTGTCTCTTGGAATAGCTCGATTATGGTAAGTACTGTTTTTAAGGTGTTGATTACTTTATAGGCTGACTGTACATAGGAAGATCCCCATGCAATATAAAGCAATTCTATTTTTTTCATTTTATGCCAAAAAAACATGGGTTAAAATCCATGTTTTTTCAAAAAGAAAAACGTTTTTCTCAAAGCTTTGAAATAGCACGCCTATGGTTTTCTGGGCCTATCCGAAGCCAAAAAGGCTGCCAAATCCGAATCTCTATAGTTTTTAAAGATCCGTCGGCAAATAACGGCGCTACAATTTTTTTAAAGTTCAAAATTGTGCAAAAAAGTGGTCCTAAAATTGCAATTTTTAATTACTCGAAAAATTGATGTTGCGCCCTATACTTATTTTACATGTATCTTATGTAGAAAAGTCCCAGAATTCTAAATCCGTGTCGTTTTTAAGATCGGATCGAAAATGAGGGCGCTACGATTTTTTTTGTAAATCAAGGGGTCCGTTTTTTTATTTATTTAGTTTTGTCGAAAATTTTTATTTTAGAGGGGAAGCGCGGGGAAATGACACCGGTTATAGTTACTAGGGGTACGTAGGAACGTCCCCTTGCAATATAAAGCAATTCTATTTTTTTCATTATTTCCCAAAAAAACATGGACCCATCGATTTTGAATTTTCAAAACGTTTTTCCAAAGCTCTGGAATAGCACGCCTACCGTTTCTTAGGCCTATCCGAAGCCAAAAAGGCTGCCAAATCCGATTCTGAATAGTTTTTAAATATTGGTCAGTAAATAACGGCGCTACAATTTTTTGAAAGTTCAAAATTAGCTCAAAATGAGCGCTAAAAATCGCAAGTTTTTATTTTCGAAAAATTAACGTCGCACCCTATACATATTATACATGTATCTTATGTAAAAAGCCTCAGGATTCTGAATCCGTGTCGTTTGTAATGATTGGATCGAAAATAAGGCGCTACGATTTTTTTGTAAATCGAAAGGGGGACGTATTTCTATTGATTTAGTTTGTATCGAAAATTTTTATTTTAGAGGAAGCGCGGGAAATGACACCGGTTATAGTCACTAGGGGTACGTAGGAACGTCCCCTCGCAATATAAAGCAATTCTATTTTTTTCATTTTTTATCCAAAATACATGGGTTAAAACCCATCGATTTTGAATTTTCAAAACGTTTTCCCAAAGCTCTGGCATAGCACGCCTACGGTTTCTTAGGCCTATCCGAAGCCAAAAAGGCTGCCAAATCCAAATATGTATAGTTTTTAAATATTGGTCAGTAAATAACGGCGCTACAATTTTTTGAAAGTTCAAAATTGGCTCCAAATGAGCGCTAAAAATCGCAATTTTTTAGTTTCGAAAAATTAACGTCGCACCCTATACATATTATACATGTATCTTATGTAAAAAAGCCTCAGGATTCCGAATCCGTGTCGTTTGTAATGATTGGATCGAAAATAAGGGCGCTACGATTTTTTTTGTGAATCGAGGGGTACGTATTTCTATTCATTTAGTTTGTATCGAAAATTTTTATTTTAGAGGGGAAGCGCGGGGAAATGACACCGGTTATAGTCACTAGGGGTACGTAGGAACGTCCCCTCGCAATATAAAGCAATTCTATTTTTTTCATTTTTTATCCAAAATACATGGGTTAAAACCCATCGATTTTGAATTTTCAAAACGTTTTCCCAAAGCTCTGGCATAGCACGCCTACGGTTTCTTAGGCCTATCCGAAGCCAAAAAGGCTGCCAAATCCAAATATGTATAGTTTTTAAATATTGGTCAGTAAATAACGGCGCTACAATTTTTTGAAAGTTCAAAATTGGCTCAAAATGAGCGCTAAAAATCGCAATTTTTTAGTTTCGAAAAATTAACGTCGCACCCTATACATATTATACATGTATCTTATGTAAAAAAGCCTCAGGATTCCGAATCCGTGTCGTTTGTAATGATTGGATCGAAAATAAGGGCGCTACGATTTTTTTTGTGAATCGAGGGGTACGTATTTCTATTGATTTAGTTTGTATCGAAAATTTTTATTTTAGAGGGGAAGCGCGGGAAATGACACCGGTTATAGTCACTAGGGGTACGTAGGAACGTCCCTCGCAATATAAAGCAATTCTATTTTTTCATTTTTATCCAAAATACATGGGTTAAAACCCATCGATTTTGAATTTTCAAAACGTTTTCCCAAAGCTCTGGAATAGCACGCCTACGGTTTCTTAGGCCTATCCGAAGCCAAAAGGCTGCCAAATCCAAATATGTATAGTTTTAAATATTGGTCAGTAAATAACGGCGCTACAATTTTTGAAAGTTCAAAATTGGCTCAAATGAGCGCTAAAAATCGCAATTTTTAGTTTCGAAAATTAACGTCGCACCCTATACATATTATACAGGTATCTTATGTAAAAAAGCCTCAGGATTCCGAATCCGTGTCGTTTGTAATGATTGGATCGAAAATAAGGGCGCTACGATTTTTTTTGTGAATCGAGGGGTACGTATTTCTATTGATTTAGTTTGTATCGAAAATTTTTATTTTAGAGGGGAAGCGCGGGGAAATGACACCGGTTATAGTCACTAGGGGTACGTAGGAACGTCCCCTCGCAATATAAAGCAATTCTATTTTTTTCATTTTTTATCCAAAATACATGGGTTAAAACCCATCGATTTTGAATTTTCAAAACGTTTTCCCAAAGCTCTGGCATAGCACGCCTACGGTTTCTTAGGCCTATCCGAAGCCAAAAAGGCTGCCAAATCCAAATATGTATAGTTTTTAAATATTGGTCAGTAAATAACGGCGCTACAATTTTTTGAAAGTTCAAAATTGGCTCAAAAAGAGCGCTAAAAAACGCAATTTTTAGTTTCGAAAAATTAACGTCGCACCCTATACATATTATACATGTATCTTATGTAAAAAAGCCTCAGGATTCCGAATCCGTGTCGTTTGTAATGATTGGATCGAAAATAAGGGCGCTACGATTTTTTTTGTGAATCGAGGGTACGTATTTCTATTGATTTAGTTTGTATCGAAAATTTTTATTTTAGAGGGAAGCGCGGGAAATGACACCGGTTATAGTCACTAGGGGTACGTAGGAACGTCCCTCGCAATATAAAGCAATTCTATTTTTTCATTTTTATCCAAAATACATGGGTTAAAACCCATCGATTTTGAATTTTCAAAACGTTTTCCCAAAGCTCTGGAATAGCACGCCTACGGTTTCTTAGGCCTATCCGAAGCCAAAAGGCTGCCAAATCCAAATATGTATAGTTTTAAAGATTGGTCAAAATAACGGCGCTACAATTTTTGAAAGTTCAAAATTGGCTCAAAATGAGCGCTAAAATCGCAATTTTTATTTCGAAATTAACGTCGCACCCTATACATATTATACATGTATCTTATGTAAAAGCCTCAGGATTCGAATCCGTGTCGTTTGTAATGATTGGATCGAAAATAAGGGCGCTACGATTTTTTGTGAATCGAGGGGTACGTATTTCTATTGATTTAGTTTGTATCGAAAATTTTTATTTTAGAGGGAAGCGCGGGAAATGACACCGGTTATAGTCACTAGGGTACGTAGGAACGTCCCTCGCAATATAAAGCAATTCTATTTTTTCATTTTTATCCAAAATACATGGGTTAAAACCCATCGATTTTGAATTTTCAAAACGTTTTCCCAAAGCTCTGGCATAGCACGCCTACGGTTTCTTAGGCCTATCCGAAGCCAAAAGGCTGCCAAATCCAAATATGTATAGTTTTTAAATATTGGTCAGTAAATAACGGCGCTACAATTTTTGAAAGTTCAAAATTGGCTCAAAATGAGCGCTAAAATCGCAATTTTTAGTTTCGAAAAATTAACGTCGCACCCTATACATATTATACATGTATCTTATGTAAAAAGCCTCAGGATTCCGAATCCGTGTCGTTTGTAATGATTGGATCGAAAATAAGGGCGCTACGATTTTTTGTGAATCGAGGGTACGTATTTCTATTGATTTAGTTTGTATCGAAAATTTTTATTTTAGAGGGAAGCGCGGGAAATGACACCGGTTATAGTCACTAGGGTACGTAGGAACGTCCCTCGCAATATAAAGCAATTCTATTTTTTCATTTTTATCCAAAATACATGGGTTAAAACCCATCGATTTTGAATTTTCAAAACGTTTTCCCAAAGCTCTGGCATAGCACGCCTACGGTTTCTTAGGCCTATCCGAAGCCAAAAGGCTGCCAAATCCAAATATGTATAGTTTTTTAAAAATTGGTCAAAATAACGGCGCTACAATTTTTGAAAGTTCAAAATTGGCTCAAAAAGAGGGTAAAAAACGCAATTTTTTGTTTCGAAAATTAACGTCGCACCCTATACATATTATACATGTATCTTATGTAAAAAACCTCAGGATTCCCAATCCGTGTCGTTTGTAATGATTGGATCGAAAATAAGGGCGCTACGATTTTTTTTTGAATCAGGGGCGTATTTTATTATTTAGTTTGTATCGAAAATTTTTATTTTAGAGGGGAACGCGGGGGAAAAGACACCGGTTATAGTCACTAGGGGGACGTAGGAACGTCCCCCCCAATATAAAGCAATTCTATTTTTTTTTTTTCCAAAAAAGGGTTAAAACCCTCGATTTTTAATTTTCAAAACGTTTTCCCAAAGCTCGGAAATAACGACGGTTTTTAATGAAGCCCAAAAAGGCTGCCAAATCCTTTAATAGTTTTTGAATGATTGGTCGAAAATAACGGCGCTACAATTTTTAAAATTAAATTTTAAAAAGGGACGTAAAAACCCAAATTTTTTGTTTGTTAATCGAAAATTTTTTATCTTAGAAAAAGCCAGGATTCAACCGGGTTTTAAAAGGTCAAAAAAAGGGGTACGTTTTTTTGGGAAACCTCGAGGTACGTATTTCTATTTTTTATTTGTATCGAAAATTTTTATTTTAAAAGGGAAGCGGGGAATGAATTTTCACTAGGGTACGTAAAGCCCTGCAAAATAAAGCATTCTATTTTTATTTCTATCCAAAATACATGGGTTAAAACCCAAAAATGTATAGTTTTTAAATATTGGTCAGTAAATAACGGCGCTACAATTTTTGAAAGTTCAAAATTGGCTCAAAATGAGCGCTAAAATCGCAATTTTTAGTTTCGAAAATTAACGTCGCACCCTATACATATTATACATGTATCTTATGTAAAAAGCCTCAGGATTCCGAATCCGTGTCGTTTGTAATGATTGGATCGAAAATAAGGGCGCTACGATTTTTTGTGAATCGAGGGTACGTATTTCTATTGATTTAGTTTGTATCGAAAATTTTTATTTTAGAGGGAAGCGCGGGAAATGACACCGGTTATAGTCACTAGGGGGACGTAGGAACGTCCCTCGCAATATAAAGCAATTCTATTTTTTCATTTTTATCCAAAATACATGGGTTAAAACCCATCGATTTTGAATTTTCAAAACGTTTTCCCAAAGCTCTGGCATAGCACGCCTACGGTTTCTTAGGCCTATCCGAAGCCAAAAGGCTGCCAAATCCAAATATGTATAGTTTTTAAATATTGGTCAGTAAATAACGGCGCTACAATTTTTGAAAGTTCAAAATTGGCTCAAAATGAGCGCTAAAATCGCAATTTTTAGTTTCGAAAAATTAACGTCGCACCCTATACATATTATACATGTATCTTATGTAAAAAGCCTCAGGATTCCGAATCCGTGTCGTTTGTAATGATTGGATCGAAAATAAGGGCGCTACGATTTTTTGTGAATCGAGGGTACGTATTTCTATTGATTTAGTTTGTATCGAAAATTTTTATTTTAGAGGGAAGCGCGGGAAATGACACCGGTTATAGTCACTAGGGTACGTAGGAACGTCCCTCGCAATATAAAGCAATTCTATTTTTTCATTTTTATCCAAAATACATGGGTTAAAACCCATCGATTTTGAATTTTCAAAACGTTTTCCCAAAGCTCTGGCATAGCACGCCTACGGTTTCTTAGGCCTATCCGAAGCCAAAAGGCTGCCAAATCCAAATATGTATAGTTTTAAATATTGGTCAGTAAATAACGGCGCTACAATTTTTGAAAGTTCAAAATTGGCTCAAAATGAGCGCTAAAATCGCAATTTTTAGTTTCGAAAAATTAACGTCGCACCCTATACATATTATACATGTATCTTATGTAAAAAGCCTCAGGATTCCGAATCCGTGTCGTTTGTAATGATTGGATCGAAAATAAGGGCGCTACGATTTTTTGTGAATCGAGGGTACGTATTTCTATTGATTTAGTTTGTATCGAAAATTTTTATTTTAGAGGGAAGCGCGGGAAATGACACCGGTTATAGTCACTAGGGTACGTAGGAACGTCCCTCGCAATATAAAGCAATTCTATTTTTTCATTTTTATCCAAAATACATGGGTTAAAACCCATCGATTTTGAATTTTCAAAACGTTTTCCCAAAGCTCTGGACATAGCACGCCTACGGTTTCTTAGGCCTATCCGAAGCCAAAAGGCTGCCAAATCCAAATATGTATAGTTTTTAAATATTGGTCAGTAAATAACGGCGCTACAATTTTTGAAAGTTCAAAATTGGCTCAAAATGAGCGCTAAAATCGCAATTTTTAGTTTCGAAAAATTAACGTCGCACCCTATACATATTATACATGTATCTTATGTAAAAAGCCTCAGGATTCCGAATCCGTGTCGTTTGTAATGATTGGATCGAAAATAAGGGCGCTACGATTTTTTGTGAATCGAGGGTACGTATTTCTATTGATTTAGTTTGTATCGAAAATTTTTATTTTAGAGGGAAGCGCGGGAAATGACACCGGTTATAGTCACTAGGGTACGTAGGAACGTCCCTCGCAATATAAAGCAATTCTATTTTTTCATTTTTATCCAAAATACATGGGTTAAAACCCATCGATTTTGAATTTTCAAAACGTTTTCCCAAAGCTCTGGCATAGCACGCCTACGGTTTCTTAGGCCTATCCGAAGCCAAAAGGCTGCCAAATCCAAATATGTATAGTTTTTAAATATTGGTCAGTAAATAACGGCGCTACAATTTTTGAAAGTTCAAAATTGGCTCAAAATGAGCGCTAAAATCGCAATTTTTAGTTTCGAAAAATTAACGTCGCACCCTATACATATTATACATGTATCTTATGTAAAAAGCCTCAGGATTCCGAATCCGTGTCGTTTGTAATGATTGGATCGAAAATAAGGGCGCTACGATTTTTTGTGAATCGAGGGTACGTATTTCTATTGATTTAGTTTGTATCGAAAATTTTTATTTTAGAGGGAAGCGCGGGAAATGACACCGGTTATAGTCACTAGGGTACGTAGGAACGTCCCTCGCAATATAAAGCAATTCTATTTTTTTCATTTTTTATCCAAAATACATGGGTTAAAACCCATCGATTTTGAATTTTCAAAACGTTTTCCCAAAGCTCTGGCATAGCACGCCTACGGTTTCTTAGGCCTATCCGAAGCCAAAAAGGCTGCCAAATCCGATTCTGAATAGTTTTTGAAGATCCGTCCACAAATAACGGCGCTACAATTCTATTAAAGTTCAAAATTGTGCAAAAAAGTGGACCTAAAATTGCAATTTTTAATTTTCGAAAAATTTATGTTGCGCCCTACACTTATTTTACATGTATCTTATGTAAAAAGTGCCAGAATTCCAAATGCGTCTCGCTTGTAATAATTGCATCGAAAATAAGAGCGCTACGAATTTTTTTGTGAATCAAGGTATATTTATTTGATTTATTTAGTTTTATCGTAAATTTTTATTTTAGAGCGAGAGCGCCAGGAAATGACACCGGCTATAGTCGCTAGGGGTACGTAGAAACATCCTCTTGCAATATAAAGCAATTCTATTTGTTTTCAAAATCAACGGTAGATAAATGTCTTATTTACAACAAATAAATTAATGCGTTGCACAATTGTATAAATTATTTATGCTTAACGTTTTTTTTTTCAATTAGAAGAGAACACCTTCAAACCATGACTTCAGCACTATTTTTACGCGGTTCGGATCAATAAAAAAAACCCTTGCATTTCCAAAAGCCAATCTGCATAAAATACGTATAATTTTCCCCCAAACGAGGCTTCGTCATTTGTCCCTCGGCACTGCTTGCGTTTCCTGATAAATACTAATTGTTGGGATGCACGTAATTAGATTATAAGCAATCAGTAATTATTAATTAGGAATCAATTGCTACGTCTGTTTAGATAATCTTCTCGTGATTTATTGATGAATCGAATGCCCATCCTCGTTTCTGAACGAATATCGCTCGTTTCCCGTCGCGTCGCTTTATTTCGACTAAAAAAAGGTGGCGAAGCTAAATTACAGTAAGACCTCAATTATCCGGACCTCAGTTATACGGATTCGCTATTATCTGGATTATCAACCGCGTTGCGAAAAGTAAACCGCGGTATTTCTTACTAAATATTTTAATATTTCATTTTGTATTTCGCACTAAACAGTGTTGTTTTTCGCTTTGTAGATTTTAAGATAATGTGCGACTGTTTTATTTTGTGGTTAATATTTGTTGCGTTTTGTTCTAAACATATACCTAACAATTTGAATAAGTTTTTTTCTGTTAAAATGGGACGCTTTGTGATCGTGTTTAAAACCGAGTGTGCGCATTCGAGCTCAAAGTGGCACATTCCGATCTCGGGAAAATGAAGCGCGCCGCTCCGCGTCGCGCTTCATTTGCCTCCCTCGCTCGGAAATGTGCCACTTTTCGCTCGAATGCGCACATCCTCGTATTTATTGATTTTTGTTTACTAAAATTTCTTGCAAATTAGAAAATTTAATAATATATCGATTATATATTCGAAAAACGTATTTTTACCATAGCAAATGAGTGAGAGCGAGCGAAAAGATACGACAAACTCATAAGTACGAGAGAGAGGGAATGATAAATATAATTTACTAATGTTTTGTCACCAAAATTAATGGGAATGATGCTTAAAACCGAGTGTGCACATTCGAGCTCAAAGTGGCACATTCCGATCTCGGGAAAATGAAGCGCGCCGCTCCGCGTCGCGCTTCATTTGCCTCCCTCGCTCGGAAATGTGCCACTTTTCGCTCGAATGCGCACATCCTCGTATTTATTGATTTTTGTTTACTAAAATTTCTTTCAAATTAGAAAATTTAATAATATATCGATTATATATTCGAAAACGTATTTTACCATAGCAAATGAGTGAGAGCGAGCGAAAGATACGACAAACTATATTCGAGAGGGAATGATAAATATAATTTACTAATGTTTTGTCACCAAAATTAATGGGAATGATGCTTAAAACTGTATATGATGTCACATTCCGTTTGATAAACGCGCGCCGCGTCGCGCTTCATTTTGCTAATTGCCACTTTTGCGCGAATGCACATTGTATTTATCGATTGTCTATATTATTATTTTAATTCTTCAATTCAAAATTAAGTTTATTGTTGATATTTTTTCCTTTTGAAAAGTTATATGCCTTCCCCACTCGGAGAAAATTTGGCACTTTCGAAGCTAATCCCATGAAAATTTAAAAAAGATGACTTGTAAAGTGGGCGTTTCAAATCGCTAGTCGGAATGTCCCCTTTGGCTCGAATTTTTGAAGGTTTTAAGCAAAACAAATTCCCAAATTTTTGGGACAATTTTCATTTTTGTAAATTATAATCCAAAATTTCCCTCTCACTTTTGACTAGGAGGGAAATGAGCGCGACTTCGGGGGCGCTCTCATTTTGAGATGGAAATACTTTTCGAATATATAATCGATTTTAAAATTTTCCTTTAATTTTTGCAAAAATTTTTGTAAATTATATTTATCATTCCCCACGTACTTATGATTTGTCGTATTTTGGCTCGCTCTCCTCATTTGGAGGTAAAAAACGTTTTCGAAGAGGCTCGATATATTATAGATCGGAATGTGCCACTTTGAACAAAAATCAATAAATACGAGGATGTGCGCATTCGAGCGAAAAGTGGCACATTTCCGAGCGAGGGAGGCAAATGAAGCGCGACGCGGAGCGGCGCGCTTCATTTTCCCGAGATCGGAATGTGCCACTTTGAGCTCGAATGTGCACACTCGGTTTTTCGACACGATTAACAATGATCAATTTACTTAAAAAAAATTCAAGTAATTTTTTACTTTTTTATTAAGAAATTGCCGTGAAGTTAATTTGTTTTTGAATATTATATATAGCTAAAATTCATTTTTTTCTATGTATTCAATTAACCGAATTTTCGATTATCCGAATGAGCTGCAACAATACTTAGTCCGCGTAACCGAGTTTCCACTGTAAAACGTTTGTTAAAAGCGAGTCGGACGACAATTAATTAAAAATTTACAACAAGTAAAAAAAGGAGGGGCGAATTGTTAAAAAGAGCGGGCACTGACAAAAACGCAATTTTTTTTCCCCAGACGAAAATAGAATAATCGTCGTCGGTCGCGTCCGTAAATCAATTACTTTATGGTATATGTGTGCGAAATTTTTTTTTTCGTTTTGGAGCAGGAGAAAACCGTAAACGTCGCGCACGAAGCTATAAGTAGCAATGATGGAACCGCGCCCACGAGAATATATCGGCGACATACCATTGAAAATGCCGTAGTGCAAAAGTATGTTCGGCGATATTTATCTGCCGGCATTCCATCAAATTAAGATTATATTCAAACAGCGAACTGCAATGAAATGCAAATGTCCCGGAATAATCCGACAACAGGGGCGTATGAAATAAATTTTCGGGCGACGGGGAAATTTTTCGAGCGATTACAAAACGCTTCGGAACGCAATCGATAAACCAAAGCGATTTCAAATTGCCTTTTAAAATACATTTACTTAACAGCTGTCAAATGAGGCGTCCCTCCGTTATTATTCCCATTTCGTAGTCCAGGTAAACATTGATTCTGGTAATGTGTTTATAATAGGCCCGCAATTTCGAAGACTTCGGATCCGTTCGAAAACGTCAAATTACAAAGCGTTTCGCATTTGTAGGCTGCAGTCCACCCCCGATCTCCTCGAACGGCTCTTATCGAATTTTTCTGTTTGCATTAAAACTGGTCTCGGTCCTGGAATGGACGCTGCGTTGTCATAATGCGAAGCCGACATTCCTCGCGGTCTGCCAACGATTGACCCTCAACAGTTGTCTTTTGGCGATGCGAAAGATTAAGGCCGCCAGTGCCCCGGCCGCCGAACGGTTTGAGATGCGCTCGCGCTAATCCGCGTCCAAAAACGGCCTACACATACGAACATTCCGAAGATGGATATTTGAGAAATGTGTCTGTGCGGAGATTCTGCGACCGCGAGCATTTCTTTTTTCGAAGCGTTTGTTTATGGTTCGGAAAAATGCAGTCGTAGATTTAGTGTTAAAATAACAGCGGCAGGTCGACCCAGTTTTCGCTGTTTATCTCGAAAGCTCCCGTTAACTACGAAACCAGAAAAACTTGCATTGGCCATTATACGGTTCAACTAGAGCGGCGATGACGAAATGAAATCTGCTTTATTAGCCTTTTCGTCCTTTATCTATGGCAATAAAATTAAATTATAACCTGCTCCGATTTTAGATCAGAAATAAAGTTTTCTTAATTACGGATCTGAGCTTGCGCTGGCGGAGAGCAGGAGTGGCCCAATTTTTCGACGTCGGGGGCTAAATATGAGCACCAATTAAAATATTAATAAAATCTTGTTTGCAAATTGTTTCTTGTGACACTTGATGACATCTTCAATATCAAGACTTCAAAGCGCGATAAAATTTTTTGATAGACTTTTTCCCGGCTCGCTCTTTTTAAGCCCAAAATAGTTTTAGGGTATCTTTTGTTCGGTGGACGTTTAATCCTTTATTTTTGTCATGGTGCTGTATTAATTTAAACCCTTTGAGGCCCGTTTGGGATTTTGAAGTAACTTCTGTAAAGTTCGTTCTTCAATTCTCGAATGGTAGCACAAGTTTGCTAGAGAGAAGTATATGACATGATGTAAGGTCGAGATGGATGCCCAAAAGATTGGAAATTAAATACTTATTTGTTTTGCATTTTAGTAAGTTATTATTATTAATTATATATACAGCAGAATTTGATATGTTATAAACATTATGAGTCCACATTATAATATATACTATTTCATAAGGTCTTGTGTGTGGCAATATGTTTTGAAGTTAGGCTATAGGTATATGGAGTTTTTTTGTATTATAATATATTATGGTGTTGTTCATATTTCTACTTTACAATAAATTTATCTATCGAACCTATACACCCTATAATTTTTGCGGGACGTTCCTATGGACATTTTTCCCTGCTCGCCCTTCAGGCCCCAAAATTTTTAAGAAAACTATTTAAATAAAAAAAAAATACACTTCGACTCACACAAACGACCGAAGCGCTCCCATGTTCCATAAGATTATTAAAAACGAATCGAATTCGAAATCTTGAGACTTTTTCCCATTAGATAGGTGCAAAATTCGAGTAAATACAGATTGTAGTTTTAAGTTCATTTTTTTGGCACAAAAATTTTAGAGTAAAAAAATTGTAGCGCCGTTATTTGTGGACGGATCTTTAAAAACTATACAAATTCGGATTCGCCAGGCCTTTTCGCTTCAGATAAGCCCAAAAAACCATAGACATGCTATTTGAAATTCTCGAGAAAAACGAGTTCGAAGAGTCCAACTTGTAATTAATTTTTTCAAAATTTCCAGTTTGAAAAATCGTAGCTCGGTTATTTGTGAACGGATTTTTAAAAACTTTTCAGATTCTGAAAGCCCGTTTATCGGAGCGTAAGATCAGCAAAAAAAATCAATACGGATCAATGTTAAGTCTGGGAGAAAAACGCATTCGAATTATTTACCTAGCAGTTTCCAAACTGTATGTAACCGCGCCTCCCTTAAAAATATTAAATCATATGATGCCTACCCCACGACCAATTTGCGATTATGTTTTCATTAATTTACCAACAAAAATGAAATTAAATCGTAACTTGTTCCGATTTCGGATCAAAAATAAACTTTTCCTAATTGCGAATTTAAGTCGAGCTTCAGCTTATGTTGGTAGAGAAGAAAACATTTTTCGTTACATTTACTTACGACATGATTAATTTCACTTTTCAAACGACTTAACACTTCACATTTGAATTATAGTAGTTCCGCCAGTAATACATTATTATCCACTTTATTAATGCATATATTTATAAGGAACTGTCAACGATCATTTATTACTAATATATTAATCGAATAATGTATGTCCGTTCTAAACACACTTATTTAACAATTTCTATCGTTTTCAAAACGCAGCTTTCTAAGTCCCCATAAAAACGTACGATTTAAAAAATAATTAATTACTCGACAAACTAAAATCCCACAATAAATAAAATTTTATGTCAATATAAAAACTGAAAGCGATAAAATTTCTTTAATCTGATCGGAAATAATTATCGGCCCGCCAAAGTTACAAGGAATAAGCCAAATATTTCACTACTCACCGTAATAAATTGATTTCAATAAATATTTAAAATAACTTGTTAAATAATGCGAGGCTTCTAAGAGGCGAGCCGGCACAGCTGAGAGCTTAAAGAGAGTTGAATATATTTTAATAAAATTATTGCGTTCTGTAGGTTTCAATTCGTTCGGAATTATTTAACAGTTAATATGAGAACATAATCCCATTCAAATATCGCATCGTCGAGATGATACGAGGCAGTGAATTAATCCAGTTGGCTAGATGTAATCAGACGCCATTAGGGGCTATTATCACCCCAGGTATTTGGTTAAAAAAGCAATAGCCTCCCCCACAATTACCTCCATAATGGCTCATCGTCTCTTCCTTGATCAGTACCTAACAATCGCGTTCCCAGTTTCGCATAATACGGGCGAACGCAATAGCTTTTCTTTGTTATTAACTGAGGATTAAGGGCGAACTCCCAACACAACTTCAATTAATGTTTATGCTCTGCCTTTTTTGGCCGAACAGCGTGCAATGGCGCACTGGAACCCACACATGGGGATGCAGCTCTCCCTGCACGGGATTTTATCTCTCGGTAATCCGATTTTCGTCATTCCAGATTGAAGCAAAGATGAGATTGACTCTTCGGCTGCCCGTCTCCTCCGGCTTACGCCCTTGCCATAAATAATAACCTACTAACTGCCGTATTAAAAAAAATTGTAAAAGAATCGGGAGATGGCCCCTAATTTAAATTTGTTGGTTTAATTTTCTTTTGTACTTATATTTTCCTCTGCGATATAATAATATGGATTTTAAACATGCGAAACGAATTTTGGCTATATATAATGTGACCATACTTCTTTGTTAATCGTGGCGAAAAACGGAGTGTGCACATTCGAGCTCAAAGTGGCACATTCCGATCTCGGGAAAATGAAGCGCGCCGCTCCGCGTCGCGCTTCATTTGCCTCCCTCGCTCGGAAATGTGCCACTTTTCGCTCGAATGCGCACATCCTCGTATTTATTGATTTTTGTTTACTAAAATTTCTTTCAAATTAGAAAATTTAATAATATATCGATTATATATTCGAAAAACGTATTTTTACCATAGCAAATGAGTGGGAGCGAGCGAAAAGATACGACAAACTCATAAGTACGAGTGAGAGGGGAATGATAAATATAATTTACTAATGTTTTGTCACCAAAATTAATGGGAATGATGCTTAAAACCGAGTGTGCACATTCGAGCTCAAAGTGGCACATTTCGATCTCGGAAAATGAAGCGCGCCGCTCCGCGTCGCGCTTCATTTGCCTCCCTCGCTCGGAAATGTGCCACTTTTCGCTCAAATGCGCACATCTTCGTATTTATTACATTTATATAATTTATCCTACGCTCCTTCAATTTTGTGGATTTTATGTCATTTTATTTTCGGGGTATGGCAAACCCCACCTAGTATGGGATGTAATTTTATTTAGTCACCTAGTATGCGGAAGGTTAAGTACGTTTTGAATGTTGTTCAGTTTGAATGCATGTAGGGTAGAAACATCGATTTTGGACACTTTAAGGCATTTCGTGAGTTCAATTAAGTTTTAAACATAATAAAGTAGCATAAACTCTACAAAGTAATTGTCATATACCCCTATAAAATAATAATTGTAAATCAATTATTTAAAAAATAATGTATTACTTAAAATTGCATTCTTTCACCATTTTCGGACACTTTAAGCAATTTGTGGACAAGGTAACTACCAATTATGGACACAATTACTTAAAATATAAGCCATTAAAAAAATAATTAATCATAAAATAATTCAACTTTATTATTTTGAATAATACCACAAAAAGACATATAATATAACTTCAAATACATTTAAAAAAAATTGAAATCAAAAAAATTCATTATTTTATTGATTTTTTTGGTTTTTTTAATTTTTCTTATAAAGAGGGTTCTTAAATTGGTACACACTCCCCTCACAGATGGTTCTATGATACTCGACGATACTTTTCGCACACTTACTATAGTAATATATATTTTTTTAATTCGAAATATCTGGAAAGAAAGTACAAACTGTCCACAAATGGTATAGTGCAGGGGTTCCCATTTTTTTTTATACTGCGACCCCCTTCCAAACGAATATATTTATTTATTGCTCTAGCAGATATTAATATTAAACGTTTTAAAACTTTGTAAAATTAATAACTATGAAGAGTAGAAAATGAGGAGTCCAGATAATGACCGTTTTCGTCTAAAGAATGACCAATTAATTAATTCACCTATTACAAACGAATAGTTCATAAAATTTATTTTAAACGCTTGGTAATAGATAATTGGAAAATATGTGTATAAAAAAATATTGAATCTAACATTTTATTCCAATTACCATGTTTTTTTCATTAATTAATTATTTTAACATTTTATTTGGGACGAAGACTAGTATCATAATTTGTTAAGTACAAAGATTCTGCCGTTTTTTTTTCACTTGTAATTCAACCCACATTTCCCTTTTTTCTTAAGTGTTTTTTTTTTGCAATCTATAGGTATATGTAATTAATAGAGAAAAAAAAACAAATACAATAAAATATTCACATATTGTTCAAAGAATAATTTAAAAAAATTAAAATTATTTAAGAATTAAAGTTTTTCTGTCAATACAGTAAAAAAATATGCATATTACGGTAACCCAATGCCAAATATTACACGTTTGTTAAATAAAACAAATATTTTAAAATATGTTAAATTATTGCTAATTATATGAATGAATTTTAAACATAATAATCGAGTTAAATTTGTGCGTTGTCGTTTAATAACCGGATACAAAATTCAAAATTGCAGTTTTTACATGATTTTATAAAGTCTCACTTATTGTATTTGCGTTCACAAATAATTATTCGCATTCGCGTTCGCGTTCGCGAATATCGAAAATCAGTCATTCGTTACGTCCCTAATACCTACGCACACAAAAGCCTCCCTCTTTTCGTTTTATTAATAAAAGTGGATAAAATTCGGACGAAATAAACCCGACACGTTCGTAGGGCATAACACACGTTTATGATTGCAATAAAGCACAGTTTCAAGATAAAATAATTTAAGAACTACTAATTCCGCTTGCCGAAAGTAACTTTGAACGAATGCATTTTAAATAAGGGGTGGAAAATCTCGCAATATAAACATTTCATTTGCATGTTTTGAAAACGTGTTATTCCACACATTAAAGTTCAAGTTTATTCTACTGTGAATAACATTTTATAAATTTTCCAGGTTATACTTGTAATCGTACGATCTTCAACGCGTGTTGTTATTTATATATCTAAACCACGCTTGTAATAAGTGAAAGGTAAAAGTCCGGAATGAGTGGTGATTTCTTTTCGGCCGTGCTTCACATGAGGATATGACGTTATGTTAATTTTCGTTTAGTTAGTCCATTTCTGGATCGTCTGTTTTCATATGTGTAATTTTATATCGTTTCGGTTACTCGATTACACTATAACTTGGTTTTTGTAATATATATTTGTCTTTCATTTGCAAAAAAATTATAAAATATATAAATTAGGCAAACATGATTGCGATCAACATTATACCTATACCGTGCCATAGGGTCGCTCTTTAGGGGAACCTGTTGTACCTTGGTCCCTTTGTACCTAGGGCAACTTTATTTTTTTATTATTTGCGAGTGAGAGGGAACGATAAAAATTATTTGCTAATTTTTTAGCGAGTGAAATTATTGCGAATCATGCCTAAAACCGAGTGTGCACATTCGAGCTCAAAGTGGCACATTCCGATCTCGGGAAAATGAAGCGCGCCGCTCCGCGTCGCGCTTCATTTGCCTCCCTCGCTCGGCAATGTGCCACTTTTCGCTCGAATGCGCACATCCTCGTATTTATTGATTTTTGTTTACTAAAATTTCTTTCAAATTAGAAAATTTAATAATATATCGATTATATATTCGAAAAACGTATTTTTACCATAGCAAATGAGTGGGAGCGAGCGAAAAGATACGACAAACTCATAAGTACGAGTGAGAGGGAATGATAAATATAATTTACTAATGTTTTGTCACCAAAATTAATGGGAATGATGCTTAAAACCGAGTGTGCACATTCGAGCTCAAAGTGGCACATTCGATCTCGGAAAATGAAGCGCGCCGCTCGCGTCGCGCTTCATTTGCCTCCTCGCTCGGCAATGTGCCACTTTTCGCTCGAATGCGCACATCCTCGTATTTATTGATTTTTGTTTAATAAAATTTCTTTCAAATTAGAAAATTTAATAATATATCGATTATATATTTGAAAAACGTATTTTTACCATAGCAAATGAGTGGGAGCGAGCGAAAAGATAGGACAAACTCATAAGTACGAATGAGAGGGAATGATAAATATTATTTACTAATTTTTTGTCACCAAAATTAATGGGAATGATGCTTAAAACCGAGTGTGCACATTCGAGCTCAAAGTGGCACATTCCGATCTCGGGAAAATGAAGCGCGCCGCTCCGCGTCGCGCTTCATTTGCCTCCCTCGCTCGGAAATGTGCCACTTTTCGCTCGAATGCGCACATCCTCGTATTTATTGATTTTTGTTTAATAAAATTTCTTTCAAATTAGAAAATTTAATAATATATCGATTATATATTCGAAAAACGTATTTTTACCATAGCAAATGAGTGGGAGCGAGCGAAAAGATACGACAAACTCATAAGTACGAGTGAGAGGGAATGATAAATATAATTTACTAATGTTTTGTCACCAAAATTAATGGGAATGATGCTTAAAACCGAGTGTGCACATTCGAGCTCAAAGTGGCACATTCCGATCTCGGGAAAATGAAGCGCGCCGCTCCGCGTCGCGCTTCATTTGCCTCCCTCGCTCGGCAATGTGCCACTTTTCGCTCGAATGCGCACATCCCCGTATTTATTGATTTTTGTTTACTAAAATTTCTTTCAAATTAGAAAATTTAATAATATATCGATTATATATTCGAAAAACGTATTTTTACCATAGCAAATGAGTGGGAGCGAGCGAAAAGATAGGACAAACTCATAAGTACGAATGAGAGGGAATGATAAATATTATTTACTAATTTTTTGTCACCAAAATTAATGGGAATGATGCTTAAAACCGAGTGTGCACATTCGAGCTCAAAGTGGCACATTCCGATCTCGGGAAAATGAAGCGCGCCGCTCCGCGTCGCGCTTCATTTGCCTCCCTCGCTCGAAAATGTGCCACTTTTCGCTCAAATGCGCACATCTTCATGTTAATTGGATTCGACTATATTAATAACAAATTCTTCAAATCCAGATTTTCTATTCGGAAAAAGTTTTCGCTTCGAAGTATTTATTGAATTTATTTATAATAATTTTACAACATTTGATAATAACAAAATCATAACAAATCCGACGTCAGTGAATAAATCGAAAAAAAGTAAAACTTTTTATAGTTTTTTTACTTAAATATCTAATTGATTTTTATTACCCAATAACAAATGACTCATCGTAATAGAAAGATTATTTATTAATGTTTGCATAGTAGTGGTCTGATTTTAGCACGGCATAATCTTTAATTTTATTTTTGAGCTGAAACATCAAGGGTCGGTGTGTTGCACCTCGGTCACCGTCAATAAGTTGTACCTTGGCCTTAAGATCAACGTGCAATAAATAAAAATTTAGATATATCTTTGTTATAAATTCTTATTTTTTTTGTTTGCTTCAGATAATATGCCTCGCAAGTCTAACGAAAAATTTAAATTTTTGCAAATTTAATCATTAAGTATGTGAAATTTTAGTATACGAAAAAAGTTTTGTTAATTTTTGAAGAAATTTTAGTGTCACCTCAAAGAAGAACATTAGTAGTTCTCATAATCCAAAAATAAATAAAAATAGTTTTCATAGAACAATGGGTTTTATTTTGATTAACGTGAATAGAGCCAAGGTACATCACTTCTGTTGTACCTAGGCCATAGATCCACTAATTTTTAAATCTTATAGCAATTTGAGTAAACGGTTGGTAATGCTTTCAAATATTTTACGATGAATGCCTTATTAGTGCCCCACTACGATGCAATTCATTTTATCAACAAATTATTACATATACAATTTAAAAAAAAATTACAAAAGAAAAAAGAGCCAAGGTACAACAGGTTCCCCTACATTTGAAAAGACGATACATTTTGCGCTTCGAAATTAATTAATCAATTAAAATTGTAGATCTTCCGGAGCGCTTTAAACATTTAGATTAAAAACCAAAATTTTTCGCAATCCGTACTATTTGAGATTTCACTATGGTTTATTGAAATAAACTACGCCAAAAGAATATAACCCAGAGATGACTTACAAAAATGCGAAAGATTATAAGTAAGTGTAAAGGGGCATTTTTAAGTTATGCGTGTCTTACTTCGGGCTGAAGGCGAAACAGTAAATTTAGGTAATTGCAAAATAAAATGCCATAAAGGTAACAATTATTCCGACCTTTATATGGCATGCAAATGACCAGTTAGCAGGTTCGAAATGAAAAAAAAAGTAGCGCGGACATAACATTTTGCCTTTTGTTGCGTGGATATAAAATAAATGGTTATTTTCGTGAAAGTAATGCAATGATATTGGTAATATGGGAGCGACTATCATTATGGAAATTCTTTTGTGTGTAATGCTGTTAGCGGTGCTCGTATAGGAACGTTTACACCTCAGACCGATCTAATTACATTTCGAAGTAAAACAGATATTGTTATCGCTTTATTGCCGGGTTATTTTATTTACGGTATATTGCTAAACCTGTTAAGCCGTCCGGCTTATCGTCAAGTGGGAACTCGCAATGTGTGGAAACGTTGGGGCATAAGTCTGAACACACATATGCAATTATCTGCATGCACAACCGAAAGATCCTACTAATAATATGAAATAACCTCTTTGCGATCACGAAGTGACGCGGAGATATGTTAATGTTTCGTGTTTGCGGAAACCCAGCTTGCAGATGTCGAATTGACATCTTTCAGTCGGTCGTTAGAATAATCTTAAATTATCGCTGACATGTTATACCACTTAGATGTATCATTTTCTTATGGCCGAGAGTTCTCGGCTCCGAATCCTTCCGATAACATCCAACAATGCTGCTTTCTAATTTTCTTAATTAATTGACCTTTAGTCGCTCATTAAAACGCCCGATAATTTTTTACGGCCCCCCGAAACTAACAAATTGCAGAAAGGCACATGTGAAATAAATTTAAAATCAGAGGCAATTGTAACCCCGTCAGAAGTTCATTTAAATCGGGCGGAGGGGGTCCAATGATTATAATTCAAAATTCGAAAAAAGTGGTTTTATTTATCGAAAATATGAAAACTATGGGGGGGGGGATCCAAACTATGAATTTATTTTAAAAAGTTTATGCATTAATTGAAGTTCAATATCAAATCCAATTTAAGTTTGGATTCTCCCCCCATATATTTAATATTTTCGATAAATAATTCAAAAATTCGTATTTTAAAAATTTCGAGTTATAAACTCAATTTTATTTTTTTGTTTGAAAGTTGAAGTGTATCTTTAAATTATAAAAAATACTCTTGAGGAAAATCAATACCGTATGGTAGATATGATTTTTCAAAAATACCCGTTTTTGTCAATTTTTTTCGGTTTTTTTTGCAAAAACTAAAGAACCACTTAACCAATTTTGACAAATAAATAAATTCTAAAATTAGTAAAACGATCCTAAACATCGTAGGACCTCAGATTTTTTAAAATCTTGGTAAATCCGAAATTTCTGGTTTTTCGGAAAAACTAAATCACCGATTTCAAACATTCTTTCAAAATCGGATTCCTCGAGGTCAAATACATAGAAATAATTATGTTTTAGAATAAAAGTTGTTTTGGTCGACCCCGGCCTATAGTGAAATGTAATAAATACGAAGATGTGCGCATTCGAGCGAAAAGTGGCACATTGCCGAGCGAGGGAGGCAAATGAAGCGCGACGCGGGCGCGCGCTTCATTTTCCGAGATCGGAATGTGCCACTGAGCTCGAATGTCACACTCGGTTTTAAGCATCATTCCCATTAATTTTGGTGACAAAAATTAGTAAATAATATTTATCATTCCCCCTCACTCGTACTTGTGAGTTTCTCGTATCTTTCGCTCGCTCCCACTCATTTGCTATGGTAAAATTACGTTTTCCAATATATAATCGATATATTATTAAATTTTCTAATTTGAAAGAAATTGTAGTAAACAAAAATCGATAAATACGCGGATGTGCACATTCGAGCGAAAAGTGGCACATTTCCGAGCGAGGAGGCAAATGAAGCGCGACGCGGGCGGCGCGCTTCATTTTCCGAGATCGGAATGTGCCACTTGAGCTCGAATGTGCACACTCGGTTTTAAGCATCATTCCCATTAATTTTGGTGACAAAAAATTAGTAAATAATATTTATCATTCCCTCTCACTCGTACTTGTGAGTTTCTCGTATCTTTTCGCTCGCTCCCACTCATTTGCTATGGTAAAATTACGTTTTTCCAATATATAATCGATATATTATTAAATTTTCTAATTTGAAAGAAATTGTAGTAAACAAAAATCGATAAATACGCGGATGTGCACATTCGAGCGAAAAGTGGCACATTTCCGAGCGAGGGAGGCAAATGAAGCGCGACGCGGAGCGGCGCGCTTCATTTTCCCGAGATCGGAATGTGCCACTTTGAGCTCGAATGTGCACACTCGGTTTTAAGCTCGATTACCAAACGTCCTGTTTTAACAAAAAAAATTGGTCACGTTAGTTATACGCCACCGCGTACACGAAAGGTTAATAACGTGATTTCATCTTTTTTCAAAATTCCTGCAAAATTTTCATCAACGACTTGTCTGGCGTTATGGCTGAAAAGGGCAAATGCTATTTCAGAACATAATATGTAAATTTTCTGGCTCAAATTATTTTTTTTTGAAATGAAACAGAAGTGTAATGCAGACAAATCGAAACAATACGAGGTCGAGCGAAAAGTGATACATTTATGAGAGGTAGGAGTAAATTTTTTCGAGGTCATACATCCCCATTAGAAACCACCATCGGGGGTCTCATCGGGACCCGATCGGGGCCACTTCAGGCAAAACATTATTCCTTACAGGATTACTTCATGAGGTACCTGATGTGGCATGTAACGCAAAACTACTATAAGGTCCCTGATACGGAAAGTCTCATTTGGACTTCATGAGGTGTGCCTCGTCCAAAGCCTTATTGACATTTTGTCGTTAATATTTTCCTGAAATTTCCCAAACGAAGCACCCATAGTTTTCATGATGAGAACCTGAGATTGGGATTGCCCCGGAATGGCTTACTGAGGTATGCCTTAATTTTTTCGCATATGGGCCTAACATGGTTCTTATCAGCAATGAGATTTTTGGGAATTCTCTACGCTATTTTGAAAATTTTTTGACTTTCCTAGTTTGCCTAAATTCTTGATTATGGCCAAAAGTTCTTAACCGAAATCCTTCCGATAAAATCCAACAATTCTGCCTTTTTAATTGCCTTAATTTTACATTGTTTTGCATTAAGACTTTTCAGTCATTAAAACTCACAAATTGCAAAATCAGAGTCGATAACGCAAATTACAACCCTGTCAGAATTTTTATACAGTCATCGCCCAAATTATCGGTCTTAAGCACTTAATTAAATATTATTTCAAGTTGGCATTGTGTCGCTTTTTAGCAACCGAAATACAATTGCGAAGATTGCATTTAAAAAATACGGTCGTGCATAGTAATTGCGGGGCCAACAAAGCCGCCAAAATGTACAATGTCATTATAACAATGAAGATGTAAATTTTAGCAATGTTACAGACCTCTAAATTAGGCAACCCAAAGAAATCGATCTCGAGATGCCGTGTCTACATAATCGCAGCTCACTTTGCCAAACATTGTATCTTTTTTTCCTAATTGCACAATAACAGTTACACGGACTTCAAAATCCGACAACGAAGATTGACGTCTCGGACAGCTCATCGAAGCCTGGTCCAATAAAAATTACTAATCATTTCGTAACCGGCAACGTTGTGTGAGGTTCTGTACTTTTTCTACGTTTCGTAATTGAGTACAAGTGAGAGGTCAGAAGTCGGCTATTGTTTTTGCTGGAGGATCATTAAACGCTTGCATTGTATTTTTTTTTCTCCGTGTGAAATCTGGGCAAAAAAGGTCGGCGCTAATTCCCAATAGAAATTTCCTTGCCGCAATTACAAAGAAAGTGAGTGTGTGTGTGTGTTTGGTGTAATCTAATATACTAATAAGAAATCTAATCTGATATTATTCTGAAGGTGGCATCCATCAATGTAGCACCAGGTGCGCGTTCCCGTGCATGTCCATGGACTATAATAACTATTGGCATCACACCCCAATCCGCCCCAACTAAGTGCGCGAACACCTTTTCTTAAGCACGCGACCCCGGTGGCGTTACAAAAGCCCTCGGTGCCCCCCGCGACGTCGATTTATCTGACAAGTAAATTCCCATCAGGAACGGCTATAGAAATTATTACAGCAAATCAGGTAGACACGACAGAAAATAAAAAGTGATCAATGTTACAATAAACTGAGCCTATAAAGACGTACCGCCAATTGACGTTTGCAGTTGAATCATAATCGCATCTTATGCATTATAAATATAGAGAGATACAAGAAGTTTACAAAAACAGGTCAATCCGTTACTTGCATCCGTTACGACGGCGTTTTATATTCAGTCGTTATTGAAAGTTTATGGATTAGATGTCAATAAAAAAAAAACTTGGAAATATGTTAACCAGAAATAAATACGACACTGCTTCGATTAGATTTTATGATTATTATTATTATCAATTAGTCGGAAGAGAAAAACTGGACAGTGTAATGTCGCTTGTCTCCAATTACTTTTATCAAATAATAATAATTAGTAGATGAAAGCAATTATGTTTTTTTTAAGTACAGTAAAACCTCAATTAACCGGACTTCAGTTATACGGATTCGCGATTATCCGGATTGCCAACCGCGTTCGTTTTTTCCTTTTAAAACGGCACGCTTCGTAATCGTGCTTAAAACTGAGTGTGCACATTCGAGCTCAAAGTGGCACATTCCGATCTCGGGAACATGAAGCGCGCCGCTCCGCGTCGCGCTTCATTTGCCTCCCTCGCTCGGCAATGTGCCACTTTTCGCTCGAATGCGCACATCCTCGTATTTATTGATTTTTGTGTACTAAAATTTCTTTCAAATTAGAAAATTTAATAATATATAGATTATATATTCGAGAAACGTAATTTTACCATAGCAAATGAGTGGGAGCGAGCGAAAAGATACGACAAACTTATAAGTATGAGTGAGAGAGAATGATAAATATTATTTACAAATTTTTTGTCACCAAAATTAATGGGAATGATGCTTAAAACCGAGTGTGCACATTCGAGCTCAAAGTGGCACATTCCGATCTCGGGAAAATGAAGCGCGCCGCTCCGCGTCGCGCTTCATTTGCCTCCCTCGCTCGGCAATGTGCCACTTTTCGCTCGAATGCGCACATCCTCGTATTTATTGATTTTTGTGTACTAAAATTTCTTTCAAATTAGAAAATTTCATAATATAAAGATTATATATTCGAAAAACGTAATTTTACCATAGCAAATGAGTGGGAGCGAGCGAAAAGATACGACAAACTCATAAGTACGAGTGAGAGGGAATGATAAATATTATTTACTAATTTTTTGTCATCAAAATTAATGGGAATGATGCTTAAAACCGAGTGTGCACATTCGAGCTCAAAGTGGCACATTCCGATCTCGGGAAAATGAAGCGCGCCGCTCCGCGTCGCGCTTCATTTGCCTCCCTCGCTCGGCAATGTGCCACTTTTCGCTCGAATGCGCACATCCTCGTATTTATTGATTTTTTTGTACTAAAATTTCTTTCAAATTAGAAAATTTCATAATATATAGATTATATATTCGAAAAACGCAATTTTACCATAGCAAATGAGTGGGAGCGAGCGAAAAGATACGACAAACTCATAAGTACGAGTGAGAGGGAATGATAAATATTATTTACTAATTTTTTGTCATCAAAATTAATGGGAATGATGCTTAAAACCGAGTGTGCACATTCGAGCTCAAAGTGGCACATTCCGATCTCGGGAAAATGAAGCGCGCCGCTCCGCGTCGCGCTTCATTTGCCTCCCTCGCTCGGCAATGTGCCACTTTTCGCTCGAATGCGCACATCCTCGTATTTATTGATTTTTCTGTACTAAAATTGCTTTCAAATTTGAAAATTTAATAATATATAGATTATATATTCGAAAAACGTAATTTTACCATAGCAAATGAGTGGGAGCGAGCGAAAAGATACGACAAACTCATAAGTACGAGTGAGAGGGAATGATAAATATTATTTACTAATTTTTGTCCCAAAATTAATGGGAATGAAGCTTAAAACCGAGTGTGCACATTCGAGCTCAAAGTGGCACATTCCGATCTCGGAAAATGAAGCGCGCCGCTCCGCGTCGCGTTCATTTGCCTCCCTCGCTCGGCAATGTGCCACTTTTCGCTCGAATGCGCACATCCTCGTATTTATTGATTTTTTGTACTAAAATTTCTTTCAAATTAGAAAATTTAATAATATATAGATTATATATTCGAAAAACGTAATTTTACCATAGCAAATGAGTGGGAGCGAGCGAAAAGATACGACAAACTCATAAGTACGAGTGAGAGGGAATGATAAATATTATTTACTAATTTTTTGTCACCAAAATTAATGGGAATGAAGCTTAAAACCGAGTGTGCACATTCGAGCTCAAAGTGGCACATTCCGATCTCGGGAAAATGAAGCGCGCCGCTCCGCGTCGCGCTTCATTTGCCTCCCTCGCTCGGCAATGTGCCACTTTTCGCTCGAATGCGCACATCCTCGTATTTATTGATTTTTTTGTACTAAAATTTCTTTCAAATTAGAAAATTTAATAATATATAGATTATATATTCGAAAAACGTAATTTTACCATAGCAAATGAGTGGGAGCGAGCGAAAAGATACGACAAACTCATAAGTACGAGTGAGAGGGAATGATAAATATTATTTACTAATTTTTTGTCCCCAAAATTAATGGGAATGAAGCTTAAAACCGAGTGTGCACATTCGAGCTCAAAGTGGCACATTCCGATCTCGGGAAAATGAAGCGCGCCGCTCCGCGTCGCGTTTCATTTGCCTCCCTCGCTCGGCAATGTACCACTTTTCGCTCGAATGCGCACATCCTCGTATTTATTGATTTTTCTGTACTAAAATTTCTTTCAAATTAGAAAATTTAATAATATATAGATTATATATTCGAAAAACGTAATTTTACCATAGCAAATGAGTGGGAGCGAGCGAAAAGATACGACAAACTTATAAGTACGAGTGAGAGGGAATGATAAATATTATTTACTAATTTTTTGTCACCAAAATTAATGGGAATGATGCTTAAAACCGAGTGTGCACATTCGAGCTCAAAGTGGCACATTCCGATCTCGGGAAAATAAAGCGCGCCGCTCCGCGTCGCGCTTCATTTGCCTCCCTCGCTCGGAAATGTGCCACTTTGAGCTCGAATGCGCACATCATCGTATTTATTACATTTGTCTAATTTAACCTGCGCTTCTACGAATCAAAAAAATTAATTCAATTTAGTAAATATCGATTTTATATTCAACAAACGTATTTACCATAGCAAGTGGAGCAAAAAGATGGGACAATTTCGTCAATGCGAGTGTGAGAGAACGATTAAAATTAATTTAGTTACGCCAAAGAAGTATCACTATTAACACATCGGTTTTTTTTTGTAGGTATTTGATTATTGTAAAACTTTTTGTTCTTATTTTAAAACACTCCAGATTGTTATTATTTATTTTATTTTCGTAAATAAAAACCTAACAAAGTAAAATTGTTTTGTTTCAATTATCCGGATTTTCGATTAACCGGACGAGCTGCAACATTAATTAGTCCGGATAACCGAGTTTTTACTGTATGTGAACATTTAATCGCTTACGTTTTGAATTTTTTCTTCGTGTATTGTTTTTTTGGGTAAAAACTTTAAATGTTGTGGTGTAACACGTATAAGTTACAAAGGACCATTATTTTTTGTTAAAGTTCTTTTATTTTATGCAATTCTAACTAATTGGATTGGGTTTTTAATGCGTTTCGAGTTTTAACTTAAGTAAAATTGAAAGTTAATACACCTTTACCTCGCTTTACGGTCTAAACACGGGCCCGAAAAGTTGGCCGTAAAGCGAAAAGCCATATAACGAACACGTAGTGGGTCGTAAATCGAAAAAGGGCCGTCACAGCGAATCACCATATACCTACAGAGTGGTTAAAATTGTATTGCAAGTACATTTTTGTTGCTGTTTACAAACCACACGACCAAGCACATTAAACTTGAGCTAGATGATAGTCTGACTTTTACTATACACGTTGATATCAAAACATTGACCAAAATGTCTTTGGCAAACGAGTGGTACTCGATCTCGGAAAGGGTGGAACTAATTAAAATTGTGGGTTTTGAACGGCAAAAACCCGAATGAAACGGTCAGGGCCTGGAAGAGGGCTAAAGGGCCGAAGTTCACATTGGACATCATATCAAGAAGCTTTTGGGCCAAATATCATGGAATTTGGGGCAAAGTTAGAAGGAGGTCCAATTTCTTGGCCACCTTATTTGAACCCCTGTGACTACTCTTTATGGGGTCAAATCAAAGACATCGTTTACTACCCGAGTCGAGGCAAAATGGTGGACACAAATGAGCTCTAGAATCGGATCACACACTGATAAAAAAAATAACATATAGCAATAATGAAGAAACCTAGATTTATGTACCTATAATAGTTTTTAATACAATTAAGAATACAACTAAGCAATTTGATTAGAATCAAAGCGTACATCATTTTGGGCAAAAAGTAATAGAGTTAATTTTGGGAAGAAGTCTCGTAATAAATTTGCAAAATGACCCCTTCTCAACTTTTAATATTGTTTATTTTCGGATAATAAAGATCACTGGAAATGAAAATAGTGTGAGCAAAACACTAATCTATTCTGTGCAATTGCTCCGACTAGATTTTCCAAAATTTCAGTTTTTTGAAGAAAAAAAAATTCGTACATCATCTTCGTCTCCAAAGAGCGAGTCAAGCATAAACCGACATTTAAAAATTCTCTTGATTTTCAAAGAACAACAAAATTATCTGTTTTGATCATTAATCAATCGCGTTTAAAATTGTATTTGAGTAAAGTTAATCTCGAGCGAATTTTTTTTTCAACTAGCAAGCTAAAAGTTGGCAACGTAAAAGATGTTGTAAAATTTGCAATCCAAATAGGGACAAATAACAAAAAGGTATCGGTAAATGTATAAAATGGATAGTAAAACAAGGCAGAGTGCAGTTTTATGTAAATGGCGGAATACGAGATAACTATTATTCAAGCGAAGCTTTGAAGAATGCGAAAGTGGCATTTCTTGCAAATGAAAAAGTAAACGGGTAAAAGGGCTGATCGACGTCAGTCGAACTGTCAAGCGGCGGAATCAAATAAAAAGTCTCGAGTTGCGGTGACGATGAGTGGCGGCGGCTTCCCAGCGCTATCAAATATTGACAGGTCGAAGAAGGTGGCGTGCCATACATTTTTAATTAGTGCCAGTGACGTGGAGCGGAGCGATTATGCAAATTCCGGTGCCGGCGCAGCGGGCCGCGGCACCCGGAATGAAATTTTCCACCCCATTGGAATTCAATGCGATTAACGGAAAGCGCAACCCAGTGCAGGCTCGAACCTCACGTGATTTAGATAATTGTTACTTTTTGTTGTTTGCATGCACTTCGCCGAAATAAATTTCGTTTCGTTCGCGCTTCGCCGGCTCCTAATTTTAATGAAAGCTCGTGTCACAATTATTTCGGGGTTTCTGTTCGAATTCAATTTGGGGGACGCTTCCCGAAAAAAAAAATAACTAAAATAGAAGATGCGCGTCCGAGTTGGGCTCGGAAAAGCAATTTTGGAGCGTACAGAGGCGATACTCTGGGGAAACTAAGTCCTGACCTGGCGTGTAATACGACATAATTAGGGTTGGGATGGCCAAGTTGCGAATGAGATTTTATATCAGTGCGGCAGTGAGCGATGTCCGAGGGTTGTTATGATTTCTACGTCATTAATTACATTTACCCTTGCATGTGTGCTAGCACGGATGTCGAGCAGGAATGCGAGCAGACGTTGGGTGGAGTTCTTATCACTTAAAACGCGCAAACTTTTTAAATTTATTGTAATACTGACAGCGAACTGTCATATACAATTAAATAAAAAGCATTCTTTTAACATTTTAATAAAGCCTCGTTGCTGAAGCCACATACTTACGAACACCTCTTTTTTTAATTTTTTTTTTTGGTGCAATTTAAAATGAACACTTATACGCGAGAATGAAAATGGTATTAAAAAAAATACGAGCTGATACAAAAACTGTACAAGCACCCAGTAATATAAAATCCTAATTACTGTGTTATAAAATCCGTATCTAAGACAATAGAACTGATATGACTTCTGCTAGACTATACATATACATAACCTCGATGAATATAAATAGCATATATAGGGTAGAAACACCGTTTTTGGACACTATAGCAGCGGTTCCCAAACTATTCATCAAAATATTAAAATTAAAACATTTAAATTATAGCAGTTTTTAAAAGATTTTTTAAATGACTTTAATATTACTTAAAAATCAAAATTGCAAATATTTGTTTAATTGTATTTTTTATTTCAACTCCTATAAATTAATTTAAACTAATATATATTACTTTTTCCAGAACATAATTAAAGCTTATCAAACTTTCCTCTATGAAAATATTTCAAAAAAGACATTTTTAAAAACACAACATTCGCTTATAAAGCAACCACTGTAAATGTTTTGAATATGTAACTACCTGTTTGGCAAATCTAAAAATCAATACTTTGAAGGCTTCGTGAAAAATCAATACATAAACTCCGCCCCTTTACTTAAAGCAAATGTGCCTTAACTTATAGGCAGTTTCAATACAACGGGCTTTGAATGTAACATATGTGCTTCAAAGAACAATTAGGAAATTGAAAACCAGTCTTATTTTTTTTTAATAACAAATAAATTAATTAACATTAATACCTGCTAGAGCAATAAATAAATATATTCTTTTAAAAGGGCGCCGCAGTATTAAAAAAAAATGGGAACCCCTGCACTATACCATTTGTGGACAGTTTGTACTTTCTTTCCAGATATTTCGAATTAAAAAAATATATATTACTATAGTAAGTGTGCGAAAAGTATCGTCGAGTATCATAGAAGCATCTGTGAAGGGAGTGTGTACCAATTTAAGAACCCTCTTTATAAAAAAAAATAAAAAACCCAAAAAAATCAATAAAATAATGAATTTTTCTGATTTAAATTTTTTTTTAAATGTATTTGAAGTTATATTATATGTCTTTTTGTAGTATTATTCAAGATAATAAAGTTGAATTATTTTATGATTAATTATTTTTTTAATGGCTTATATTCTAAGTAATTGTGTCCATAATTGGTAGTTACCTTGTCCACAAATTGCTTAAAGTGTCCGAAAATGGTGAAAGAATGCAATTTTAAGTAATACATTATTTTTTAAATAATTTATTTACAATTATTATTTTATAGGGGTATATGACAATTACTTTGTAGAGTTTATGCTACTTTATTATGTTTAAAACTTAATTGAACTCACGAAATGCTTTAAATTGTCCAAAATCGATGTTTCTACCCTACATGCATTCAAACTGAACAACATTTAAAACGTACTTAACCTTCCGCATACTAGGTGACTAAATAAAATTACATCCCATACTAGGTGGCGTTTGCCATACCCCGAAAATAAAATGACATAAAATCCACAAAATTGAAGGAGCGTAGGATAAATTATATAAATGTAATAAATACGAAGATGTGCGCATTCGAGCGAAAAGTGGCACATTTCCGAGCGAGGGAGGCAAATGAAGCGCGACGCGGAGCGGCGCGCTTCATTTTCCCGAGATCGGAATGTGCCACTTTGAGCTCGAATGTGCACACTCGGTTTTAAGCATCATTCCCATTAATTTAAGTGACAAAAAATTAGTAAATATTATTTATCATTCCCTCTCACTCGTACTTACAAGTTTGTCGTATCTTTTCGCTCGCTCCCACTCATTTGCTATGGCAAAATTGTGTTTTTCGAATATATATTATTAAATTTTCTAATTTGAAAGAAATTTTAGTAAACAAAAATCAATAAATACGAGGATGTGCATACTATCGATCACATGGTTCATATTGGCTCGCATAATCGAGCGCCTACTGTAGTTACAAAGTCACCGCTTCATTAAAACGGTGCGCGAAAATAACACATTCGAAAACTCGCCGCCTATGTTAATTAATGCAAAACTAATTAGATCGGACAGGCCGCCTCTGCCACTCTTATTTTAAGAAGTACAGTTTTGTATCGTTTCGGTTTATTTTAATTTCGAAAAAGAGCAAGAAAAAACTTTGGCCATGCAAATGTAAACCTCTTTGTATATTTGAGTTCGGCGTTAGTTTATATAAATAAACAATACTTATGAAAGTTTCTTCGTCCATAAATTTCTATTCGGATCCTGTATTCTGTCCTGTATCCTCGGCAGGCTCGTTATAAGCTTTTTATTTTGCAAAAAAATCCGCTTGTCTCTGCGCTAAGTCGAGCAATTTATATAAATGATTGTTGAAATTTAATATGTTACTTCGAATCTAAAATAGGAAATATCGAGTGTGGAAGGGAATATAAGAGCATAGACCACCTTGTCTTGTTCTTGTTAAACAACTGCTGTTCTATTCAGAAGTCGGTAATGAATTATTAATTAAATTTGAATTTTACGACAGATACACGTGCCGCCTCGATATTCTCCATAAGCCATTGTAAAATACTCGACAAAAAGTAAACTTTTACAGCAATCGCGCGGTCGATACCAAGAAGTGATTTGAAGTTATACTTCGTTTGGAGCGATGAGAGTAAAAGTTGCGTGCGCACAGTTGAACTTAGCCGTCTAAGAATGTAAATTAATTATTGTGATTCACGCTTAAAACCGAGTGTGCGCATTCGAGCGAAAAGTGGCACATTTCCGAGCGAGGGGAACAAATGAAGCGCGCCGCTCCGCGTCGCACTTCATTTGCCTCCCTCGCTCGGAAATGTGCCACTTTTCGCTCGAATGCGCACATCCTCGTATTTATTGATTTTTGTTTACTAAAATTTCTTTCAAATTAGAAAATTTAATATTATATAGATTACATATTCGAAAAACGTAATTTACCATAGCAAATGAGTGGGAGCGAGCAAAAAGATACGACAAACTCGTAAGTACGAGTGAGAGGGAATGATAAATATTATTTAATAATTTTTTGTCACCAAAATTAATGGGAATTATGCTTAAAACCGAGTGTGCACATTCGAGCTCAAAGTGGCACATTCCGATCTCGGGAAAATGAAGCGCGCCGCTCCGCGTCGCGCTTCATTTGCCTCCCTCGCTCGGAAATGTGCCACTTTTCGCTCGAATGCGCACATCCTCGTATTTATTGCATTTACCTATATAGTAAAAACTCGATTATCCGTACCTCAGTTATACGGATTCGCGATTATCCGGATTGTCAACCGCACTGGGGCTTTTTGCGAAAATTTCTAGTCTACGCATGAGTGATTTGTCGCGAAGGTGTGTTTTGCCCATGTCGCTCTATTGCAGCTAATTCTTACAATCTGCCCGATAAGTCGCTATTTTAAAACGAAATACGTTACAGTTTCATAACGTCAAAACGTGAAGAAAAATAATTGTTTACGTCAAATGTCAATCAATAAGTATTTTAAACATAATTTTACCTAAACATTTTATGATTCTGCTTGTTATTTTTTGTTGTTGATTTTATAATTAATATTCATTTGTTTCGCTTTTTTTTTGTAAATAAATACCTAACAAGGTAAAATTGTTTTGTTTCAATTATCCGGATTTTCGATTAACCGAATGAGCTGCAACATTAATTAGTCCGGATAATCGAGTTTTTACTGTAGTTCCATTAAAATATCAATAATTTTACGTCCATCTAAAAATAAGTGCCCGATTTGGGAGAAATAATTGTGTATTTTTTCAAAAATATTTTAAAATATTATTTTAAATGAAGTACTTTAAAAAAAAAGATCGTTGCCAGCAATAGGATTGAATGCTAGAATGTATTTGGAACATTTGTAACATTTTTTTTTAAATTTAAGACGATGTGGCTGTTGAATAGTTTATCGACCCATACCATGTTAAGTTTGTGCTCGTACAATAAAACTTTTTCTCTAATATTGTTTTTGAAGCACCCGGTATATTGATTTTTTTAAATTCTATATCTTGAAAATGACACAATCTGACGATGTCAAATGCAGTTAAATTTAATATTATTTAAAATTTAAATCGAATTTAATTAATTATCTTAAATTGTATAGGCTCGAGCAAAACGAAGCGTGTCGCCCTGCATTTGCCTTGAGTTAATTCCTTCGCTTGGAAGTGTACCACTCTTCGCTCGAATGTGCACATATGTACTTTACGATAATTATTACAGAAGCACGTATTTTTTTTTTAAATCCATCCACCTCGCTTTAAACAAATGCTCCGTTTCCAAAAAAGAATATAAACGAAACGCATATTACGAAAACACCATAGCACTATACTTTTTTTACGAAAACAACTCGTTTTAATTGCGGACTCGGGCGATAAAAATAATTACTTTATTAAAAGAAATTTAATATTCAAAAGTAAGCTGAAATAATACATTTATCCAATAAAATTAATCATAAAACGCAAGATAAATATATAGCGGCACGTTTTATCTCTTTGTGGGAGCATCGGTTTTTATAGTTCGTAAAAAGCGCGTTTGTGGATCTCCAAGAAAACTTGTGTTTATTCGACGGCATTGCACTCGCGGCCACCCGGAAAAGAATAACCCGGCGAAGGCGGCCGCGTTTCGCTTCTCGTCCCGAAAGAAAATTCAATAATTCCGGATCTGAAATCTATCAAAGCGCATTACAGTTACTTAAAAGTTTTCCCATATTTTAAGCTTTAAAAGCACTTTCGTATAATGCGGATGCATAATAGCATCTCGGTATACCATCTAACTAAGGGACATACCGATAAATGAACGGGACGTGAAAAACGTTTTTCAGCCCCGATAAAAACATATCCGTATCCGATTATTCCTTTCTTTTTTTTTTGCTAATTTCGAAACACTCCTTGTTTCGCTTTTATTGATAATTTAATTATTGAGGAACTTTTAGGGCGAAGAGAGAGAGATAAAACAGGCGTTGCGCGAAAAATAATTAATTACCAAAAGTGTTCCGGCGAAAGCCATATCAAAGTTGCTACATTTTTACAGTTTGAATCAAACATACGGTAAAACCCAAATAATCATGTATCACAGTAAAAGAGTATTTTATTAAGGTAACTGGTGTCGAATGTGTGATGCGCTATAAAGTTTATATCCCGGCCATTACTTGGTCTTAACCGCGAATCCCGTGCTGTATACTGTCTTATGGCCGTAAAATAGGTCTGGAATGACCTCTCCAACCGCCCGAATGGCGTCGTCACTCTCTTGGGACCACTTGTCTGGAAATTAAAGTGATTCCGATGAGTTTTACATAGAGCAAAAAGGCACCACCTTTGTCTCGTGAACTCGGACGATTCTTTTGGGAAAAAAAGCGGTGTTTACCCCCTTTTAAAAACCTTTGGGGACCCCGTGATTTTTGCACATATAATCGATATTTGAAAATCAAAGGATAAATGATAATTTCAAATACTATGATGTGGCATTCGTGCGAAAAGTCACATTTCCGAGCGAGGGGGGCAAATGAAGCGCGACGCGGAGCGGCGCGCTTCATTTTCCGAGATGGAAATGTGCACTTTATCGAATGTCACATCGGTTTAAAGCATCGTTCCCATTAATTTTGTGCAAAATTAGTAAATAATATTCACATTCCGAGCGAAGAGTGGTACACTTCCAAGCGAAGGAATTAACTCAAGGCAAATGCAGGGCGACACGCTTCGTTTTGCCCGAGCCTATACAATTTATAATAATTGATTAAATTCGATTTAAATTTTAAATAATATTATATTTAACTGTATTTTGACATCGTCAGAATATGTCGTTTTCAAAATATACAATTTTAAAAAATCAATATACCGGGTGCCTCAAAAACAGTGCGATATATTTGAGAAAAAGTTTTATTGTACGAGCACAAACTTAACATGGTATGGGTCGATAAACTATTCAACAGCCACATCGTCTTAAAATAAAAAAAAAATGTTCCAAAACATTCTAGTATTCAATCCTATTGCTGGCAACGATCTTTTTTAAAGTACTTCATTTTTAAATAATTTTTTGAAATATTTTTGAAAAAATGCACAATTATTCCTCCCAAATCGGGCACTTATTTTTAGACGGACGAAACATTATTGATATTTTAATGGAACTACAGTAAAAACTCAGTTATCCGGACTAATTAATGTTGCAGCTCATCCGGTTAATCGAAAATCCGGATAATTGAAACAAAACGATTTTACCTTGTTAGGTATTTATTTACAAAAAAAAGCAAAACAAATGAGTATTAATTATAAAATCAACAAAAAAAATAACAAGCAGAATCATAAAATGTTTAGGTAAAACTATGTTTAAAATACTTATTGATTGACATTTGACGTAAACAATTCTTTTTCTTCACGTTTTAACATTATAAAACTGTAACGTATTTCGTTTTCCAATAGACTTATCGTGCAGATTGTAAGAAATAGCTGTGATCGAGCGACGTGGGCAAAACACACCTTTGCGACAAATCACTCATGCGTAGACTAGAAATTTTCGCAAAAAGCCCCAGTGCGGTTGACAATCCGGATAATCGCGAATCCGTATAACTGAGGTACGGATAATCGAGTTTTTACTATATAGGCAAATCCCATAAATACGAGGATGTGCGCATTCGAGCGAAAAGTGGCACATTTCCGAGCGAGGGAGGCAAATGAAGCGCGACGCGGAGCGGCGCGCTTCATTTTCCCGAGATCAAAATGTGCCACTTTGAGCTCGAATGTGCACACTCGGTTTTAAGCACGATTACGAAGCGTCCCGTTTTAACGGAAAAAAACGAACGCGGTTGGCAATGCGGATAATTGAAGTTTTACTGTAATTTGAATCTGGGTGTCCTCATATCTGACAGATTATTTTAATGTGCTCTGTAATATTAGGCTACGAACGCTTCAATGTTCCCGGACCCAATTCGCACAAGCGAGGGCGATTTTCAATGGAGAAAAAAATTGATAGCAAAGATGGTTTACCTTTCTCATAAAAGGTGGGTGTATAAAAGATCACACCTACGGCCGCTTTTGTAAGAATACAGAGGTGGTCGTTACAGTTTGATATTGAAATTTATGGAGTTGTGATTGATTTATGGACATATTCCGAACAAGTTTGTTCGTTTTCGGTTGTTTTATTTTTCAGTAAGGGATTGAGCGATATACCGGTTCGACTAATTAAATTTATTGTCGTTCGTGTAATGGAGGTTCCGTTCGCCGACGAAAGCAGCGCTATTCAAATTTAAATACAAATTATGTGACCAATAGTGGGCCGTTAATAGCGCAGATTTATCTATTCGGCCGATGGAGCTCGTACGGGCAGATAGGCATCGTGCTTGTCAACATCATTATCATGTAAAGTGAATGTGGGTCGGTGAGCCAGGGATTTTTACAAAGGCTGCGAACATATCAGTTTGTTTAATCCGAACTCATTACCGCGGGGGTCGTCAGCACCTTTTGTCGCGTGACCATTGTGGAAGCAACAATAACGCCGCCGCACCCACTTTTTACGCGACCGCCAAAAGAGCATACGCACTCCTTCGCGTTCGACGACGCGCTTTTCGCTAATCGAACACCCCCGCGGAGGGCGACCCCAACGATTTTTCAAAAAGCGAACCGATTCCGATATAACTGCATTAGTTCGAAGAACAAAGTGGTCCAAAGTATTCGATAATGACGACATTAGGTATTCCTGGCAAGTTGTGTGTCTACAAATTGGATGTGGCTGTTAGGTGTGGCGCTACACGGGGCCGGTGATTGCGGCAAACGAAGGTCGCGTCGTTAGGAAAAATTACTTTCCAACCCCTGGCTCTCGTTCTGACCAAGTCCATCCCATTTTGCTCCTTATTGCCGCACTACAGAAATTCATTTTTGATACGCTCGTATTCCGGCCGCAAATTTTACAAAATAAAAACACGCATTACCGCACCGGCTGCCTAAATTACTTTTCTCGCCTAATCTAAAAATAAAATCCCCAAAAACCATAATGGCACAACTGAATACAACGACGTTTTCAAATTCAGAAACGATTCCAATGAGTCACACTTTCATCGAAACCTTTGCACCAACTTGTTTTCCCAATTACTATCTGAAGAGGTCGGGAGAAGAACGACCCACTGCAAAGTTAAAGCAGTTTGTGGCTGTTTAATGACAAGGGTTGTACAATGACTTCTGACCGGGCAAAAAAGCACTAATGACATTATCGTAATTTTAAAAACAAACTACTGTTGTTTATCGCTGAATAGTAGTCTATTTCCAAATACTAGCCCTGCCTGAATCTTCACTTCAAATTAGTCTTCCTCAATCCACTTATGGATGTAGGTCTCCTGGTAGTATTTCCGTCTTTTTCTGTTTTGAGCTACTCTCTTTCATGACAACCCGACATGATGTTTAACATGATGCACCCATTTCATTCGTGCTCTGCCCATCGATGGTTTTCTTAACCATGGTCACCACACTAGTGTTTGGGCATTCGATCTGTCATCTTTTTGGCGTGCATTGGGTCCGACAAATTGCCATTGTCTCAATATTAGCCTTCGCCCAAATTCTAGCTTATTCATAGTCAAAGTTGGAAAAAATCAAAAATTTGGTCATTGATAAGAATTTGTAATTTTTAATTCCCCCTTGTGCGTGCAAAAGGGAACAAGTCTGAAATAGCGCTTTCGAAAACATTGACAGTAAAAATTCTTAACGACTTTATTTAATGAACGACATCACCAAATTAAAACCCTTTCCTAAAACATGATGTAAATTAATTTAGCGACATAAAAATTTGATTTCTTTTAGATAAAAAAACTCATATTTCACCTTTTCCGACTCGTCCCCTTTTACTAGTGATGAGCAAAATTGGTCTTGTTCTAGCAGTCTTGGTCTTGGTCTTGCATTTTGCAAGACCAAGACCAAGGCCAAGATTGTCTTTATGCTAGCAAGACTTGGTCTTGTTCTTGTTTTGCTCATCACTACCTTTTACTGGCCCAAGAACCAATCAAAATATTAAAAAACCCAGCGATTTTGGTAGTCCTTCGATTATGTTCAAAATGATCCAAAAACTAAACGTTTCATTCCCTTTTCATTTCAATAAGCTTTTCCAAAATGATTGATGCAAAAGTTGATAAATTGAATTGATTTAGGTAAGTTCGAGCCGCGCATCGTCGAATTGAAATAAACCATACCAAAATTTGGGCCGACATAAAACCGTAAGAAGCAGCATTCGAGTGTAACAAATTGAAGGTGGAAGAAATAAAGAAAAAAAAAATTTAATTAAAAACGTACAACATTTAAGTTAGGTGATGTTCATTAAAAATTCGTAATGAGGGAAAGGGTCCATCAGTTTATTTAATAAAAAATTCTTCGTCAAAGTTTAAGCGTGGTATCAATTTGGAAGTGATAGCACGTCCGTTCTAAATTAATCTAGAAATTTAAAAACGTTAAGAAGTTGGCGAACGCAAAACTAATTAAAAATTGCGACTTATCAAACTATACATTTTAAAAAAGACGACGACCGGAGGCAGTCGCTGTTTAGCGATAACTGCCTGGCGAACTTATCTCGACGAATTCCAAATTTAAAATGTTCATTAGCGATAGCGGGCTCCGGTGATGAATCGCCCTCGTACAGCCACCGAAACAAAAGAATAATATCTCGCTGCCCAATATCTTAATTAAAGTTGCCAATTTATTCCCCTCTCGCTGCATTGTCTAAAGGCGACGACGAAATGAAATGTAACACTGCCTTCGCTCCCGATGTAGACACGTGGTGAACGAGAAGAAAATAAAACAGCCGTCTTTGCTAAATTACGCAATTTAAAAAGTTCTCTTCGTGAAATGAATAACTAAGTGTGCCGGAACCGAAGTCATTTCCATCGGGATGGCGACGTCGTCGACGTCATTTGTTTTTATCAGTCGCCCCAAGCCCTCGCAGATAGCGAGAAACCGTTGCCAGAAAAACTACTACGCTTACGGAGGAACAATTTCCACCACTTACAACCTTACCGAACGTTTCTTCCAGCAAAAACAACATAATATCGAGATATCAGCCGACTCCTAAGATATCGTCGATTCAAAAAAAACATATTTGCGTCCCGAATTAACGGCGTAAAAACACCGGAACCATATATCACCATGGATCGATCCGGTTCGCACCTAAATTCATGGCTTCCTTTTATTAAATGTGAATTACCTTAACATCCCGATTAAAAAAATATATATATAATTATATTTTAATTATATACAGTCAAACCTCGGTAAACCGAATTTTTGATAACTTGAACCTGTTTCCCTAGGACTTGCTTATTTCAACGTTAATATTTTTATATCGATAACTCGAATTATTTTTTGTTTCCTTCAACTTCGACTTATCGAAGTTCGACTGTATATTTATATTTATATTTTATTAAATATAATTATATCTAATTAATATAGAATTATATCCACTTATATAATTTCTTATATATAATTATATATAAAAAATGACCCGATAGAATTATATACAATACTGGTTTTTACCCGCACTTCGTTCCCGTTTAAATCCCACAGGAACCGTGCATTTTTCCGGAATAGAAAATAGTCGACGTCACTGTCCGACCCAAAAACTAAGTCTATGCAAAAAATCACGTTGATATAAATTGTTATAATTATATATAATTGTATATCATTATATCGGGCCTGTTTTTTATATACAGTCAAACCTCGATAAGTCGAAGTTGAAGGAAAACTAAAAATAATTCAAGTTATGAAAAATTCGGCTTATCAAGGTTCGTCTTATGGAGGTTCGACTGTATATAGTTATATAGAATTTTTTTCCCGGTACCCAGTAACTTTCAATGCCCAGTGTACGGGAAAAGTTTTAGCATTTACTATTTTCTTTTAATACCATGATTTGCGCATTTTAAGAAGTCCTCATCGACATACGCCTTATTCACTATTCAGGTTCAAAAATACGGAAATTTAATGCAGGCACATGTGAAAAAAAAACATAATTATATGCAACAGTGCGATAAGTTAGAGCTATGCAAAATGTTACAAAGAAGTTTTACGATATGCATACATACGTAAATTAAAATGTAGCAAACATAATATGCATAGAATTTGAAAAATCGGATGAGAAACAGTTTCATTCCACGCCGTCGAACCGCTTCCCAAAAAAATGCCGTTGTGCGCCCCCTGTTCACGACAATGATTATTTTTACATCGGTCCAGTAGAATGACTACTAAGAATGACAAAACAAGTCATACCCCAATGTATGTACCAGTAATAGGAATTTATTCGAGCGCACTAATGCCGATTTAAACAGACCCTCACTGACGCAGTTTAATAGTTTTTAATTCTATGCAGATTACCAGATAGTCATAATTACTAAGCTGCCCAGATGTATGGTATTCAAAAAGTAAATATTTCAATTATAGAAAAAAACAAAAAAAAACGCACAACATGAACACTATAGATCGGGAGGAAATTGTTTCGGACAGACCAGAGATTAAAGACCACGGAACTTCCCTTCAAGAAGTGTCTTCCCATTCAACATCATCTCCTGATTTAATTTTCATGAACATACCCATTTCATGAATTAAAGAATATTTCAAAAGCGAAACCGATAAGCCAATGGAATTATTTATTTATTTGTAGATTAAAGACCATTATGAAAAGTCGGACCACAACTAAATAATATCTCGTTCCCATTGTACGAAGCCAGGATGAAAGAACGAGTTATCTGAGAATTTGGTGGATTTCGGGCAGTCAACCTCCGCTCACCTAGAAACGTCAGGAACGAAGGAACCGGTTAATATAAACGTAACAAAAGTGTACGTACGTATACAATATTCATGGGTTGTCACGTCCACAGATAATACCTTGGTGTGTGTGTGTGTGTGTATAGTCGTGATTAGTCGTATTATTTAAACAAACACAGCAGGGTCCGGGATAAAGAGACAAAGGCGGGAGATGATAGGTTGTCGCATCCCGCCGCAAGCCTTGTAAGACTCATTGTTCGGCCCCCGTTAATCGGCTGTGTGTAGAACGTCGCTTAGTTCTGCAGTGCAGCGTCACAGTTTAACGTTATTTTCCATTACAACGGACGAGACGGCCGACAATGGAAGCGGAGGGCGCGTTTTGTAATTCCGATCGTCGATGAATAGTGCGCGCAAAAAAACGCGGGCAGAGGGGACCGACGTCCGCCGCCACCCTCGTCGATTTGAAATTCAAAGTATCAAACGTCATCAGCGTCACGACGTAGAGCGGGGCGCATCCAAAGCGGGCAAACTGATTAATCGGATCTGTCCTTTGTCGTTCAGAGTTGATCAGATATGAAGAACGCGATACGCGCGAGTTTAATTAACCGGCGGCGGCGGCGGACACCTCTAATTTCCAGCGCCGCCTCGAAATTGTCTTAACGAAGATAAGAAGTGCTTCGGGAGACAAAGGTTGAAGGCGTTCGCCCCGGAAATGAAGCTTCGGTTTGTCGCGCTCTTCTTCCCAAGTAGGCATTGTTTCGATCGTGATTAAGGGCGATGTTTGCGACATGTATAACAAGCAATTTAACCCCGTTTCGAATACAGAAATTAAATCGCCTCGAATCCTTCGCCAGCCAATTTGAACTACACTTTGGCGATGTTGCATATCTGAGCGAATGGGAAAAAGGGTGTCTTTGTGCGGCGTTACCTGCACGGTTCGTGGTTTCTATGCTCATTGTGCTCGTTCATTACCGATCTATTCACATGAAGCCATATGCCAACAAACGGGAATAAAATTAGTTCGCATTCATATTAACGTTTAGTGCGGCCTTACAGTGTCCCGCATATGTTTCGCTTAATTTGAATATCATTTTCATGAATCATTAGCAATTAATATAATGTCCTAATTAATGCATTGTTGTTGAATTACTTCGGAATTCTCGTCGATGGAAAGGTGGTTGGAACGTTTACTTCGTCCTTCGACCGTTTTTAATCTATCTACCGCTCTATTTACAAAATGTGAATAAGCCACCATATGTGTATAGGTCGCTCGAATGAAGAATGATGTGACATCGTCCAGCGCACGATGTAATGTTGTCAAAATATTCTTAATATTGCTGCCGTGGATTAGTCTTGATAACCAATAAAATCAATCTAGATATTAGCGATTACTGACCAAGAGCAAGGTTACTCAAACGATGTATTGATCAAATTAGCAAAAAGTCATAAACTTCAGCGTATCGCTATCGGTAGGCTTTTAAATTAAATATAATTCGAACCCATCTTGGTTTTTGAATGAAGTTCATCTGCGGTAGTTGGTTCATGTTTTATTGCATTAAAGATGTTTGATTTTCTCATAGTCTATGAGTCATGCCTGTGCAAAAGATAGAAAATGGTCCTATCATGCCGCTACACTCTGACCTGAAAACATCACCATTCTTGTTTTATGTCTTGAATGTAGCGGAGTTGTTTATTGTTCTTAAGTTTGTTTGTTTCACGTGCATGTTGCCGTTTAATATTATATTAAAACAGTCTTTTTCAAGAGTATTTTTATTTTGCGTTTTTATTCACTGTTAATATGTTTTTAGTTTGCATTTCTCATTTTCATCCATCTCTAGAGCTCCGTCTTCGCGCAGCTATTTCGAAGGTCATAGACCATGAAAAATCAAACATCTCTACCTAGTTTTAGTTCATTTTCAAAGTTACCTTCATCATGAGACTGACTATAGGTCAGCTGTGACTTTTCCCTCAAATTTCACAATCCATCAATATGTTAATTTATTGACATTTCTGTGTTTATGGAGGAGAGACGCAATTTGATTTAACCCTGGATCGTTCTGATCCCATATACATGGTGCTGACTAAATGTTTGTCTAAATGTTGCTAGATTGATGATAATTGTACGAAAGTTTTGTAAATACTCCTAATTTAGCAAAATTGTTCCGTAATAGGTTTTAAAAAATTGTTTTGTAACTTCATATAAGATTTAGGTTAATCAATTTTCGAAAACCATTGACCATATTCCACTTCCAACCAAAATCTGACATTGATTTGAAAAATGTGAAATAATTAATTATATTATATATTAGTTTTTTTTATAACTTGTTAAAAGAAATGATTAAAACACCATAATTAAAAATTGATATTGACTTTGTTAAAAACTTTAAACTTTAATTTCTCAACAAAAAAATCAGAGAGGGAAGCAAACTATAAATTTATTATTTTTGAAAGAACAGAATTTAATAGTACGGGTGTATTACGTTTTTTCATTTGCTTAGGGACTTTTTCGTAGCTCCTTTAGCGGCAGCAAAAAGTTTTCGTTATAAACTTTCCGAATCCAATGTATTGTTCGGTTAAAGTTAAGAATTTCGCATCTGCGTCTAATAATCCAATCCGCCCTTCGCAGTCGAACGGGAACGCATATAACGTAATTTTCTTTGTCGTATGAATATGAAAGTTTTCCTAATGCACTTTTCATGAGTAATGCCTTCACAAAATGCGATCAGTAATTCAATCCGAACATCCTAAACGTACGTTCCCCGTTCTAGTCTGGAATCGTCTGGCATGTGTGCGGTTCGCGTGTGGTTATTTTTACCCACGGGGTGGTGATAAGAACCCCGTGGGGCGCTTCGAAACCGCACTATCTGTCGGGGGGCAAACGCACAGGCCAACCTAAATATTTTATAAAACACAAATAAACAAATCGAATAGCTGCGTCTGTGGCATGTTTGATTTATGTAAACCGCAAGTGGCACTCGTAACTACCCTTGCGGTTTCTAGTTGTGGTGCAACGATTACTTCTAACGACCATAAAAGATTCACGCGCTCGCATTTCGATTTAATGCGAACGGAAAAATTGTTTACTCGTGTCGCCAGATGACATGTCGAAAAACACATCTGGTCATCCACTCTTTTTTTTTCTTTTCTAAGGAAATGAGCGCCGCTTAAATTTTATGTGTCTTCGTTTTATTAGTTTGGCGCTTTTACACTTTAAATGAGAGGGTCGTTCGAAAGTTCCAAAAGAAAAATTCTTCGAGAAGAAAAGGATCCCACCACTCGTCTAATAAAAAAAGTGGTGAGCGTAACGTGCGAGACGAAAGCATCCACAAAGGGACGTTGAAGGATAACGTCATCTGAAGGCCGATCCGATGACACCACGAGGACCCTTGATACTGAGTGTACTTGACGGTAACCGCGAGCAGCGGAAGCCTGTCGTTGTCCCTCATTGATTGTCTGCCTCCAAAACCAGACATTCCCTGTTATGTTATTCTAGTACCAAAACACACTGTTGCATTCCACTCTCCCTAATCGGTATTATCACTAAACGTGTTTACATGTTGATATTGTTTTGGTTCTTTGTTTATTAGTCACCTTTAAAGAGGGTGGGGGTACAGGACCACGGATCATTTGCATTTGAAGTAAGATATTCTCTGATCGATTTCTTCTGTTGTTCTTTCTGAATGGGGAAAGATTGAAAGTACTTAATTTTGAAAATTTAATCCACCCCAAAGGAACAACGTAAATGGCCATTTATGTAGTAATTCCGATTGGTTAGTTTCTGACGTTACTATGGTTGCTCGTTCAAATAACCAATCGATACTCTTCTTTACGGCGCTTCATTTGAGTTGTTGCAAATTAATTTATTGATTATCATACCGAAATGGGAGATGATCGTCGGCGGATAATGCCGGTCACCCAATTATTTTCTTAATCATAACAATAAAGGAAAGTTATTGGCGTGCCGCTCATTAGCAGTATTAGAAGTTTTGTCATTTGGGAAACATCAATTGGATTTGGGATTTGCTGGAGTATCGTCTACTGTCCTATTTTGTGTCATTTTATTTTCTATGAAATTCGACCCTTTTGGTCTTATTTTTTTTTTATTTAGTGGAGACCATAATGGAACAACTATATTGTTACCTAAATGCAGTAATGATGTATCCGGCCCCCGACAGAAAAAATCACCCATCCCTGGAATAGTTTTAAGATGAAAATTTTTGAAAAAGTAAAATATGAAAGAAGCATCGATGAGGCGCAAAAGATCATATTAGTTAAATTAATTTAGCACCCTTATGACTATTTAAATTATGTCTCTAAAAATTTTAGACATGAAAATTCAGAAAAAAATCTAATTAAAAACCTGACGTGCATAATTGTGTGATCAAAAATAAATTTGAAACTTATTTAAAATTATGCAGATTATTTCGCGTCCACGTTTTTCGATGTGCGTAATCCAGACCCAAAAAAAAATTAGATAAGCATATTTAAAGCGAATCGGACCGATTCATTTTTAAGCCAGCCATGAAACTTTTCCTTCGTATGAACCTTTTTCTTTGAATGATTGACGACTGTTTGTCTTTCTTTGAAACAATAAGAAAAACGTTGACTACTGATGTTTGAAAGAAAACTACAAAGAAAACTGCTTACAAGGTCGTCTTTCCGAGCATCGTCTTGATTAACCCGACTGACCTAAATTTAGCAAAAATTCTTATTCAAAAATCGTAATTTATGAGACTGTTGATTATGGTAAAAGACGGATAGAAAAATGTAATGTGCAAATCGGGCAAAAAGTGGCGCATTACTGATTCGGAGGAAATGCTCGTATCGATTGGAAATATGTCAGTTTTCGTTATGATGTGCACAAAGTCGTGAAGGTCCACTTGCTCGTAAATAGACACTAAAATCCATAAAATAACCAAAAGCATAACGGACGTTTTGAGTCTGGATTTCTTCCACATTATGTCTGGTACATACAGTCGAACCTCGATAACTCGAACTCGAACCTGCCTATCTCAACGTTAATATTTTTATATCGACTGTATATGTACCGGGTGTCCCACAAATGAGTACAGAAGTTTAACTCACTTATAAAATGATCCTAATCTAAACAAAAACTGATTATTGGATTTTTAATTGAATTATTTTTATGTCGAATATTATGAAAAAAGTTCGCATGGACAACATACATATCTCCAAAATATTTGAGGGCGCTGTTCGTACACGTACTATAGTAATAATATGTGTAACATTCTTTATATATTAAAAAAAAGTACAAAATGTCCACAAACGGTAGTGTCCAAAACCAATGCGTCTGCACTATGGCTGTGGGCCGAACAAAATACATTTACAAATGGGAACTTTCCAGGACTTTTTAAAAATGTCGTAATTAAGTTATTAAAAAAAGCATGAATTGCTTAGTTCTAATGCAAAGTTAATTACAAAATTAAAGTGCAAAATGGGTTTCTATTTAGACAATGAAAAAATAAGTAAAATTAGCCATTAGTTGGCCTGGTGATTTGTGGCTATTGCAAAATGCTTTTGTATAGTAAAAAGCGCCTGTGAAAGGTTTCGGTGGCCTAGAAAGGGGTTAGGAGCGGTGGTGTGAGTTATGATGGAAGTTGTTTTCCATTCCGTTCCGCAAGCTATTAGTGCAGAGTCAGAAAGAAGAAAGATGCGGCCGAGCACTTCTGTTTAAACAACTTCCATTAGTGGGTACAGTCTCGCCACGAACGTAGTTCCAAAGGGGTGAAACCGTCCCCCCGTTTTTGTTGATAAGATAGCGATCGCGATATTCTATTCTCGACACCGGAGCCTTCCCCCCCGCACCCCCGACTATAAACTTCAAATTACGTAGTCGTATTAAAATTATTGCTTTTCTCGCAGCTTGAACTGCTCTTCTGGTTTATGCTTATTAAAACATAACATCAAAAGATTAAAGTCGGCTTATAAAATTAAGGAAACTACAACAATAATCTTGGAGGGGGTAGGGGGCGGTTAATAAATTTCGGGACCGTGTGTATCGCTTCGTGCGGCAGCTTTTCCCAAAGTTAAAACTTTATTTTCGCGTAAAAATAAAGTGGAACTACTCTCGGCGCGCCCAACTTTCGAACTGAAGTTGTTAATATCAGTAATGGCGGGCGGTTTGAGGGGTCGAAAGGGACAATAACACGGCCCATCAGCAACTACGGGTGGTGGATGCTGAACAATGAATCAGAGCGGAAAAGCTGAGAATTTAACTTTGCCGGGGAACTGTGCAAGAAAACGCGGAAGTAACGATCACAACCGAAAGCAGATTATGGGTCGCGGGTCTTCCAGCGCCGAAAATTTTCGGGGCCCCGACTAGAATTTTCCGGATCTTTTATGGCGGGCGTCGCGTTAGGCGGGAGATTAGATTGGCGTTTTGGCGCGAACGGCGAAGATAAGTTTGGCGGCGGAGTCGCGACGCATCTTTGAGCTGTGTGAATCTATCTTCGGGTTTTAAGATTATTTTAGGCTAGACAGCACTCGCGGAAATATTGGAGCAGAGGTTGACGAGCCGGAAGAAACCCGGAGCGATGTGCTGGAGTCGCTATGCTAAGTGCGACAGAAGTGGTGTAACGGCATTATGGGCCTTATACGTAGTAGAAAACGTTAGCGTAACTCTCGACGTTGATGCATCTTTACTGGAAACTTGAGATGTAGGGAATTATATCCAACATGCCTTCAGTAAATTTCGCTTCGCTTTCGCTAAACTTTAAACCGCACACTTTTATGCAACTACAGTCGGACCTCAATTATCCGGACCTCGGTTATACGGATTCGCGATTATACGGATTGTCAACCGCAAATTAAGCCTCGGTATTTCTTACAAAATATTTTATTATTTTATTTTATACTTATTTATATTTTCGCTCGGAAATGTGCCACTTTTCGCTCGAAAGCGCACATCCTCATATTTATTAAATTTAATTTAAAATATACAAGGTAAAGTTTTTTTTTAATGAGTGGGAGCAAGTGAAAAGATACGAACATCATACACATACAAGCCAGAAAGAATAATATAAAAATACGACATTAAAAAAAGTTGTATTTAATTTAATTGCGCCAAAGAAGTATAGCTTTTTAAACACACGCTTCGGGATTTTTTTTTTAAATTAAATTACCCTCTCATTTTGGCTTAGATTTTTCTCTTTGACGGTTGGGTGGAGTTCTATTATATGTTTTAGACCAGCAGTTTCCAAACTATATCCTATTGGTTATGTATAATGTATAAATACAGTCGAACCTCGATAAATGATAGCCAAGCTGAAACCGGAAATCGAGTTAGCCAAAAGAGCCCCTTAATAGACTTTTAAAAGTCCCGCTTTAAATGAGCCACTGTGATTGGCTCATTCTTGATTCACTAGAATGGCTGCCAATTAATTAGCCAATTAGATGGAATTCATTATGTCGTAACTATAGTTACATCATAAATATTTTCAGGTGTACTTTCGAATGTTTACTAATTCACATTTTTGTTTAATTAATATTGTATATGATTCAAATTCTGTGTAGTAAAAATCGACTACTTGATTTTTATATCACCTTTTGCAGATTGTTGAAGGTTTATATGTCGAAATTAATGTCTCCAAATATTTTTGGGTAATTTTAATTTTTGTAAAAATTATAAACAAATTAGTTTTAAGGCACATTTTGTATACACTGTTGTAATTAGACTTCATTTATGGATTAATTCAATTTTTAAATATAAAAAAAAATTTATGTTACATAGGGGGTGCATCAAAATTTTAGAATAACTTGGGTGGGATATGTTACAAAAAAGGTTGGGAAATTAGAGTCAAAATTCGGAAAAAATTAAAGTATTTTTTTTTATGTACGATAAAGTCTCCCATCTAGTACAGTTTAAAAGTACTAAATTAGAAATGTGGTTTTTGGTAAAAATACCCTACTATAATTTTTAATTAAAAGAAAAGCGAGAAGTGGTACATTTAGTTCGGCTTGACTTAATTAATATTTTTTGTAAGAGAGAAGAATAACACAGGCAAATTCAATTATTAATGCGCAGTTTCAAGCGAAAACTTTTTCAGAATAGAAAATCTGGATTTGAAGAATTTGTTATTAATATAGTCGAATCCAATTAACACGAAGATGTGCACATTCGAGCGAAAAGTGGCACATTGCCGAGCGAGGGAAGCAAATGAAGCGCGACGCGGAGCGGCGCGCTTCATTTTCCCGAGATCGGAATGTGCCACTTTGAGCTCGAATGTGCACACTCGGTTTTAAGCATCATTCCCATTAATTTTGGTGACAAAAAATTAGTAAATAATATTTATCATTCCCTCTCACTCGTACTTATGAGTTTGTCGTATCTTTTCGCTCGCTCCCACTCATTTGCTATGGTAAAATTACGTTTTTCGAATATATAATCTTTATATTATGAAATTTTCTAATTTGAAAGAAATTTTAGTGAACAAAAATCAATAAATACGAGGATGTGCGCATTCGAGCGAAAAGTGGCACATTGCCGAGCGAGGGAGGCAAATGAAGCGCGACGCGAAGCGGCGCGCTTCATTTTCCCGAGATCGGAATGTGCCACTTTGAGCTCGAATGTGCACACTCGGTTTTAAGCATCATTCCCATTAATTTTGATGACAAAAAATTAGTAAATAATATTTATCATTCCCTCTCACTCGTACTTATGAGTTTGTCGTATCTTTTCGCTCGCTCCCACTCATTTGCTATGGTAAAATTACGTTTTTCGAATATATAATCTTTATATTATGAAATTTTCTAATTTGAATGAAATTTTAGTGAACAAAAATCAATAAATACGAAGATGTGCGCATTCGAGCGAAAAGTGGCACATTTCCGAGCGAGGGAGGCAAATGAAGCGCGACGCGAAGCGGCGCGCTTCATTTTCCCGTTATCGGAAATGTGCCACTTTGAGCTCGAATGTGCACACTCCGCTTTTCGCCACGATGAACAATAATCAATTTACTTTAAAAAAATTCAAGTAATTCTAAAACCGTAGTTGGGCTCTCAAAATGTCTCCTTTGGGCTTCGCTTATTTTTCATAATTTTTTACTTTTTCCAGATAACCGAGTTTCCACTGTATTAGCGAATTTCGAAACTATCGATCGCGTTTTTCGGCGATCATCAAAATGCTCCTTTTTCGCAACTCTTTATTTTAAAATTCTTCGAGGATTTGATTGATGATTGTAGATGTAAAATTTAAAAGTAACTTCATAAGTGTTATTTCGAGAGATTTAGTTTTGAGGACAGTTATTTCGAGAAGTCGCTGCCATGGTGGCAGTGGTTAGAAACAAATTGAAAGAGCGCAGTGGACCTCGCAGAAATTTTTGACGCTTTTAGGGATATGCACTTAGGCCGTTTTAAATGGTTAATGAGCTAATGGGCTTACATTAAAACTACGCGAAAAGTTAATTAACAAATTTTGATTGCATTCACTTGTTTTTAGACATTTTTCAATTTCGGTAGGTAGGTCTGCAATAGAACCTTTTCGTGATGCGAGAAGGTTTGGGGAAAATTCAAATTTAATTTCGAGTTATCAAAAATTCGACTTATCGAGGTTCGACTGTATTTCTAAATATAGTACTTCAGAAGAAAAATGCTAAGTGCGCCCTTGCCATTAAAAAATCGACACATTAAAGAAAAACTATTTTAAAAAAAAAGTTATCCGGAGAAGCCAAGCTCGCAACTTGCATATGTAAAAATACCTGCTACGCTTTATTGATAAAACTTAAAACAACTTGGGTTAGAGTTCCCGTATAAGTTCAGGAAAGGTCAGATCGCGGCATCTAAATCAATTTCTGAGAAATTGAATGATAACAATAATTTACGATCATCGATTATTTTTAACAAACCGATATAAATACAGCCTTTCAATTAGCACAATTTGTCATAGTTGTGCGCTATGACGAGTTTGTGAAATATTAGGCGTTGTAAAAGTTATTTACGATCTAAATAAATGTAAACTAAAACATCTTGTTTTCCTTCGAACCGCCGATATCGAGTCGCGCTTATTTTTTACATGCGTATCAAGAAGATTAAAAACATTACAAACAATCGTAAACGTTGTAGTATTCCAAAATGTAATTTTATTATCCGACTAGAAAATAACTAACTCTTTGTAAACAACTTCTAATTATGTTCAACAAAAAATCTACAGAAAAACAAGTCAGCAGTGAGCCGTAAAGAAAAGTGCATCGTCAGTTACAACTAATGGCGTACCATATGTCGGTACCGATAACCCTATGACCTATTCCACTATTTTTTTTCAAATTACATGTGGAAAATAATCGTTTGAGAATATTCTAGGAACGAACTTATCAAATAGCGCAGTTAATCGGCGGCTTTTAAGGCGTCCCAAAAGGAAACCCTGTTTTTTTCCGATTTTCGAGTCGCTTTCGTCATTCGCGGAGACCACCACTTCCTGTACTCGCTGATAAAAAAAATAATACAGTAAAACCTCGATTATCCGGCTTGTCGTTGCGAAAATTAAACCTTGTTATTTTTTACTAAATATTTTATTTTGTATTTCGCACTAAACAGTGTTTTTTGCTTTGTTGATTTTACGATAATGTGCGATTGTTTTATTTAGTGATTAATATTTGTTGGGTTTTTTCTAAACATATACCTAGCAGCTTGACAATTTTTTTTCCTGTTAAAACGGGACGCTTTGTAATCGTGCTTAAAACCGAGTGTGCACATTCGAGCTCAAAGTGGCACATTCCGATCTCGGGAAAATGAAGCGCGCCGCTCCGCGTCGCGCTTCATTTGCCTCCCTCGCTCGGAAATGTGCCACTTTTCGCTCGAATGCGCACATCGTCGTAGTTATTGGATTTGCCTAAATTATTATTTTATTCTTCAACCCAAAAAATTACAAATCGAATAAATTAGATCTAAGGTACTTACAGGTAATAAGGCCTGTCGGTTAATAAAGCCTAATTAACAAAAATCGTATTTAAAATAACCGCTTTGGCTTAAAGCCACACACATATAACACCTATTGAACGAAGACGTCTCTACAAATTTGTGGAGGCGGCATATTCCGCTTCCTGCACCAAATGTAGCATCATATATCGTAAAACGCGGCCTCACAACAGGAATAATAAAAATCGGTCCGAATCAATCGTTAGTATTTTTTGAAATATTACACTTAGCTATGTAAAAACACATTTATTTTCTTTAAGCATTCAAGCTTCGATGATTTTAAATATTTGAATGACGTATCATGGACCAAATATTTTTTATTTTGATTTTCTTACATACGTGGTCGGCGGTTATTAAGGCCTACTAAATTTAACCATAGGCCTTATTATACTCCTACTTTTTGCATCAAAGTTTAATTGTTTTCTAATGCATTTTACATTACTTTTAAAGTCTTACAGATATAAATATGTAAAAAAACTTGTTGTACCTTGACTCTTTTTTTATTTGTAACTTTTTTCAAAATGTATATGTAACAATTAGTTAATAAAACAATTTGCACCGTATTGGGGCACTAATAAGGTGCACTTCATTAAAAAATTTAAAAGCATTAGCAACGGCTTATTCACATTGCTTTAAGATTTAAAAATTCGTGGAACTATGGCTGAGGTATAACAGGGGTGATGTACCTAGACCCGTCTCATGAAAAGTATATATTTATTATTTGTTTTTGGATTATACGAACTATTAATGTTCTTCTTTGCTATAACACCAAAATTGTTTCAAAAATTAACCAAACATTTCTCGTATACTGAAATTTAACTATTTAAAAACTGAAAAAAAATTTAACTTTTGATTTGACTTGCTAAGCATATTATCTGAAGCAAAATAAAATAAAGAAGAATAACAAATATACTTCTACATTTTTATTTATTATACGTTGGTCCTGGAGTCAAGATACAACTGATTGACAATGACCGAGGTACATCACACCGGCCCTTGATGTTTAATCATCACAAGAACAAAATTAAAGATTATGTTTTGTTAAAATCAGACCACTACGATGCAAACGTTAATAAATAATCTTCCTGCTTACGATAAGTCATTATTAGGTAATAAAAATTATGTCAGTGGATTATACTAATGACTTTGAGTTCGCTAATGACTGTTAGAAGAGGCAATTTGTAATTTTTTTAAAATTTTTTATTCCAATTGCTGTATTCATGTATTTATTAAACTTAGTTATCAAATATATTATGTCCAGTTTGATTACTAAAATTTTTTAAAGCTATAGGCCTTATTACCCTTGAGTAGTATAATAAGGCCTACTGGCAAGGTTTTTAAAAATGTTAATTTTTGGATTTGTTTATGGTGAAAGTTGCCATTTTTCCTTTATATTTTAACTGAATCTTAAAAATGATTACTATTAAAACCTGTTGATTAAATTCGACGTTTCTTCATTTAATTTCCAATTTCCCTTAGCTAGGCCTTATTACCCGCAGTTACCTTACATTCAATTAACTGAATTTTCGATTAGCCGAATGAGCTGCAACAATAATTAGTCCGGATAACCGAGTTTCTACGGTACAATTAAAAGGCGAATTTTTATACACCATCCGGATTTACTAAAAGAATTCTAAATCCCGTCCGTCGTCTAAAATTAAAATTAACAAATAATTCGATCGAGCAATTAAATGCGAAGTGTAAGATTTAATTATAACAACACAAATGTTTAACTATCTCATTAGTTCGTATAAAATACGAACAATAAAACTGACAATTAAATGACCATCTTTTATGTAAAAAGATATCAAATTTCACTATAAATAACGAGTTTTATAATCGAACGGCTAGATTGTGAACGCCTCCACTATCCTACAAAATAGTATCAAGATAGAAAAACGAGGACGTTCCATTTCTTTTTTCCGTTTCGAAGGATATTTTAAAATACTTTTAGTATTACATTTAGAAATGTTTTGTTAAGGACAAAAGCAGACATTTCAAACGTTCTTTCTGCAAAAGGGGGGCGCGGAGGGTAAAATGAGGAACCGATATCTCGGTTAAGACATGAGTACTACCAAATTTTTCGGCTTTAACTGTAAATAGTGTGATATAGGCCATTAAATAGTGAAACGTAAATGTGTTTATCCGGTACGCCACACGAATAGGTACTGAAACTTGAACTTGTGATATCTGACACCAATTCCTATCCTCATGGTTCGTCTTTATTTGACGGAATTGTAACGATCAGAATAACTTCAAAAAACAAAGTTGGAAAACAGAGTTAGAAAAACATTTACATCGTTACTGATGCCATAGCAAATCGAAGAGCGTAGAAAAATCGAACTATAAGAAGCGCTAGAGCCACGAGAAAAAATGAAATGATAAAAAACAAATAGAAAATTTCTAATATAATAAAACGATTGCGATTAAACGTTCGCACGGTTTGGCTCGTAAAGTTTCATTAGCCAGTACTGAATTTAACTAATGTCACCACTATGTGTAATTGTGTACACACACCACCTCTGTCGGGGCTGTAATGTATACTTCGATATTCAAATATATCTGACTCACAAATCTGAATTTATTACGTCTGCATTAGCACACGTCATCGCATGATCGTAACTAATATGCATCCAGAGACTTTTAATACCGGCTTTTAAGCGACTAATGTGAACAGGTATTGATAAAAGACAACATTTACTATCAGCATTAATACCTCTTCATCCATTAATTTATTTTATGTATTAAAATCGTTGCTTTATGTGCGTGATTATATGTAAAAATTGTAATCCTCGAGGTTCTTTATTTTTCCAGGCTCCGAAAATAAACTTCACGTTTACTCGTCTTTGTATTATTATTACGCCGAGTAACGCAATCGTATGAATGTTGAATAAGTTGAGACAGGGTCGGTTCGAGACCGAGAAATTTGAAAAAAATATATTTTTCCTTTTTTCCCTTCGAATATATGGTATATTGTTTACGCGTTTTTGTTTATTGTTTAATGTTCATTGTCTATTTTAAAATTTTCAATAAAATAAATTAATATCAAATTTTCGTTCGAATTAGTGATGAGCAAAATTGGTCTTGGTCTTGCATTTTTGCAAGACCAAGACTGTCTTTATGCTAGTAAGACCAAGACCAAGACCGAATAAACAAAACCAAGACCGATGGCAAGACTATTACGGTCTTGGACTTGGTCTTGCTTTGCTCATGACTAACTCAAATAAAGAGTTGGAACAATATTTAAGTAAATTTCGAGCTGTGAGAAACAAAGACGTGTTACATTGGTGGAAACATCATCAACTATAATTTCCGATTTTGGCAAAAATGGCACAAGATTTTTTTGTCGATTCCGGCAACATCCGTTCCAGACGAAAGGTTATTCCTCGAAAAGATATAAATTGTACATAATTTTTAATTCATGTCTATAGATCTGAAAAATTCCCCAAAAAGTTGCATGTATTAGACTAAATGTTTGAGACCAAGACTGAATACGCAAGACCAAGACCGAATAAGCAAGACTAAGACCGAAACCAAAACTATTACAGTCTTGGTCTTGCTTTGCTCATCACTTGTTCAAATGGTATACATTTTTGTTATTAATTAATACTTTAAATAATTAAAAATGGGCAACTACTGTCTACTAACATTTTAAATACTCAGGGGATTACATTTTGTTATTTAAATTTTAAAACAATTATAGACTTCTATTCAGAAAATGCATCAAAACAATGTATGTACATATTTGGCATTGTTATTTTTAGTATTCGAAATTGACCGTCGATACTTATTTTTTTTAAATCTAATAGAAGCTATTTAAAAAGTGTCTGTCTTCAATCACTTGATTAAGGCGCTATTGTAAACTAGCCGATTAGACGAACAAGTAAAATTTGAATAAAAACCTTGAGTGTTCTAAAGCCGGCACTGGCGTTAATGCTAAATGCTAATTCCCGACTTATAAATAGAGTTTTAATTATTGTATGTAGTAGACAATTCTTATCTATAAATCCTTGTATATTAAACAGGTGCAACGTTAGCTTTTGAGATACACTTAAGATCCGGTATGTAGAGTTTGTTAATTAAACGGATTAAAATCTTCATCAGATAATGCAACTGCACGTTGTATTACATGCAAAATGCATAACTTCTCCCATTTAGCAAATTTAACGCGCAAATTTGGCAAATTTTTCATTCGCTCCACGACCACCAAACGATTTAATTAACTTCTTTTTTTTCCTCCTGCTTCGCAGGGAATTAAAACGTACGTTGATTAATTCCATATAATCTACCCCCTTAACGTAAATTTTGAAATTGCAAGTTTCTGGTAGAGGTGATTGTTTTAATGTGCTGGGGGGGTGGTAAAAAATATCCGAGCTTAGGTGGGTAACGAATGAAATTCAATTGGAACGAAATCGATTCATATATTAAATGGAGCAATTGAAAGTAAGTAATGAAATGTTGGGTGGATGATGGGCCCAATACACTTGCCTAGATATGTTCACTAACTGTAATTGAAAACCGAGCACTAATGAAGAGTTTGCGCTTCTTCTTTTTGATGCATTAACGACGATAACACTAATGGCTAAATCAATAATTATTCATTTGCTTTTACACGAAATTACAATGTTCATTAATATGCGTTAGGTGTTTAAACCTTTTAGTTAATTTTAGATGGTTGCACTAATCGCTTTAGTTAAACTCGCATCGATTATTTATTTAATTTATAATTAATTGTTTTAAATATCAAAGCGATTATTGGATTTTGTATTAACGTCAGGTGAAACACTGTACGTAATCGTCACATGCGTGTGAACTACGTGCATTAACGTGTGCGACCCCCTAGCGTTTCACCGCTGACGCTTTGGGCAAAGAAATTAGGAATCGCAATTCAATGACAAAAACTCAAAAACTTTCGAAGTTCTCCATATATATTTTCCATAAATGTCAACAATTCAACTTTTCTCTCGTCACAATTTGCTTCAGCCGTAAAAAAACATAAAACTCCTACCTGGATCCGAGGCATCCAGACTTTGTTGAGATCCTGGCGCTTGCGAAAGGGGTCCTGGTGTTCCTGGCGACCGCACATCATCGTTAACTGGGCCCCCGTATGACATCGTCGACGAAGGCGGTCTCTGCAATCAAACCCAACACTTCCCATATAAATTGTAGTCATTTTCAAGTGCGTGCAATATTGATTTATTCACAAGTTTACATAATCACAGATCGTACCACGTGTGCTCTTATAGAATCGATTTTGGTCAAATGTTTGCTCTTGGCCCCCGAAAATGAATGCCCGATTTGTGAAGTTATGAAAGATTAGGAAAAGCGTGTGTTGAATGATGACAAGTAATTTTACAAGAAAAGCGATAGGGATAAACCAGAGAGTGATTGCCCACTGACGGGAATCGTCCACTTTAAGAAAAAACATCCAGCAACAACAGACTGAGGTAGAAGAAGAAGGAGAAACATTATTTTGAGTTGGGCAACACAAAATAGTGTTCTTTCCTAAAAGTGGGCAAAAACTATCAGTGGGCAATCACACTCTGGTTTACCCCATTATTAATTTGTAAGTAAATTAAATTTGTTTATAAAAGATAAGTGTTTTGTTGAAGACTGCGTTTTTAACCCTTGCGACAAAATTTCTAAATTTGGTAGATTGCTATACTAGTAGACTTAATTAACCCTGGAAGCTCACACTGAGGTCTCCAAGACCCCCATTGAAAATATTTTCTTTGCTATAAGTGTGGGTTTCCTACTCTTCCACGTAAAATAAAATTGTTTGAAAAAAAAATTAAATTGTGTAAGTCAAAAATGGCAATGTTCTCAAAAAACTTCAATTGTAACTAGACAAAACAATTTTTTTGTATTTTTTTTTCGAAAATAATTGCAACACTTTCACTATTCCATTAGTACTTTGGACCAGTTAAAAAATATTTTGGAATAATTAATAAAAATTAATGTATTATGGGTGTGATAGAACCCCAGCGTAGCAGATTTGTTACAATAAAATATATGGGCACTTTCAGGGAATAATATTTAAAAAAATTACTGGTTAGCTATGTAAAACTATGATCAGAAAAGACCAAGAGAAAAATCGTGCACCAGGTGGACATATGACATCAAACCCCGGAACTAAATTGGATACAAAATCACCAAAAAATGAAAAACAAGGTGCTTGACCAAAATAGACTTAAAACACTAACAAGAAAAAAAAATATACAACTTTTCCTAATCAATCAATTCCCAGTCGAGAAAATATAAAGTATCATTTAAAAATACAGTCAACCCTCTAACAACATGGTTAACTGTTTCCGTATTTTATAAAAACTTAGAAGTAATACCAATCAGAGAAATACGTTTCGACCAATCAAAATCGTGAGATAAAAAAAATCCTGCAATATGAGGAAATGTCCAAGTCGCGTTTTCAGAAAATTATGTTACAGAAATGTTGATTGTATTTCAATTTTTTCTGAACCCCAATGGATTTTAAATTTCCACAAAATCTCATTTAGAGGCCCCCCAAAAATAATAATTGGAAGTAAAACTTATGGTTCCGAAATTCGGAGCTGTGTTCAAATTGAAAATTTCCATTTGGTTACTCAAACAGCAATTTTGTAGAATTACAGTAAAACCTCAATGATCCGGACCTCAGTTATTTTTTTGTAAAGATATACCTAACAGTTTGACTAAGTTTTTTCCTGTTAAAACGAGACGCTTTGTAATCGTGCTTAAAACCGAGTGTGCACATTCGAGCTCAAAGTGGCACATTCCGATCTCGGGAAAATGAAGCGCGCCGCTCCGCGTCGCGCTTCATTTGCCTCCCTCGCTCGGAAATGTGCCACTTTTCGCTCGAATGCGCACATCCTCGTATTTATCAGATTTGTCTATATTATTATTTTCTTCTTCAATTCAAAAAATTAAAAGTCGAATAAATTAGATCTATTTATTGTTTGAAAAAGGTTAGATATTTTATTTCTTTTGAAAAGTTATCATGGTGCTCTTCCGCACGCCTAATTGTAGCGAGCTTGATAAAAATATTTGCAGGTGTACTTTGAATGTTTACTAATTCGCATTTTTGATTAATTAAAATTGTATATGATTCAAATTTTCTGAAGTGGGCCTTTAAAAAATCAACTAGTTGATTTTTGTATCATCTTTTGCAGATTGTTGAAGGTTTATATGTCAAAATTAATGTCTCCAAATATTTTTGGGTAATTTTCAATTTTGTAAAAATTATAAACAAATTAGTTTTAAGGCACATTTTGTATACACTGTTGCAATTAGACTTCATTTATGGATTAATTCAATTTTAAACTTAAAAAAATATTTATGTTACATAGGGGGTTGCATCAAAATTTTAGAATGACTTGGGTGTGGTATGTTACCAAAAGGTTTGAAAATAAGAGTCAAAATTCGGAAAAAATTAAAGTATTTTTTTTTCGTGTACGATGAAGTCTCCCATCTAGTCTAATTTAAAATTACTAACTTAGAAATGTGGTTTTTGGTGAAAAATACCCTACTGTAATTTTTAATTAAAAGAAAAGCGAGAAGTGGTACATTTAGTTCAGCTTGATTTAATTAATATTATTTGTAAGAGCGAAGAATAAGATAGGCAAATTCAATTATCAAGGAGTATGTGTACTTTCAAGCGAAAACTTTTTCCGAATAGAAAATATTGATTTGTAGGATTTGTTTTTAATATAGTCGAATCCAATTAACACGAAGATGTGCACATTCGAGCGAAAAGTGGCACATTGCCGAGCGAGGGAGGCAAATGAAGCGCGACGCGGAGCGGCGCGCTTCATTTTCCCGAGATCGGAATGTGCCACTTTGAGCTCGAATGTGCACACTCCGTTTTCAGCACGATTCGCAATAATTTAGGCAATAAATTATACGAAAATACAATTGAATAATTTTAATCGGTCCCTCTCACTCGCACTGACGAGGTTTTCGTATCTTTTCGCTCCCTTCCACTCATTTGCTATGGTAAATACATTTTTCCAATATAATATCGATATTTACTAAACTAAATTAAAACTATTGATTTGAAAATTGCAAATTGGCTACTAAAACAGCAATTTTGAAGAACTATTCAAAATTACTCAAAAATTGTGCCAATCAGTTCTGCACAGCCCTGCGCACGACATACGAAAACGACCGATTGTGTAGTTTTCACTATATTTCAATTTTAATAGAGAGGCCCGGTAAATATCGAGCGATAAAAAAAAGCAACCCCCAATTTTCAATGTACGGACACGTAAAATTTAATCTTCCTCGTGCATTCGCACATGCAACTTTGTTATTTTTAGCAGGCGAACACGAACGAACTTATAAAAAAGTAACGAACTCGATGCACGACACTTTCGTGTAGCATAAATGATATATAAGTGAGCGTCGCTTAATCGAATGCAAATATATTTAATTACCCGTGTTTCGCATCGATTTAAATAAAATATTTATTATCGGCAATTTATAACGTGCCGAAGCAATCAGGTCCTCTGATTTGCCCGTATCGGATAGCATCTGCCTTACGGGCGAACCAGATACGGAGGGATAAAACGTGGGCAGCCCGATTTCTTTCGGGTGCGTGGGTCTCATTAGGACACGTCGGTCCCGGAATATCGTCGTATCGGTTTCATATTCAAAAACTTCTTTTTTTTTGCATGCGACTTGTGCAAGGGGACCCCGATGGAAAGTGAAGTGTCATGTCGCGAGGCTCGAGGGACTCGCCGGCTAAGTGCCAGACTTTATACGATGATGTCTACCCTTGACACGTACAGCGTACGCAGTATGTAACTTACGATGGTGTGTCTCTTCATATGTCTCGTTTATTATTTACCTCTTCGCTCGTTGCTTGCAATATTCATCATTTTCGTATTTCAGTTTCCATCTTGCCGCATTATGTGTGATCTTAGCGGGATTATTCTCGACTGTGCCCACAATCAAATCCTTCATTTGGAGTGACAGGAGAAGCGTGCTTGCTGCCGCTATTGCCGGTAGCGTCACTGTCATATTGTCTGTGGCAGTTGACCGACTTGTTATACGGGCAAAGCTGATGTTATTATGTGCTCTATAAATGTATGCTGAGAAAATTAAATTGTGACCTTGACGTACGCACAGATTCTATTGAAGTAACGCGACTGTACAATCAATCTAAATTAATGTCTCCCAACCAGCACTATTATTAGGCTATGGTTACGCTCTTGGACCTTTCATTAATAGAATATATCACAAAATACTTTTTAAGCGTATTAAATTGTGTTTTCAACAACTATCAATGATGTATAGGTTATTTAAGGCTGATTCACAAACAATCGTCAATGATTGAAATAGATATAGGTAGTACAGGATGGTTGTTTTAAGATTGAGGACATTTTGAATTTGGCGCCATACTAATTAATTTTTTGTTGGTAGTACTGGACGAGATCTGTTAGACAGAAGTTGCCAGTGATGTCTCGAATGGGGATGGTCAATGTGGTAATAATTTAAAAAAAATCGATTTTGGATCCCTCAATGTTATTATACAAAAATGTACAAAATGCAAAAAACATAGGGTACAACAAAATGCAAAACCCTTTAGAAACATTCATGAGTTGACAGTGAAAATTACCAGATTCCTACAATTTAACCAGATTCAAAATATAAAATACAGCAAAAACTGTGGCGACAAACTCAAACCGTTCTCATTTAAAAAATCGCCCTGTAGTTGCAATCTATGCAAATTTTGCAAATTTTGGATTAAATTTATTTGTAGGTGCAAACATGAATTCCTTATGGACCCACTTAGTCTTCTCCTCTTTTTTTTTTGATGGGTTGATTTTTGTATTATTAATCTTAAACTGCTATTTGGATCAATGGAATTGCTTTCGATCATCTCGATCCGTTTGAACTTTTTTTACAGAGCACGAATTAAACCACAAACGATTCAAAATAGTTCTTTTGAAGATGTCGGGGTTTCGACGCGAACGGACCCATTGGAACCGAGTCGAAATACAATGGAATTTATTTTTGGTCAAAAATAGAGTTCTTTATCTAAGGATATGGTCAATCGAGCAATTCTAAACTGAAATACGTACTATAAGATGTAGGAAAATATTCCCCGTAACAAATTCAATAGTCTCGTTGATGAGATCGATATGAAAAAATGTATATCTTATTGGATGTTTATATTAAAAAGATTTGTTTATTTATAATGGAATTGAATTAAGTATCTGGGTCAAAAAGCACATCAAAACATTTAAAATAAAAAGACAAACTTAAGATCAAGCTCAAAATGTACTGGATGAAAGTGAGCCATGGCAACTAATTTACAAAATAAACTGGAAGCCCTAGAAGTGGATCTTTGACACAATCCGAATCAAACAGAATGACCAATAAACGAGTGAAATAACATCTTCATAAAAAAGTGCTACTGGTATGACATGGCACTATACAATTTCATAAAAAAATAGAGACCAACAGGGGAAAATAGAAGAAACCCATCAAGGCCCACATGAACTGGCAAAACCCAAATGACCACATTAGAGAGAAATCTAAGTACTGATTTTATAAATAGTACCAACGCTTTTTTGGTCAAGTACCAAAAAGAAATCCGATCACGATAACTCTGCTACTAGTCAAAAAAACGTAGTCTTCTGCCAAGCATAATTTTATTTCTCATTCGATACAATATAGGAACAAACTCATGTTTTTAACCCCCAAAATTATTTCATGCAATTTTCGCCCGTGCAAAAACGAAGCCGTGGATGTTAAAGCTCCATAAAAAAAAATTAGAAATTATCTAAACAAACAATTACAAAAACCAACGATCGAGTCCAAAAAAGGGGCGCTTATTTTGATGTTTATGAGCGCATTCGTAGAAACGTATACAATTTTGTAATTTCGCATTTCGGTAAAACGCTGCGCGAGTTTTGTGCACAATAATCGTATTTCATTTGGTCATTAAATCAGAACTAAAACGTGTACGTCAGTGATTCCCCGACATTAATTGTCATTGCAGCAGTGATTTGCGCCGAACTGCAGCGGCGGTATTTCATATAATTATGCAGATATTCGAAGACATGCTAATGAGGACGACAGGAGAAAACGCGCAACGATGTACAGAGAGCGAATGTGGGTGATTTATGGGGCGGATTGGAATCGATATGGCAATACAGTAAAACCTCAATTATCCGGACCTCGGTTATAAGATATGGTATCTTTTCAGATACTAAAGAAGATCTGGTACACATGACAAAAAAACTAAAAAAAATTAGCGGAGAAGCAGGACTTAGAATAAACTTCAGGAAAACAGAATACATGGATCGGGGATGACCAATGACGATATTAAAGAAAATCAATTAGAAATACCACACACAGAATGTGCTTTAAATACAAAAGACGGAAATATCAAGCAAGATATAGACACCAGAATACGAGCAGGAAAAACAGCTTCAAGAGCGCTACATGGGGTGCTGTGGAATAAAAATATAAAAAGAGAAACTAAGAAAAAAATTTTCAAGAGCATAGTAGAAAGTATCACTATATATGGGGGTGAAGCCTGGCCGATGACAGAAACAACAAGAAACAAAATTCGTACAATAGAACCAGATTGCATGAGGAGAAGCCTACAAAGTACACGACAGGATAGGTGGCCGACGGGAAAAATCTGGAGAAAATGGACATTAAATCCTCTATAACAAGAAATCTAGAGAATCGCACATTACGTTGGTATGGATACAGAGAGAATGGACGAAGACAGATGGCCTAAGAAAATACATAAATGGAATCCGCCAGGAAGAAGACGCGGAAGACCAACAACAAGATGGAAAACACATGTACAAAGAATAATGACGGAAAGGAATTGAAGAGAGAGGAACTGGAGGTTAAAAACAACTAACCTTTAAAGGAAAATTGTCGCAAGATTGATTGGATTTGTTATTAATATAGTCGAATCCAATTAACACGAACATGTGCGCATTCGAGCGAAAAGTGGCACATTTCCGAGCGAGGTAGGCAAATGAAGCGCGACGCGGAGCGGCGCGCTTCATTTTCCCGAGATCGGAATGTGTCACTTTGAGATCGAATGTGCACACTCGGTTTTCGGCACGATTCGCAATAATTTGGACGAAAATACAATTGAATAATTTTAATCGCTCCCTCTCACTCGCACTGACAAGATTTTCGTATCTTTTCGCTCCCTTCGACTCATTTGCTATGGTAAATACATTTTTCCAATATATCATCGATATTTACTAAACTAAATTAAAATTATTGATTTGAAAGAGCTGCAACATGAGTGAGTCCGGATAACCGAGTGTCCACTGTAATTCCGTTTCGTCCCGGCGTACGTCCGTGTGTACGTCGAGGTACTTCGCGTTTTCACATCTGTTCTAATCGCCCCATCCGCCACAGTCACAGCTCTTCATAAGAACTATAAAAATGTTACGATCGCATAATAACCGTAACTATACACCAGACATACTCTGTAGCAGATTTCGTATTTATTTTACGAGTTAATTGTGTTGTCAGAGCGAGTTCTCTTATTTTATGCTTATTTTCTGCTGTCTCACTAGGACGCTATATCTACGCGTCTCCGCAGATTGCGCGTACCGCAATATTTTAAAGTTATTATCCTTTAATAGATCTTACGACAACGCGGGACGCGTGGGTTTCGGCTCTCTCGTGCCCACCCAAAAAGATTCGGCTCGAATAATTCCTATATGTGTGCCCACATTTGATTTACGAAACGGAACATACTTAAACTAAACCGAAAATAGAATACGGCTTTCGTTTAAAATGTTATGCTGCGTAGCGCTACAAAAAGTGGTCTACCGTACACGACTGGAGCCTAAATAATCTGGCAACAATGGCCGGGTGACTGAGGTTTTGATTTATTAGCCTATGACCTTGTTAAGAGATCTCATCTCCCTCGCAACTTGATACGCATAAGACTAATATGCCTCAATTTTAACTTTATTTTTGGGTGTCACTTTAGAAGCCCAATTGCCACTGTTCTAATCCGTTACAAAAGACGCCATACCTACATCGCTATTTGTAAATTAATTTTTTTTTTGCAAACTCGTAAACGGTTTTTCGATTTTGTACGATGTAAATAGAGGATGTGCATCTTTTTAAAGGCTATTAATTTTATTACCGGGATATAAGTTAGTTGCATCATTTCATTAAAATCAAAGCTCTTACTTTGTTAACTTTTATGGCTTTTTAACAGTAGTTTATGTTATAAAGCACCGATTTTACTGTCTTAAAATATGTAAATAATGTAAACCGTGGTTCGGTGAAGAGGCTAAAAATAATCGTCTTACTGACTGGAGGGAATATAAAAGACTTGTGGCATTATTGAAAGATATTTAATTTAAAAAAGGGGCTTCGAACCGGAACTGAACCGAAAACCGAAAAAACCGATATTTTTGTCGGAACGAAAACCGGAACTGAACCGAAAAATATTTCGGTTTATTTCCATATGAGCGTAATATATCTAATTACTACACCTACGTTTAATTTATTATTGTTATTATTTCAAATAAATGTTTATTTGTATTTTATTGTTGTACCAATTCATAAAGTATCAATGAAATATTACAAAAGAAAGAATAAAATATTTTAAATTAATCAGGTGGAACTGAACCGAAAAACCGTTATATTTGGCGGAACGAAAACCGGACCCAAACCCATATATATATATATTTTTGAACCGGAGCGATAGAGATAACGGCTCCAAATTCTTAAAAAAAATTTTTGGTAATTGTTTAAAAATTACTATTTAGGATAAGCCGAAAAGTTTAAATTTAAATTTCAATGACAAGATTATCGTATCTTTTCGCTCGTTCTTACTCATTGCTATAGTCAAAATACATTTTTAAACATAAAATCAATATTTACTAAAATACATTAATATTTTTCATTGAAAAGAGCGAAAGATAAACTAGACAAATCTAATAAATGCAAAGATGTGCACATTCGAGCAAAAAGTGGCACATTTCCGAGCGAGGGAGGCAAATGAAACGCGACGCGGAGCGGCGCGCTTCATTTTCCCGAGATCGGAATGTGCCACTTTGAGCTCGAATGCGCACACTCGGTTTTAAGCATGATTCACAATTATTAATTTACTTTTTAAACACGGCTAACTTCAATTCTCGAATTTAAATCAAAGGTGCGCGCGCAAACTCCGTTGCCCGCTAATTATTTTAGTCTCGGGCGCCAAAAGAAGTATAACTTCAACGAAAACAACTTAAAGTAATACAATTTTGTAAATCCATCGACGAAAACAAAATTTAATGCAACTTTATCGACAGTTTACAATTACTACAAGCGCATTAAAAATAATAATGCGCACTTTGCAATTAACCACCCATCGTTGTTTTCCGAACGAGAAGAAAATATAATTATCATATAAAATTTATTTAAAAGTTTTCAAATCGATTATCGATTCCGGTAGGTGTTGATCATTTCATAACAACTTTAAATTAATGGCATTCATCGCCATTTACTTCATTTAAATATGTAATTAACTTCTCGTGTACTTTATAATTGCATTCTGAATTGAATTAGTAATTTAGCGAAATAATTCCGTGTTCGCACCATTATTCGAACGGAACGCAAGTGCGTAATTAAAGCGGGAACGCGAAAAATGCAAAAAATGAGGATTTCGCGAGCGTCGGCGTCGATTTTCGGGAGGAACAAGTCGAAAACGTTCGCTGCAAGGCAATTAATACCAGAAATGCACAATTTTCAATTAGAACCGAACAGGTAAGCTAATAAGGTGCCAGTAGTGTTTGAGGTAAATACTAAATAGCCGGCGTTAGTTAATGAGAGTCGATAATTACAGCGCCACACCTACCGCACTTCCCCTCGTAATAAATATGTTTGCATTCAGCTGACACGTAAACGCAGGCCTGTTATTATGCCGTCAATTAAAAGCATATTACGTTAATTCACAAACGAATACAGTGCTGTTGCTCTTGCTGGTGTGTGCAATGTATTCGGAGGAGCAAATGTGGGTCAGTGTCGGGCGAAAGTGCGAGTGAATTGATTTATGGACTAACTCTGAATATCGCATCGTAAATTCCTGCAGTGGATGCTTTGCAGTAGTATCTCAATTCCTCGCTTTATGGGTCGACAGTAACGCCACGTTTTATGCGCCACCTTGTTTCCCTTCCATTACTGATAATGTTGGGATCTGACCCGCTAATATGCAAACTCTGAACTAAACAAGAATTAGCTCAAATCGAACGACCACGTGCCCATATATTTCCGAGTGATGCTTTTATCCAAAAAAGTTGGAATATTCTGGGAACTGTAGTTAAAAGCAAGGTTTCAAACCGAAAAAACGAAAAATCTATTTCATTTTGGTTCCGGTTTTCGATTTTCATATGAGTTCCGAGTGATATTATTATTATTATTAATATATTAAATCATCCGCTATTCTATTAATTTTTTTTATTAAATAAGTCTGCGCACCATATTTGGTAGCACATGGATTAAAAATTATTTTAGAGCGAGAGCCCCAGAAATGACACCGGCTATAGTTGCTAGGGGTGCGTAGCAACATCCCCTTGCAATATAAAGCAATTCTATTTTTTTCATTTTTAGCCAAAAACATGGGTTAAAACCCATGTTTTTTCAAAAAGAAAAACGTTTTTCTCAAAGCTTTGAAATAGCAAGCCTATGGTTTTCTGGGCCTATCCGAAGCCAAAAAGGCTGCCAAATCCGAATCTGAATAGCTTTTAAAGATCCGTTCACAAATAACGACGCTACAATTTTTTCAAAGTTCAAAATAGTGCAAAAAAGTGGACCTAAAATTGAAATTTTTAATTTTCGAAAAATTTACGTTGGGCCCTATAGTTATTTTACATGTATCTTATGTAGAAAAGTACCAGAATTATACAAAAAATAGAAGTAGAAGAAATACCTTACATACAGAAAACAATATCCAAACGATAAAAAAAATGATCAATAATTCATCTTAAAGAAGCACGCTGTGTTGCCATTTTGGGTAAAACTAAAATGCATTTTTCACGAAAATCGTAAGATTTAGGATCTATTACATATGGGTCTTCATTATTCGGTTTTGGGTCAAGCGTCAGCTGGTTAACTTTTAGTCCACCCTGTATTTCAACGCGTTTCGCACCATTTCGGTTTTAGCGTTCTTCGTAACGTAATCTAATCGCATCTTAAATGCCGTTCGGACAAGTGCCTTTTGCGTTTCCAAAGTATAAATTTTATTTCTATCGAAAACTATTCAATCGACGACTACGATCTCTTAATAGTTCTTCAACATAAGAATTAATGGATTATAAAAACTTAAGTGTCATTAATTTCTTATCGTATTTAACTATAATGACAGAAACACAAGAAACTATAAGAACAAATGGGCTGGAACTTTGTTACAAGACTTTCTCATACATTGCCCCACAATTATCAAATCTCTGACGTTTAATATATCACAGACAACAAAAGCATTTTAATTTTTTTTATTAAAAAATCGTTAGATGCGCTCGAATAAATTAAATCTACATATTTACTTCGATCGTTACGAAATTGAAAAAAAAAAACAAATCCGAGCGCTCAAGTTGATTTTTTCAATTCAATTTTAAAAATCCGTTCAATATAAAGATAATTATAATTGACTACAAACTGCTTTGCCAGTAAATTATTAATTATGGTTTTCAAATGACTTGCTACTTTAAACGCAGTCGGTATTCAAGTTGAAAAAAATTTGTACCCGAGTACAACGACTTTCCGCATTTTTTATTTAACGTCGACACTTTCAAAAATAAAAATGAGGCGTGCACTTAAGACTGCCACCAACTGCAACAACAAAATATGCAACAAGCCACATTTTCATTAATGTTGATTAGTCATAATTAAAATGTTTGTATCTTTTTTGTCCGCGTTGAAAATTTCAAGATAAACGCTTAATGTATGAATAAAACTTAATTATAAATTCTAAACATGAATTAAGATTCGTTTTTTTCGCTAAATTACACTTGAAAAAGTCTTGTTGCATGGTGAAACTAGTGGGAAGAGTTTCGTATGTAGGGATCTTTGTTCGTGGGGCTTGATTTAGGTCTGATGGATGCGGGAGATCATGTTGGGCAAGTGACTTGACTGTGTATCGTCTTATAAGATGTTTTGGAATTATTAAAAATAAGATTGGGAGTTTCACATTTCCAATTTACAAAAATTTAAATACAACTACATGTAATTGATTGCGATATAAGCATTAAATTTTTTTTTATTGTGTTAGAGCATCTTTTTTATCTATGGTCATCAGTGATTCAGTCATGATGAGATATAAAACAAAATATTGGAAGTCAAGATTAGGTACTTCGGAATTATTAAAATTCATACCTGTCTTGTGGAGCAAGAGTTATCAATTACTTTAATTAATGACGTCCAAAATACTGTTTATTATTGAAATAGAAAAGCAAAATATGACGAAAGTGTTCGTTTTTGGAATTCATATTAAATTTCACACTAAACTAACAAATTCAAACCAAATACCAACTAATTCATTGCTAGAAATTACTTTCTTGCCAACCCAATATTATTAAAAATCAATAAAAAAAAAAACATATAAATCTAAACTGTATATTCAAAATAGTATAGTGCAAATTCTGCTCAATTTTGATGATATACATTATGTAATAAACCAGTGTTAAACTTTTATTTTTGGAAATGTGAAACTTGAGCTTGTTAGGCGAACCTCTTCGATAATGCAAAAAGAGCTGGTCATTAAAAAAAGTGCTTCAAGACTCGAGGCTCAGGACCACTGCGAGATTGAAAGTCCTGAAGCTTAAGCTTCATTATTTTTATAGTAGAAACTAGCAAATAAGTACTGAGTGGCAAAGCTTTAATCTTTTTTGGTTAGTAAAATAAATACTTTCCCATTAATTCAAACAATGGCCAAATTTTCTAAATACCGTTTTTGTACAGACATACAAGTAGAGATATTAGTAATAATTAATCGGTTATTTATCGCAGATTAATGCAGTATGATGCATGTAAAAAAATTGGGACAGATTAGACGTATTGTAAATATAATAAGTATTTATTTCCCAGAAAAAAGCATTCATGCGTTATCGTATTTTAACATAGCAATTTCGATTAGTTAATTGGCCTTCAATCAAAGAAGTGATGAGGTGACGTGATTTGTAATTATTGTGGATGATAATTTAAAAACAAAGCCCACAAACAGTGGTGATAACCCTTCGGGACGACGTGTCACTTTTTGCTGCAATTGCAGATTTGGTCATTTTGACACTGCATGGTCGAATTACGCTCAGGTCCCTTTTAATTATTTTCAATAATCTCCTAGAAAAATAATAAAAAAAATTCCTGGATGGCTTTCAAAGAAGGAATTTTTTTTCGTTTCGAATTTGCTAGCACTGGAAGTAGATAAGTATGGGATTTTCAAAAATCACCCAAAACGTCGTTTTAATGCTTCATAATTGCTTACGATAAAATATTACAAATAAATAAAATAATAAAATAAATAAATAAATCTAATAAACTGGTGGTGGAATTTCAGGTCGACTTGATCCATGTCCCTAACGGATTATCTCAGGTGCTGTGGAGGAACTCGAACGCACCCCACCAGACCATATGTTTACTAAACTTTTAATAAATTCGTTCAGACTTCGACTAGTAAAATTCGAAAACGTAATTAGGGTTTTTTGATAAACGAATGTGAGTAGCAACACATAGTATTCAACGATTGTGTTTCAGACCGACAAATTATATTTTTTTCATAAGTATGGTCCCATACCATTATTTTCAATACTAAAACACAAACTGAATTATTGTAGAAATTTACATGTTTTTCAATTCGATTGGTTGGGTTCCGATGAACAAAGAGCGAGCAAAAAATTTCGGTGCAACACCACTCTCATTAAATTTTCTAGGTAATGGTTTAATTAAGAAAAATTTCAACACTCTTAAATCGATTTTCTAGTAAATAACCTATCACGTATGGAAGGGCCTTGAACCATTAATCGTTAATTGAAAAAAAAACAAGCGAACACAATTCACAGAAGTTGTGTAAGTGTAAGTCGAGCTTTTATAATAGGTAAAAGTTGCCAAATAGAAATGGTTCGAAATCAATTGCCTCGGCCAATATTTAATTAGTGTTGAGCAATTCGGTCCTTTAAGAGTTTTCTATCGAACGGTAAAAACGGTTCAATTGGGGTACACTCAGAATGGTTGCCCCGCTGGTGGTATAGATGCCCCATTTTGTAGAATAATAATTGTTTTCATTACACCCCAGGAGTTTCTTAAAATTTTGGAATCTTCATTTAATCACGTTCCCATTTAATTTTTTTTTTCAAAATGACATTCCGCCCTAAGACAACAATTTGTCCCGCGTCCCGCGGCGTTTTAAAAAGTCCCGATTTTTGGAAAGAATGCACTACAAACTATGGAAAGGCGGTAGAACAGGAAAGGAATATACGGTTAACGGCGGCCATGTGGTATTTAGCCAAGATATGCGTTATATATTATTTTTGTTAATTAACATCAGAAAAATTACAATAAGGACTTTGTAAGCCATTTTATTTGTGAATATAATTTCAAAAATTCTTGTGATAAATTTCACGACCTTCTAAACAACAAGAGTAATCTACTAAAAATAATTCACTCAAATGAGTAATATGACAAAAAATAAAATAATACTACCTATACATATTTTTTTTTTACTTATTATATTTGTAAATTGTACCTATGTTGAAATGAAAAAATAATATATTACAATACTATTTTTTCGTCGTATAAAATTTTGTTGCTCCATATAGACCGAATTTTTCATCAAGCCCCCCCGTCAATGGTGTCCCGCTTTATCAATGTTAAAATGTGGTCACCTTAGTATAATGTAAACAGACTACTGCAATCTATGCATATAATATAAATAACTAATTTAATTTTTTTTTCTATTAATAAATTTGTCGTATATCTTAAAATGACTAAATTCGCTTTAATTATTTTTGAAAATTATATTTTGTAAATAAATAGAAGTTAGTATATGGTATTATTTACAAAAAAATGTAGGTTTTTATCAAGGGCATCTATCCCGAGTGCTAAATTAGATAATGGGGCATCTATTCCCTTTTACGCTCGTTTTAGTATATGTAATTATGTTGTCCATGGTAGCATTTTTTTTATAAAACCCAGTAATTCCAATTTATTACAAACTAAACCAACTCCTCGCCAAAAATGAAGACTTTGATCTTAGTAGTTTTGAAAATATGGCAATAACTTGAACTGTGAGGCATCTATCCTCGGAGCGAAAAAACGCTCAAACGGAAAAGGGCACGCAAGCAAGGAATTTTGTAAGCGCTCGCTTCGAACAACAATCTTCGATCAACATATCGATTATAACAAAAATAAAGAAAATAACTATTAATTAAACAAATGTAATTTCCTTTTCGTAATTAAGCAGAAACACGCGACGCTCCATCATTCGAGTTTTAAACAATTTCGTCGGCGGCCGCTTCGCAGACGGCTTCGTAGGTAGTAGTACGTAGTACATCGAGTATCGTTTGAAAATCGATAAAAACGTTTAGCAGCACTAAAACTAGAACTATTTCGTCGTGTTGTATTCGCTGTTATAAGCATGAAACCATTAAATATATTATGGTGCATGGTATAAACAAGCGGGGCGCGCACGCCGCCCATTGTGCTCGGCGACAAAATAACATGTTCGGGACGAAGAGCCGGCGGCCGCCCGTTTACATCTGTTCTACATTACTTTTAATATCGCAACATCGTTCCGAATAATATAAAAATGATTCAGTGGCCCCATTATTGCACCGAAGGTACTTAAACGTGCTCGTTTTCACTTTCGACCGAATTGAATGAATGTGCAGAGTGCCGTGCGTATTTTGCACGATTATCTCCTAAAGCCGCACAAAGAAACGAAACAGATGGAAAATTAATGGGATACCGTTTCTCCTTTTTATTTTCGATATGTCGTCAATGGGCTCGGTAGGTAGAAAAAAGTGAAATGCACATGTCGATAAGTTAGGCGCGAACCGGAAGAAGGAAGCGCGTCACGGCCCAATACGCGGAGGGGTGTTCGCCGGCGTCACAGTACAAACACGTTCGCGCGTTTTTTTCTACCGAGCTTTCAGTTATATTTAATAAAATACACAGACTTTTTTCACGCTAATTGAAATACCAACTGGCCAGACGGAAATCATGCGTGCATAGTTGTTACAGGTAGTTTTTATTGCACCGGAATTTGTAGTTGTTATAAGCGGATATTCGATGCCATCCATTTGTTAGGCTATAAAATTATGAGTGCACAGAGTGTTACCGATTGATTTCCACGGTAATTTATTTCGAAATTTAATTAACCGTTTTTCGATGACTGTCCTAAACATTGCGTTAAGCTCGTCGATAAAAACTGCCGACGTAATTTGTACGGGGCAATGTTTAGAAGGAAACGCTAATCGATGGAAATATGAACACGGCCAGTTCCGTTGGCCGATTTTAAAACCAAGTAAGACGGCCAAAAATGCCTTTTTGGCGCTTTGGGAGTAAAATTTTTGCTTGCAACGGAAGTTGTGCGCGCACAACGCGCGAAAATTCTAAGGTATGAAGTTGGCTATCTAAAAATGTAAATTAATTATTGTGAATCAGGCTTTTCCAAATCAAATATTTAAATTTAGTTAAGTAAATAACGGTTTTATGTTTGACAAACGGCTTTTTACCATAGCAATTTTCGAAAATGGTAGAAATTGAATTTTTTTAAATTTTTGTTCTCGTCATGTTTACGTTTAAAATTATAAATGTTCTAAAAATTTCTTTTAATTTTGAAAGATGATTGCAAACGACCTGTAAATACAAATATGTACATTAGGGTGGTCCTTATTTTTCGACTTTTGAATTATCATGACTTATGAATAAAAGAATCTAACAAATGTAGAGATTTTAAGTTTTTATTTAAAATTTAACCCTTGGTAGCGACCCCTAAATGTCTATTAAAAATTTAAAAAAATTACTGAAATAGTTTCTTATGGTATATAATCAAATGATGTGGTACCCCGTGAAATTAAAAAAAAAATATTTTTTTTCTTAAGAATAAGGACCACCCAAATGTACATATTCAAAAAAATATATATATTATAGGCAATAGTAATAATTGTCTTAATGTTTTTTTTGGGTAAAAAATTAAAAAAATGTTAAGCAACCTCTATAAATTCACATATTGACTTGTATTTTTCCAAATATTTCTAATTAACTAAGAAAAAAATTTCTTTTAAAGTATTTTAAATGTTTCCAATAATAAATAAAGGGCAGTTCCCAGATTTAAAAAAATTAATTGCTCTATGAAAAAAAATTATTGGGCGGGGGTTGTGTGCAAAACACGCTATTAACCGTCCACATACTAGGTGACTAAATGTCACATGCCATACTAGGTGGGGTTTGCCATACCCCAAAAATAAAATGAAATAAAATCCACAAAAGTTGCGAAAAAACAACATATTGAATTTGCCCATCTTATTCTTCTCTCTTACAAATAATATTAATTAAATCAAGCTGAACTAAATGTACCACTTCTCGCTTTTCTTTTAATTAAAAATTACAGTAGGGTATTTTTACCAAAAACCCCATTTCTAATTTAGTACTTTTAAACTAGACACCATGGGAAACTTCATTATACATGAAAAAAAAAAACTTTAACTTTTTCCGAATTTTGACTCTTATTTCCCAACCTTTTTTGTAACATACCCCACCCAAGCCATTCTAAAATTTTGATGCACCCCATGTGTAACATAAATATTTTTTTATATTTAAAAATTGAATTAATCCATAAATGAAGTGTAATTACAACAGTGTATACAAAATGTACCTTAAATAATTTGTTTATAATTTTTACAAAAATGAAAATTACCCAAAAATATTTGGAGACATTAATTTCGACATATAAACCTTTAACAATCTGCAAAAGATGATATAAAAATCAACTAGTCGATTTTTTAAGGGCCCACTTCACAAAATTTGAGTCATATACAATTTTAATTAATCAAAAATGCGAATTAGTAAACATTCGAAAGTACACCTGAAATAATTTTTATTAAGCACGCTACAATTAGGCGTGCGGAAGAGCACCATGATAACTTATCAAAAAAAATAAAATATCTAACCTTTTGCAAACAACAAATAGATTTAATTTGTTCGACTTTTAATTTTTTGAATTGAAGAATAAAACAATAATATAGGCAAATCCAATAAATACAAGGATGTGCGCATTCGAGCGAAAAGTGGCACATTTCCGAGCGAGGGAGGCAAATGAAGCGCGACGCGGAGCGGCGCGCTTCATTTTCCCGAGATCGGAATGTGCCACTTTGAGCTCGAATGTGCACACTCCGTTTTCAACACGATTCGCAATAATTTAGGCCAATAAATTAGACAAAAATACAATTGAATAATTTTAATCCGTCCCTCTCACTCGCACTGACAAGATTTTCGTATCTTTTCGCTCCCTTCCACTCATTTGCTATGGTAAATACATTTATCCAATATAATATCGATATTTACTAAACTGAATTAAAATTATTGATTTGAAAGAGCGAATGATAAATTAGATAAACGTAATAAATACAGATGTGCACGTTCGAGCGAAAAGTGGCACATTTCCGAGCGAGGGAAGCAAATGAAGCGCGACGCGGAGCGGCGCGCTTCATTTTCCCGAGATCGGAATGTGCCACTTTGAGCTCGAATGTGCACACTCGGTTTTAAGCTCTATTACCAAACGTCCCGTTTAAAAAAAACTTTTTGACAGTTTAGCCGTTACCTGTTGTGAAAATGGCGCAGTTCCGTTCAAATTTTCGCAAACAGCGGGCGCTTTTTCAAGCCCGATTCGTATAATCGAGTTTCGGCTAAATGGCAGAAAATGGATAAGTCATGTACAGGGAACAACTACAGTAAATCTAATCCACGCATCAAGTGAATTACGAATTAGCCGGTCTCCGGAGAGGTGGCGCCCCTCGCCCCCATGCAAATTGCAATTGGCCACTTGAAGCAACTAATGTGTATGCAGATCAACCCCATCACTGCTACAACTTGATCCGATTTAGGGAAGCGAACTCTACCCGCAGCGTATTTGCATTCAAACATCGTTGTGACTAAACGAGATTTATGAAATTTAAAAACTACCCTCAAGGGTTGGACGCGTCCCACGTAAGCACTTATTAAATTTTCGCCCATGCGTCGGGCGACAAAACTTTTCAACTTGATCCCCCCCCATTTGAGGCCCAATGGAGACAATTAAAAAATTAAGTTTGTAATAAGTTTAGCAATTTAGATATTAATAAAGAAAGTACGAGACAGAAGGATAATTTATTTCTTTAGTATTTAAAGCGAGGAGCCTCCTCAACTTTTATTGGCCATAAAAGCTTAAAAAGACAATGTAGTCGTCCCTATAATAATAACTTTTACTGTACACTTTTTTTTATTGAAAGCATAAAATATTACCTTTGCCTTTAAAAAAAAAATTGTTTATTAAATTCTTTTTGATATTCTTATGATTTCGTGTTTAAAGTAATGGCAACCAACCCTCGCGCTTAACGCTTTTTAGTATGGGCTGTAAACATTTCAGAAGACTATAATCTATTCATAATACGAGATTGCAGGTTTTTATTGGTTCCTTTTTTCCTCCTTAGTATTGTCTAAATGGAACTGTAATTTCATTTTAGTTCAAAAACAGATTAAAATTTTAAGCGCAATTAAATGGAGGAAATGGGCTTTTCTAATTCGAAACTTTGCATGTCGTTAAGGGATTTAATTTAATTTCTTTTAATCTGTGTTTAATGGGAACGAAAAATTTCGAAAAATGCATTCTGCACGCGTATCATGAGTATGTTGAAAATTTCGGCACAGTCGGTAATGAAATCGAACAACCAATTAATTTTTTTTCTGCCAATGTATTAAAAACATAACATTTGAAAGATGTGGGTTTTAGCAAGTCGGTAAAGATTTAAAACAGACACTTCTTTCCAAATTGAAATTAAAAAGGAAATGACACCGGCTATAGTTGCTAGGGGTACGTAGGAACATCCCCTTGCAATATAATGCAATTCTATTTTTTTCACTTTTTTATCAAAAAAACATGTTTTTTCAAAAAGAAAAACGTTTTTTTCAAAGATTTGAAATAGCACGCCTATGGTTTCTTAGACCTATCTGAAGTTAAAAAGGCTGCCAAATCCGAATCTGTATAATTTTTAAATATTGGTCCGTAAATAACGGAGCTACAATTTTTTTAAAGTTCAAAATTGTGCAAAAAAGTGGACCTAAAATTGCAATTTTTTATTTTCGAAAAATTTACGTTGCGCCCTATACTTATTTTACATGTATCTTATGTAGAAAAGTCCCAGAATTCCGAATCCGTCTCGCTTGTAATGATTGCATCGAAAATAAGGGCGCTACGATTTTTTTTGTGAATCAAGGTATATTTTTTTTGATTTATTTAGTTTTATCGAAAATTTTTATTTTAAAGCGAGAGCACCAGGAAATAACACCGGTAATAGTTGCTAGGGGCACGTAGGAACATCCCCTTGCAATATAAAGCAATTCTATTTTTTTCATTTTTTGCCAAAAAAACATGGATTACGCCTAACGTGTCCAAAACCGGTACTTTTACCCTATATTATCTTCTGTAATAGTTCTGAGCCGTTTATTGATTTTTCTAGAGTACATTTTATAGGCTGTATTTAACAAACAGATTCCTCTATAATTTTCACATAGTCCCCTGCTGCCTTTCTTAAAAATTGGGACAATTTTTGCAGTTTTCCATTCTTTGGCTACAATACCTACAAAGAATCGATGAAAAACGTATCCCAAAACAAATATATGGTATATTTGTTTTGGTAGAACGGACCCAGAGGTAGAAGAAACGTAGGCCCACCTAAAAAAAGATGGTCAGACCAAATACAAGACCAACCTATATGAAACAAGTAACGTAACGGACTAATGAAGTCTAAAACATTAGGAAGAAGAAAAAAGATTATTTAAATTGTAGGAATTTAACATTATCGTAAGTAAAAATTGTTACCTAATAAAAAAAACTATGATTTATTTAATTTTTTTGTATCAAATTCTCTATTTTAAAATATATAATCGATCTCATATTGTGAGAGATCCGAGGGTGATAAAAAAAAAATTGGATACCAAATTCGGTTTGAGCACCCAAAAATACATAAGATTCAGGTGAATTGGTATAAAAAGTTTTGACAAACATTTTTTTTGAAAATAAAGTTTTCCTAGGTACAAAGGGACCAAGGTACAACCCATATATATATTGATTATCACAACATTCAAAAATTCAATGTATAAATTTTTCACCATATTAAAACTGCCATATTTCTTGGGTGGTATAACCCCTTAGCCCTAAAGACGAGACCGAACTTGACCGACGTATTAATAACCCCCTGTAGACCGTAGTAAGCAATATATTTTCGTGTGGGATAGTCTTATTGTAAAACTTATGTCACTTCCTCGACACACAATGAAATTCTCAATAAAAAAAATTAAAACACATTACAAGCAGGGATACTCTGAACGTTTTTGGGGGAGAGCAACCGCCGCATTGAATAGTCCTTTGAGTGAAGTGGCCGGGATGGGTGCATACAGGGAGAATCGGTTCTAGAGCCTGCGAGTGCCACAATCCCCAGTTTCTAGACGAGCAAACAGCAACAATAGAATGTGCCAACCGGAGCTGTTTCTAACCATTGTTAATTCAATGTTCGCTGCTTTATGATTGAATTATCTCTGCCTTCCTGCGAGGCTCAGACTTTTCCTAATTTAACGTTTAATAATGCGCTGGTACCTGTGTTGTAATAATAGTCTACGTCGATTAAAGGAAATTAGTCCATTAAAATGCTGCGCATTTATTAATTTTGATGTCAGCCGAAACGGGGGGAGGGGGATTATAAAAACATGGCGGCAGCTATTAGGTTAAGCGTCCCGACGCGTACATCAACGATAACTAGATTACGTGCATTAGTGTGTCACGGCTCGTTTTTGTCCTGCGATGATCGGAAGCGCAGATGAGCGCAATTTTATTAAATCACGCCTGCCGATTGACTTATGCAGGCGTCACGCTTCCAGCCTTCGTATTCTTATTCCAAGCTGGTATGACTGATGGAACAACAGCTATTGCTTATTCCGAACATGACTCGATTATTCTGTTTACAAACAGTGCGGGTCGTGAAGCGCATGAGAACCGACTGATCGCTCGCTCTATTCCATCTACATCGCGAAGAACTTCATCTACTTGCAAATTGCTGGTACGGAAAACTAATGGATACTTGGAAAATCGCAACAAAAATTATACAACTGCGCCGGAATGATGGATTATGGAAGGCGACGGAGGAGCTCTCGATTTACGGCGACGATTAATTGGAAACTGCAATTTCTGCCTGCATTCAATATGTACCAAGTCGACTCATGTGAAGAAGAGCATGGAAAAGAAATTCTAAGAATCTAAACCATCTTCCGGAGTTGTTTTTTTTGCATACAGCTTCCCCACGTTCAAGGTTCCTTCGTAATTTGATTTAGCGAAGGCTGTGTTAGCCGCCCCTAAGCGTACATGTATACTTTCACAAAGATTGCAATAAATAAATAATTTTCGGTTCAGTTTTTATAAGTTGCAGAATGTGAAAATTTAATATTTAAGAGATATGGTAAAACATTTCGTAATCTAATAGAACGGGTCTTGGGCCTAGTTTTTTTCTGTTGCTTCCGGATGGCCGCAGCGCAATTTTTTAAATTGCCTATTAATTCGTTTTCCGCTCTTTCATCTGTGTGACTTAAATTTAGATTCGATTGGATTTGAAAGACCGGAGCGGAGCCTCGGAGTTATCAGTAGAAAAATAGAAATTTTTTAATTGCAAGTTGATAGACCTTTAAAAGTTTTTTATTAATTATTTGGAAACCATTTGGATCTTTATTTTAAATTTAAATCAAACATTTCATGTTTGGTGTTAGATGAGCTACTGATGTAGTGCTCTTGAACGGTTATTTAAAAAAAAATAATAAATGTTACAACTTTTTCCCAATAGAAAATAAGATTTTAAGTTTTTGATTTAAAAGTAAGAAGTATTAGTATAGATAAGTTCAATAAATACGAAGATGTGCGCGTTCGAGCGAAAAGTGGCACATTTCCGAGCGAGGGAGGCAAATGAAGCGCGACGCGGAGCGGCGCGCTTCATTTTCCCGAGATCGGAATGTGCCACTTTGAGCTCGAACGTGCACACTCGGTTTTCAGCACGATTCGCAAAAATTTAGACCAATAAATTAGACGAAAATACAATTGAATAATTTTAATCGGTCCCTCTCACTCGCACTGACAAGATTTTCGTATTTTTTCGCTCCCTTTCACTCATTTGCTATGGTAAATACATTTTTCCAATCTATATCAATATTTACTAAACTGAATTAAAATTATTGATTTGAAAGAGCGAATGATAAATTAGATAAACGTAATAAATACAAAGATGTGCACGTTCGAGCGAAAAGTGGCACATTTCCGAGCGAGGGAGGCAAATGAAGCGCGACGCGAAGCGGCGCGCTTCATTTTCCCGAGATCGGAATGTGCCACTTTGAGCTCGAAACGTGCACACTCCGTTTTAAGCACGATTCGCAATAATTTAGACCAATAAATTAGACAAAAATACAATTGAATAATTTTAATCGGTCCCTCTCACTCGCACTGACAAGATTTTCGTATCTTTTCGCTCCCTTTCACTCATTTGCTATGGTAAATACATTTTCCAATATAATATCGATATTTACTAAACTGAATTAAAATTATTGATTTGAAAGAGAGAAGGATAAATTAGATAAATGTAATAAATACAAAGATGTGCACGTTCGAGCGAAAAGTGGCACATTTCCGAGCGAGAGAAGCAAATGAAGCGCGACGCGGAGCGGCGCGCTTCATTTTCCCGAGATCGGAATGTGCCACTTTGAGCTCGAATGTGCACACTCGGTTTTAAGCACGATTCGCAATAATTAGAGTAACAAAAAATTAGTAAATAATTTTTATCGTTCCCTCTCACTCGTACTCATGAGTTTGTCGTATCTTTTCGCTCACTCCCACTCATTGCTATAGTAAAAATAAAGTAAGTACATGTTAAACCGAGTATTATAAGATTTAAATATAATCTTAGTATAATATTGACCCACGCCATCAAATTTAAAAATAAAATGATATGATATTGACCCATACGAAAAAAAAGTTCGCCTTCAGTGATCGATCCCATACTATGTCTAATTTTAGGACCATTAAAAAAAATAGAGTTACTTTACTAAATTTGATCGTTTAAATATATAAAAGGACGCAAAAAAATTAGCGTAAAAATCAGGTTTTGAACCCGTTCCTTGTCTCGACTTCTAACCTGCCGTTGGAATATCATATTTAATTTCTTTAATTTTCTGAAATAGAAATCTTTTTTTGCTTTTAACTAAAACCAATTTTCGTTTAAATATTCTTGATTCATTTTGACGACAACAAAAAAGAAGTTTCAAGATAAATTTTTCGAAAACTAATTATTATAAATTTATTTTATTCAAATAGAACGAATTTGGTTTTTTCTTCTGTAAAGATCGTGACGTTAAGATATTACTTCTTTTTCAATTTTGGATAATGAAATATATAAATATCATATCCATATTTAAAATGTCGTTCAAGAATAATTTAAACATAATACCTTATTTGATTTTATGATTACTTTAAATTTATTGCCCAAAAATAATATTAAAAACAAAACGATTATTTTCTAAATAAAAAGGTTACTATTTCACATATAAAGAAGCCACACAAGAACAAAGTTCTTGTCCAAAAAACGAAACAAACAACATTTTAATATTCCATCGGCCCACGTAAAAATTTCTTTATTTGATTTTATTGACGATTCTTATATTTTGCCTTAAAAAAAAGCATTCATATGATGTTTATATTATATGAACCGTTCATTGAATCGCATTCTTCTATTTGATATAAATAGAACGTGACCTCATCAAATCATTAGATATAAAAATCTCATACAATTTCGAGCAAAAAATAAAAAATGCAATATCCCACAGAAAAGATCAAAATGTTTCCTTTGTCCTTCCAACAAATCATTGCTTTCGTTCTTTTAATTATACGGACAAAATTATTCATGCCTAAAAATATGGGGGGACAGTAACGATAGGCGTCCCACCACTTCTTGCACGGCTGATAAAAAACCATATAATTTTCTTCTTCGGCGTACGAGGCAGAATGATGAATTCTTAGGGGAGAAAAAAAATCCGAAGCATGCTAGATCGTTCACAAACGATAAAGGTCTAGCAACCCTTTCGCATTCAGCTCCGCGAACAATCATCTCCATAAAAAAAAAACCGACGAGCAAAGACGCAAAAAAACGTTCCGAGGACGAAACGGGCAGAAGAACTTTCGGGAAACAAAACAAGTGCAAGAGGAATAATTTTAAACGGCAGGCAAAAGACAGAGGTAAATCCGTCCTTGCGTAGTTCTGGGTACTGCGGACGCCCCGTCGCGAAGATCAGAAAGTCACACAGGCTCGGCCCCCCGTCGCGCCAAATCCAAAGAAGCCGTCAATTCTTTTGAACGAATTTCTGAAAACTGACATTGTCCAGTTAGGACCCTCATCAGCAATTTATGGAAGACCTTTCAGGAACAAATCCAAATACTTGTTGGTTTGAAATGCTCCACGGGGGATTGTTTATCTGTACAGGCTTGATCCGTAGAGCTTACGTAGGACAAGCCAACTTAGAATACTGCGAATTATTATGACACAAACTAGATTTAAGAGACATTAAGTTTTTTTTTAAAAAAAGGCCCCCCGAAAACCTTTGTCTCGAAAGCGTCGTAACTGTCGGCGAGGCAATAAAAACTTTTCCTCCTTAAAATTCAAAAGCGATTATAGGCGAAAATCAAGGATGTTTTCTTAAGCAATTGGCGTTTATGGTCGATTTAAGAATACGTAAATTTTGCAAGTTATCGCGTATGCAAAAAAGGTCTCTCAATTGCAAATTGTGTGTGATTGTTTACAAAGTGCTCGACTGATTTGCATGCAATTAGTTGCCCGTATATACTTTTTATGGACAACAATTGGCCGTCACACACGATTTATCCAAAATATTTTTTCTTTGCGATTTATCTCTATACCGAAGTGTAGGGGAACTTGTTGTACCTTGGTCCCTTTGTACCTATGGCAACTTATTTTTTTTTAATATTTGGGGCTTTGGTGACCCATAATTTTTCATATTTCAAATGCCACATTGACAGACATTACTTTGTTGATGTATGAGATCAATTGAAATTTTTAATCGAAATAAAGTAAGGTAAAAGACCCAGTTATTGACACTGACCCGGTTTCGGACACTTTCAACTTTACTTTGAATTAATAAAAAGAAAATTACCTCAAATTGATAAATTAATTTTTTCAAAATTAAAATAAAATACATTCATCGTGGACCTACTTGATGACGATATCAATTACAAAAAAAAACTCGCTTAATAAAAAAAAATATTTAAGTCCAGAGTGACCGTGGAAGCTATTTTTTAGTTATAGTCTACGCAATTGACGGAAGAGCGTTCGGCTATTGAATTAGTGATTTAATCATTATGTACCTAAGTATAAAAATATTATAAAAATATATTGTTCGATTAATAATTTATTATTTTTAAATATTATAACATCATAGTAAATTATATTTTATTATTAAAATAAGAGTGTCAATAACTAGGCTCAATTTTATAAAGTTATTGACACTCAAATTCTAACCTATGTTATGTTTACGTATTTGTTTTTATAATATTTAATTTTATTATTTTAATTATTTTTGTGTTGAAAAAATTAACATTTTATTTATAATAAATGATACATTATAACAAATTATGTTTGATTATAAGAAATTTAAATTTGATAGTGTATAACCTAATAAATGACGAATAATTTTGACATATGGAGTGTCAGAAACTACAGCAATAAAAATTTTAAGTGTCAGAAACTGAGATTCAAACATTATTTTTTAAAACATTAATTTAAATTATTAATCTGCTTCAAATAATTATTTTACGCGTATGATCTTTTCTAGAAATCGTTAACTTATATATGAAAAAAAAAATAATTATTTAAAGTACATTTTTTATAAGTTATCCTGTTATATTCTCAGCTGTCACTCCAAAAGTGCCAATAACTGGGTCTTTTACCTTATACAATTTTAAAAAAATTACAAGTAAAAAAAGGGCCAAGGTACAACAAGTTCCCCTACACTAAATGTCGTTCAAGTTAAGAAGGTCTAGCCCGTTAGAATTAAAAAACGTGTCATGTTGTTTGTTCAACACTTTAACGTCGGTAATCCCTTAACTTGGGGAGTAACGCCTGTCGCGATTTAAATACTTTTAATGCAAAACGAAAATAAATAAAGAGAGCACTGCGAATGGCAATCGGTAGCAGTTTCGTGCCATATGTAGTCGAGATAAGAATGACGTTTTAATCCTTAGTTAATGGACATGTAAACATCCACTAATGTGTCATACGGCACCCTCTCTTATCACGAATTAAATTTGGATTAATATTAAGTATGCGATCGCTGCTTCCCCAACAGGTACTGCATTATCTTAGATAAAACATAATAAAATCATTCCGGGAGTTTTTATCGCAAAGTAGTTTTACATTATCTAAGCATTATAAAATGTTATCGTTATTAGCTGTGGGTACACACTTATACACTAAAATTTTATTACTTCAAGTGGTGTGCATATAACTATTTCTAGGTCATAAAATGTTCTTTAAAAGGTTTTTATGTTTCAAGATTTTTTTCTTCCTATGACATTTTCGTAGGCGGCAGAATGGAAAATTTTAGTAATCGTTTCGCGCCTACCCTTAGACTAGAAAACGCTGGATTAACCCCTTTGCTTTTCTTGAGGAAAAATAATTTTAGGTAATGGGTTTGCTTTAAACCTGCAGGACGTTCATATGGACCCCAAACCTACATAGCCGGACCCATTCTTCCCTGCTCCCCCTTCAACGCCCAAAATTTTCAAGAAAACTAAATAAATCGCAAAAAATGCACTTCAACTCACGAAAACAAACGTGACGCCCTTATTTTCTGTCAGATCATTAAAAACGACCTGGATTCGGAATTCTGAGACTTCTTTCCATAAGATACGTGCAAAATTGGTATAGAGCGCAATGTTAATTTTTCGAGTAATTGGGGGTTGAAGTTTTAGGTTCATATTTGCAGCACAAAATGTTACGTTAAAAAAATTGTAGCTCACTGATTTGTGAACGGATCTTTAAATACTTTTCATATTCTTAAAGCGCGTTTATTGAAGCGTAAGATCGGCCAAAAAAATCAATAAGGCCCAATGTTAAGTCAGGAAGAAAAACGCGTCCTAATCTTTTAAAATGTAAATTTTTTCTAAATTTCCACTTTGAAAAATCGAAGCTCGGTTTTATACTCTTTATAATTAATTTTTAAATTTATTTTTATGTAACGAAAATTGTGTAATATTTTTTCTAAAACGGCGTTCTATTGAACTAGGCAGTTCTGGCTTTAAATTCAAATAAACGAAATAATTATTTAAAAACCCAATCGTCATCCACCAAGAACCCTCGCAACTTGATTACCGCGATCAAACACATAAAACAGAAAAGAAAATACTGACCTAATACTCCTCCTCAAACGATTCACCAAAAAAAAAAAGAATAGTTGTGGTGTTATAAAAACCAGAGACCAACTGACTGAAGTGCATCGAATTTTCTATTCAACTGCAAGTGCGTGGGGAAGCAACATAAAGGCATTTTTCTCCAACTGGTTACCATTTAAACAAAACCTTTTTATAGTCGAGAAATTCTCACAATGGCTTGTCCGTCTTAGGTATTTCTTTTTAAAACATTTTTTCGAAAGTTAAATTGGGTATTATCCGTCACTAAAGAACAGTCTTTTCGGGGCCCAAAGTTCGAAAGCAACCTCACACAGAAGGACCAAGTCCCAAAATTCGAATTAATGCAAAATTAAATTTTGGAAGAGAATATATTTCGACTTGATCTTTGATAGAACGCTCCATGTTTGCTCTACCCCTGGTCATAAATCGAGCTCTATCAAAGCGCGGCGCTCCCACAGAAGGGTGGGCCGGAGGAAGGATTCGATGTTTAAATAATTTCGGTAATGACTTTAATCTGAAGTGCACATATGATAATTGAAGTCTGCAGTCGAAATTCGTTAAATACACATATTGCAATTTAGGTAGGGGCGAGTGAACGAACTCTCGAGAACAAATAGCCACCAAATTGAGAACAGCTGGTCCTGACATTCAAACAAAGACGGCGTACGCCGGCCTTCGCTCGCCTGACGGAGACAGCTCTGCTTTTAAAAACGACTCATGCACACTGTATTTTATAATAATCCGACAACAGTCTCGTTACCTCTTGGATTCGGTAATACACGAATTTTCCCCGAATAATGTTAACAAAAAGTAAATCTACGCCAGAATTTTATAAACCGATTCCATTATAGTCATTAACCGGTTAACAGCCATAGACATTCATTGCAACCCTTCCGCTTCCAAACGCCCTCGCTACGAGCTTTGTTTGAACTCTTACAATAATAATTGTGATTATTTGGTGGACTTCGTATTCTTTGAGAATAATCATGCACTCGTGCCTTCCCACAACAGGGGGCGAAGCACAATGTGCGGATTGTTTTTTGCTTGCCACACACATCGTACCGAACGATTGTTTACCGTACCTTAAAAGGGTTGCATTACGCGCACGTACAAACGTACACATGTAAGTAAAGCGAAAACTAATCGCTTTAAAATAAGCTGCGCCATGCGAAATTATCGTTATACAAGCATTGAATATTTTATGTTTTTATTATCAATTGAATGGGGCATTACATTAATTGAAAATGTCGATTGAATGGCCGAGGGGCGCGAGAGGGGTGCTTGGTTTTATTTGGGATTAAGCGAAAAATTTCTTCATGTCTCTTTGTATGTTTTTAGTGTGGAGCAGCCTAAGGAAAAAGATGCAAAGAAGAAACTAATTAATTATATCAAAACTATATACAAAAACATAAGGAACAATAATGACCATGTAGACCAAATGGACCAAGGAAGACTGGCTCGAATTTGTAAATTAGAACGACCAGAGGGAAGGCGACCACCAGGACGACCGCCAAGCGATGGGCACAGAGCTGGTTCTCATCGTCAACCGAATAGAAAGGCCAAGCAAACAGTAAGAAATTCCTAGCTTAAAGAGGAAGAAGAACAAGATAAGGAACAAGAAATTTAAGATCAGAAGAATTTGTAACTACCGAGGGGCTGAGACAAGGAGAAGTACTCAGCCCAGTTTTATTCAATTGGATAATAGACGAGGTAATGAAGGAAACGAAAGGCAAAGTGAAGAAGTTAAAGATGGGATACTGCAATATGGATTCAGTAGAGATACCAGCAAGTGCCTTCGCAGATGATTTAGTGGTCTATACGAAGAAAAAAGATGAGTATAACTTAATTATATGGGCGAAGGCATTAAAGAAGAGAAACCTAAAAATAAATATTGAAAAAACTAAAACAATGCTATTAGGAAAAGAAGAAGAAAAATCTAAGTAGAAATTGAGAAAGTGGATTCATTTAAATATCTAGGGTGAAAAACAAAAATGAGGAACCATGTTTAATAAAAAAAAACAAAGATCACAGGGTACAAAACTCTATTTTAACCGGTAGTAATTTATGGAAGTTGGATATTACCCAAACGAATAAAAAATAAAATTCAAGAGAATAAAATATATAACCTTTTTCAAACAACAAACAGATCTAATTTATTCGACTTTTAATTTTTTGAATTGAAGAATAAAATAATAATATAGGCAGATCCGATAAATACGAGGATGTGCGCATTCGAGCGAAAAGTGGCACATTTCCGAGCGAGGGAGGCAAATGAAGCGCGACGCGGAGCGGCGCGCTTCATTTTCCCGAGATCGGAATGTGCCACTTTGAGCTCGAATGTGCACACTCAATTTTAAAGGCGATTACAAAGCGTCCCGTTTTATCAGGAAAAAACTTAGTCAAATTGTTTGGTGTATGTTTACAAAAAACCCAACAAAAATTAATCACTAAATAAAACAGTCGCACATTATCTTAAAATCAACAAAGCAAAAAAAATACTGTTTAGTGCGAAGCACAAAATAAAATAATAAAATATTTGGTAAGAAATAGGGGTAAACAGTACAGTGATTGGCCCTTTTAGAAAATGAACAATTAAAATATTTAATTTCATACTTCTATAAAATGTATATATGATTTTTTATTGTGCTAGTAGCCGTAAAAAACGATATTTTTCCATATAAATAAAAAATTAAATAAAAAATTAAAGTTTTATATAAAATTAAAATAAAAATATTTGGTTTATCAAAAAACATAGTTATTGGCCATATAAATATAGTAATTAACCAGTGAATTTACAGTGATTGGCCAATATTTTCTAATTAAGATAAGATATAGTAAATTAGCAAAAAACGTCCCATTTATTAGAAGAAAAAAAAATTATTTCTCACATATTAAACAAAAGATAATTATAAATTTGTATAAGTACTTATTTAAAAAAAAACAATTTAAATATGAAATTAATAATTAACTTTATGATATTTAAGAAGGCATATCGTCGCTGTGAAGTCAAAACTTCGTATCTCAAAATTCCAAAAATTTTATAAAACAAAAAGAACTATAATAATTTTCTATTATAATTTTGATTTAAGTTACAGTCATGCTGGAAATAATCTCAAAATAAATAAATTAATGCAAATGAAATAGGTTTTTAACTTTTAATTATTTAAGTGAAATATTAAATATTTTACAAATCATATAAATAAAATTCACATTTTAACCTAAACAAAACTGTTTCCCTTCTTCTGCTAAAATATAGATTTATAATTATATAATGTTTTAAATATGGCCAATCATTATCTACTGGCCAACAACTGAACTATTTACCCCTACCGAGGTTCGATTTTCGCAACGACAATCCGAATAATCGCGAATCCGTACAACCGAGGTCCGGCGCTAATCGAGGTGTCACTGTACCTCGGCTAAGGTCTGATATAGCGCGAAGGCACGTGAAAAGTGCTTAGAACGACCGGCGGCCATCAATCCTCGCCGGATTGTTTCCTGCTGCATCAGACTAATGGTCCCAGCGGCAAAAGTAAACTTCGCAGGAGAAACAGTTTAATGGAAACCGGGACCGCGGGGACCATTAAAATGAAATAGTGACACGGTCCACCTCTCGGAAGTATAGACTCGAATCAATCTCTCCTAAGCAGAACGGATGGTCATTGTGTTTGCGCTATTGAAGGGCCACCATTACTGCGACTGCTGGCGGTAATGGACCGTAATGACTTACGATGCGAATTTGGACGGCGACGCGTCGCGTCGAGCTGATAGCGCGAGTTTGCTGCTCCCGACCGTAGGCAAACAACCCTGCGTGTGTAAGCTTATAAAATATTCAGGCTCGTAATACAATATCGCCCTCTTTGCACCCGCGTTATCTCCGGGCCGCGGCTCCACACACTATGAAATTTTATGAATAGATAATGCGCGTGTTTCCAACGAGCGGGCTGCAGCAACGTAAGAAGGAGCGATGACGACGATATCCTCGTACGTGGCGCCCAGCCCTAGGAAAGGGCCACGCAATAACGTCCGTGGGTCCTATCTGCGATCGAAGGGATGGGGAAAACGGGCACCTGGGCCAATTGGGAGCCATACATCACGCGGGATCGGCGCGGCTCGAGATTTAGGATCGGATAGGATAGAGCCGAGGGAAGCAGGATATGAGGCTGGCGCTGCGACGCTTCTGTACTCTCGGCGATAAATCACCGGGACAAATTTAATTATCCTGCTGTCTGCGATAAGGCCGAGACGTTAGCGTGCAGTCGTTACCCGCCACCATCTCAGATACGCCGGAGCTTAATCCGAGCAATCCTCACCTCTTGCCGCCTCCGCCGCCGTGCACCACCTGATATACGGTCGAAGACGGAAAGCTCCAGGAATTATACGCTTTTGTTATACAGTCACGTAAATATGGAAACGCACCGGAAAAACAATAGTCTCCAAAAAGTTATGTACTTCCTTGCGCTCCTCCAACCCCACAGCAACCCCCGGCGGCGCGCTGCGTAATCGTCTTTAAATTTTCAAACCTCGAATTAACGCCGTTTTCGTAGGCGTCCATAAAAATCAGTTTGGCGTTGAATTTTTAACTACGGAAGAACGGGGATTCCCCGCACACGTACCTGCGCGCCCCCTCTCGGGCAACAATACAATTAGTGTTAGGGGTGGTGTGCGCGCACTCCTCCGTAATTAATTTTACTGTCGCACTAACTTATTTTAATTATCTATTTGTAAAAGCCACATGCAAAAGTGACTTTTAACTTTGCTTATTGTGCGCGCCCGAAATAGAACTGATTTTGTTTAGTAATCTCTTCAACGAGGGTTATTTATTTAACTAATTTACCATTCACAAGACAAACATCAACGTATAACGTTATTTATAATGTAAATATTCGTAATTGGAACACTTATTTTTATAATGTTTTTAATAAAACGGACGAACGTGAAATGATTTCGATTTTTTTTTCGTTCGCTTCGGTTAGACAAAAATAGAAGACCGGCTTATTAGCGCTTCATTATTTCGTGCCAATTAAAGTTAAATGTTTGTTGAATTCGTAGCGGCAAAGCGAATAATAATCGAAAAGCTTTTACAGCTGAAATTTTTTTTGGCACAAAACATAAAACATCATATATTTTTGTACGCGCTTATACTTAAAAATAATAATTTTTATTTTTGAAAATTTCCGTTGTGTGCATTTCCTTAAGATGGAATTGTGATAAAATTCTTCTATGGGCGTCTGCAAAAAAAATATTGTCCAGGGCGCACGATATCTGAGGTTATGGTGTTTGTCTAATTGCTTACTATATCGCAGTTATTCTATTTTCTTCTGTATCATAGATCATAGATCCTCCTTGCCAATTCTTTCCTTTTTCTTGCCTCTCTTTTTCCTAGTTCCATGTCATTCCCTTAACTCTCAATACATCTTCTATTTGCCTGTCCCACGTTTTTTTTTTGGCCTGCAACTTGTTCTTCGCTGCTTGCCATATATTCTTAACTGTTGTCTTCTCACTCATTCTTACTAAGTGGCCAAACCATCTTAGTTGTCGTCGTTGTATATCATGCTTTACTGGTTATAGTTCCAGGTGCTCTCTTATTTTTGTATTTCTTACTCTGTCTCTCTTGGTTATTCCTATTGTCTCTTTTAAGGCACATTTTGTATGTACTGTTGTAATTAGACTTCATTTATGGATTAATTCAATTTTTAAATATAAAAAAATATTTATGTTACATAGGGGGTGCATCAAAATTTTAGAATGACTTGGGTGGGGTAGGTATGTTACAAAAAAGGTTGGGAAATGAGTCAAAATTCGGAAAAACTTAAATAATTTTTTTTTTCATGTACGATGAAGTCTCCCATCTTGTCTAGTTTAAAAGTACTAAATTAGACATGTGGTTTTTGGTAAAAATACCTTACTGTAATTTTTAATTAAAAGAAGATCGAGAAGTGGTACATTTAGTTCAGCTTGATTTAATTAATATTATTTGTAAGAGAGAAGAATAAGATAGGCAAATTCAATTATTAAGAGTATGCGCACTTTCAAGCAAAAACTGGATTTGAAGGACTTAATGAATTAATATAATCGAATCCAATTAACACGAAGATGTGCACATTCGAGCGAAAAGTGGCACATTGCCGAGCGAGGGAAGCAAATGAAGCGCGACGCGGAGCGGCGCGCTTCATTTTCCCGAGATCGGAATGTGCCACTTTGAGCTCGAATGTGCACACTCCGTTTTCAGCACGATTCGCAACAATTTAGACCAATAAATTAGAAGAAAATACAATTGAATAATTTTAATCGGTCCCTCTCACTCGCACTGACAAGATTTTCATATCTTTTCGCTCCCTTCCACTCATTTGCTATGGTAAATACATTTTTCCAATATAATATCGATATTTACTAAACTGAATTAAAATTATTGATTTGAAAGAGCGAAGGATAAATTAGATAAATGTAATAAATACAAAGATGTGCACGTTCGAGCGAAAAGTGGCACATTGCCGAGCGAGGGAGGCAAATGAAGCGCGACGCGGAGCGGCGCGCTTCATTTTCCCGAGATCGGAATGTGCCACTTTGAGCTCGAATGTGCACACTCCGTTATCAGCACGATTCGCAATAATTTAGACCAATAAATTAGACGAAAATACAATTGAATAATTTTAATCGGTCCCTCTCACTCGCACTGACAAGATTTTCGTATCTTTTCGCTCCCTTCCACTCATTTGCTATGGTAAATACATTTTTCCAATATAATATCGATATTTTCCCGAGAACGGAATGTGCCACGATTGACAATGATCAATTCACTTTAAAAAAAATTCAAGTAATTCTAAAACCGTAGTTGCGCTCTCAAAATGTCTTCTTTGGGTTTCTGCCACGTGAGACGCTCTTCCCAACCCCTCGCCGCCAATTAGGACGCCCGCCGCGCGGTTCCTCATCGCACATGCAGATCCGCTAATTGCCCTTCAATTCTTAATGTCTTCACGTAACGCGAACGAGATAATTACTTCCTCTTATCCTTTGATATTCGACTTTGGTTAATAAGATTTATCTCGACTCGCGATAATGCCGCTTCCACGCTTATGCATGTCTGTACGCGCCGCCGCCGTTTCTGCCATTTTGATCGCCCATCGGCAATAAGGCGAAAAAATTCGTTCGAGCATGTTTTAAGTAGTCATGCTGTTTTAATTATCGTACTGGTACTAATCCGAAGCGCTTAAGTACTTGCATTAGATATTTGTTTTATTGCAATGCTTTGAATTGCTTGCATCTTTCGCGAGATGCGTGAAATTTCTAATAATCATAATAATTTTCCTGTCTTATTAAATCGCTCGAAAGAATTTAATTTATCGGCTCTACCATGTTTTAGTTGTTTTTGTGCGAAATTGTTTTCATGCATTTGGAGGTGAGCTCTCTTTAATATCATTGAAAAAACACTGGAAGTTAGATGTTAATTTAATTACCTCTTTTTAGCATATTAATTATAAATGTTAAATGAAGACCACATTCTAGTTGAAGAGCAACCAAGATTGAGTATTGACATTAGCTGAATTTTGAAATGGATAACTATGTGAGACTGCAGCTACGACGTTTCGTTTTTGATGTGAAGCTTTTTTGCACCAGAGGAATAGTTAGGTGCGTGGTGGAGGAACCGGTAGATGAGGCATAGCGCTACCAGAATCAATTTTCAATCCTGTTCTTATGAATTACAATCGGGAGCAGAAGATATCGATTATTTGTGTTGTACCATATACAATAAAAAAATTATTATACCAGAGATTACTTTTTTTGAAAAAAAGATGATTTGATTCACGCTTCCTATCATATATGTGAGTATCATCATTTTTGATCCAAACGAACGTTCCTGGGTGCCTGATTTGAAGAAGTGTTCAATTGTTAGCGACCATATGGAAAAAATGGATGCGACCAAGTCGTATCAATTTTTGAACACCTAACTCATGGATGTTCTATTGAACCTTTCACTTGGGACAAGGTATAGCAATAAGGTAATATCATTGAAAACAAAAAGTATGGTCACCAATAGAACCCATATTACTAAAAACAGTCAGAGAACGCACACCCACCAGGAAAAGCTCTTTTCAGCAATAGACACCATAACCATAACCACATAAACTAATGCCAACAAGACAAATAATTTAATTTAAAATAATCCCAATTAAATTTAAAATAGTAAGCGCTTGATATATGCATATACCAAAACTATGGTAGGTCAACAGATTCATTTTCTAATTGTGAGCATGTCGCAATGCCTGAAACCTTCCGAAATTCCAGTAGTAAATCTCGCCGGATGACATCTCCAATTGAGAAATTAACATCACCTACTTGCATTTTCTTTCAACTACAAAGTTGCATTTATTTATGACTTCGCCTGCATGGAAAAAGTGCCAGTGGTACTTTTTGGCCGCGACCGCCGATCACATCACGAGGAAAGTTGCAAATCCTTTCTTCCCATTTACAAAATTCGGTCGCGATTGAAGACCAGCAACTTCGGTTTTGATAAAGCGATCAAGCCCAAGCACCTTCATCGAGACCCGAAGAAATTCGGCATCGATCCGAACGCGCGCTCCTAATAAAGAATAAGTGGAGCACATCCGCAAAACGTGTATAATGGTATCGATGTGCGCGACCCAGCTGCAATACAACGGCCATAATAAATTGAACAAATCCACCTGTTTGCGAGAGGGAAGCTTTGTCGGCGATTACAAGCCATCACTGTCTCCTGAATTAGGCTGTTTCTGCGGAATCGCTTCCCGCGCTCGGCTCGCAGCTCTGCGTTTTACAAGCTATTTGAAGTCAATAAAATGATAATGCCCCAATAAAAGCGGCGCAGCGAGGGCACCGCGGGGACCGAGGCGGCTTCCTTCAGCTAAGTGATTCCGAGACGATGCAAATTGTATCAGGAAGGAAACGGAACGGGAACTCGAGATTCTCCCGTTGCATGCGCGCACCCACCCCCGCGCGCCCTCTCGCCCATCGGGACCGGCAACCGCCTAATTAAAAATCATTTAGGCGAACTTATTCGATGGAAAGGAGGCTTCTTTTATGTTGACAAATAATTCGGGTCGATTGTTGCCCTTGCCATGGGCTATAAATACGACGTTAATTATACTGCTCAGACGACAAGCTCGCGTAAGATGTTATTGGCAGAGCTATGCGTTCGTGGTATGAAGTATCGTCATCTTGAGCGCCTTCCAAAGCGTAACCTGGGGCTTTACTCACCCAACGCATACCGCACGTCGGGCGATGTTTATTTTTGTCCGTCCCAACGACAACACTACAAACGCATACTTCACGTATTTAGTTCGAACATATGTCTACTACTTCTTGCCGTTCCAAAAAAAAACCAACCCATCTCGTCTCTAATCGTCTCCGAATTTCATCTTTTCGGGGCCGAAAATAGCCCATCTTCGAAATTAAGGAGCCGCTCCAATCGCGAAGCGCGATCATGGAAATTTATCAGTGCGACGCTTTTTGGAACTCTTACAAATTACAAATCCATTTAGCGCAAGATTAATAATCGTTTAAGGAATCCGGGATCTCGTTATGTGGTGATGTATATTTTTTCCAAGTTTTTGATAACTTCGAGGCAACTGCGTCGAGCACTTAAAAACCTAGATCATTGTTAAGATTTTTCGTGTAGCTGGAGAATTGCCAGGAACTAAATCTGGACAATAAACGATGCCTCTTACTAAATAAAAGGGCTATATGGCGATAGTAAAAGCAAATTTTACATTTAGGGGGAACATCTAATATAAAGACCATATAAAATCGTTTCCCAATATAGAAAGATTAATGTCCGTCCGTTGTTTTTATTTATATCCGCATTTTGATGCAATTGTATTACAGTCGATCCTCGATAAGTCGAAGTAGAAGAAAAAGTACAAATAATTCGAGTTATCTAAAAAAAAGTAGACTTAAATACGTTTCTGTGTACATATACCTATATTTATATATCTATATTTTTGCTGACACGGGTCATTTGGTAATAGAGTTTAAAACCGAGTGTGCACATTCGAGCTCAAAGTGGCACATTCCGATCTCGGGAAAATGAAGCGCGCCGCTCCGCTTCGCGCTTCATTTGCCTCCCTCGCTCGGAAATGTGCCACTTTTCGCTCGAATGCGCACATCTTCGTATTTATTACATTTGTATAATTTACGGTGCACTCCTTCGAATCAGAAATTGTAATTTACAGTCAAACCTCGATAAGTCGAAGACGGAGGGAAACTAAAAATAATTCGAGTTACCAAAAAGTCGAGTTAAATACTTTTCTGTGTATATATATTATCTATATTTACCATCCTTTATACAAAATAACCAAAATTTGTAAACAATTATTAACATTATTTCTTGTTATTAAGTATTTAGGTAATATGGTTATTTACATCTTATTTATTGTTGGTTTGAAAGTAATCTAAAATTGTTTTTTGCTTCATCGATCCAAAATGTTAGGTTTCTACAGATTTTTCCAATGATCTCCCGAAACCAGAATATTTTTACTACATGTATACCAAAACCATTCAATTATAAGAAAAAAGTAGTCAAAATTTTCAAAAATGTGAAAAAAATTTGGTATAGGTACACACTCGCGAAACTTGCTTTTAATTTTAATTGTTTTTTAATTTGCCTGGCACCTTCTCTTAGCTTCATCCCCACCAAATAAAGATCATTCGAAACATTAATTAATTAATTTTTTATATATTTATATAGCCGATTACAACCAAATGTTCACACGAACACGCAGCACGATAAGCTTAAGATTTCTGCCAAATTTGATAAAAATCGGTTAAGCCGTTTAAGAGTCTATAAAGTACAAGGCAAATCACATCTCTCTTTTATATATATAGATAGAAAAGATAAATAAACAACAAAAAATACATTTGATCGTACTCCTGCTCGACGAATAACGACTAGAACGAAAACAAAAAGGCAAAAATAGACCCTTTTCTTGTAAAAGAAACGGTAAAACCATCTTAAATTTCATAACTGTTAAAAAAGCATTTAAACATAAATTAGTATTTAAATCCAATTGAAGTGCCGACGTCAAAACATCAAAGTCTTGTGGTAGGTTTCAACCTTTTCATCCCATTTTACAATAGCCATTTTGACCAGCATGCACCGAACAAACCCGTTCTTTAATCCTACGAGGTATTGTACTTTTATGAAAAGTTGTAAAATTTAACTTCGAGTTGTCGAAATATATACCAATATAAACTTGCATTTAGAGAATTGTAAAACGCTTCGACTTATCGAAAAATTCGAGTTATCGAGGTTCGACTGTATATCGAATTTTTAACTAACACATCCTTCAAGCCAAAACACTCAATAGGTGCAACAAAAAAAAATTAACTCTCCAAAATAACATAAAAAGAATTTGTTTTGGCAAAAGTCGTATTGAAATTTCGTAAAAAGAACAGGTTATGCAAAAAACGCATCGAATTCTTTCGCTCTCCGAAGAGCAAAAATCAAGATAAAACCCTCGAAAATAAATAAATCGAACGCCTTTCAATACAAATGAGCAGAAACTATGCTCGTTAAGTTTTCAATGGCAGACTTTCAGTTTTAATAAAGTAATGCACACCGGCGAAGGCTGTACGAATAACTTACGTCGATTTAATACAGAAATAACAATAAGTATGTGCAAAGATACGATCTTTAAAAGTTTCCAACTAGCAAAATTATGATAAGTGATTTAGCGAGCGCGTTGTTAATCGATTCTGTCGGATTATTGAGTGACCGAACTGCTAAATCTGCTTTCTGAGTCGCGTCGCGACACCGAGACGCCGCATTTTCATCAGAGCCCGTACACAAACCGTATTAGCATATATTGAAAGGTCTATTATTTGAGTAGCCACCACAAAAATATCAGCAATGTCTATTTCATACTTACATATGTTTAAGACGTTTAAAAAAATGGTTAATTAGGCCAGGTACAACACACCTATGTACTTCGGCCAGTATGACGATGTACCTAGGACACATTGAAAATTTAGGTAAAACAAGATTATTTAAACAAACATTAACTTTTCTCTACTAAAATTGTTTTATTCGGTCGAGTGAGATATTTAATCACAAATTTTAACAAATCAACATAACATTCATAGTATTTCTTTCTTAACTTTTGAATCAGTCATTAGGACTAACTTTTATAAGAACACTAGCAATATCTAGGTATATTATTCAGTCTTAAGCATTTAGCAGAAACCCCAGTACTTCTGTATCTTTGGAACATAATAACTTTCTCTGGTTTTGTTAACTCTGAGGCATTTTAATTTTTTCTGTAATGTCACTTATCGGAACCTTCGTTTACAAATATAACATAGTCGCCAATATTGTAATTAATAGGCGTTCTTTTCTTCTTCTCTTTACTTCTAGACATGATTTTTGAAATATTAAATATATTTTATTGGGAATCTATTATATAAATGTGAAGTACATAAAAATATATCCTCCTGGTCAAAGTATAACATCCAGGATGTACCTAGGCCACTGACCAAAGTACAACTGATCGATAGTGACCGAAGTACAACGCTACTTCATTGCTGTAGAAAACGGTGGATTTTAATTATTTGAGAATACATATCTCGCAAGTTTATTATTTTTAAATACTTGTTAAGTCAAAGAACCGACCGCATATAAAAGTTAAGCGATTATTATAAGGCGTATAAAACTATTAGATTTCAAAGTATATTAAAAATAATTACTTTTTTCGACAAAAAATTTTTAACTTCGATAACACCAACTACCGGCTTAATGGCGGTAAGCGACTAACTACACATTGGATAGTTAGCAGTGATGTACCGAATACCACAGACAACAGAATTTAATAGCGCGGGAATATTTCAAACGGGCCAATTGGCCTAGGTACACATATGGCCCAGGTTCAACAGGTTCCCCTATACCAAAACCATTCAATTATAAGAAAAAATTAGAATCAAAATTTTCAAAAATGTTAAAAAAATTTGGTATAGGTACACACTCGCGAAACTTGCTATTTGGTATTTATAAACACATATAAATGCAATTTTGTGGAATATAAAAATTAATTAATGTTTTTTGACAAATTTCCCCACTTTTAAAATATACTACTTTAAAAGTCGAAGGTTGTAGGCACAATTACCCCATTTTTTTACAGCGAATACTAAAATCAGCGTTCCCAAAAATTTCTAATCGATACAAATAATATTAACGACACACACTGTCTATTTCAATTTACAAAGTATGACATTTTGACCGTTAATACATAATTATAAAATTAAATAAAGAACTGGCTCTAATAAAATCTGTAACTTAAATATTTTCCAAATTTTGTGATTAAAATTTCGAAAACGACATTAAATGAGGTAGTTTGTATGAAAAAAACGTGACTGAGTTGCTTGTTGTAAAATGCAAAATTCAGTGGCTACAAAGCAAACGTTCTTTTCAAAAATATCGAAGAATAGAATCGAAAAATATATTATAAAACAATAAAATTGAAGATTAAAATTATTTTTAAATTTAAATTCAAATTTAATTTAAAGAAAGAAATTATATAGGTTCATTTGTGGTACATTCAATTGATTTTACATAAAGCCATATTTTAAACCACCGGGAACATTACAATTCATTATCAGGAGGTTGGTCTCCGAGAGAGGTCACACCCTCTGAAAAAATCAGGTTATAGAATTTAAGAAAACAATTTTTTATAAATCCAAAAACCAAATTATTTAATTAAAAATAATAACCTTTAATTATATATAATAGTATAGAAAAAATTAAGACAGAGAGGCGAGGGGCACTCATTTTTAATTGTTTTTTATTTGCCTGGCACCTTCTCTTAGCTTCATCCCCACCAAATGAAGATCATTCGAAACATTAATTAATTAATTTTTATATATTTATATAGCCGATTACAACCAAATGTTCACACGAACACGCAGCACGATAAGCTTAAGATTTCTGCCAAATTTGATAAAAATCGGTTAAGCCGTTTAAGAGTCTATAAAGTACAAGGCAAATCACATCTCTCTTTTATATATATAGATGGCAAAAATAGACCCTTTTCTTGTAAAAGGAACAGTAAAACCATCTTAAATTTCATAACTGTTGAGAAAGCATTTAAACATAAAATAGTACTTAAATACAATTAAAGTGCCGACGTCAAAACATCAAAGTCTTGTAGTAGGTTTCAACCTTTTCATCCTATTTTACAATAGCCATTTTGACCAGCAATAACACCGAACAAACCCGTTCTTTAATCCTACGAGGTATTGTACTTTTATGAAAAGTTGTAAAATTTAACTTCGAGTTGTCGAAATATTTACCAATGTAAACTTGCATTTAGGGAATTGTAAAACGCTTCGACTTATCGAAAAATTCGAGTTATCGAGGTTCGACTGTATATCGAATTTTTAACTAACACATCCTTCAAGCCAAAACACTCAATAGGTGCAACAAAAAAAAATTAACTCTCCAAAATAACATAAAAAGAATTTGTTTTGGCAAAAGTCGTATTGAAATTTCGTAAAAAGAACAGGTTATGCAAAAAACGCATCGAATTCTTTCGCTCTCCGAAGAGCAAAAATCAAGATAAAACCCTCGAAAATAAATAAATCGAACGCCTTTCAATACAAATGAGCAGAAACTATGCTCGTTAAGTTTTCAATGGCAGACTTTCAGTTTTAATAAAGTAATGCACACCGGCGAAGGCTGTACGAATAACTTACGTCGATTTAATACAGAAATAACAATAAGTATGTGCAAAGATACGATCTTTAAAAGTTTCCAACTAGCAAAATTATGATAAGTGATTTAGCGAGCGCGTTGTTAATCGATTCTGTCGGATTATTGAGTGACCGAACTGCTAAATCTGCTTTCTGAGTCGCGTCGCGACACCGAGACGCCGCATTTTTCATCAGAGCCCGAAATGGTTTTATTTCAACACGAAATACGCCCCGCTGAGCGAACTTCGAGTCCAGAATATTACGTCGGCACGAACTTATCGGAGCCCTGATCGTAGGTAGATCAAACGCGTTTGGTCTTGGACCGAGTTTGGGCCGATTTATCTGAGGAGCATTCATTGGATCTGGGCAAGAAAAAAATTACCAGATAAAGAAGCCGGGCGGTGACCGTACACGAGGGTGTAACACAATCCCTCGCTCGCATGAGCGATGCGTCAGTCTAAATTGACACCAATTACCAGAATACTCCCCTTCCGAAGGCTCCCCTTCGCTCTTCGCAAACAGCATCAGGAAAATGAGCTAATACATTGCGGTTGCAGCTTTGGCTCATCCTCGCCCGACTTCCGAACAACTCGGCTTGCATTAGAAAGAAGCAAAAATGATTTCCTCTCTTAAAAAGTAAATGAAATAGAAATCCTATGCAAATACGCGTGGAAATCCGTGTCAGCGAATGGAAGCATTTCGAAAAAGGAATCCGCGGGCGTGCATAACTTTAAATTGATATACGCGAGTTTGACTGATTCGATTACCGAAAAGCGAATCTATAACAACGCTGGAAAATACCGCACACGCTTCGTAAATAAATCTTCAGACGAAATTCGGTTTTCTTCGATAATGAATGCCTCCCTCCCATGCTCGTCTTTAGCGCACAACCATTAATAGATTTCTTTATCGCTCAAATCTCCACGGTCACGAAAAAACAAAGGGTCAGGAATGTTATCGTACGAACCAAACATAAAAATTATGACTTGTTTGGGAATTAAAAAAAAATTCTTGTGGTCGCACGAAAATTATGTTGTATCTGGCGTGGTTAATCTCAAGCATCGCCCCAATCAACTTTTTACACTTCGAAACATTTTGCAGAAGTGCGTTTTTGACTTGGTCTCGCCGAAAATTTCGATTCGCATCAAATCGCGCGCAAAAATTTTTAGAAAACGGCAGCACACAACCTGCGATCTTATGTACACTCATGAAGTTGAAAAAGCGCGAATAAAAATTTGAAAAATGAAGTACTTACGACATCGGGTGTGCTGGCACCGTCTGTATGTGAGGTTGAGTCTGCTGTGCTACGCGTGCCACCATCTCCGTTCGCAGGCGTGCCAATAGGTTCGGGCGGTTTTCCAGCGTCCCTTTCGTCTATCACTAGGTCTATGGGCATCTTTCCTTTTAGACAACTGATATACCTGTGGCAGAAGTTGTCGCAAAGTTCGTGAACCTAAAAGAAGAAAAAATGTATGTCAGTTCGAATAATTCTTAGAGATCGATTGGTAGCGAAAAAAGGAAGAAGAGGAAAATGCAGCGAGCCAGTCTGACGCATTTACATAAGAGCCTGGCCTAAACCGCACACAAATCAAAAGAAAGTGGACCTATTTACATACGAAACATGGCTCGGTTAGCCCGGCGATGGGATTTGGCCTTCAGACTGGACGCACACACCAGAATGGAGACTTTATCCCAATAACTGCTGCGTAGGAGCCTGATGAACGTTTGAAGGGACGTTTTCAGAATTAACAACTTATTAAACAATTCGGCTAAATAAAAGTTGTTGCGAGCTCGAAACGCAGAAGGTTAGTGGTATAAATGTAGACGTGAGTTTTTTGTGGGTAAATTCGTCATCATTAAAAGGCCTATCAAAGATTGTTAATTGTAAGTGTTTTTATCGGTCTGCGGACGATATGGCATCCAAGCCGGCTTTATGAGGTGTCCGGCGGCACATTCCGCTATCTGCCGCTCGAACACCGCATTTCTCAAAACGAGTTCCAAACTTACATACTTTATGTACTTTTTAATGATCGAAATATGAGGCAGTAAATTAGATTCTCCTGTACCAGATTAGAAACAACCTGTTTTCTTGCGATCTTTATCTCAAAGATGTCAACCTTTAATTTTCGTTGTGGGACATTTTTTCTGTTTATTTTTCGAAATATACCATTTAAAGAAAATGATCTCCTAGGGCGCATTTTGTTCCGATCGGATTGTTTTTGAGTTGAAGTCAATCCAGAAGGGCGAAAAAAGTGCAAATTTTCACTCAAATTCCACTCTTGTATCTGATCTATAGCTAACCAGCGTTGCCAGACGATGAAACATAAAAAGAGACTTTAACTATGAATTGCGTTTTATGGAATTGTGCATACTATAAAATCAAAATTAAAGCAAGACCAAGACAATTGTTTTTTAGGCTTCACCTGGAATTATTTACCCAGGTGAAATATATCAAAGTTAATTAATTTCGGCTTCAGTTCTCTATGGTTCATAATATCTGGTTCGAGGATCGTAGGTTGGGGGTCCCCGATCTACAATAATCAAAATAACGAAATTTTAATTTGATAAAAAACGACCGTTAATCAGTTTCTGGAAAAAAGGACATGGTACTATGGATATGCCACGTGGTAATCAACAAATTTTAGTTCTTGCAATTTGATTAAGTTTTTCTACATCGTCAACGTACCATTTTTTGTCACAAAATGTAAAAACAATCCTTTTTTACACAACAATCTATTTCTTCTTCTTCTTTTTACGCCGTTTGTACACCCAGAGAAGGGTGTTTCGGCGATTTCTTCGCTTTTCTTTTCATTTTTAATTAAATTGAATAACGGAGCAGATTTAGTTGTAGAAAATAGTGCTCTAAACATAATTTTATATAGTGATCCATATAAATGACCGATTTGATGGATGACAATTTGAGAAACCAAAATAATGGAAAACATAACTGTTTCAACAATCCCGATCTAATCAAAATGCAAGGACATACGTATATGGAATGCGTCAACTAAGCAGATATAAATCTTCAGATAAAAATTCTTCGCCGCATGTGCAGCTGGTCTATTTAAATTCCCTTAAAATAACGTATCTTCGTACGCAAGAGTGCGAGCGCCGTAATTCCATAAAAATACTTCTCGCAAATATTCTTATCGCAAGTGCTAATTGGACACCTGCCGTTCGTCATCTTTGCACCGAAAAGAGAGCAATTTTGCCCAAATCAGATAACATTGAATTTTGGCATCGAGTTTCGAGATACATTTTTTTTTAAAGGAAGCACGTACTTAACCGGTAGCAATTAGACAAACAAATTTACATAAGAGAAATCTAATTATTTTTGCGAAAATCATTCCGTTCTAAATTTCGAAATTGGAAACAGAATAAAGTTTTAATAAAATGAAGTGGGTGGTTCGCCCAAAAAGCGTCGCCAAAGATTTAATTGAAAAATGGCAGTATGTGTGCTTATGTATTCCTCGTGCTAGGTTCGTTGATAATTCAAAAAGTCAAGAGAAACGCAGGCAAGATGGCCGTCGAAGACGACGTCTGGGGCAACCGGTTATGTGCATTTACCTCGCAACCAGATCGCGGCTATTATAATATCCAGAGAGAGATAAACCCCCCGATAGTGTCCCCTTTTAGCAATTTAAATGTACCTGCACATGCAAAGCGCTGACCAGCCAGAACGCGTATTTCCATAATTTTAAGTTTTTAATGTATTCTTTTGGTTGTAAGCTCGGACCGCGTATAAATTTAATAGGAAGACAACTTTCAATACTGGTCCTAAACGGATCCATGAGAAAGGCGTCCGAGACCTTCCATCTTCCACGCGGAACGTCGTCCTTCGAGTCGGCGGACGCCGTCCGTCGAAGACGATCGATCACAGAGGCACATGCAACCCTCATCCTCTAATTACAATGCAAAGGATGACTTTCCGGTGCCGTTACTATCTCGTTGCAATTAGTCGAGGGTCATTCACTTAAGACGAACTCGGCCTAAATGACTTTTACAAGTGTTAGTCACGGATCCGATGATCGTACCGATGAGTACGACACCCACGACTTCGGATCGGTCGTCTAATATTTAATTTAATTTATTTCGGATAAAAATGCGGTTTTCCGAATTAGATATTCGAAGCACGTCCAGCACGTATTTAACAGACTTCCTGCTTCTGTTGACATAAATCCTCTCTGCAAGTTCACTTACATTGTAATCCTAATTAGCGTGATTACTGGTAATGTGATAAAACGTAACAAATCTCGACAAAAAATTAATTGTTTCAATGTAGTTCGCTAATTCACTTGTGAAATACTTTCGCCTATTCTTTTTCGTTTAAATACAGTCGAACCTCAATAGGTCGAATTTTTCGATAAGTCGAAGCGTTTTACAATTTCCTAAATTCAAGTTTCCATTAGTAAATATGTCGATAACTCGAAGTTAAATTTTACAACTATACCTCGTAGGATTAAATAACGGGTCGGTTCGGTGTTATTGCTGGTCAAAATGGCTATTGTAAAACAGGATGAAAAGGTTGAAATCTACTACAAGATTTTGATGTTTTGACGTCGGCACTTTAATTGGATTTAAATACTAATTTATGTTATGAAATTTAATATGGTTTTACCGTTTCTTTTACAAGAAAAGGGTCCATTTTTGCCTTTTTGTTTTCGTTCTGGTCGTTATTCGTCGAGCAGAAGTACGATCAAATGTATTTTTTGTTGTTTATAGTTTATAACAGTGTGTAACAGAAAATCTAAAAGAATTAAATACTTTTTCTAAAATTATTTACCGATCAACAAGAAGTGTAAACGAAAATTAAAAAAAGGCTAAAGGAGTGTCCTTTTTCCAACTTGGAGAAAGCTATGATTGAATGGTTTTGGTATACACGTAGTAAAAATATTCTGGTTTCGGGAGATCATTGGAAAAATTTGTAGAAACTCAACATTTTGGATCAATGAAGCGAAAGACAATTTTAGATTACTTTCAAACCAACAATAAATAAGATGTAAATAACCATATTACCTAAATACAGTGAAAGCTCTGTTAAGCGGACACACACGGTCGGAATATTTTTGTCCGGTTATTAGACATGTCCGGCTATTAGATAGTGAGTATATTTACATGCACAAAAAATAAAATTTTAAATATTTTTATTTAAAGTATTGGAAATATTGAATATTGAAAATATTGAAATATTAAAAAATTTTCTAATATGTAAAATATGAAGTAAAAAAACAAGTACAATGTTTTAGTGTTTTTCTAATTGAACAAAATCCATTATATTGGATTGATGTAATAGTACATTTCTTTGTCGTAAAAGTGGATTTTAAAAGTGACTTTCAAAATTTTTTATAGGCTGAAATGCAGTAAAATCATCTCTTACAAATATATTTAATTTATAAACTAATTTCCATGCTTCATTGAATTAATTGATTTTATTGCAATGTGCAGTATCCGACACTTCTTCATTAGTTGATTCTCCACTTCCGTATCATTGGGAGTTGAGACATACTGTAATATCAAAATAATGATTTTCTGTAGCAATCTTTTGGTCTATAACTACAAAATCTTTTACAATATTACTATCTGCTTGTTTTAATACTTTGAAATTTCTAAGCAAACTCGCAAGTGTTGATAGTGGCAAATCGTCTTCGGGATCAAAGTTAGAAATGTTAATTTCTTTAATAATAATTTATTAAAGTTATTAAATGTTAATATGTCCGGCTGTGGGAATTTTACAGAATACAAAATGAAGAAATTTTGTGTCCGGAATCGGTTACGGGCGCTTCCGGTTATTAGATCGCAATTTACATGTAGAACCATAAACCAAAATTTGGTTCTATAAATTTTGTCCGGTCAAAGGAGATGTCCGGGTATTAGAGCTGTCCGCAAAGCGAGCTTTCACTGTACTTAATAACAATAAACAATGTTAATAATTGTTTACAAATTTTGGTTATTTTGTATAAAGGATGGTAAATATAGATATGATACATACACAGAAAAGTATTTAACTCGACTTTTTCGATAACTCGAATTATTTTTGGTTTCTCTTCGACTTCGACATATCGAAGTTCAACTGTATTTTAATAATTAATAATGAATAGGTTTAAGTAACACACATTGTATTTTCTCGCTCCCTTCCACTCATTGCTATGGTAAATACATTTTTCGGATATAAAATGGATAGTTACTAAATTAAATTAAAATTTTTGATTTGAAGAAGGTTATGGTAAATTATATGAATGTAATAAATACGAAGATGTGCGCATTCGAGCGAAAAGTGGCACATTTCCGAGCGAGGGAAGCAAATGAAGCGCGACGCGGAGCGGCGCGCTTCATTTTCCCGAGATCGGAATGTGCCACTTTGAGCTCGAATGTGCACACTCGGTTTTCAGCACGATTCGCAATAATTTAGGCCAATAAATTGGACGAAAATACAATTGAATGATTTTAATTGGTCCCTCTCACTCGCACTGACAAGATTTTCGTATCTTTTCGCTCTCTTCCACTCATTTGCTATGGTAAATACATTTTTCGCATATAAAATCGATAGTTACTAAATTAAATTAAAATTTTTGATTTGAAGAAGGTTATGGTAAATTATATGAATGTAATAAATACGAAGATGTGCGCATTCGAGCTCAAAGTGGCACATTACCGAGCGAGGGAGGCAAATGAAGCGCGACGCGGAGCGGCGCGCTTCATTTTCCCGAGATCGGAATGTGCCACTTTGAGCTCGAATGTGCACACTCAGTTTTCGGCACGATTCGCAATAATTTAGGCCAATAAATTAGACGAAAATACAATTGAATGATTTTAATCAGTCCCTCTCACTCGCACTGACAAGATTTTCGTATCTTTTCGCCCCTTCCACTCATTTGCTATGGTAAATACATTTTTCGCATATAAAATCAATAGTTACTAAATTAAATTAAAATTTTTGATTTGAAGAAGGTTATGGTAAATTATATGAATGTAATAAATACGAAGATGTGCGCATTCGAGCTCAAAGTGGCACATTACCGAGCGAGGGAGGCAAATGAAGCGCGACGCGGAGCGGCGCGCTTCATTTTCCCGAGATCGGAATGTGCCACTTTGAGCTCGAATGCGCACACTCGGTTTTCAGCACGATTCGCAATAATTTAGGCCAATAAATTGGACGAAAATACAATTGAATAATTTTAATCGGTCCCTCTCACTCGCACTGACAAGATTTTCGTATCTTTTCGCTCCCTTCCACTCATTGCTATAGTAAATACATTTTTCTTCGACTTATCGAGGTTGGACTGTATTTATAAGTTCTCTTGCACTTTGCTATGAACGTAAAATAAAGTCTTCAAACTAATTTGTGTTTAATTAGCATAGAGTTGAATATGGAAACGGCCATAGGACTTTTGAAGAATAGTTTGATGTAGAAATTTCACGGTTGACTGCTTAACCGAAAATTATTACTTATTCTTCTATTTTTTTTTGAGCACAAGTACGTTACTTAATTACTCTGAATATCTTCAGATATTCTAATAACTTATTTTTTAGAAGCATTTTTTGTGCGTCAGGACTAAGCGAAAAAAGGCAAAGTATTTCGACACAAGCTCTTAAAAATTTAACCTCCATGCAGAATGCCATCCGAAAAATGCGGTGTGTTTATTTATAAATCTGACACACGTCAAAAAACTTCAAAATTTCCTAAGACAAATACCCAATTGTACTTTACACTGGCAGTCAGCATTTTTGAGACGTTCTAAACTATTTTGCATAATCATCCTGTTTAAATTCACATTTTTTCATTGATATTAGAATCACAAATATTTTATGTAATGGGCAAATAAAGATTCGAAACCGCCAAAACGTTCCAAATATACTCTAACGGTGTTTCGCAGTAAAAGTCAATATCTGCAGCTAGATGCGTATCTTCTCTATTTTACTAGCCACGTGCAGATTGACAAAGAAATATTGGACGGAAAATTTATTCGATTCCAGATTGACAATGCGTCACAAATGAATGGTTCGAAGGAGGTATTCATAATCGGTACAATGCTCGGAATGTCCCCAAATTTTTCAAATGCATGTTTGTGAAAGGAAGAATATTTCTTGTATGGCTCCTACGAGCGAAGTTTTACACACGGTTCGGAATGAAAGCGGACCGACTGTTTAATGAAAAATACATGTGGTCTAAAGGTCATCAATATTAAAAATGGGAGAAAAAAGTCGATTTGAAAAAACTGTACAGCAATCAAATGGGACGCAAAAAATATTCTGACGATTGTATAAGTCACTTTTTTTTTGAATTAAGATGTCAAACAGTGGCGTAGCTGAGATAATCAGATGCGCGCATAGAAGACGCAATTTACAATATTGATAAAAACTGTGGCGCCCAATTCAAAACGCCAAAATCTCAAAAAGCACCCTGCACCTTTAAATTTTGCCATTTTGGAATACTTTTAATTTCATCAAAGATCAAATTTTTTTTGTGTGTTGTTTTTTTTCCAGTTTTACTAGTCGGGTCTAAAAAACATTTTCAATTCTGGTTTATGCGAATAATAATTTGGTTTGTGTAAAAAAGATAAAATCTTCGTTTTGTTTTTACCTATATAGGCACCTACGTACTCTCTTTATTTTCATTTGAAAAAAATAGTAACACAATCCTAAACCCATTAATTCTCGTTTAACTGCTTATTTATTTTCATTGTTAAATGCACCTACACTATATTTTTAAGTCTCATTGTATAAATTGTCTCAAAAACTGTATTGATAGGAAATATCAATTTCATAAACAATTATAGCATCAAAAATTTTATAATACCAAATCCTTTTGTAAAGGAAAATTTTTGTAATAAAATTCGAGTATTTGTAAAACAAGTTAATAGAATGTAGAAACTATACATAGCTAAGAAAAAAGATAAATAATAAGACAGTACTTTTATTTTCTAAGACATGTCTTATTTACCTCTGAATTTATTTTATATTAAAAAAAATATATAAATAAAGAGAATCTAATAAAATAGCAATTAATTTGATTTATTGACAGTTATTGCCCATACTTCGATCAGGAGTTCATCCAAACGCAATTATTTCCATTTTTATATACTGTTTTATATTCATATCAGTTACTTCGAGAAATATTTGAAATTTTTTAAATGTGCATTATGAATTTTAACAAAAAGGACAAAATTGTTGTTTTCCAATTGATGCATTTGAATATTATCTAAATATAATAGCGTCTTGTGATTACGTTACTAACCACAAGTTATTTTAGAGAATTATTTAAAAATTTGCATGTGAAGCAACTGATATTTTTTGAAATAAAATTGTTTTATTAGAAAAATTTCTGATTTAAGTATTTCATCCAAAAATTTTGAAATTGCAGACATAAAAATGTAATTAACAACTGGATAAAGTTACAAATACAATTTTAAGATAATCAGTTCAGGAGAAATTGATTTTTACCAAATTTCAATTTTAAAAATTCAGAACTCAAAAATTTGGAAAGAGAGCTTTATTTAATTTTTATAGATGTAAAATCCATGGGCATTTTAGTACTAATAAGATAACACTTGAGTATATGTCACTATTAAAAAAATTTAAGAAAATAATTAAAATAAGTCCAAAAAAGCCAACATGTACAGTTAAACTTATTGTATTCAACACCCTCTAAGCCACTTATAGTGATCGAGCTATTCCAAGAGACAAAATCTGGTGCTGCATGGTAGAAAGAAAATTCAAGGTTGATCTTGGTAAGGTCTCTTGGAATAGCTCGATCACTATAAGTGGTTTAGAGGGTGTTGAATAGAATAAAGTTTAACTGTACAATGTGAATTCGTTTTTCATTTCGGCAAAGTTTTGCCTGAGGAAGTCAGCATCGCACCAACGAAACGTCGCGCAAACGAATCAACACCAAACACAATGGTCTTTTTGCACTTAATCATCCTCATTCTGATTATCATCAATGACCTCAATAATCTTTGAAAAGTTCAGAACGAACAATTTGTTTAATTCGAACCAACCTTCCACAAGTATATAAAATGAAATATAAAAAAGGCCATTAGTATTTCGAACAATATACAAAAGCGGTGCCTTTGCGCGGAACAGTAAAAAAAAAGACCGAAAAAATTTCGGCGGGTAATTAATAGGTTCGAAAGAAGTGTAGTGTACGCTTACCTTTTCTAATTCTAGAAGATGAAACCGAAGGACTTGTATAGCTTGCACCATCTGAAACAGAGAACAAGAGGTGAGATCAGTACACGGAACTACTTACTTGTAACAATAGACAGTGCCTATCAGATAAATCACTGCCTTCCGGAATGAATTACTCCGGCGCGCATTAGACGACGTGGGTGAAGGTGGAAGTATCACAATGGACGAATAAAGAAAATTGAACTTAATGGTCGTCGTTTTGAATTCGAAAGAGATCCCGCGCCCGTCCGCAAGAGTTCCATGTGCGAGGAGATAAGAAGTGAAAAATTCCTTGTATGTGTTTTGCGGGAAGGGCGGATTTGTAAACAGCGAAACGTGTCGGTGAATGAAGGGATATTTTCGGACGCGTCCTTTATCTGGAACAACCAACCGCCATGCCAGGGACCTGTCGGATCCGCAAACATAGCCCGGTTGCGACGCTTAATATCTATGCAAATCGATGGCCCCCGTACGTTTGTTTACGTTAGTTCGCTCTCCTATCAAAATCGCATTAAAATTCTTGACGGTTCGTTAGTGGCGCAATGTTAATTACAACTATCTACAAAGAATTATTGCGCTGAATCGCAACTGGATCGTGTCCATATTGCAGATCATTTTTACTGGTCTTTAATGTGCATGCACGTTACGCTCGCTTAAAGATTATGTTCGTTGTAAGGAAAACGGCGCTCAACGATCAATTGCAGATGCATATGCCACTTTAAAAATAACTACAGTAGAACCTCGATTATTCGGATCTCCGTTATACGGATTCGCGATTATCCTCGGTATTTCTTACTAAATATTTTATTATTTTATTTTGTATTTTGCACTAAACACTGTTTTCTTGCTTTGTTGATTTTAAGAAAATGTGCGACTGTTAATTTAGTGATTAATTTTTGTTGGGTTTTTTGTAAACATATACCTAACAATTTGATTAAGTTTTTTCCTGTTAAAACGGGACGCTTTGTAATGGTGCTTAAAACCGAGTGTGCACATTCGAGCTCAAAGTGGCACATTCCGATCTCGGGAAAATGAAGCGCGCCGCTCCGCGTCGCGCTTCATTTGCCTCCCTCGCTCGGAAATGTGCCACTTTTCGCTTGAATGCGCACATCCTCGTATTTATTGAATTTAATTTAAAATATACAAGATAGGGTTTTTTTTAATGAGTGGGAGCAAGTAAAAAGATACGAACATCGTACATATACAAGCCTGAAAGAATAATTTGAAAATACGACATTAAGGATTATGCCTACTTGGAATCGAGAAAATTACGTGATTTTGAAGAATTTTTTTCCTGTTTTAATAAGTATTTATTGAAATTCGCAAAATGCTATCAAAAAATACATATTTCAAGACACATGTACAAGTTTTTTTATGAAAAAATATTTAAAAATGAATGAAATACGACTCTTCTCTTAGAACGTCCGTTTTTTTTTCATCAGTTGCGGTGACCAAGATATCTTCAGAACGGCTTATGTGAAATCAAAATAAAAAAAATATTGCGATAGTATATTGCATTACGAAGGGCCTGAACGAAGGGTTTGGTGAAATTTTGATTTTTACAAAAATGACAACAATTTTACGAAAAAGTCAAAGTTTTGAAGCGAACTGATTTTCGTTTTTTTGCAATAAAAAACACAATTTTAACCCAAACAAAAAATCCTTCGTTCAGGCCTTGCCTATTTTAATAACAAATAAGCACATAAAATTTTAGTGTGATCGGCTTAATAGTTTTTAAAATATTTCGGTCACCGCAAAAAAAAACAGTATTGCGATAATCGCGTTTAAAGTTTGAAGTCGTTGTTTTTTTTATTTAAAACTATTTTTTTTTAACTTATAACTTTTGTACCTGTGCCCCAATTTTTATATAATCTTAGAGAAATATTCTTAAGATTAAAAAAATGCAATAAAAAGAATACCTAACCTAAGTAGGCATAACCCCTTAAAGAAAGTTGTATTTAATTTAATTGTGCCAAAGAAGTATAGCTTCCAACTCGCGTCTATAAACACACGCTTCAGGATTTTTAAAAAAAATTAAATTACCCTCTCATTTTGGCTTAGATTTTTCTTTTTGACGGTTCGGGGGAGTTCTATATGTTTTAGACCAGGAGTTTCCAAACTATATTCTATTGGTTATGTATAATTACAGTCGAACCTCGTTAAATTATAGCCAAGCTGAAACCAGAAATCGAGTTAGCCAAAAGAGCGCATTAATAGACTTTTAAAAGTCCCGCTTTAAACGAGCCACTGTGATTGGCTCATTCTTGATTCACTATAATGGCTGCCAATTAATTAGCCAATCAGATGGAATTCATTATGTCGTAACTATAGTTACATCATAAATATTTTCAGGTGAACTTTCGAATATTTACTAATTCGCATTTTTGATTAATTAATATTGTATATGATTCAAATTCTGTGAAATGGGCCCTTAAAAAATCAACTAGTTGATTTTTATATCATCTCTTGCAGATTGTTGAAGGTTTATATGTCAAATTTAATGTCTCCAAATATTTGTGGGTAATTTTCATTTTTGTAAAAATTATAAACAATTAGTTTTAAGGCACATTTTGTATACACTGTTGTAATTAGACTTCATTTATGGATTAATTCAATTTTTAAATATAAAAAAATATTTATGTTACATAGGGGGCGCATCAAAATTTTAGATTGACTTGGGTGTGGTATGTTACAAAAAAGGTTGGGAAATAAGAGTCAAAATTCGGAAAAAATTAAAGTATTTTTTTTTCATGTACGATGAAGTCTCCAATTTAGTCTAGTTTAAAAGTACTAAATTAGAAATGTGGTTTTTGGTAAAAATACCATACTGTAATTTTTAATTAAATGAAAAGCGAGAAGTGGTACATTTAGTTCAGCTTGATTTAATTAATATTATTTGTAAGAGAGAAGAACAAGATAGGCAAATTCAATTATTAAGGAGTATGCGCACTTTCAAGCGAAAACTTTTTCCAAACAGAAAATCTGGATTTGAAGGATTTGTTATTAATATAGTCGAATCCAATTAACACGAAGATGTGCGCATTCGAGCGAAAAGTGGCACATTTCCGAGCGAGGAGGCAAATGAAGCGCGACGCGGGCGGCGCGCTTCATTCCGAGATCGGAATGTGCCACTTTGAGCTCGAATGTGCACACTCGGTGTTAAGCACGATTGGCAATAATTTAGGCCAATAAATTAGACAAATAAATTTAATTTTATCGTTCCCTCTCACACGTACCCATGAGTTTGTCGTATCTTTTCGCTCCTTCCACTCATTGCTATGGTAAATACATTTTTCCAATATAATATCGATATTTACTAAACTGAATTAAAATTATTGATTTGAAAGAGCGAAGGATAAATTAGATAAATGTAATAAATACAAAGATGTGCACGTTCGAGCGAAAAGTGGCACATTGTCGAGCGAGGGAGGCAAATGAAGCGCGACGCGGGCGCGCGCTTCATTCCCGAGATCGGAATGTGCCACTTTGAGCTCGATGTGCACACTCCGTTATCAGCACGATTCGCAATAATTTAGACCAATAAATTAGACGAAAATACAATTGAATAATTTTAATCGGTCCCTCTCACTCGCACTGACAAGATTTTCGTATCTTTTCGCTCCTTCCACTCATTTGCTATGGTAAATACATTTTCCAATATAATATCGATATTTTCCGAGAACGGAATGTGCCACGATTGACAATGATCAATTCACTTAAAAAAAAATTTCAAGTAATTCTAAAACCGTAGTTGCGCTCTCAAAATGTGTTCTTTGGGCTTCTACCACGTGAGACGCTCTTCCCAACCCCTCGCCGCCAATTAGGACGCCCGCCGCGCGGTTCCTCATCGCACATGCAGATCCGCTAATTGCCCTTCAATTCTTAATGTCTTCACGTAACGCGAACGAGATAATTACTTCCTCTTATCCTTTGATATTCGACTTTGGTTAATAAGATTTATCTATATAGATGTATAGATGTAAATATGCCATTGTGTTTTCTACGTTCCTTTTTGCCTTTTTCCTTTTTGAAAGGTAAAATAATATTATTGAATTTCAAATTACAAACGTAGAAAAAGACAATGCAATGAGTGATAGTAAATTTAATATGTAAAATGACATAAAACAAACCTTCACTTTTTATACATTTTAAGATAAGTGCTGTAACAATGTGGTTGTTTAGTAATTAAGCAATTGCGAATTGTCGAAAGGCGTTGTTGAATTGCAAAGCGTGCACTTTGTGCAATCCAATTAACACGAAGATGTGCGCATTCGAGCGAAAAGTGGCACATTTCCGAGCGAGGGAGGCAAATGAAGCGCGACGCGGAGCGGCGCGCTTCATTTTCCCGAGATCGGAATGTGCCACTTTGAGCTCGAATGTGCACACTCGGTGTTAAGCACGATTCGCAATAATTTTGGTCACAAAAAATTAGTAAATAATTTTTATCGTTCCCTCTCACACGTACCCATGAGTTTGTCGTATCTTTTCGCTCGCTCCCACTCATTGCTATGGTAAAAATACATTTTTTGGAAGTAAAATTTTCCCGAGATTGAAATGTGCCACTTTGAGCTCGAATGTGCACACTCCGCGTTTCGCCACGATTAACAATGATCAATTTACTTCAAAAAAATTCAAGTACTGCTAAATACCGTAGTTGCGCTCTTTTGAAAACCGAGTGTCTACTGTACTTGTATGTTGGTGCACTTATATTTTAATATTATACACCCAAATGACCGTAAAAACGTCCATAAACTGCGAACAAGTCGTAAACGAAAATATGTAACGCCAAACAAAAAATACCGATGGTTTTTAGTTTGGCTAAGGTGGGCGAGTTTAGGCCGACCTTGGCGCACAACACTCCACTTGTGTACATTAATCTAGGATTAACAAACACTCGTAAAATAATATAGGTTGATAATGTAAATTAATGTAGATTTCGTCATTCCTAATTTGATTTTTTTTTTAATCGCCATTTAGTATTCATTAGTTTCTTTCTTTTTCTCGCTTAGGCTTCTTAAATATATTGTTTTTGCGAAACTACACATTAAATTAATTCAATTTCGTACAAGCAAAGCGAAATATATCGGGTCGGCAAGAAAGTACTTCGGTTTTCGCAAATCCATGGCAGTACAATTTTTTTTGAACCACTTATAAGTGATCAACGTTTTGGTCGACTAACTGAACTTAATAATGAGGAAATCAAAGCCATGATTGAAACAGATCGTTTTTTAAAAGGGTTCATCACTGGTGATGAAAAATGGGTGATCTACATATAACATGAATGGAACACTGTCATGGTCCAAGCGCGATGAACCAGCTAAAGTCACAACAAAAGCTCTAGTGCAACAAAAGATCATGTTTTCGGGTTTGGGGGAAAATATAAAGGTATTATGCATTTTGAGCTGCTTCCAATGATACGAAAGATCAATTCAGATGTTTACTGTCAACAAGTAATGAAAATGAAGGAAGCAATCAAAGATAAAAGACCAGAACTGACTAATCGTAAAGACATTATGTTCGACCATGACAATACTCGAACCCACATATCTTTGGTAACTCGTCAAAAATTACACTGGCACACAAAAAAAGAAAAGTGGTCAGTACTTTTGACCAGACCCACATTGGGTTAGGTATTTCGATGCGCCGAATTCAAATCCGAAGGCTGTTTGGCTCGTACACTCCCAAAATTTTGAGTGAATTGTAAAAAACTGCTTTAATTGGCTAAAAATTGTAGTTTTTTGCAATTTACTCAAAATTTTAGAGGTATATAGGGTAAACCGACCTCAAATTCGGTTTCATGGCATCGAAATACATAACCCAATGTGGGTCTGGTCATAAGTACTGACCACTTTTCTTTTTTTGTGCCAGTGTTATTGGGGCTTGGTTGGGCACTGATGGCACTTCCACCATAAAGCTCTAACTAAATTTTTTATACTGCATAAAGCGAGATGCTGAATTTATTATATACAGTTGTGTTCAAAATCTTAAAAATTTCGTTACATCTATTGTTACTAAAATGCAAACTATAATAAATCAAAACACACAAGAGAAACAATTAAATTCAAAAAACTAGGTCTAATGCTTTGAGCAAATATTCCTCTGGAGTTTTGTCGGATTTGTAGTAAAAATTTGAATTTCTTTGTATTTAAGTAACAACAAAATATTATAAAATTTTTAAGTACTGTTATTATTTTGCGCAGAACTGTAAATAAATGAAATTGGCAATCCCGGATTCATTTTACAAAAAAAAATCCAAATAGGCTCCCACAATAATAAAAATAAAAAGAGCACCTTACTTTCTAAAATAAAATTGGATGAATTAGGAAATTTGAATGCAATCTCCAATTTTTAAATCTTTACCCCAATTTAAGAAAAACTAACGGTACAAGTTAACATTTTAATTATACCATTCCGGTTAATTACTTGTCATTATAAGAAGCTAATGGATTTTGGTAATAAAAAAGGCAATTTCTAATCGTTATTAGTTTCACACAAAATTGTGCTACGACGATGGTTTTACACTGATGGATTTATTTAAATTCTAGTCGTGTGACCATCGAGCTATTGGTTTTAATTATTTAAATTCAACGTCTTTCTTTGCCAGTCAGTAGCAGAAAAAGGAATAGTGTTCGGTTTTTTGTCTCTTTTTTTTGCGTTTTGTAATTTCAGAAAGTGCTTGTTGTTATTAAATATCACGCACCAGTCGTGTTTAGTCCTACTGGCTTACAAACTTTGGCATTTGGGTTTAATAAAAGAGTTGGATTTCAGTCGGGTGTCATTGCCTTTTTCAGTCGACTGACATCGAGCGACAACTAATTTTTTTTTAATCGCACAAAAATTTGTAATACATAAGTATATGGTATATTAATTTTTTCCAAAAAAGACAAACATATAATGTTAGTTTTAAATATCAGTTTATCGATTAAGAAAAAGATCAAATACAAAAATATGCATTTTTAGTTGGGAATTGAAGAAAACATAAAATTTTGATGCATTTCATATTAATCAAAATTATCTCTTAAATTTTTGGTATTATGTATTATGTATTGTATATTTTATATTACAAATATATTATATTTTCTTATTCAAAAATGTGAATAAAATATTTAATTATTTTGTGTATTTAAAAAATATCTATATTACATTATCTGGAAAGGATTCTATTTTCTCCTCGGTTATCAAAAAATAAATTTTTTAAATCTACCAAAAAGTTTAATAATTATTATTTGATAAAAAAATCTGAGAATAATTACAGCATCCACTTTATTTTAAATACCAAAATGGATCAATACTGACTTGGATTCGAAAGAAAACACTTTTTGAATTTTCTTACTTTATAGAAAAAAATAATAAAGAGTATATTAATACTTATTATTATTAGTATCCTAATGATAAATTAATTTTTAAAAATTGTATGTTTAGGTACCCCTTGAAAACCGTCAAAAAAACTTTAAACATTTTGATTTAAATATTTTTATAATTAATTTAAAATTCAATGGCCATACAATTCGAAACTAAAATTGTTAAATGCAATCCGAAACATTTTAAGAAATAAGACTGCTCTAGCATTGTTTAAAATTATCATTTCAAAGATCAAATAAGAGATGGCTCGTTGACCACTTACGTTTTAATTACATCTATTCCCCGATAGATGTGCTTCTTTACGCGGCAAATTACTTCTTTATTTATGTGGCACTTTTTATGCGCGATCTTATTTTACGTTTGAGCTTTTTACTATAAGATATTCTGTTTATGTCTTTACCAGCAAGCGAACCTGCACCAAAAGAACAACCAAAATCAAAAATACCATCGAACAGTTTTAATAGGCGATAACAAAGCACCGTGAGCAAACAAGTAAACTCGAAAGTAAGTAATCGTATAGGAGAGAAGTAGTTAATGGCTACTCAATCCCACAATTTCACAGATATTACGATTCGAAGTGATCGGGTGACACAATGCAACCTGTAATCGCCACCCAAAGGAATTTGCGAGGACCACCCGCGCGTCAGGTTGGCAGGGTCAAGGGTCAAATAAATGTGCTCATAACCCCCTAGTTGACGACTGTTCGAGCTATTAAAAATTAGATTTGTTGCGTGTGGCGAGCTGGCTGCCCGTGTCGATTGCATTATCGCGACAAGAAAATAACATACCTAAAAAATATAATTTTTCTAATGCAAACAACCGAATCTCGCATATTTATGTTATGGGTAGCGCCCAAAGTTATTTCGCCTTTCTAAAATTCGTCCATTTTCGGCGTGACATTAATACACGCGGTCAATTACCAAAATGATTGGAATGTTTCAAAGTTGCAATGTGATTTCATTTTTGAAAAAATTACAAAGCAAATTATTAATTGAATACAATTTGTTTATTAAAAATACAGTAAGGAAGAAAACGTGCAAGGTGCACATATCAAAGACAATTGGACACTATCGACAATGTCATGTTGCAGGTTTTTGTTAGCTTTAAAAAAAATAGCAGTAACACAGATAAAAGATCGTATATACACAAAGCATAATATATCTATAGAGCATTCGGTATAAGCATTGGCGGCGTTGCCAGACTTATTTTTTTTTTGACGTGTGTTCGTATTGGTGTGTTTTTATGTATCAACTACAGTCTTTGATATATACAAAATACTCGGCCATCGAATATATTAATCTTTTTGTACTCAACATATGGTATATATCCGCATGAAAAAAAAATATATTTTAAAATATATCGCATAATATATTATCCGCACTTTTCGCGCCAACCAAAAAGAAAATCAAAGAACGGCAAGAAAGTCGGATCGAATTCTTCGCCATGCCAAAACAAGAAAAAGAGAACTGCGAGATAGGATGTGTGAGAACCGACATTTTAGGATTTAATCCAACTCATCATTGAAGAATGCAGTAGTTAGATGAAAGACGAATATAAGAAGTGATAGAAAGCTTGATGGTAATAAGTTTTTGATGCCATTAATCAAAAATTTCGGCTACTTTTTAATAGGTATACTTTTCCAATTTTTTAACTGATTTTTTCGGGATATTAATAAAGTCGAGTGTGTTATTATATATTATTAAAACTCTATAAGCTAGCTTTGCCTAGATTTATCGAGTATAAGATGCTACTAATAATAATGGTATGGCGAGCAAGTAGCGATAGAAGGCAACGTACCCGACCTAATAATAATCCGGTAGCGGATACTAGTCATCGCCTACATTAATTTGGTCGATCGCTTCGCGTAAATTGAAACCCAGTTTCAGAACTCCATCAAGATATTAATCTCCCCGGCATATAATTAAAGTATTTAATAGCATGTTACTCTTACTTAGCTCGCAAGTAATTAGCATACGATAATGTTACGCGACTTCGATGCCGAAATTCACCGCCTGCAATTAATACAACGTTTCAATTAATCGGCGGGGACACGTCTAAAACTCAAATACCCTCTCTGCATATTCATTACCGCATTTAAAATTCATATGCGAAGCCACTTCGCCGTCTGGGCTTCGGCGAAACGCCGCAATTTCGCGCCAAAAAATCGCAATTCGGTTAAAAACCGCTTTGGGAGTCGGCATTTTTCGGAGGCCGGTTTTTTTTTGAAGGGAGCTCGCACTTAGGAGAATCGATCAAGGGTTTTAATTAAAATTAGATTCGTTTTGCGCGCGAACTTAGAAATAATATTTCGCTTTTCACTTTCGAGCGTGTAATGTTACTTTCTGAATCTAATAACAAGAAACTTAACGCTAGCTTTGAGTAACAATGGTTTATAATAAATTAACCTTATGTAAATTATGGTTTAGTTCGTTATGATATAATTTTATATGATAATCGTTAGTTGTTTTTTTATGTAAAACAACGCATAATAATCTTGTAGTTAATTAATTTTAATTTGAACCTAAAATTCGTTTTTATTAAACGCATCAAATCTACTGAATTACACAAATTAGTAAATTATTATGGAAAACACGCGAAACAATGATAGTTTTCTTTTTTTTTTGGAGATAAGCAGAAGAAGAAGGCGTGAAAATTTTCGTGAAAGAAATTACGGCCACAGTCAATAATCAAAATTATTCGGATACCCACAAAACTAGTTTACGATGAATTTTTAAATTAAAAATGCTAATCGTTTTTTTTAATGCTCAATCAAGAAAGGCGATAAAGTAAAATTCATTAACCTGAATTTTATTTTGCTAAAAAATTAAATTTTATGAACTAAAAAAAAATACAAACAACGAAAGATACAAAAGTATTCGGACACAACTATTTATGCATAAATAAAAGCAATCAAATTTTATTTTTTATATAATTTTATTAATTTTTTTCCTGTTAAAACGGGACAGTTTGTAATCGTGCTTAAAACCGAGTGTGCACATTCGAGCTCAAAGTGGCACATTCCAATCTCGGGAAAATGAAGCGCGCCGCTCCGCGTCGCGCTTCATTTGCCTCCCTCGCTCGGAAATGTGCCACTTTGAGCTCGAATGCGCACATCCCGGTGTTAATTGGATTCGACTATATTAATAACAAATCCTTCAAATCCAAATTTTCGCTTGAAAGTGCGCATACACCTTAATAATTGAATTTGCCTATCTTATTTTTCTCTCTTACAAATAATATTAATTAAATGAACTAAATGTACCACTTCTCGCTTTTCTTTTAATTAAAAATTACAGTAGGGTACTTTTACCAAAAACCACATTTCTAATTTAATACTTTTAAACTAGACTAGATGGGAGACTTCATCTTACATGAAAAAAAAACCTTTTCCGAATTTTCACTCTTATTTCCCAACCTTTTTTGTAACATACCCCACCCAAGACATTCTAAAATTTTGATGCAACCCCTATGTAACATAAATATTTTTTTATATTTAAAATTAATCCATAAATGAAGTTTAATTACAACAGTGTATAGAAAATGTGCTTTAAAACTAATTTGTTTATAATTTTTACAAAAATGAAAATTACCCAAAAATATTTGGAGACATTAATTTTGACATATAAACCTTCAACAATCTGCAAAAGATGATATAAATATCAACTAGTTGATTTTTTAAGGGCCCACTTCAGAAAATTTGAATCATACAATTTTAATTAATCAAAAATGCGAATTCGAAAGTACACCTGAAAATATTTTTATCAAGCTCGCTACAATTAGGCGTGCGAAAGAGCACCATAATAACTTATCAAAAGAATAAAATATCTAACCTTTTACAAACAACAAATAGATCTAATTTATTCGACTTTTAATTTTTTGAATTGAAGAATAAAATAATAATATAGGCAAATCCGATAAATACAAGGATGTGCGCATTCGAGCAAAAAGTGGCACATTTCCGAGCGAGGGAGGCAAATGAAGCGCGACGCGGAGCGGCGCGCTTCATTTTCCCGAGATCGGAATGTGCCACTTTGAGCTCGAATGCGCACACTCGGTTTTAAGCACGATTACAAAGCGTGCCGTTTTAACAGGAAAAAACTTGGTCAAATTGTTAAGTATATGTTTACAAAAAACGCAACAAATATTAATCACTAAATAAAACAGTCGCACTTTAACTAAGATCCGGATAATCGAGGTTTTACTGTAGTTTTTAATCGAGTTGTCAAGAAGGGAACTCGAATACACCGATTTTGGATCTTACAAGCCGTCTCAAACGAAGACATCCAGGCCTGCTTAACGAAATGTAAACACCGCTGGAGAAAGTGTGTCGATAAGGGCAGGAAGTCCTGCGAAGGCTACAATAATCCGTAAAATTGATAATAAAGTTCAGTTATTTTCCGAATGGACCCCGTACATCTCCAAACGATAACTATTTTTCCCGGGGTATCGAAGTAATTGATTTATTTGTTTCGCGATAGATAAACATCAATAAATCATTTCTAACTAGTCGCAATTTGAACGTGTTCCACCGCAGAAAGCGAAACCTCAAAATTATAGGCGACGCACTACCGACACCTGTCAAGGTGATTGAGAATAAAATTGCAAAATTTTGTCACTTGCAGCGAATTGATAAATTGTAAAATAAAAATTCTTGTTTCACGCTGCGACCGCGAGGAATTTTTTTTGAATTTCGACATAATAAAAATATTGGATAATACATGGTCGTAGAAACTATAATTGATTCGGTACGTCTTATGATAATTAGTCATCTCTACGTGAGTAGGTGTTTTTGGTATTATCGTATGTTGCTTGTAAAAAATCTGGAAACGTAATCAAAATACAACGTAAAGAAACTCATAGCACAAAATTTAAGCTTATTAAACTATTTTGTACACACCACAACTGAATAAGTGTACAATAAATAGGATAAACCGTCCAGTGTGTGATCCCCTACCAGTGAATGACCGTTACGAGAAATAATGTTTATAGCAATTAAAAAGATTAATTTATATTCATGTTATATTCATTTATGCAATCTTGTATGTCCCTTTGTTCAATTAAGTGCCAAAAATAAAAGTAAGAAAAAAGTGTTAAATAATTTTAAGCTATTTTGAAGCTTCGAGCAGACCGCGTCATATATAATCAGCGTTAAACGAGGTCTTACTGTAGCTTCGATTCTGAATTACTATATTTGCTAAAAATACTGCCAAAAAAAATCCCAATATAGGTTGACGGACGAAATAAAGACGCGTAAAATTTATGGCAGCCCTAAACAAATTCGACCAAGAAAAAACGCAATAACAATTAAGTTTTTTTTTCCCCAAATACAACAGTTGGGAATAAGAGCAATGTCGTAATGAAATAAACGCACTGCGATCACATGCGTCCCGCTTCAGTGGCGGACTGATTTATTAACGGTTCCCTTCAGAACAGACCATCATGCTCTCATTACACCCGCAGCTCAAATTATTTTTAATACGAGAAGGGTTGGTATTATTTTCATAATTAAATTTAGGAACGATACTGTAGAAATTTGAGTGTCCTGGGGGAAGACAGTCGCTCGCAGCCGAAATATTTATGTCTCACAGCTTGAGTTGCACGTGCACACGAATTTAAAAAGGAATTAAAATAATTCGATGAATTCCGCGCGAAATTCAATTACGCTAATGAAATTGATAATTTCGAGCACTGCTAGGGTTTGTTCGATTGAATGGTCGCGAAAACTGTGTATTGGCATTGTTCGATCTGGATGAAATTTTTTAATGGTGAAAATTGAGGTGTCCCATCTTACGCTTGTCTCAATTCGATCGAAAAGAACAACGTGCCAATTCCAAAGAAAGGCACAAAAACTGATTCGATTAATATACAGCAAGACCCCGCTTAACGCGGGGCATACGTTCCATCGAGTTTAACCACTAAACGAGATCACTTTGAAATAAATGGCATCAGCGTTAATCGAGGAAGCGCTAAATCGAGATCTTACTGTACTTGGACTAACACAAAATTAATAAAACATTACTTACTAGTGAGTCGACTTCTGGATCTGCTATGTAGTAAGGTTTTTCTTGTCGTATCTGAAACAAACCAATTAAAAATTATTTATTGGTTATACGCAATTAAAATTTAATTAATACCATAAAAATTTACTTAAAAAGCGAACGCCAGATAAACAAAAAATCCTTTTACGATTCTTAATTAAAATTTGTTATTATTGTAAAGCGAAACTATTTAAAAATTTAATTCGATTCTAAACTACTAATTCGATATTAAAAAGTGTACGAACGCGGCTCTCGGGCAATATTCCCGAAATGTGGCCGCTGCAAGCATCCTTCGAATACACAATATGTAGTTATAAAATTTATTTATATCTTTAGGCATGCCTAGTTAAAGTTTGTTTGTATGCTAATTAATTAGTTTTTTTCGTTGTAACAATCTGCTTTTGTATTATCAAAGAAATTCCGACCGATTTAATTTAAACGGTCCACGATTTACGAGCCGAATGCGTTTTTTGCACGGCCTTTTACTTTTTTTTGGAAAATCTCTTCGGTTTAATTTTTTTCTTCCTCTCGCGCCGGCTTCGTTGGAACGCGGTTCCTATTAAAGGCTCTGTTCTAATTGATAAATTGCAAAATGCGTGTTTGAGTTACCTAATACTTCGGCGCGGAGATTTTGCAATAATAATTGCAGGAAATTCTATTTGATTTAATTGAAAGAGAGAAACGCGCGGGCATATCAAAGCGAATAGAATAAAATCTCCTGCGTTTAGCCGATATTTTAAAATCCATGTTTTTTCTCGGAGAAAAACGTTTTTCTCGAAGCTTTCGAATAGCACGCCTATGGTTTTCTGGGCCTATCCGAAGCTAAAAGGCTGTCAAATCCGAATCTGAATAGCTTTTAAAGATCCGTCCACAAATAACGGTGCTACAATTTTTGTAAAGTTCAAAATTGTGGAAAAAATGAGGCCCAAAAATTGAATTTTTAATTTTCGAAAAATTTACGTTGCGCCCTATACTTATTTTACATGTATCTTATGTAGAAAAGTCCCAGAATTCTGAATCCGTCTCGTGTGTAATGATTGCATCGAAAATAAGGGCGCTACGATTTTTTTTGTGAATCAAGGTATATTTTTGTTGATTTATTTAGTTTGATGGAAAATTTTTATTTTAGAGCGAGAGCGCCAGGAAATGACACCGGCTATAGTTACTAGGGGTACGTGGGAACATCCCCTTGCAATATAAAGCCATTCTATTTTTTTCATTTTTTCAAAAAACATGGATTGAGAAAAGTAAGTGCGTGCACGACTTCTAGTCGGCCAATGGTTAAAATAATTGGAAATAACTTAAACATTGATAATGATATAATTAACGTGTGCTAATTCAACAATACCGTAGGTACCTACGTAGTGGATAATAAACTTAAATATTAAACCCACAAATAGTAAGGCTAGACAATTTCTAATTATCAAAGTAATTATTCTGAGTTAATTATTCATATACATACACATAACACTTTAAAAACTTATGTAATTCTAGGTTGCTTATTGCGAAATAGCGGCGCCTTTTGAACAAAATATTGTTAGGTGTTTTAATCAACAATTTTATGAAGTTGTGATAGATGTAAATATGCCATTGTGTTTTCTACGTTCCTTTTTGCCTTTTTCCTTTTTGAAAGGTAAAATAATATTATTGAATTTCAAATTACAAACGTAGAAAAAGACAATGCAATGAGTGATAGTAAATTTAATATGTAAAATGACATAAAACAAACCTTCACTTTTTATACATTTTAAGATAAGTGCTGTAACAATGTGGTTGTTTAGTAATTAAGCAATTGCGAATTATCGAAATGCATTGAATTGCAAAGCGTGCACTTTGTGACCAAAACGACGATACCTAATCATAGAAAATTTTTGTACACTAACGTCGGGTTTGTTATGATTTCGTTACTATCAAATATTGTAAAATTATTATAAATAAATTCAATAAATACGAAGATGTGCGCATTCGAGCGAAAAGTGGCACATTTCCGAGCGAGGGAGGCAAATAAAGCGCTTCATTTTCCCGAGATCGGAATGTGCCACTTTGAGCTCGAATGTGCACACTCGGTTTTAAGCATGATTCCCAATAATTGTAGACACGAAAAATTAGCAAATAATTGTTATCGCTCCCTCTCACTCGTACTTATGAGTTTGTCGTATCTTTTCGCTCGCCCCCACTCATTTGCTATGGTAAAAATACGTTTTTTGAAAATAAAATAGCTCTTTGCCACAATAAATTTAAATTTATGATTTAAAATATCAAAGGATAAAGTAGGCAAATGTAATAAGCACCAAGATGTGCGCATTCGAGCGAAAAGTGGCACATTTCCGAACGAGGGAAGCAAATGAAGCGCGACGCGGAGCGGCGCGCTTCATTTTCCCGAGATCGGAATGTGCCACTTTGAGCTCGAATGTGCACACTCGGTTTTAAGCATGATTTCCAATAATTGTAGTCACGAAAAATTAGCAAATAATTTTTATCGCTCCCTCTCACTCGTACTTATTAGTTTGTCGTATCTTTTCGCTCGCCCCCACTCATTTGCTATGGTAAAAATACGTTTTTTGGAAATAAAATAGCTATTTGCCACAATAAATTTAAATTTATGATTTAAAATATCAAAGGATAAAGTAGGCAAATGTAATAAGCACCAAGATGTGCGCATTCGAGCGAAAAGTGGCACATTTCCGAGCGAGGGAGGCAAATGAAGCGCGACGCGGAGCGGCGCGCTTCATTTTCCCGAGATCGGAATGTGCCACTTTGAGCTCGAATGTGCACACTCGGTTTTAAGCATGATTCCCAATAATTGTAGTCACGAAAAATTAGCAAATAATTTTTATCGCTCCCTCTCACTCGTACTTATGAGTTTGTCGTATCTTTTCGCTCGCCCCCACTCATTTGCTATGGTAAAAATACGTTTTTTGAAAATAAAATAGCTCTTTGCCACAATAAATTTAAATTTATGATTTAAAATATCAAAGGATAAAGTAGGCAAATGTAATAAGCACCAAGATGTGCGCATTCGAGCGAAAAGTGGCACATTTCCGAGCGAGGGAAGCAAATGAAGCGCGACGCGGAGCGGCGCGCTTCATTTTCCCGAGATCGGAATGTGCCACTTTGAGCTCGAATGTGCACACTCGATTTTAAGCACGATTCGCAATAATTTTAGTCACGAAAAATTAGTAAATAATTTTTATCGTTCCCTCTCACACATTCTCATGAGTTTGTCGTATCTTTTCGCTCACTCCCACTCATTGCTATGGTAAAAATACGTTTTTCGAACATATAATCGATATTTAAAGAAGCATGATTCACAAGGATTAATTTACTTGCTCAGACGGCCAACTTCAACTGTCGAACACATTTATAAATAATATTAATGCAATGTATCTTTTTTTTTAGATTTTTGTATCCATAGCTGGGGACTATGTATAAAGACGTATCGACAGTTTCAGAATATTACGAATCGAATGTAGGAACCATCACTGTAGCAAAAAATCGATCAAAATTTTAATTGGTTGGCCTGATTTAATACATAAAATTACAATCTAATAGATAGACCCACTTTAAGGAAGCACTTCTAAAATAAAATCCACGAAACTTAAAATGCGACACGACAAAATTAATTTTTTCTTCTTCCGACAATTCTTATCAAAACTAAATAAATCGTTTCGGTTAAAACCCTGAAAAAAATGTATGTTTCGCTGATTAATTCGATTCAATTAGTCTACCTCTCTATTAGTTTTAAAATTTAGAAAAAAGTGTATTTTTTTGTGAGTTATATCTTAAAATCAACTTAATATTGGTTATTTAAACTATTCAGATGACACCTAATTATTTACAAAAAATAAAAAAAATATTGCTGGATCCAGAAACGCATTTACTTTGCTCGAAAGTGGTTCTTAAATCCGATAGGTACGTCATAAGTTAAATTACCCAACCGAATGTAAGTAAAGTGAACAATAAGATCCTTATCCGGACTAATGAAACTATTTCAACAGCTAGCGTGAAGGACAATAATGTTTTTGAACATACCTACAAATTATAAACAATACGAGATTAGTTTAGTGAATTATGTACAGGAAGAACCATTTAATTGTAAGTTTAAAAACACATAAAGAAGTTTTCCTTTTCCTTTTGCTTTTGCTAGACGATTATATATTGTATTATATTGCTATCAAAAGAACCTCGCCAAGGGGGCTCCTTTGTTTTACATCTAATTCAGCACAGATATTACAGCTGCAAATAAGATTACATGATCTTTTTTTAAAGAGATATGAAGTGCATTTCAACCCTTTGCCTTTGCTTCCAAGTTTAACAAATTTGGAAAATTGTTTAATACAGTTATTGTTAATTATATTAAATAATATTTATACACGTTATTGTTTATAGTCCTGAGACTCTGTAAAATAAATTTGGCGATTCTATATTTTTTTTTAAGGGAAATATAAAATACATTACACCCCTGTGTTATTTTTCTACGTTTAACAAATTTGAAATATTGTTTAATACAGTTCTGGTTAATTATATTAAATAATCTTCATACACCTAATTGTTTATAGTCCTGAGACTCTGTACAAAAAATTTGGTGGTTCTATATTTTTTTTAAGGGAGATATTAAATACATTACATCCCCGTGTTTTTTTTCTATGTTTAACAAATTTGAAAAATTGTTTAATACCGTTATTGTTAATTATATTAAATAATTTTTATACACATTATTGTTTATAGTCCTGAGACTCTGTAAAATAAATTTGGCGATTCTATATTTTTTTTTAAGGGAAATATAAAATACATTACACCCCTGTGTTATTTTTCTACGTTTAACAAATTTGAAAAATTGTTTAATACCGTTATTGTTAATTATATTAAATAATTTTTATACACGTTATTGTTTATAGTCCTGAGACTCTGTAAAATAAATTTGGCGATTCTATATTTTTTTAAGGAAATATAAAATACATTACACCCTGTGTTATTTTTCTACGTTTAACAAATTTGAAAAATTGTTTAATACCGTTATTGTTAATTATATTAAATAATTTTATACACGTTATTGTTTATAGTCCTGAGACTCTGTAAAATAAATTTGGCGATTCTATATTTTTTTTTAAGAGAGATATAAAATACAATACATCGCCGTGTTATTCTTCTTATCCGTTTAACAAATTTGAAAAATTGTTTAATACCGTTATTGTTAATTATATTAAATAATTTTTATACACGTTATTGTTTATAGTCCTGAGACTCTGTAAAATAAATTTGGCGATTCTATATTTTTTTTTAAGGGAAATATAAAATACATTACACCCCTGTGTTATTTTTCTACGTTTAACAAATTTGAAAAATTGTTTAATACCGTTATTGTTAATTATATTAAATAATTTTTATACACATTATTGTTTATAGTCCTGAGACTCTGTAAAATAAATTTGGCGATTCTATATTTTTTTAAGGAGATATAAAATACAATACATCGCCGTGTTATTTTTCTACGTTTAACAAATTTGAAAAATTGTTTAATACCGTTATTGTTAATTATATTAAATAATTTTTATACACATTATTGTTTATAGTCCTGAGACTCTGTAAAATAAATTTGGCGATTCTATATTTTTTTTTAAGGGAAATATAAAATACATTACACCCCTGTGTTATTTCTCTACGTTTAACAAATTTGAAAAATTGTTTAATACCGTTATTGTTAATTATATTAAATAATTTTTATACACGTTATTGTTTATAGTCCTGAGACTCTGCAAAATAAGTTTTGCGATTCTATATTTTTTTTTAATGGACATATAAAATACATTACATTCCCGTGTTATTTTTCTACGTTTAACAAATTTAAAAAATTGTTTGATACCGTTATTGTTAATTATATTAATTATTTTTTATACACGTTATTGTTTATAGTCCTGAGACTCTGTAAAATAAATTTGGCGATTCTATATTTTTTTAAAAGAGATATAAATACATTACAACCCGTGTTTTCTTCTAGTTTAACAAATTTGCAAAATTGTTTAATCCGTTATTGTTAATTATATTAAAATAATATTATACACGTTATTGTTTTATAGTCCCAGATGCAAAATAAATTTAAGATACTAATTTTTGTTAAGACAATAAATTAATCATCCTTTGGTATTCTTCAAAACGTTTAACAAATTTAAATTGTTGCTACCATTAAACGGTAAATATTAAATAATTTATACAAATATTGTTTAAAATAGTCCAATAGTAAAACGTAAAATCAAATTTGGAACATAAATATTTTGGTTTAAGAATTAAAATTAAGTTTCAAGCCCATTTTGTCTTTGTACAATTTGGCCATCCGTTACAAAATTTCGAGCCCATATAAGGTAAAATACCGTGCTTATGTACTAAAAAATGTATAATTGTAAAAGATATAAAACGTTTAGGAGTCCAATCTGCAAAATTACTTTACCCGATAGCCATTTATCTTGTCTTCCAAACCACCCGTTAATTCATTTAGAATTTTAATATCCCTTTTATAATGGACACAGTATTAATTTTCGATTATAAATCGGTTTTATAGCGGCCAAGTCGCTGCCTCAAACATTTTATAATAGCACATTCAGCTACCCGATTAGCAGTTAGGAACTAAAATAATTCGTTATCGATATCAAATTTGTTAATTGGGCAACAGTTTATTATAAAATCCGGCTTCAATCGAGGGTCGATATATATAATAACGTTTCATGTTTCTAATCCCATTATCGTTGGGGAAATATTAATAATAAACTATAAATTAAGCCATCTGTTGGCATTAATCCTCCAATAGTAATCGATTATCATTTGTAATTAGTCCAGTTCACCGTTTTTGAAACTTTTATCATCCCACCCATTAATTTAATTTGTAATATGCAATATAATTATACATCTTTTAATTTGAGTCAAGAAAATAAGGGATAAATTTTGGAGCGAGTGGAGCCATTGTTGGTCTGTGTAAAATTTGAAACGTATCCGCTTCGAATGTTTGTCGGATTGGGCAATTACATTAAATAACCTTTCGTGCTTTTAACTACTAAATACTATTATTAGAGAACTAAACGGAATCAAAAGCCTATAGCACTGTATATTCAACGTTTCTGAGCGTTCAATCCATTTCGTTCGGGCCAAATTATTTCGATTAAATAAAAACTATATAATTATAGTCTCCCATCTGTTGCGTTCATTAACCCCCCAATAATAAATCCCTTTTTTGAATTTCCCCGTTCCCTTTTTAAATTTTTTACACCCCTTAAATTTAAATTTTTCGAAAGATAAGAAAAACCTACTTTTTGCGAAAATTGGTCGAGAGAAAAAAGGAATAAATAGCGTGGGAGTTTTTTCGGGGTAAAATTTTGAGAACGATTCCCTTTGATGTTTTTCGTGAGGTAGAAATTTAAATTTAAATAACCGTTTTTCAAACTAAATTTTTAAAATCTTAGGAAACAGTTATTATCAAAAACCGGCTTTTTAAAGAAAACGCCCTATAACGTTTCTGATGCGTTCTAATCCCATTTCGTTCGGGCCGAAATTATTTCGAATTAAATAAAAAACTATATAATTATAGTCTCCATCTGTTGCGTTTCATTATATCCCCCCAAATAATAAATCGCCAATTATTTTGTAATTAGCTCCCAGTTCACCGTTTTTTGAAACTTTTTTGATCATCTCCAATTAGATTAATGTTTGTAATGATGGCAATCGAAATTACCTACTCCTTTTGGAAATATTGAGTCGAGAGAAAAAAAGGGAATAAAGTGGAGCGTGTGGAGTTGTTGGTCGTGTGCTAAAATTTCGAGAACGTTATCTCGCGTTCGATGTTTGTCGTGATTTGGTAGCAAATGTACATTAAATAACCGTTTGTCAAAGCTGCAATTTTTACAACTACTTAAATACTATTATTAGTAGCAACTCAAACCGGAACTTTTTAAACGAAAAACGCCCTATAAAATGCAAGTCTGGTGATTTAGTCAAGTATCATCTGCCCGAGGGACCCTAATTACGTGCACAGTCGCCGAAGAAAAAATACAAGGTGTGTGTGCGCGACGAAGACCCGACTTTTATTTCGGAGGTAGATTAATTTTATGTAGGCGTGTGCAGTAACCATTAGTACTTATTTGAACATACCAAGTTTATCTCATTATGTTTTACTATATTCGATGTTAATGTTGCAGTAAAATTAATTGCGATTGACCATCTTCAGGGACCGTCTTGCATAGCGCGTGGGCCGGCTCAACGTACAAATTCGAGAATGACAAATCAACCTTTCGCTCGAAAACTTTTTTTTATCAAAAGAAAAGAAATAATCCGGAGAAGCGATGTCGTTGCAGGTTTTTGATATGCTTTGGCCTTGATAAACCGTGCGTCAATCAAAGGCACGAGGAAAAAATACTCGCGTACCACTTTTTAAATAATATGATCGATGAACGTTTTAAAATGACACACCATTGACGCATATCCTACATTTAACATCGAAAATGTACGTTTTTCTGGCGCGAAGGAAAAAAACGCCGCGAAAATAAGAGAAAAAGGAGGGACGCCTAAAATAACGCATTAATGTGTCTTTGGAAATTTTTATTTTTCTTTGGCGTTGTTTTTTCTTTCGTGTTTACTTTGGCGGAGGAACGTCGATGTTTTGTGCGTACAGTGAAGGCTCTCTAACGCGACCGGCGTCGGTACTTGCTCAAATTGGTCTTTTGTGGTCGTCTTAGAGAGAAAGACAAAGATAGATGAAGTAAATGTAATAACGAATACTATATTAGATTAAATGCGGTTATTATTTATCTGAATCATATTGTTATTAAATCAAAGTTATTATAAAGAGAGTAGTATCCTTATATACATATATCGTCAAGTAAATTAAACTTTTAAAATCGCGAAAAACGTTTGAACAAAGACTGCAATAAATTTCACAGTGATGCACCAAAATGCAAAGCACCTTGTATATAAATTTTTTTATGATCTCTAATCAAAACCCCAATAATTTGCTTTACTTTACAAAGTAAGCGTCAATTCCAAATTAATTATGTGCAAACGCAAATTCCATTATAAAGGGTGTTTCGAATTAAAGCAGAAAATATTAAGATTTTCAAAAATTGCCAAAAACGATCGTTACGAGGCTTCGTAATTATTTATAAGAGATTATTATTACAAACCGATAAACACGTGTGCCTATTTAAAAACTCAAATGCACGATTCCGGAAAGCGCGATAACGTTAACTTGCAAATGGCCGAAAGAGCTACGTTGAAGAAAGGAAAAAGAATTTTGAGCCTCGCAACTAACATTTTGAAAAGCCATTACGACCAAAAAAGCCGAGATTTTTGAGAAAAGTGGCGTAAAGATTTTTAAAGTATTATTTGTGACTTAACAAAAACGACAAAACATAGAATATTTAAAAATAAGCTTACAATTCAGATTTATATACAGGGTGTACTTCGGAGAGTTCCAAAACCCTTTGGTAAACACTATTCTGTTCCACACAAACACTAATTAGTCAAAGTCAAAATTTTCTAGAACGTTATTAACACTTCAACGCCCGATTCACAACTGAGGTGTGTGGGGGAACGATGTATGCAGTTTGCACCATTATCGGTTTATATCAATTTTGGTATATGTTAAATACGATTAAGAAACTTTCTAAAAACGGCCGTGCCGATGTTTTATAATTATTTATAAGTTTGTATACACCAAAAACAAATAATATAACTAATATAAATCAACTCGTGCGAGCCATCTACGGTACACGCACTAGTGTAACTTGATTTATAACAGTTCAAATAAAAAATACAATTAAACAAATAGTTGCATTTTCAATTTTTAAGTAATGTATTAAAGTAAGTATACAGTAACATCTTTCGTGGCGACCATCTCTGTAAGGCCAGTTATAATCTAATTTAATTCTTCTTATAATTTTTTTTCTGAGGCGTCACTCTCTAACGGGTCCACAACCTTTAAATGCGTGAACGTCTGATTTTCAAAATTATTTAAACTGCATTATCTATACAAAATTTTCCAAATTTAAGTAATTTTGAAAAATAGCGGTCGCACAATTAACGGTCGCGGTCGGGTTAGAGAGTGGTCGACTTATAGAAAAATTTATAAAAAAAAATTAAAATCCGATATATCTGTTCTCAAGCATTGGTATACCCATATCACGCTCACGTTTTACTTGGGCACATTGCTCTTTTCTTTTCAAATCCAAAAATAAATGTAAATAATTTCAATAACCACGAGGATGTGCGTATTCGAGCGAAAAGTGGCACATTTCCGAGCGAGGGAAGCAAATGAAGCGCGACGCGGAGCGGCGCGCTTCATTTTCCCGAGATTGGAATGTGCCACTTTGAGCTCGAATGTGCACACTCGGTTTTAAACAAGATTCGCATTAATTTCAGTCACGAAAAATTAGAAAAAAAAATTTATCGTTCCCTCTCACTCGTACTTATGAGTTTGTCGTATCTTTTCGCTCGCTCCCACTATAGTAAAAACGTTTGTCGAACGTAAAATAGACATTTAGTGCTTTTAAAATTATGGGTCACAAAAGCCCGCAAATATAAAAAAAAAATAAGTTGCCATAGGTACAAAGGGACCAAGGTACAACAATTTCCCCCACTGCCCGCTTTCAAACGTGGTCTCCTCATGGAGATGGGGGGTCGCCGCGAGAGATTTCACTGTACGCCGTCCTTATCAGAAAAACATAAATAAAATGTGTTTTTGTCGAGAAATAAGAGCGGTCGTTATTATTACAAATAAAGCAATTAAAGTTAATGCGATAAATTACCATTGCTTTAATTAAATAATTACATTAATTTGCGGATAATTAGTGACCGATTTCAAATAGTCTCGTAAAAAAGTATCAGTTACTCGGTACAAATGATTTCTTAATTAGCAAATTAGCGTAAATGGCATGCGTTTTCTTAACTGCCCGCATATTACGGTTTCTTCTTTCGCGCGCGTTATCGTAGCCGGTTCGATCATCGTACAAAAGGTAAGGGACCAACGTAACGCGGCCAGTTGTTCATTTTGTAATGCAAATTTCGGCTCGAACGCCTAAAGTAAATCGAACCAGAAGTGATCGAACTGATCATGGGTTCGTTGTGATGCAACGGTGCATGCTGTGGCATTGTGCAACCATTTACGTTGCTCATTTTTGCGCTCGTCCAAGCCGGCACCGGTAAGTACGGCGTCCCTACGAGCGAAAATCCCCTGACGAGGACGTAAGGTTGTCGCTCGGGGGGCCGACTGCAGGGGGTTTTTCAACTACAATTATAAAGGTAGGTACAGTCAAACCAAGAAGTAATCAACACCCTAGAAACAGACCTGCAGTAATTTTGTAATTTTAGTACCTTTAGTTCTACGTACTAAAATTACAAAAATCAATTTTAATTGTTTTTTGACCATGCAGCGCCAGATTTTGTCTCCTGGAATAGTACGTTTACTGTAGGTCTGTTTCTAGGGTGTTGATTACTTCTTGGTTTGACTGTACATCTGTGTCTAAACCGAGGATCTCTTCATCGCTCGCGCATTTTCCTCATCGAAAGCGAACTTTCGCAGAAGCTCGCGGAGGATAAGGCGATGGTTTTTTGGGCTTCTTGCAAAGCTCGTGCGATTAGGAGCGAGCTGCGGCAACGTGGTTTTCGTTGCGAGCGAACCGGCAACGTCGGCGCTATGGGGCCGTTGTTTGCTTATTCTATCGGTACACAGGATGTAGATGCAGGTATACAGGTGAGCTGTTATGAATAGACTGCAAGATCCTTTTGTAGAAAACCAAACTGGATCGCCTTTGTACAAGAACCTGGCATGTTTGAGTTTCTCTCTGCGGAATCGGGCCAACTCGTATTTTAAATTTCGAACTACAACAATATGGCACAGTGGGAAACGATTAAGCAAATTAATCCACTTATTGATTGCGATTTATAAAAAAAACTACTCGAACGGCTTTCGGGTGTGTTAGAAACGAGGTCGTCTTGAGATCGACTAATGGTTTTTCTCTGGAATTATGAAATTAAATTTTTTCAGATGCTAGAAGACATACGTGGAAAGCAAATGGGGCTTTTGAAATGACAAGGGCGTGAAGGGTTGTAAAGAAGAAGAAATTTGAAATTTCCAGGGATTTTTGTGGACGAGCTCGACCCCTACGGAGAAGCTCTTTCACCAGCAGCGTCCAGGCAAGTCACCTGCCGTTTACAATGCGGCAATAATTTATGGAGGGTCTGTAAAATATTTTATACGGGCCTGTAAATAACTACAAGTTATATTTATGGCAGTTTCATCGTCTACGTTACTTGGTTACTGGAGATAATCTGATAGCTTTATGACGGAGGCTGCTTCTTCCTCAGTTTATATTGTTTTAATTTCAATATCCTAATAGCCTATTACAATAAACCTCTATATTGTACGGAATTCGAATAAAATTTAAAGCTCATAAGCCATAAAACTACTATAGGCCGTTAAATTTACAAATTTGCGTTCTCGTAAATTACTACCACCGCTGCCCTTACTTTGCTTGATTGCTTTATATTTCACGACGAACCTTATGAATACGTTTGAATACTTAATTTATGGTATTAGCAAATTAATAGCATGGGAATGTACGGTGGACGCTTTTTAGACCAGCGTTTCCCAATCGCCGCGACCTTAATCTAATCGATCGGCATAAAATTTTGGTTTTTAATAAAAAAAATAATTAATCGAATAATTAGGTGGCGCGCCTATGTTGAAGCGAAAAGTGGCACATTTTCGAGCGAGCCACTTTTCGCGCAAATTGCGCACGCACCTGTTCTTCATAATTTTACATTAAAATATTTTAATAATTTTTTAATACAAAAGTTGAATAAGATACAATTTATTTCATGATAAGATAACTGGTCCAAATAAGGCGCGGTGCCCAATAAAGCCCAGTTTTCAAATTTCCCGCTAACTGATTTCGAATCATTTGTCAAAGCTCGTATATGTTACAAGAGAAAGATTGTTACTTTTATTTTGAAGTTTAATATAAATAAACATTTTGATTACAAAGTATGATGCATTTTTTTCAAAAACCTATTAATTATGCCTTTATAAACTTAAGGTGGGCCTTATTTGGGTCCGTTACCCTACAACTTTAAAAAAAACCTCTCAATAGACACAATATTTAAAAAGAATAAGAAGAAGAAGAAAATAAAAGCAAGTTCCATTAACTTTCCGCATACTAGGTGACTAAATGTCACATGCCATACTAGGTGGGGTTTGCCATGCCCCGAAAATAAAATGAAATAAAATCCATAAAATTGTACTTTATGACAGTTCAATGATAAGAAATATATTTTAATCACCAATAATGATTAAGTTTAAGTCAAACGCATGTCTATTTATGCATTAGAATAGACTTTTATTAATAAAAATACAAAAACTTAATTTTTGCTTCATTAAATTCCTTCTAATTGAAATACAAATTAATTTCACGGTAATTTCTTAATGATTCGCAATAATTTAGACCAATCAATTACACGAAAAATCAATTGAATAATTTTAATCGTTGCCTCTCACTTGCATTACCAAAATTATTGTATCTTCTCGCTCCCTTCCACTCATTGCTATGGTAAATATGTTTTTCAAATATAAAATCGATATTTACAAAATTAAATTAAAATTTTTGTTTTAAAGGAGCGCACGGTAAATAATAGTAATGCATTAAACACAAGGATGTGCGCATTCGAGCTCAAAGTGGCACATTTCCGAGCGAGGGAGGCAAATGAAGCGCGACGCGGAGCGGCGCGCTTCATTTTCCCGAGATCGGAATGTGCCACTTTGAGCTCGAATGTGCACACTCGGTTTTAAGCTCGATTACCTAATATCCCGTTTTAACAAAGAAAGATTGTTCACGTTAGTTATACCCCACCTAGTACACGGAAGGTTAATATAGTCATTTAATAAAATGTAATTTTAACATTTTTTAATAATAGATTTTTTTTAAATCTTTCAAAACACTAAATTTTCCAAAAATCTGAATATGTCTTTTAAATGTAATAGACTTCTAATAATAAAATTATTTAAAATAGAATAATATATCACAAAAAATAAAACAATGTTTTTAATCCCACAAAATTTAAAACAATAGAGAAAAAATGAAGAAAATATGAACAAACAAAAAATAAGAATATAATATTGATACCCATTTTCCACTTCTTCCATTTTCACAATCATAGTTTTTGTAAATAAATATTCTTGGAAGCCCGTGTGAAAAAAAATAGCCATTTGCCGGTTCGCAGTAAATTTGGGATTGGGAAACGCTGCTTTAAACAATGCGGTTTTTTCGTGCCATACAAAACGCCGAAAATTTGCATAAAACACTGTCATCCATCAGTCACGCATAATTTAACATCTTTTAGCGTTATTTTTAATTTAAACAAAACTAAAAGCAAATTTTATGCTTCGATTTAAATAACAAATTACAAGTTAATTTTGATAAAGCAAAAAAGTAAAAAGTAAATAAATACTGATCTAGAAACTAGCCCTGTCGTTCCATTGCGATAGCAGTACGATCTTTGTATTTTGAACAATTTTTCGATAAGCCTATGTTTTTTTTTTTTTGAATGTTAAAGCTACACACATACGCGCACTATTTTGAAATAAATCTATTTGGAGACGTCAAATCCGAGCTCATTAACTTAAAAAAGACATCAAATAAATTTTGAACAGACACACGCCGAAAGAGATTAAAAAAATAAGAAAAAGTCGGAAGATGATCAATAAATTTCCAAGTTATAATAAGGGTTGTCGGATACACGCACTTTAGGGTTAGTTGATAAAAACCAGCGATTACAAAAGTCCAGTCCTAATCTATCATCTAACTATTTATGTAGGTACCTATATATATTTTTTTCGCTTTATTAATCCACGATAAATAAATAACAGAGATGCTATACCCGCCACATAGTTGAATAACAAATATTTAAATATTCAGAATGCATTTTAATAATAAAAAAACTTTACATATTGACGTCTGGAAAAGCGAGAGTAAATAAGTGTCTATGAATAAAACAGTATCATAAAAAAACATGAAATGATTAATTTGTTTATAAATGCAATTATGATAATTGCAATTCTTTGTTTACTTTAAACATTTAATTACAATGCTTTAACGTCATTAAATTAACGTTCATTGATAAATCTATTGGTTTAATAATTGATAAATGTGGACCAATAAAATATCATCCGAAAATAATTTCGTCTAAAATTCCATATTCGCGGCTCATTATATTTCATTTCCAAATACAACTTCGTTATTTTAAAATAACTTTTTAAAAGCACTAAATCAGAAATTTGGGGTGTCTGGTTTAGACCAGAAACCCCAAATTTCTGATTTATAACACAGTCTTGTAATTTTTAATTAAAATTATTTAGTAAGTAAAATTTTCTATATCATCAATTATATTATAATATAAATTGTACTATATTATCCAAAATATTTTTAGATATAATTTTTTTTCGTGCGAGAGGGCCCAATAAAAACCCAACTTGAAAATTCCAATTAGGGAAAAATGAAGTATTGTCAGTTTTTTTCAATTGGGATCTATGTGGGATAATCGAACATAAGTTAATTACAATTTTTGTTAAAATAGTTCCCGAATTTTTTTTTAATTGTTAATCGCACTAAAGAAATATATAAGTGTACCAAATCAACGCGAATGAAAGTACTACATTAAATCTACATACATATGTGTTCACTTTGGCCGAAAGGAAGCTTCTGCATGGTTCTTTTTACTCACTGCGCAGGCTTCGTAATTGTAGAAGCCTCATCTCGGCCAAAGTAAACAGATTGACTAAAGAAGAGATTAAACGCATACGTTGTTTAGTTTTTTCTATACTTCGACTGGAACGCACGTTTTGACCACAACATATACAACCTACTCACATTAAACTTTCACTTTGCAAAACGCCATCTTCTTCTTCATCAGTTTCTGATGTTAGCGATCACTTCACCGTATTCATTTCTGTCTCGGGCTATGTTGAACTCCTAAACCAGTACAGTTCCCTGTATTTCTAAACCAGGATACATTTCGTCGTCCTATTCTTCTTCTTCTCTCTATTCTACCCATCACTCCATCATTGCAATTTATTTTCGATCATTTCGAAATTAAAATTAATTTTTAAATACGAGTACGAATTTAAATCTTAATTGTTTTATTATACAAATTACACACAATCGGTTTTCTTCGAAAAATGCTAATAGAAAAATCTCGATCTGATACGTTACGTAATTGAACATTATCGGTGACCTTTCCAACTAGTAGATGAAGTGATTTCAATAATTGTCGGATTAAATGAAAATATGCTGGCTTTGTAAATTTATTCAATATTTTAATAACCTATTTGTGAAGGTATGTTTAATAAATCTCGCGTTTTAATGTCTATGTTTATGAATTTTGAATATTTCAAGAATAATTCTCCGAGCAATTCAATAGGAGTTTTTTTTTTATTACCTACAGCTTTAACCTTCTGTAATCTAATAAAAGACAAAAAAAAAGAAGAAAGAAGCAGTAAACGTTGTACCAATGACTAGCCGATTGCATCGGTTAGTAGTAAGCGACCATTTTTACGAACACAACAATGCGCATATGTTTTTTGCCGTAATGCAATCAAGCTAAGAACAAACCCTACGTGTTTTACATGTGTGACCTTTAATAAGTAAATATTGCCCTGTTTCTTAATAGTTGCAAGAAAAACATAAGTTACGTTAGCCGAGTAAGGCCTCAACAAGAAGGTGTGGGTGATAGCATCGTCGTGTCTTTGATTTTTACGAGTGGCATGGCCTTGCTATGCAATGCATTTAATGGTGGTGAACGTTCTGTCAGTATGATCGATAGACAACAGATATTTATCACTCTGCGAGACCATAAATAATTTGAGCTATATATAAATTAATTTGCAACTATTTTTGAGTCGTTCGATCGAACGGCTCGGATTTCTCTCGAAGCCGTGCATTTCGAACTAAAAACGCTTTCCCTTGAACTACATTTCGGATAAGTTCGAGTTCGAAATGAAATATCTGCACACGTGCGGCAATGAAGGCGAAAATATATGAGGAAACGTTTCGAGCGAAGGCCGAAACGCAGACTTATGCAAATTAATGAGAATTAACGCTAAGGTCTAAAAATTTTTCGCAACGACTAAGTGCTATTATTTCGCGAACATCAATTAACGACGAAGAAAGGAAACGCTTTGAAAGATTTATGCATTCCTCTGAGTAGACAGAGGACGTATTATGTACGAAAACGTTAAAGCTTTCATATCGAAGATATTGACAAAAGGAAACGGAAAATTTCGCAAAATAAAGTTCAAAGTTTAACCTTCCAAGTAAATTATAATTTGTATTCATAATTACCAGGCATTCAAATTAATGAATTTTTAAAAGATTTGCGACAGGTAATGTCATCCTGGTTTATGTAATCGCTTTATATGTAAAAGTCAACCGTCATATTTCGAACGGGAGAAAAAAAGGGGCTTCTTAAAAACGCGGTTGTCTTTAATTGGAGGTTTGATGGTTTTGTAGTAAACATTTTTTGCTACCAACTTTTTAAAAGATCACGTAAACCGTTCGTTAAATTCTCTACATCTCATAAACTAGATTGGCACTTAATTCGGTTTTTAATTTTATTTACTCGCTTTATGATTCCGAGCTATTCCTATATTTATTATCGGCGTTTCGCGTTTTTGATTGCACTCGTGCATTGGTAAATAAAATTCCAGAACCAAGAGAATTATAAATCAATGATTAAAGTTCACTCGTTGTCAATAATAAAAAATGACCCGACCTTTATTTGTGTAAAATCAACCTCCTAATAACTGGCAGGTTGTTCACATCTTCGGAGATTAATTGAAAATACAGTAGACGCCGCTTAATGCGATCTAAATAAAGTGATTACATTAACCGAGTGATAAGAAGAAGCGCAAGACACCAGAGAAGAAGGTAAAATTTACCTTTTGAAAGGTTCTAACGCGAAATAAAAGGATTTGACGCAATTCGCAAAGACGGCTGATTTAAATCATTTTGAAAATTAAAAATTTTACCAAAATTTACATTTTGAAAGCTTCAAGCGCGTTTTTCTCCCAGACATAACATTGGACCTTGTTTATTTTTTTGGCTTATCCTACGCTCCGATAAACGGGCTTTATGAGTCTGAAAAGTTTGTAAAAATCCGTTCACAAAAAACTAAGCTACGATTTTTCAAAGTGAAAATTTTGAATAAATTAATTACAAGTCGGACTATTCAAAGTCGTTTTTCTCGAAAATTTCAAATAGCACGGTTATGATTCTTTGGACCTGTCCGAAGCCAAAAATCTGACAAATCCGAATTTTTATAGTTTGTAAAATCCGTCCACAAATAACGGCACTACAATTTTTTTAACGTAAAATTTTATGCTATAGGTTTCAACCCTAAGTTACTCAAAAAATTAACATTGCGCGTTATACCGATTTTGCACATATCATATAGAAAAAAGTCTCAAAATTCCGAATCCGGGTCCTCTTTAATGATCAGATCGAAAATAGGGGCGATACGAATTTTTTTTTCAGTTAAAGTTAATTTTTGACTTATTCAGTTTTTCGTTTTATTTCGTTTGTATTAAAAAAACAATTAATTTACAATATGATTACACAAGTACATATATATGTATTTTTAATGAATGGTGACAAAAACACCAAACACCTTTTAAAAAAAAATTGATCACTCGGGAGCCGCGGTCGATCGGAACCCCGCGTAACGGGGGCCTACTGTATTCAATAATCGGATGCGTTTTGTGTGTTAATGTTTTTATATATCGTGTTTTATATAAATTAGAAACGAACGCCACGCCAGGCTGCGTTTCAGAATTTAATCACGGCGAACGAATAAAAACTTAATTAACCACTCGTTGTTGTATCGGTAGAGTAGTTGTTCACTAGTTTTTTGCGGCGTGTACAAAACGTGAACGCTAATTAAATCAATTATTTATATCCAAAATCCAAAACGGTCTGCGAGATGCATTCGCGTTTTTCCCGTACCTGTTTTTTTCGATCGCAAATGCAATCCGCAATGTCGCTCGCTTTAAATTGCGGTTCGTAATGGGGGCACACGACGTTCCTATTCCTTTTTTGCTTTCTCGACAAATATTTAAATGTTAATGTGCGTTTCGTCGCGACATCCTCTTCCTCGGCGCTCTCCGATATTTTCTTTGTCCGCCAAAAAAAAATTGCTCGATCAAAAACGAAGAAACGAAAAAAAAAGGTTCGGTTCTGCTGAAGAGCGACGAACGACAATAAAGTGGCGCATTTCGAATAAATAAGCCAAGCCCAAAGGTGACATTTTGAGAGCCCTACTACGGTTTGAGAATTACTTGAATTTTTTTAAAGTAGATTGATCATTGTTAATCGTGGCGAAAAGCGGAGTGTGCACATTCGAGCTCAAAGTGGCACATTCCGATCTCGGGAAAATGAAGCGCGCCGCTCCGCGTCGCGCTTCATTTGCCTCCCTCGCTCGGAAATGTGCCACTTTTCGCTCGAATGCGCACATCTTCGTATTTATTACATTTATCTAATTTATGCTTCGGTTTTTCAAATCAATAATTTTAATTTAGTTTAGTAAATATTGATATTATATTAGAAAAATGTATTTACCATAGCAATTGAGTGGAAGGGAGCGAAAAGATACGAAAATCTTGTCAGTGCGAGTGAGAGGGCCCGATTAAAATTATTCAATTGTATTTTCGTCTAATTTATTGGCCTAAATTATTGCGAATTGTGCTGAAAACAGAGTGTGCACATTCGAGCTCAAAGTGGCACATTCCGATCTCGGAAAATGAAGCGCGCCGCTCCGCGTCGCGCTTCATTTGCCTCCCTCGCTCGGAAATGTGCCACTTTTCGCTCGAATGTGCACATCTTCGTGTTAATTAGATTCGACTATATTAATAACAAATCCTTCAAATACAGATTTTCTATTCGGAAAAAGTTTTCGCTTGAAAGTGTCCTTAATAATTGTATTTGCCTATCTTATTCTTCTCTCTTACAAATAATATTAATTAAATCAAGCTGAACTAAATGTACCACTTCTCGCTTTTCTTTTAATTAAAAATTACAGTAGGGTATTTTTACCAAAAACCACCTTTCTAATTTAGTACTTTAAACTAGACTAGATGGGAGACTTCATCGTACATGAAAAAAAAATACTTTAACTTTTTCTAAATTTTGACTCTTATTTCTCAACCTTTTTTGTAACATACCCCACCCAAGTAATTCTAAAATTTTGATGCACCCCATATGTAACATAAATATTTTTTTATATTTAAAAATTGAATTAATCCATAAATGAAGTCTAATTTCAACAGTGTATACAAAATGTGCCTTAAAATGAATTTGTTTATAATTTTTGCAAACATGAAAATTACCCCAAAATATCTGGTGACATTAATTTTGACATATAAACATTCAACAATCTGCAAAAGATGATATAAAAATCAGCTAGTTGATTTTTAGTGGCCCACATCAGAAAATTTGACTCATATACAATTTTAATTAATCAAAAATGCGAATTAGTAAACATTCGAAAGTACACCTGAAAATATTTTTATCAAGCTCGCTACAATTAGGCGTGCGGAAGAGCACCATAACAACTTATCAAAAGGAATAAAATATCTAACCTTTTTCAAACAACAAATAGATCTAATTTATTCGACTTTTAATTTTTTGAATTGAAGAATAAAATAATAATATAGGCAAATCCAATAAATACGAGGATGTGCGCATTCGAGCGAAAAGTGGCACATTTCCGAGCGAGGGAGGCAAATGAAGCGCGACGCGGAGCGGCGCGCTTCATTTTCCCGAGATCGGAATGTGCCACTTTGAGCTCGAATGTGCACACTCGGTTTTAAGCACGATTACAAGCGTCCCGTTTTAACAGGAAAAAAATAGGTCAAACTGTTAGGTATGTTTACAAAAAACGCAACACATATTAATCACTAAATAAAACAGTCACACATTATCCTAAAATCAACATACCAAAAAAACCACTAATTAGTGCGAAATACAAAATAAAATAATAAAATATTTAGTAAGAAATACAGAGGTTTAATTTTCGCAAGGACAATCCTGATAATCGCGAATCCGTATAACTGAGGTCCGGGTAATCGAGGTTTTACTGTAATTAAATTTGTATTTTGTCGACGGGCTATTTTTCGACACATCGTCACGTTTTGGACGAGTAGCGGTGTGCATTTCCGGCGGGTTTTGTACTATTTGGACATTGTAAAAATATGGTTGACGTCTTCACGAGGCGCGGTGGTGCTGCTATTTGAGGTCGAATAGCTGACACGTCTTAACTGTCATGCCGATCGCTTCTTGTTGCCATTAATCGTCACCTTTTAATTACTGGGGCCAGTAAATTACATCGGCGGACTAAGACAAGTTTCGCTGCCTGCATTATTCATCAACTTACTGAACTGAATGCGTCTTGTAAGCCAAAGTGGAGATACATCATCAGCATTGTCAGGAAGTGACGGATTCTTGCCGTTGATATGTGTTGATTTCATTTCGAAACGATGTTGCCCGTTACCTTTTGCATCGACGGACCGCGTGCCTCACGTCAGATTTTCGTATGATAATTGCTCTGCCGTTTTTTGATATTTTTTTTAAATTTTATATTAATAATAGGTTTTGCTTCGGAAGAAGCGCCGAGATTGTCTATTAAATATTTATTTTATAATTAAACGCAGAAAAGAGTTAATTTTTTTTTGAAATTGAACTAGTACAAATGCCCAATAGAATACATACTCTTAATTGCTTCTCGTGTCTGATTCAATTAATTATTTAATTACTTAAAAGGTATCGAGTTTAAAACAGTCAATCGTCTTCAAATTTCGAAGGTCAATACAAAATTTCACCTACTCATTTTATTAGTATTAGTATTGTATAAAAGGCTAATATTTGTATTTTTTAAACTTAAATTACATACATAGATATATGTAACAATTTGTTCAAAAAATGAATTGCATCGTAGTGGGGCACTAATAAGGTATTCATCATAAAATATTTGTAAGCATTAGCAACCGTTTACTCAAATTGCTATAGGATTTAAAAATTTGTGAATTTATAACCACATAAAACAACCACAACTAAAACTAAGCAGATTACACTGTGCTACACGCTTGTTAAAGATTTTATTTATTTCGTTGGGGTGTATAGTGTTATATCTGCTATCCTCTCTGATTTAGCCAAAGCCTCGTCGAAATATCCAAAAATTTTGAAAAATATAAAACATCCCCAAAACACAATATAAAAAGAGTGCAATTCATGTTGTAATTCCTTTTGGATGTGTGGTTTATGCGTTTCCAAAGGATATTCAATTATTCAACTTGTTTTATAGATCAAAAGTGATTAAAATCAAATTAACAACGTTAATCTCAAAAATAAAGCACATTTACCTATTTTTGATTAAGTTACAATGCAAAAAATCAAGCGACAAATTGCACCAAAAACAAAAATTTTATAGATCGGTTTACTTTGAATAAATCCTTAAATTGTTGCAAACTGAAAAATAACTCTGTATTTACAGATCCATTCATTTTTTCTATATATATCTACTTATTTAATCTTATTGCACATTACCGAAGTAAAATATTTGCATCGGTTATTCAATTATTGCAAATTTACACTATTTTTTAATACCATCACCGTGTAAGTTTTCAGTTTGCAACAATCTTAAACAATGCTTTTAAACTGTTCTTTGGTGCACTTTTTCCTCAATTTATTACAATGTAAATTAACTTTAAGGTTTTTGCTTCTTAAATCGCTTTAATAAAGTTTTTGTGACCTCCAAACTTTTTGATGTAGCTTCGGAATAATACCATCATAATAATAAAGCTAATTCAACCTAAAACACTTTAAAAAGTAAACTGTTCTTTTATAATAGTTTGCATTAATCGTTTATTTGCTTCCATTTGGAAACGATAAACCACGTTACCACAATTGGTCTGTGTCGTCATGTTATTCTTTATTATTTTGTAATTTTATCTCATATTAATGGTGGTGCGTGTGTTTGTGTATATTCCTTTCATTATGCTTAGAGGCTTCTGACTTTAATGCGCACTGCAATATACACATAAACAACTTTTGGATAGCCTCATATATGTACTTCACTCTCAAAATTCCTTTAGATTTTTGTTCAATTCATAGCAATACTTTATTTGATATTTCAATTATTCTTCAAAGTGTTAAGAGTCCTGCAAAAGAAGCTACAACATATTATGTAAAAGCATTAAACGAGCACTGATATAAAGTAATCAGCTTTATCAACAACAACCGGATGCTTTCACACGTTGAATTGCACAAAACAATTAACATAATCCCACAAAAAAAATCATAAAGTACAACTCACATGTCTGAGAAATAAACATAACATCTAACCTCCAAAATGTAAACAAGCGAGAATCTCCACCAGTAGTTGATGTCCAAACTTCGAAGTTCCGAAAGACCCCACTCGCGGCGCTAGTTCACAAAATTCTGACCCGAAATTTCCTATTTTTGGGCAAAAAAAAGATGCCCCGACGAAAGTAATTGGAAAAATCGAAATCAGGACCCCTCGAAACCACTTTACACATACATTTACTTTTGTGGCAGTGTTTTCGGCGAAAAAAAATGTAAAAGTTCGAAAGCCACAAACGCCACTTGTTGAAACCCCGAAACGCGACACTCGAAAGGACGACTTACTTTGGGAAAATAGCCTCGTAAAAATATTTGTTTTTTTGAAATAATAATAGGAAAATGCTTAAAAACCAAATTGTTACTAATAGTTGTTATTGCTAATCACATTAAAGCCATTTTTTTATTTAAACTACCCTTCTTTTATGATTTTAGTTTGTTAACTATTATGTTTATCGTTTTATTATGTTATCGTGTAAATCGGGCTGTGTTCAGTAGCTAAAAACTTCCATATTCAAACAAGTGTTCATTTAGAAAAATGTAATGCAGGAACATTACAGGTGTTCCAATATACTCGTAGATAAAAAGCAATTATTCTGATACCAATTTTATATCATTTACAAACTTATTTTGGGAGTGTTCAGTGCAACTTAACATGGGTTCTACGATGAGGCCTCAACTCTATCTTGTACCAAAAAACATATGTAAGTTGAAAACAAAGCCAGTAGCCATTATAAAAGTGATCTATACCCAAAAATTCTAGCACCACTTCTCAAAGTATAAAATTTTGCATTTACTTATGAATTTCTAGTTTGTTTTTTTGTTTAATTGCATATGTAACAATTTGTTGATAAAATGAATTGCATCGTAGTGGGGCACTAATAAGGTATTCGTCATAAAATATTTGCAAGCATTACCAAGCGTTTACTCAAATTTCTATAAGATTTAAAAATTAGTGGATCTATGGCCTAGGTACAACAGAGATGATGTACCTTAGCTCTATTCACATTAAGCAAAATAAAATCCATTGTTCTATGAAAACTATATTATTTATTTTTGTATTATAAGAACTACTAATGTTCTTCTTTGAGATGACACTAAAATTTCGCATACTTAATTGTTAACTTTGTAAAAATTTTAATTTTTCGTTGGACTTGCGATTCGTATTATCTGAAGAAAAATTAAAAAAATATAAGAGTTTATAACAAAGGTATATCTAAATAAAGTTGCCTTAGGTACAAAGGAACCAAGCTACAACAGGTTCCCCTATAACAATACCAAGCCCACGTTTTATTTGGGCACATTGCTCTTTTCTTTTCAAATCCAAAAATAAATGTAAACAAATTCAATATAGACGAGGATGTGCACGTTCGAGTGAAAAGTGGCACATATCCGAGCGAGGGAGGCAAATGAAGTGCGACGCGGAGCGGCGCGCTTCATTTTCCCGAGATCGAAATGTGCCACTTTGAGCTCGAATGTGCACACTCGGTTTAAAGCATGATTCACAATAATTTAGTCCACTAAATTAGACGAAAACACAGTTGAATGATTTTAATTGTTTTTTCTCACTCTCATTGCCGTATCTTTTCGCTCCCTTCCACTCATTGCTATGGTAAATACGTGTTTCGAACATAGAATCGATATTTACTACACTAAATTTAAATTTATAATTTGAAAAAGCGAAGAATTAGTAGACATATTCAATAAATACGAGGATGTGCGCATTCGAGCGAAAAGTGGCACATTTCCGAGCGAGGGAGGCAAATGAAGCGCGACGCGGAGCGGCGCGCTTCATTCCGAGATCGGAATGTGCCACTGTGAGCTCGAATGTGCACACTCGGTGTTAAGCACGATTCGCAATAATTTTGGTCACAAAAAATTAGTAAATAATTTTTATCGTTCCCTCTCACACGTACTCATGAGTTTGTCGTATCTTTTCGCTCGCTCCCACTCATTGCTATGGTAAAAATACATTTTTCGGAAGTAAAATTTTCCCGAGATTGGAATGTGCCACTTTGAGCTCGAATGTGCACACTCGGTTTTAAGCGTGATTCACAATAATTTAGGCAAATAAATTAGACGAAAAATCAGTTGAATAACTTTCATCGTTCCCTCTCGCTCACATTCATAAGATTTTCCCATCTTTTCGCTCCCTTCCACTCATTGCTATAGTAAATACGTTTTTCGAACGTAAAATCGATATTTAAACATCACTCTTTATTTAAATTAAACCTTCTACCACCGAGACCAAGGTACAACAGACTTCCCTACTATACCATATACACAAACATTGAATTTTTATTTTACTTGCCCCCAATTTTGTAAATATTTTTTCCAGGTTCTTCAAATCTATTTATTTGGGAATGGTACTGAGAAAAACGTTCAAAAATTAATTGCAACAAAAAAAAGAGAACCGAAACCCTAATAAACAGCGGTCGTTGAATTTCTGTTCGAAATATGTTACATAAAAGAGTTCGATACATCTTGTACAGTTTAGAGGCATGATATTAATACATAGTGCAGTTTATGGTAATGATAATGTGAATGTAAGCGGAATACGAGCGTTTCCCACCGAGCTGTCAGACAAGCTTTGTTAGGAATGCGGTATAAAGCAATGCAATCGAACTGCCTGCCGCAATATGTGGAACGAGATCGAAAAAAGACATTTACAACGATTTTATATATAAATGAACTTAATAACTTCGAAGGCACGACACTATTTCGCTTTCATTACTCGCTCTTGGTCAACACACCAATAAAAGAGCAGAAAATCTCTCGGATTAAAGCGGGCCATTAGAAAATTCCCACTTGAAAAGGCATAATATCTATATTTATGTTAAAATTATTAGGCCGGAGATATATCATCGCGCACGTAAACAGTTCCAAAGAAGGGTCCCGGTCGTAAATCAAGCCCTCTGTCAGGTAGAAAAAGCTTCGGGTCTCGGGTGCTCCTCCGAAAAAAAAAAACCCGCCAAAACTTGGCCGCCCTTCGCCCTCCCCGCGCGACAATATTACATTACCCAACGTTTCCATCGGCCATTTGCCGGGACAAAGGGCACACTATCAACTCGGGCCGGAATTTTGCTCTGGCCCGTTCGTCGCGCGCGCAAAATAACGTAATCAACGAGTGTAATAACGGAACTTCGTAACCGAGTCGAACAATGTAGTTAAAGAAAGGCAATTCATAAATCATCCGAAGAACTACCCTCGCAGTGCTTCGAAACTGAAACAATAATGCCGGGGCGCTCACGTGGGAATACGCTGGCCACTAATTAAAACTGTTATTAAAATGCCACAAAATAACAGTCCTAATGGCCGGGTCGCCGCAGGCTTTTACATTTTACAAATCCCTTATAACCTGGCAATAGCGCTTCGAACTACAATAGTACGGCCAACTGAAAAGAATATTCGGCAGCGCTACGCCATCCTTATTGCTTTCCGTTTGGAAGCGTTTAAATTTTAACGGGAAAACTCTTCGGTCGCAAATGATTGCATTGCCAACATTCCCCGTTAATTGTGCATTTAAATTGGCGATTCGTTTGGGACTTTGTAAAATGCTAGATTGTTGCAGAAGTAGTTCCAGAAATTTTCTAGTATAGCTTGGTGGTGTTTTTTTACATTTTTGTTTTAGTAAAAAATGTGCGCCATGCGTTTTTTGGCGTTGTATTTCTTTTGGCGCGTCGCGAGTTAAAGTTTTAGTAGGCAACGAAAGTTGCGCGCGCACAGCAACGAAAAATCGACACTACGAAGTTAGCCATATAAGAAAGTAACTATTGTGAATCACGCTTAAAGTCAAATTGGATTAAATTGGATTTGTCCATATTAAAAATCTCTCTTTATCTCTCTTAACCCCTCGACATACAATGACGTCTGGGAAACGTCAATCATTTAGGGCAGGGACGAGCAACACGCGGCCCGCGGGCCACTTGTGGCCCGTTAAACAAGATTATGCGGCCCGCCAAGCATTTCTAAAATTGAATTCATTTTTTTTTAATTTTATATTTTTTTATTCTAATGTTTATTATAAATAAAGTTTTGTAAATTATTAACAAGTGTTACTTTATGTGCGGCCCGCCAAAAAATTTTAAAATTTAAATTGGCCCGTTGATTAAAAAGGTTGCTCACTCCTGATTTAGGGTGTTATTGTAGATTGTCTTCAATAAATAGGAAAAAAAAAGGCCAGAATGAAAATGTTTTAAAATGTTTAAAAAATGCCTAGTTACTCTAATCAGTGTTTCCCAACGCGCCACATGGGGCAATTTAAACATTTGGGGGAGGGGGCAATATCATTATTTAAGGGAACAATTTGAAAACGCACTTGATTTTTAGTTTATGTTTTGAAAATTTACTTATTGTTTTTTTTTTCTTAATAATTTCCTAGTGATTTCTTGCTAAAACCTAAATCTTGTGTCTTGAACAAGTTGTAATTGGGCTTAATTTATGGAATAATTCAATTTTAAATTTAAAAAAATATTTATATGTTACATGAGGGGGCATCAAAATTTTAGAATGGCTTAGATGGGGAATGTTAAAAAAAGGTTGGGAAACACTGCTCTACATATTTCAAAATGTTTTAAAACTATTAATTATTTATTTTATGTTACTTGTGTATGCTCATAACAGTTAAGTTGAGCCAAATTAATATTGTTTTTGGACTCATCAAATTCCGTTTTTTTTGTATGGCAAGGAGTTAAATGAAAAAAATAAATTCAGGTAACTGAAGATCTTAAACCTTAAGCCATTATACAACCATTTTTTTTAATAATTGTCGTTAATAATTATTAACAAATAATTTAATTATAGACAAAACAAAATTGTTCCGATCGATTTGAATTTTAATTTGCTACAAAACAAACAGTCGAAACCAATTCACGTGATATTATTACTTCGAGCGAAATTTTAGTAGAAAATTAAAAAGTGTAAGGGACTATTATCATTTTCAGTCGATAGCAATAAAATGAAAAGATAATATTGGTTGTAAGAGGGCGAGTAATTGTATTGTGTGTTTTTAATACGTGCCTAAGTAGTTTACTTGGGGGCTAGTAATGGGCAATCAATTCATAGTTATTGTATTATTTCGACCTATTTTATTACATCAAATCCATACCATTCCGAATTACTAAATGTACGTAAAGGCATCTTTTAATAAAAAGAACTGGCGCATTAGAAGTCATACTTCTTCGGTGGGACTAAATTAAATACGGTCACATGTTATGTTGCCTACATTGGAGCGATGTACCCGTTGGGTATGCCCATACCACGCTCGCGTTTTGTTTGGGCACATTGCTCTTTTCTTTTCAAATCCAAAAATAAATGTAAATAAATTCATTAAATACCAAGATGTGCACATTCGAGCTCAAAGTGGCACATTTCCGAGCGAGGGAAGCAAATGAAGCGCGACGCGGAGCGGCGCGCTTCATTTTCCCGAGATCGGAATGTGCCACTTTGAGCTCGAATGTGCACACTCGGTTTTAAGCATGATTCGCAATAATTTTAGTCACGAAAAATTAGTATATAGTTTTTATCGTTCCCTCTCACACGTACTCATGAGTTTGTCGTATCTTTTCGCTCGCTCCCACTCATTGCTATGGTAAAAATACGTTTTTCGAACATATAATCGATATTTAAAGAAGCATGATTCACAATGATTAATTTACTTTCTTCAACTGTCAAATTTTCGTTGACTGTGCGCGAGCAACTTCTGTTTACGCTTAATGCGCCAAAAAAAGTATAACTTGAAAAATTATTATATTACAAACATGAAGCATTTCCACATACGATTCAGCTTGATATGAAATGCTACAAATTCAATTTTAGCATGGTAAACATGAGAATTTGCTTCGGTACCTTTCCATACCAATAGACTTAATAAATATTTATTTTAGAAAATTCTTCAATCATAATTATCTCTTACTTATGCCCAAAAAAAACCCAAATCGGACACTTTTCTTCCGGACGGAGGGAGTAATTCCCAAAAAAAAACTAAGACTGGATTACGACATCAAATTTTGAAAAGATTTTTTATTCTCCGAAAGTCAACACGTGGAAATTAGCTTATTGGCCAAAGTTTGGTTCGGATTGTATATTCAGTACATCCTGCTGAAGCTTCACAAAGATCCCTTACGGTGCGGATTAGCCGCTTTGTGGCCTATTGCTCATTTTAGCCTTCCGATTAGGAAACCTACGCCACGGGAGACAATTTTCATTGTTCGCTTAAGCCACTTTTTCAGCGCTACTCATGCGACTACCCGTTTTAATAAAAATTACCAACACTACCACAACGATATCGCCTTCGACCATCTCAACTCCCCGTTTATATTAAAACGCCCGATGGGCCATCGATTAGAAGATTATTCGCGTTGTGCCACAATTTTTTGAATGCAACGAACGCTTGTAAATAGGCAAAAAATTACCGGCAGCTTATTCGACTTTTACGTTCGGTTTCGGTTAATCTGCAAGAAAGCAATTTACGACTTGGACAATCGACGAGCCCATATCCCTTGGAATTAAAATATTAGAAAGTGCTTTTAAATGGTATTATCGATCACGTTTTCGGATTTTGATCGTTTTAAAAAATCAAATACGTTAAATCCTTAAAGTGGAAGAGAAAAACGGGACTAACTCGTTTTTAGCTCTTAATCTTGAATTTTAAATGGAAGTGACTAATTAGAAAGCAGATTTGTCCAAATATCAAATGCGATGTGAAACTAAACACACCTTGAAAAATAATTTAATGCAACAAAACTAGCTTTATTTACATAAGTTGAAATCATTTTAAAAGCATTGCTTCATAAATTTTACTAATTTTATTAAACGATTGAATAAATATGATTTTATTATAAATCGCGCTTTGAATTTGTCGTTACGAAATCTAATTTCGCGGGGCGACCGTGTTCTTCGAACTAGTTTCTTCGTCCGTTGCGTTCCATTGCAGAAATAAACAAACACTTTCGAAAATACCTATCGGTACTCTATCGGCCCTTAATTGGAAAAACAGCAATTAAAGAGCTGCAGGATTGCGATTGGACCAGTTTTTTTTTTCCTAAGTCAAACATTAGTCCGCAATTATCACATTACGTGTTGGCCGAGCAGTAAATTGAATTTTTTTCGCGAAACATAATGGACGTCTACACGTCTTAGGATTTTTTTTTAAATATAAACAGAGTTATTCACGGAATCGTGACCACATTATTACTTCTTTTAAAAGGCACGTAATGGAAATAATTGTTTTTCCTTGCGATATGTGTTTCGTACTCTCGTACGAATTTTTTTCCACACTTTTGATTGCTACCGGAGCATTGAGAACACGTCGGCCATAAAACAGGCCTTTGCGTCGCTTTTGACGCGAAACGAAACGGGCAGGAAAAATTGTTGTGAGTGGTCGTTATTGCAATATTAATGGAACAATAGGCGAAATTAATAAGATCGCGTTATTCGTGCGAGTATAAAAACTCTTGTAATTTACTGTCACGCAATCTATTCGCGATTACACAGATACGCCGATACTTGAGTTTATCTGCTCATGTATATTGGTTTTATAATTAGCTATTGAGTAAATATTGTATGGGCCCCCGACATAATCATGCAGTCACCACTCGAGAGAGCATCTGCAATTTTCTCTTATCACGAGTTGGCTTTTTAATTTGCATAAAAGGAGTCGAAGCAAAATACCGGATTCGTTGCTGGAAGATTGCGACCTGAACAATACGATATGGTTGCTAGAAAATTGTAAATGGAGAAAAATTCTTGTGGAACTGGTCAAAATGCACTTCGTGCACCATTTGCTTTGCTAAATATTTTAGTTTTTTGATTCAGAGACAATATTAATATTGTGTGAAGTTTTTTTTTAAAATGTTTTTTAAGTCTATCTGAAAATAAATCTATCAAATTTTTCACAATAGGCTTTGATAAGTTTTTTTTTCGACATCAATTATTGTTAGATATTTTATGTTTTCTAATGTTAATTTACGCATGATCTTATACGTTTTGAATTACAGTAATCCTTCAACATTCGCGAATTCGATGTTCGCGATTATTAAAATGCGGAAATATTCGACATTCGCGAGCTGTATACTCGCTTATTCGCGGTACCATAAAAAAAAAGTTTCTGGAGTTTTTGTACATATAGTATTTTTCAGTTTTGCAGTTCTGTAAACATTTTCCAGTAATAATTACATACCTCAAGCTGTAAAAGCAAAAGAGTCTTTTGAAATTCAAAGTGTCATGGCAGTTTAAGTTCTTGTAACAAATCAGATTGTTAAATGTTAAATGTGAACGAATTTCATTTATTTTTTTATATTTTAGGTTTTATTACAATTACTTAGGTGTACCATACATTTATTATTAATACTATTATATTTTAGATTTTTTTTGTATGTATTGATTGTTTTCAGTTCAATAATATGATTAATTTTATGGTATTACTTAAGGCTTCTCCTATGGCTTTTTTTATAATATTCAAATTTTCATTTTGTTTGAATTAGAAGGGTAGAATTATGATTATTTTGACATTCGCTATCACTGCATACTGATTTGCGACATTTTATTGGTTGAATGTTGTCATTTACTGGAAGATGTCTACATTTTCTAGACTTTAGTCTTACACGGTAACATATATACAACGTATATCAATCATCGTGGAACGTAACCCCTCTATTTCCACATTAAGATAGACTTAACATTCGCGAATTCAATATTCGCGAGGTATTCTAGAACTCTCGCGAATGTTGAAGGATTACTGTACTCTCAAGATATAGTCCGAATTTAGTTCGCTGAAAATCAATTCGGTGTTTTTTGAAAATCTCAGCCTTGAAAGTCAAGCGACAATACTTTGTGCTACGATAGTAGTTTTTAAATTCCCAATATCTTTACTACTTTTTAAATTCGACTATAGATGCGCAAAAAAAATCTGATTTATAATTCTTTGGTAAAATGTAACTTTCTCGACGCCAATAGCTGAGAAATAAACGAAAAGGATTTCAATTTTTAACAGTACACTACAAATATTTCGGTTTAACTTCTTCGTACGATAGACATCTTACGTATGCCAATGATATATTAATTTTTAATAAATTATGGCGATTATTTTGTTGCTTCTTCGTTCCCGATATAAACTATTATAATCCATATGTTACTGAATAAAAATTTCATTAGAAACTATTGGCTTCGTCCAAGTTAAATGGTTCTTCATGCTTTGTATTTGTTACAAGAGTTTCACTTTGCGCCTCCGTAAACGGAGAAAGGCAACGAACGTCTCGCCATAAGAAGGATCTTTGTGTTATGTTTGGAATTTTTTAAGGGTAGCTGTGCGATGGTTGCCGCATTGTGTATCGGGGACGAAAAAGAAACACAATTTAGCTGAATACATCGCCTGTGTTGGCAGAGACGGTTTAAAGGTTCAGTGCACTTGGGACCCAACCCCCCGCTTTCTAAGAAGTCACGGTTACATCTGTCCCGACTTAAAAATACCACAGAACCACTGGAGATAAATTCCGTCGTCGAAAATGAAACTGGCGGAGCCGCCGAATAAAACAGTTAAAAAAAATCCCCCGCGACAAAACGAATAATCTGACACTATTAAATTGTTAAAGAGAGGGCATCATTACCTTCTAAACGGGAAATGTCCCCTCATGGTGGAACGCTACTGCATAGTTTAACAGCTGAACGTGTAAATTTGCTTAAGTGTATTTATTTATTCGTCCATTATAATTCGTTAAAGCGCATATTCAAATTCATACCCCTGATTTATTTAACGGGTGCCTACAAACAAATGTACGGATAACAGGGATGCGGCTGGGGATTCGTAATTACAAAGTCAAAATCTCCCAATCGCCTTTCGCAGCCGCGCGAGGGTTGCAGATGGGGTTGAAAGTGTCTATTACAACATGCGCGCCTCCTCGTCCTTTCCAATAGCCAAACGTACGAACGCTTGACTTTTTCAAAACTTAATCCCTCGCATAATTAATAGTTTTATAAATATTTAAAAGTTACTTCTTTCGAGCATAAACCTGTCAACGTCGTTCGAGCATTTCCCAAGCCACCATGTCACCCACCAGCTTTGTCACAAAGCATCCATAACTAAAGCCCCCTGTCTTCTCACTTTTTGGTAACTATATCTGCTGCTCGAATACAAAAGAAACTGGTTTTAATACAATCGTTGCCGATGGTATTCGCCATTGCCCGAATTTATCATAAACTCGGAGTAGATACGCTTAAATTTCGATTGGGACGTTTTTATTTTTCGTTTGGCAAAGAAAAAACGGAAAAGCACGAACTGAAGTAAGTTGCATTTTGAGAAAGCTATTTCTGTGGACGGAGATCGATCGATCAAAAGTGATCCTTAATAAATTCGTACTTGTCTAACGGCATCTATTAACTTTAAATCTTTCAGTTAACAATGACATAATGAGGTGGTCTTTTGCGGTAGGTAATTTGCTGGTTGAAATAAACCAAGTTGAGCTTTAAAATGTGTTTCCTATAATTTATAGCGGGCAGTAAAAGTTGGTCACTAATAAATTTGTTCTACCTTTATTTGATTACAAAGAGAAATACCTACCACAAACGTAATTATTAATTTCATAAATCAAAAAATTTTAATTTTTGGGTGTGTGTACACTGCCGAGCAAAAACATCGATATACATTTAATTTGTTGATAGCAAAAAGCATTAAAAGTTTATAATGCACTTTTGACAAAAGAAAATAATGTTAATCTAATTGAGAATTAAAAATTATAAGATGATATACATTTTGAAGGATTCGAGCGCGTTTTTCTCCCAGATTTAACAGTGAGCCGTATGTATTTTTTTCGGTGGTCTTATGCTCCGCTAAACGGGCTTTCTGAATATGAAAAGTTTTTAAAGATCCGTTGACAAATAATCGAGCTACGATTTTTTAAAGTGGAAATTTAATACAAGCAGAAACCTTCGCACCCGTTTTTCTCAAAATTTTCGAATTAGATGCCTATTGTTTTTTAGGCCTATCCAAAGTTAAAAGGTGCGGCAAAACCGAATCTATATAGTTTTTAGAGATACGTCGACAAATAACAGCGCCACAATTTTTTTAACGTAAAATTTTGGCTACCAAAGTGAACCTAAAACTTCAACGCTTAATTACTCGAAATATTTACGTTGCGCCCTATACTTATTTTACATCTATCTTATGTAAAAAAGCCTCAGAATTCCGAATCCGTGTCGTTTGTAATGATTGGATCGAAAATAAGGGCGCTATGATTTTTTTTGTGAATCAAGGGGTACGTTTTTTTATTCGTTTAGTTTGTATCGAAAATTTTTATTTTAGAGCGAGAGCGCCAGAAAATGACACTGGCTATAGTTACTAGGCGTACGTAGGAACATCCCCTTGCAATATAAAGCAATTCTATTTTTTTCATTTTTTGCGAAAAAAAACATGGGTTTTAACCCATCGATTTTGTTTTTTCAAAACCTTTTCCCAAAGCTTTGAAATAGCACGCTTATGATTTCTTAGGCCTATCTGAAGCCAAAAGGCTGCCAAATCCGAATATGTATAGTTTTTAAATATTGCTCCGTAAATAACGGCGCTACAATTTTTTTAAAGTCAAAAAAAGTGCCAAAATCAGCTCGAAAAACTGCGATTTTTAATGTTCGAAAAATTTATGTTGCGCCCTATACTTATTTTACATGTATCTTATGTAAAAAAGCCTCAGGATTCCGAATCCGTGTCGTTTGTAATGATTGAATCGAAAATAAGGGCGCTACGATTTTTTTTGTGAATCAAAGGGTACGTTTTTTATTCATTTAGTTTAATGTTTTGAAATAGCACCCCTATGGTTTCTTAGACTTATCCGAAGCCAAAAAGTCTGGCGAATCCGAATTTGTATAGTTTTTAAAGATCCATGCACAAATAACGGCGCTATAATTTTTTTAACGTAAAATTTCAGTCGTTGAAAATTCTACAAGTTACCAATTCGTCAAAAAATCATCAAACGATTTATACAACGTTATGTTATGCAGACTAATCGCTCTTTTCGATCGACGACCGGTCCTTCTTTAAATAATAAATTACAAAAACAATGAAGCATTATCAGAAATTTTATCAACAATCAAAGATTCGTAATTTATAGGACGTGCACTTACATTAAGAAGGCGATCAAACATTACAATAAAAACAGCCGATCCAAATCTACATTTTATGATAATCTAAAATGAGTGGGTGAGCTTTTACCTGTCATAAGTAATTGACGATATTACAGTTTTAAAACCAGACAATAGTTAATTGTTATTGCTCTCCGAAGGGACGTATTTTATTTTTTTAGTGCGACGCGTCGAACTAATTGTAACTAAAACTGAGGGGTGGCGAAGAAGTAGGGATGCGTTTCGGCCTTAAGCATTGAACACATTAGGTTGTAATGCCTTCATTACAATTCGATTTGCTTATGAAATTACAGAAGGGAGAGTGTGGAAATTGGAGTGAAGAAAATACCGAAGTAATAAAGTTTCGGTGGCGTGTAGCCGACCTCTTACGGATATCTACCGTCTACAGACTTTTCGTTTTATCTCATCATAACAGGTCTTATATCTCCCGTATGTACTTTTTGTGTATTATTCCCAAATAAAAATAAGATAAATGCGATAAGGCAGCAGGTAGCTCGTTGTGTTTTGATAATGCACGTGATAAACTTAGGTTCTTTTCAGACTAGTTCGGTGAAGACGACTAGATTTTTTGAATTATGCTGCTAAATACATACGAGAACAGTTCTTCAAGTTTTCGTGTAAACCAGGGCTTCTTTAACAAGGGGTCGCGACCCCAAACGGGCTCGCTTAGCAAGATTTTAATGTAAAATACAGTCGAACTTCCATAAGTCGAACGCCGATAAGACGAATTTTTGATAGCTCGAACTCGAACCAGTTTCTCTAAGATTTGCCTATCTCAACGTTAATATTTTTATGTCAATAAATCGATTTTCTATAAATCGAATTATTTAATAAGTCGAAGCGTTTTACAATTCTTTAAATTCAAGTTTCCATTAGTAAATAGGTCGATGACTCGAAGATAAATTTTACAACTTTTCTAAAAATTACGCTGCCTGAGAGAGGATTAAGGACGGGTGCGATTCGGTGTTATTGCTGCTTAAAAGGTCTATTCTATGAAAAGGTTTTATACTATAAGCTGTTTTGACGGCGGCACTTCAATTGGATTTAAAAACTAATTTATGTTTAGGCGTGAAAAGGTAACAGACAGATAGACAGACAGCCAGAGTTACTTTCGCTTTTATAATATTAGTTAGGATAATTAATTTTTTTTAGAAAATAAGTTAAGTATTGTGAATCGTGCTGAATGTGAAGTGTGCACATTCGGCTCAAAGGGGCACATTCCGATCTCGGGAAAATGAAGCGCGCCGCTCCGCGTCGCGCTTCATTTGCTTCCCTCGCTCGGAAATGTGCCACTTTTCGCTCGAACGTGCACATCCTCGTATTTATTGACTTGCCTTAATTAATCTTTTCACTTTCAAATCAAAAAATTAAAAGTAAATATGAATTTTATGTTCAAGAAACGTATTTGGCATAGTAATGAGTGGAAGTGGGCGAAAAGATACGAGAATTTAGTAGATGCGAGTGAGAGAAAACGATTAAATTATTTATTTAATTTTTGAATAATTTATTAGCCTAAATTTTGTGAATGGTGCTTAAAATCGAGTGTGCACATTCGAGCTCAAGTGGCACATTCCGATCTCGGAAAATGAAGCGCGCCGCTCCGCGTCGCGCTTCATTTGCTTCCTCGCTCGGAAATGTGCCACTTTTCGCTCGAATGTGCACATCCTGGTATTTATTTACATTTATGATTACATTTAATTTAGTTATGCCAAGAAATATAACTTCTCATGGGCGTACATAAGTACGCGCACCTTTCTTTATCATCTAATAATTGTTGTAAATAATATGAAAATTTACAGCTTAACCACTTTAATAAATTTTATATACAGTTAACTTTAATAACTCCACAACTCGAATTCTTTGATAACTCAAGTTGGAAAGTGTTTTTCGACAAAATGCCTATTTCAAAAAGGTAGAATTCAAACTATTCTAATATAACCATGGTTACGAAGTGATTAACCTTTCTGATTGGTCAATTAGCTAACGGCCATAATGGTGTATCAAAAATGAACCTATCACAGTGACTTATTTAAAGCGGGATTTTTAAAGTATGCTTTAAACCACTTACAGTTCTAATTACGTTATATAAAATACCATTTCACATAAAAGATATATACATACACAAATATATAGTTAATTTTTAAGCTTTTTTAATAACTCGAATTATTGAAAATTCGAATTAATTTTAGTATCCCTTCGACTTCGACTTATCGAGGTTCGACTGTATATAAAAATTCTAAAATTATATTTTTCATATGTGTGTAGGTATATTGTTACCTAATCAATATATTATCACAAAATATTTACCTATATATCTTTCTTTTCTATTTATATATATTGGGTCGCCAAAAAACTTCATAAATCATAAATGGGGTCTAGATCAAAAAAAATTTAAAAAGTCCTGGTGTAAACTAACGGTAACTCGCTTTAAGCTTTTTTGAAAAAGTGTAAAGCAAATTTTAAATAACAAAATAGTAATATTAAAAGTATTCTTCCGTCTAATCATATACATTACCATTTACTACCTTCCCAAAGATCGGCAATAAAAATCGAACGCCACTAAAAGCACATTTAGAAGTAATAATCGTCCCTTAAGAGTAAATTATAAAAATAAACATAAAAAAATAAAACGTTCAAGCTTCTAAAAATACCATAAATTTTAAAACGAAAATAAATATTTTAAAACTTGAAACTAATACATTGGGTTATAATTTCCTGAAGAACCCGGTCGAACCACCCAAAATAGCAGATGTTGCTCAAATTCCTTCCACCCCAGGGATGTACGTTGTCTGCACGTGTTAAATATTAGACGGAGAGCATTAAGAAAAATTAGAAAACCAGACAAAGCCTAAATCTGTTCTTCTGTTAGACAAACATCCAAACGGCAAGGAGAATTATTAAATAATTTTTTGTTTGTCTCCCTCGAACCGCAGCAGCCATAAAAGAAAGTGAAAAGAAAACGATGAAAAAACGTACAATTTATTAAAAAATTTAAATAAATAAATGCACCCAAAAATGTATGTGTGCAAGTACGTAATGCTGGAGATCAGGGGTCGATCTACTTAAGGGCTTTTTGGGCTGCTGCCCAGGGCACCGTGGATACAAAGGGCCCCCAGCCCCCATTAAAAACAATAGACGATATTGTTAATTAAAAAAAATACAATCATAATGTTAGCAACCCTATACTATAGAAAACAGTTTTTTGACAAAATGGCAATTACTTGAGTAATTATTGGCCCAAGGCCCCAAAAGTTCACGATCCGCCGCTGCTGGGGATACTTGTATTTTAAGTGTAACACGAATTTAAAGAGTACTTTACATGTGTTTTGAATGTTTTAATAACGATAACGCAATCAAACAGATAAGGAATGCTCTCGTATCAAAAATAAATAATGCCCACTCGATGCACGAATTTGTTCGCTTCAAACGCGCCGGAAACCGCCAAAATTTAAAGGGCGTCAAGCAAAAATTGCTCTTACGCCATGTTCCCTTTAAATGCATATTTGGGCAAGAGATTATCAACGCTTCGAATTGTTTAACGTAATGACTCACACGCACCTTGTTTATGAAAATTCGGATTTTCCATTAATTTGATGTGAAACTGCGAGTTTCGTAAGAAATGTACGCATTGGACACCCCCATTGTAAAATCTCGACGAAAAACGTCATCGACTTAGAGCAAACAATTTTTAACCGAGCTAATTTCTTTCCACAAAATTAATTTCACTTGAAATATTTGGATTTCTCTAAAAATCTTGATCTTTAAATTTCTATTTATAGATCTTTTTGGAGCGGCACAAATTAATTTATTTCTATGTGAAAATTAATACGACTGATTTGTCACACCTTTTCTGCACGTTAATTAATTTATATTCTTACTCGGTTTTCATGATTATTAATGAACGCCCACATAAATCTTATTTTGTTTAGCTAAACTGTTAGAATGTGTACATGTCGTAAAATCTGTGTATGTTTTAAAAAGGCATAAAACTGTCGAAGAGTAATTGATTAAACACTTCAACAATTAATGAACTATTTAGGTAAAATATGGATCGATTAAATTAATTCTACGGTCTGTTTCTATCGACTCGGATCAATATTTTACATTAGTAATGTATGGGCAGATAATATTGCAAGGAAGAACAATTTTGTTTAAATATTTTGGGTTCTTCTCGCGAATAAAGAGATAGTAAAATATTTAATAGCAAAAATATTAAAATTATTTATTATCTAACAACATTCAAATTTATGGCACGTCCCGATAAACCGAACTTCGATAATCCGGATGCTTTAGCTCTCCATGGCCGATTTTTACTTGTACAAATACGGTTCCATAATTTGTAGTTCAAAAATTTATTACTTACACAAAAAATTAAGAGAAAATCAGTTGAAAAAGTTACATCGTTCCCTCTCGCTCGCATTCACGAGATTTTCCCATCTTTTCGCTCGCTCCCACTCATTGCTAGGGTAAAAATCAATTTTTTGGAAGTTCCATAGCTATTTTCTAAAGTAAATTTAAATTTATGATTTGAAATATCAAAGGATAAAGTAGGCAACTGTAATAAGTACCAAGATGTGCACGTTCGAGCGAAAAGTGGCACATTTCCGAGCGAGGGAGGCAAATGAAGCGCGACGCGGAGCGGCGCGCTTCATTTTCCCGAGATCGGAATGTGCCACTTTGAGCTCGAATGTGCACACTCGGTTTTAAGCAAGATTCGCATTAATTTCAGTCACGAAAAATTTGTAAATAATTTTTATCGTTCCCTCTCACACGTACTCATGTGTTTTTCATATCTTTTCGCTCGCTCCCACTCATTGCTATAGTAAAAATACATTTTTTGGAAATAAAATAGCTTTTGGCTAGTGTAAATTTAAATTTATGATTGGACATATCGAAGGATCAAGTAGGCAAATGTAATAAGTACCAAGATGTGCGCATTCGAGCGAAAAGTGGCACATTTCCGAGCGAGGGAAGCAAATGAAGCGCGACGCGGAGCGGCGCGCTTCATTTTCCCGAGATCGGAATGTGCCACTTTGAGCTCGAATGTGCACACTCGGTTTTAAGCACGATTCGCAATAATTTTAGTCACGAAAAATAATAAATAATTTTTATCGTTCCCTCTCACACGCACTCATGAGTTTGACGTATCTTTTCGCTCGCTCCCACTCATTGCTATGGTAAAAATACGTTTTTCGAATATATAATTGATATTTAAAAAAGCATGATTCACAATGATTAATTTACTTTCTTCAACTGTGAAATTTTCGTTGGCTGTGCGCGAGCAACTTCTGTTTACTCTTAATGCGCCAAAAAAAATATAACCTCAAAAAAAATTATATTACAACCATACCACAATAAAGCATTTCCACATACGATTCAGCCCGACATGAAATGCTACAAATTCAATTTTGGCCTGGTAAACATGAGAATTTGCTTCGGTACCTTTCCCGATCACAAAGCATCGGCCAAAACTTGAACCAAAGCAAATAAAATGTTAAAAAGAAACAAAACGGTCTTGAGGGATTCCGACTTCTACTTTGCCGTTGTAAATAAACTTGCATTTTGGGGTGTAAAAATTGTCGGAAAGTTCACATCTAAAAAATTCTTCTATCTCAGCCAAAAGAGCGCAGCTGTTGATTTGACTACCTTCACCCTTGGAAGCGTAACACCTCTTTAAATTCCCCTATTTCTATTTTCCGTCCGCATATGTTACACATTTGGGCACAAGCATTATATTTAAAATATTTATAAGGAAAGGGGTGTGGAGAACAAAGTAAAACATTTCGGAAAAAAGCTAGAAGAGTTTGTCCTACCTGTTTGGAGAAAACGGCGATGTCTTCGTTGAAGGATTCCGAGGAGCAAACGTCTCCCCCCGCAACCCCCGGTTCGCGAGGCGTGCACGTTGCTAACTCGCACTTTTCGAAGATGAGCGCCAACAAGGGAAACAACGGGTGCCTGCAACAAAGAAAGAAACTTTTTGAGAAGACGTATGACGCACATTGCCCCTCAACTGATACACACAACAAGAGCTTTCTGTTAGGCGAACATCGCGTATCGGATATCCAAGACCTCAAGTGTTGCGACCGTCACTATCGCGATCCTCTGACCCGTAAATTATCTTAAGATGGCACGCCATAAATAAATCGCAACATTTATGAATGCGTCTTGCAGTGTGCCGTTTGATAGACGTCCATTCATAACTTAATAGTATTACATTCCAGCCGTGACGTTTTATTCTTGAAGAGTATGAATGTTCTCGACTCATGCGTTCGGAACGCTCTGGATAATCGATTTCATGCCCATTTGAATATTTCCCATTTAGTAAAAATTTTAATGTGAAGCGTAACTGGCGGATTAAGAGTAATCCGATTACTGAGCCGACGATATTTATGGGACATCATAACTTCTCATTTTCTAGTTTAACTTTTTTTTATATATGCAAAACTTGCCTTGGCTTCGCAGAAAGCATGGGATATTAACTGGTCACATTCGAATCCGTTTGCAGAAAGAACCTAACTTGAATAAAGAGGATTTCGCCGGATTACGGAATTTATAACATAAATACAAACTACATCTGAAAGTCCTTTTATAAAACGGTTAGCTTCCAAAAACAATATTTATTATAGTTTTTTGTGCCCATTATAACAATAAAACTACAATATCTTCCTAATTCGTTCCTTCATATATCATTAAAATGTACTACTTAGCGTTATCCTGCACGAGGACTTTACATTAAGAACTTCTACTTCTACCAAAAGTTATTTATGAAGTCAAAGCACAAAAATCCGATTGCAAAAATAAAATTGACAAGTAATTGTTTTCTTCTTAAATTGTGATTTGATGAAGGACTAGCTGGCATTGAAATTTCAAATTGAAAACGTATCTTTTGTCAAAATAAATTATGGCCTATATAACTCTCTAAAATGTGCTCTGTCTGCTAATGAAAGTCCCGTCAAAATCGGTTCTACCGTTTCTGTGACTAGCTCCGACAAACAAACAGACAGACGAAAAATTTAAAAACGCGTGTTTGGGTCTTGGTGACGATCAAATTATGCTTAAGAAAAAGTCTTTATTTGGAAATTGCATACAGACACTTCAATTCTATTTATAGATCTATTTAAAGATGTATAGATCAAGAGAAGCATTTTTTGAGTATTTTTGATGGGTCAGTAAGAACCGATGAATCCTCTCCTAAAAAGTTTCCCTTTCGTATTTAACGGTGACAGACCTTGTAAGTGAATTTGGTAATCTATTTCGTTTAAACTTAAAATGTTTAACGCTTATTGCAGTTGTCTGCACAAAGTAAATCTGTAATATATAATGGAGCCCTGGATCATAAAAAGTTGCCTATCGTTTTACAGTTGTAATAAAGCAATCGTAAATGAAAGCGGTGGGTAATTTACCCAACTATTTTATTCTAATTTTTTAAAAATACAGAAGAAGCTTTTAGGGTCACTCTTACACTAAATTTGTCAAAGTGTTCAGAGCTATCTTTACTAATAATCAAGTTATGAACTTTTAAAGGTATTATCAATAAATAAAATGGGTGTAGGTATATATCCAACTATTGCATGTTGTTCTTTTTTGAAATTTTAATTGTTTATTCTTCTGTGGGAGGTAAATTATTAAAATTTTCACAAATACCAAAGTTACCAATTTTCAAAAAACATCAGCGGTTCCAAATGCCATTCGTTAGAAAATCGTTCACAATAACCTGTGCTTGTTTATAAAAATTAAAAATCTTTCAATAATAATTGATAAAAAAAATAATAACAATTCGTCCAACGTCAATTTTATAGCAAAAAGCAAATATCTTCTTGTGAACTAACTACAGCAGGGGTCGGCCCCTTTCGGTGACAAAGAGCCAAATCTATATTGAATAAAAAAAATAAAAACATGAAAGAGCCGCTGAAAAGATTGCATCTAAAATTTGAGATGGTTTTATACAGAAATATTTAATATTCAGGGAGTCACAAAATTTTCTAAAAGAGCCGCATGCGGCTCCGCAGCCACAGGTTGCCTACCCCTGAACTACAGCAATACCTCGGGTAGTCCAGATTTACCATAGCGCAGTTTGAAAAATTCAAAATCAACTAAATTTTAATTTAACAAAATAAAAATAGAGTCTGAAAATTTAATCAGTACACAAAATGATTTTTTGATCTGATCTGATATGATATCATTTACAAGTATCGATATTGCAATATTTAGAGCAGTGGTCCTTAAACTTTTCAGAATCGCACAATACTTATAAGATTCTCGCGGAACTTAAACAAATTGTTTTAATTATTGCATTTTGACAAAAAAAAATTAAGAATTTCAAATAATTATGATTCTCAATTAGATTCCTTTAGACTACGGGTGGAGTAATTTCGTTTTGTCACGGGCCGCTTATTAGAACCATTCGGGCCAAATAAAAATTTTCAAATACTGAGTCAACTATTTGACTTCTTTTATTCGCTCAACGTTTTCAGTGTAAAATATTATGATTTTCCCCAGTCTTTAAGTGACGGGCCGGATGCGGCCCGCGGGTCGTTTTTTGCACGACCTCGCTTTAAAGTTGAAAATTAATTTATTTGGTAAAAAAGGTTGAGTTGGAAAGATTTACCATTTATAATCACGCTATACAATAAGTAATATTCTTGAACTGTTCTGAATTGTTCTAAATAGTTAAATACATAGGTACAGTTAAACTTTATTATATTCAACACCCTCTAAGACACTTATAGTGATCGAGCTATTCCAAAAGAAAAAATCTGGTCCTGCATGGTTGAAAAAAAATTCAAGGTTGATCTTGGTAAGGTCTCTAGGAATAGCTCGATCACTATAAGTGATTTAGAGGGTGTTGAATATAATAAAGTTTAACTGTACATATATGGAAATTTCATTGTGGTATTACGTTTCCAAATGATACCTATTCAAAAACGGTCTTGTATAAAGAACGGATCCTACGCTTCTCCTTATCAACCAAACTTTTCGTGTAATTGAGGTTTTTGGTGAATTATAAGTAATTTTGTGGTTTACGAGCTCCACATGTCGTAATTCCCAAAATCGATTTGGCATTTACAATGAATTATTAAAGCAGGTACCCTCGACTGTTCACCGACAGTACGAAATTCGTTCCAAGTGTCGTATTTGTCGAAATTTTTCGCTGCCGGGCGCAATTTTGCAGAATCTATGGGTCGGCCGAAAGCGCGCGCGGGCAACGCTGTAATCGAATAGTGATATACGATTTCCAACAAACTGTAACAAAATGATAATTGTTTAAATTTGCGGTCGTCGCAAAATACAATGCGAAGATGCTGACAGAACGTCGACCACATGCACGATTTATATTACCGCATTAGGGGCATTCACCAATAGTTATTTTATAACTTTGTGGTCTCTTGTTTCCGTAATATGATTGATGTTAATAAGCTATAAGTGGAAGTAATTTTGTTTATAAATTGTCTGGAATTTATTTTAAGTTTTGACAGAAGATATTTGCTAAATTAAACTGATTTCAAAATACGCATGATGTAACGTCACAAAAATTACACTGAACGCTTACTTATTATTTGTAACGAGATCTCAGATAGAATTTTATAAATTTCATAAATTTCCTATGGCAACCGGCTATTAAATAAATTATCTTATTATATCTGAAAACCGGCAATTAATATAAATTATGGCAATGTAAATTAATGAAAAGTATAAAATTATAATTAATCTTACGTATATAAAAATTGTTTTATACTACAGTGGAAACTCGGTTATCCGGATTAATTATTGTTACAGCTCATTCGGATAATCGAAAATTTGAATGTATGGAAAAAAATTGTTGAACTATTTTGAAACTTCGAGCAGATCGAGTTATATCGAATCATCGTTAATTGAGGTCTTACTGTAACTCAAATTATTGTAAATGATGTGTAAAATCGAGTGTGCACATTCGAGCTCAAAGTGGCACATTCCGATCTCGGGAAAATGAAGCGCGCCGCTCCGCGTCGCGCTTCATTTGCCTCCCTCGCTCGGAAATGTGCCACTTTTCGCTCGAATGCGCACATCCTCGTATTTATTGATTTTTGTTTACTAAAATTTCTTTCAAATTAGAAATTAAAAATTACAGTAGGATATTTTGACCAAAAACCACATTTCTAATTTAGTACTTTTAAACTAGACTAGATGGGAGAATTAATCGTACATGAAAAAAAAAACTCTTTCCGAATTTTGACTCTTATTTCCCAACGTTTTTTTAATATACCCCACCCAAGTCATTCTAAAATTTTGATGCACCCCCTATGTAACATAATTTTTTTTTTATATTTAAAAATTGAATTAATCCATAAATGAAGTCTAATTACAATAGTGTATACAAAATGTGCATTAAAACTAATTTGTTTATAATTTTTACAAAAATGAAAATTATCCAAAAATATTTGGAAACATTAATTTTGACATATAAACCTTAAACAATCTGCAAAAGATGATATAAAAGTCAACTAGTTAATTTTTAGTGGCCCACTTCAGAAAATTTGACTCATATACAATTTTAATTAATCAAAAATGCGAATTAGTATACATTGCAAAGTACACCTGAAAATATTTTTATCAAGCTCGCTACAATTATGCGTGCCGAAGAGCACCATAATAACTTATCAAAAGGAACAAAACATTAACGTTTTTCAAACGAAAAATAGATCTAATTTATTCGACTTTTAATTTTTTGAATTGAAGAATAAAATAATAATATAGGCATATCCAATAAATACGAGGATGTGCGCATTCGAGCGAAAAGTGGCACATTTCGGAGCGAGGGAGGCAAATGAAGCGCGACGCGGAGCGGCGCGCTTCATTTTCCCGAGATCGGAATGTGCCACTTTGAGCTCGAATGTGCACACTCGGTTTTAAGCACGATTACAAAGCGCCCCGTTTTAACAAAAAAAAACTTGGTCAAATTGTTAGGTATATGTTTACAAAAAACGCAACAAATATTAATCACTAAATAAAACAGTCGCACATTATCTTAAAATCAACAAAGCAAAAAAACACTGTTTAGTGCGAAATACAAAATAAAATATTTAGTAAGAAATACCGAGGTTTACTTTTGACAATATGGATAATCGCGAATCCGTATAACTGAGGTCCGGATAATTGAGGTTTTACTGTATATGGATTCTGAAATGAAGGCGAAGCTCTATGGAACCCGCGCAAAAAATCGTAAACTGAGATCTTTTTTTTTAATGATGAAAGAAAACTCAAGTAAAACATTATCAGCGTCCGTAAATTTATTTTCGAGTAAAATTTAATTAAAGCTATTCCGTTTAGATTTAATATATTAATATCGTCTACAATACACCTATGTATGTTTATAAAACGTGTTTACATCAAAATGCTTTTTACATTTAATGCTCTGCAGCTGATTTAATTAAACATTAAAAATAGCAATATGGTTTACGTTATTTTTTCGGATATTTATAAAAAATCGCATTAATTTTGTAATTATTTCACTATCCATTACGTTTATTTATGGAAATTTAATTACGACCCATCTCTAAGTTTTAAACACAAGATGTAAATTGAATTGATGGGATTTCGGTATGGAATTTCGTATGGAAATAATTATATAGGGTTCAGTGAATGACCGATTCGTTGTATCAAGAGTTAGTTTAACATGAAAAACTTTTTTGTTGCACTTCTTACTTTCGTTAATTATCACTTGCAATTTGATGCATTTCGTCCAAATTTTATAAAATTTTTAAATTAAATGCACATCGAACTAAAATTACAAAAATTAAAAACCCAAAGATAGTCCGAAATTATTCTGAAAATATATTAAATTTCGTTTTCACTGAAGGATAAAAATAAAATCAATTACGGTTTACATTTTTCGCAAAAATACAATGAAATTTGACAAAGCGTACGCCATTAGAAAAAAATCAAATTTGCTAAGCGTTCAATTCTCCTAAAATCATTTTCCATAGGTCTCGTACAACAAATTTAATTTAACCATTGCATTAATTTTTATTTTTATATAGCGAAAGTCTATTCTTTCCCTTCAAAAAACGAAATCTTCTCATTGAAGATTAAAAATATAAAAAATGAAAGAGCTAGCACTATAATAAATAACACAAGAAAAAATTACTCATTGTCAGATAGGGCTTTTCTACAATTTATAATAAGCACCACCAAATTTGTAGATGAATATTTTTTTTTCAAAGTACACAAAATTCAATGATCAGGAGAAAGTGTTTTTTTTGTCAGAATTATACTAAATTCCCAATTTTTCAAACGAGGACCATACATTGTAATTCTATTTCGTCTTTTTAAACAACATTTGACCACAACTTGTTCTAATGTTACAGAAGATGGATAACCCCATTCCAAAACGATAAATTTCTAAACGTACACATCTCAAATAGCAACCTAAATTATTTCAGACATAAACGCATATACAAAAAAAAAACAAATAAAAAGAAAGATAATAATTTCATTAAGGTGACAGCCGTCAATAAATACACCTTTTTACATCTCTGCTAAAATGGTAGCAACTTATTATTAGTTATAGCTAGTTCCTTGCAGTAAATTTAATATCGAACACACGTTATTAACAGGACACTATATTTAAATTAAAATTGACAGGTAGCAAATTAATTACACCATCACTATTATTAAACTTGATTGGAAAAAAAACGCATTGCTATTTAATAAGTTGAATTATTGATTTAAATATTTTTTTCGAAGAACGAGCACCGGTATACATATCCGCAATTAAGCTCTCCCATTATACAATAATGAAAAGAGCAAAGGTGGGTGAAAACGTGAAAATTTAAATTCGCAAAAAAAAACGAACAATTAGTCGAAACTGATACTTCGTTTAGCTTTCATTCAAATTTTGCAATAAAAATAAGCTTATGGTGTTTTTATAAGGCCATAACTAATTTTAATATACAAATAGCAGGTGGCCAAAGCAATTATTAAAATGATTCTCATTGCTTCACGAGTGCCCAAATTATTTATCAAAATACTTGTAAAAAATCGTATAATTAGCCGTATAAATTCGGACATGGGTGGTTTATTTAAAATAACACTCGTAAAAAATTAAAACGGCCAATCTAATGTAAATTTGCTCGTTCGAAATGTAAATAGTCTCGAGTCCGACGAATGTTGTTGTGTGTGTATTGATATAAACGAGTAAGCACTAACTAATTGGTAACACCTTTAAATAAACAAAGCTGAAGATAAATGTAAATATTGTTTCACAGTTGACATGCGATGATGTCCGGCGAACGGTCGAAGCGTTGACCGAACGCTGCGCCATTGCTGGGACGTCCACGGCAAACATTGCACACAGAAGAAGAACCACGACTTCCAGCCAACCTACTATTTTACCACACACGGTCACTCCCATGCTAATCACGTAGGTACCCGTGTTTATTATCTGTTACTCAATCCGAACCTATTAAAATTGATAATCGAACGCGAACTAATCGGTTGCGAGCGATTTTGTGCTTCTCTGCGCCGGCATGAAGACCACCGATCACGATTTGCGCAAGCTGCTGATAAAAGCTCGTCCAAAATTGGAGAATTCGTTAAATCGAACGGTATTTCGAAAAAAAATATGAAGCCACTTATCCAAAACACCGAAAAGGATGAAGGGAAAGGTAAAATGATAGCATTTGCTAATTTTGCTCCCGAATGGTCATATTTTTATATCACTTTCAGAGGGAGGTAATTGGGTAATGACCCCCCCTAAGAACATTTTGTTCGCTTATTTATTTCTCTTCTTAAAAATTAACAATATTTTAAACAAAGGCAAGTTAAGTTTTTTCTTTTTTTTTTATTAGCCCCCCGCCCCCCAAGCCAGTTGGCTGAAAACGCCCCTGTCCCTAACTTCAATTTCGATTTCTGGAATTGTTGAATAAGCAAAAGATTTTTGTATAATTCTCTACAATTGATTTTTTACTAGAAAATATTTTTGCAAACCAAAGTTAAACATTAAAATAAACAAATTAATAAAAACAATTGGTTATCGAAGTGTGAAATCTAATTTTTTTTAGAAATGATCGCTTTTACAAAGTAGGTGTAAATTGAAGGTTTACTGTACATGTAAATTAATTAACCCCTTGACATACAATGACGTCTCTAAGACGTCAAAAGCTGTTTTCAATTTTATGTTCCGAAAAAGGTTTGTTTTCAACAATAATTTTGTTAAAAGGCACAAAATTGGCGATTTGGGAATTTTGTTATTAATATAATTCTGTAATATTTAATTGCAAATTGTCAGAGAATAAATTAATTCTTGTAAAAAGTGCTTAAAGCCGAGTGTGCGCGTTCGAGCTCAAAGTGGCACATTTCCGATCTCGGGAAAATGAAGCGCGCCGCTCCGCGTCGCGCTTCATTTGCTTCCCTCGCTCGAAAATGTGCCACTTTTCGCTCGAACGCGCACATCTTCGTATTTATTCAATTTGTTTAAATTACTTTTTGGATTTAAAAAGAAATAGCAATGTATTCAAATAAAACGACATATGCGCAGTAACATATAGTTTGATAACCACTGGTCTAGCTATACACAAGCGCAACATAGCGCGTTGTTATATTTAATTTAGTCGCGCCAAAGAAGTATTACTTCTAACGTGCGTACATGCACCGGTTTTTTTTACATAGAATGAAATTCAGTTTTAAACATTTAGCAAAATTATTAAAGTAAACTCAAAGAATAAATTATTTTAAGTTTTTAGACAACTCAAATTAAATAAATTAATAACTTGGAAAATTTTTAAAATATATTTAAGAACTTTAGAAATTTTTAATTATCAATTTTTTTTGTATAACACAAATTGAATAAAACAAAACTTTATTCGGTAAATTTAAAAGGAAATTTGATGAAAAATTATTATGTATTTTCAGAAAACTCAAATAGAGTAAATACAGAATTTGTGGTTTTTCAAAAACTTTGAAGATCATTAATTTACGCAAATAAAATTAATATTGAAGAAAATTCAATAAATAAATTATCTTAATTGTTCAGAAATAATAAATTTATAAAATTAAATACAGTCAAACCTCGATAGGTCGAAGTTGAAGAGAAACTAAAAATAATTCGCGTTATCAAAAATTCGAGCTATCGAAATAAAAATATTTATTAGTTTATGTTTTTAAAATTTACTTATTGTTTTTTTTTTCTTAATAATTTCCTAGTGATTTCTTGCTAAAACCTAAATCTTGTGTCTTGAACAAGTTGTAATTAGGCTTCATTTATGGAATAATTCAATTTTTAAATATAAAAAAATATTTATATGTTATATATTATATGCATCATAAAGTCACGATTTTTCTGACAAGAAGAGAACGCAGGAGGAGGATATGCATCAAAATTTTAGAATGACTTAGGTGGGGAATGTTAAAAAATATTGGGAAGCACTGCTCTACATATTTCAAAATATTTTAAAATTATTAATTATTTATTTTATGTTATTTGTGTATGCTCATAACAGTTAAGTTGATCCAAATTAAAAGTTTTTTTCGGACTCATCAAATTCGGTTTTTTTTTTGTATGTCAAGGGGTTAAAACAAGTCATATTATAATTTTCTTCTCCTATAATAGAATTTATTGAAAATGAATGTAAAAATATTTCTAAACTCAAAAATTTTCGAAGTACCTTTTTGGAACCGTCTTCCGATAGAAACTCATCGATTAAAAATCCGTTTGCGAAGCGATTGGATCATATCGATTCTGTTAGCAATTAAAAAAATCGTCGTCATAAAGTCTTACCCGTAAATGGCGTCCTTGTCCCTTTTGCCAACATCCGGTACTGCACCGCCCATGACATGGTTAGCGGCGGGATTGACATGGTTGGCGTGATAAGGGTGCATACCGTGGTTCAAATGGGGGGAATGGTGAAGACTTTGTAACGTGGGTCGGTGGGCTACGTGGGGCTCGTATAGACCACCCGCCGCCGCCGCCGCCGCCGCACCGCCGTCCATGTACCCAGGGTGAATTCCTTCGTCATACTAGAACAAACATAAACAATTAATTTTCGGAACGTCTAATCGGCATTAAAGTGAGTCGAGTGCATGGCAAACCAATATGTGGCCTGTAATCGTTCGAGGTAGGAGGAAACCCACTCTCGTTATTAGCAATATAATAGGATAATGATTTTTTTGATTCGATTAAAAATCAATAACTCGATTGAAATGCCCACGAATGCAATTTTAAAGGTTGTTTAAAATGTTATTGAGTTTAAATTGTAACAATTATCTGGTGGAGATTTCGTTGAGCTTTTATAATTAATTTTTTAATAATATGTCAGAAACTGATTAATTTGAAAAAATAAAATTAGCCCAAAACATTTCGAAACCCATTCAATTTCTTCAGTTTTCCTACCCAATTAAATTCAAATAATTATTATTGCATTCGAGTAACTCTTGTTGAACATTCTTAAAAACTACTAAATCAAAATATGTAAGTACAGTGGGCCCCCTATACACCGCCGACCAGCATTATACGCTGATCCGCGTCAAACTGACCATCAGACAATAAATACACGGAAAATCATAATTACGGCATTTACTTTGATGTATCTAAATATGTACATACAGTCGAACCTCAATAAACCGAATTGTTGATAACTCGAATCTGTTTTTTAGGACTTGTCTATTTCAACGTTAATATTTTTATATCGATAACTCGAATTTTTGATAACTCGAATTATTTTGAGTCTCCCTTCAACTTCGACTTATCGGGGTTCGACTGTACATACTGGCATTCAAATTTCAAAAAATTATTCCTATGGGAATTTTGAAATGCCAGTTTAACCCCTTGACATACAAAAAAAACCGAATTTGATGAGTCCGAAATAAACTATTAACTTGGCTCAACTTAACTGTTAGGAGCATACTACACAAATAACATAAAATAAATAATTAATAGTTTTAAAATATTTTGAAATATGTATAACAGTGTTTCCCAATCATTTTTTAACATTCCTCGCCTAAGCCATTCTAAAATTTTGATGCATATAATATATAACATATAAATATTTTTTTATATTTAAAAATTGAATTATTCCATAAATGAAGCCTAATCACAACTTGTTCAAGACACAAGATTTAAGTTTTAGCAAAAAATCACTAGGAAATTATTAAGAAAAAAAAAACAATAAGTAAATTTTAAAAACATAAACTAAAAAATATTTTTATATCGATAGCTCGAATTTAGGATAACGCGAATTATTTTTAGTTTCTCTTCAACTTCGACCTATCGAGGTTTGACTGTATTTAATTTTATAAATTTAATATTTCTGAACAATTAAGATAATTTATTTATTGAGTTTTCTCCAATATTAATTTTATTTGCGTAAATTAATGATCTTCAAAGTTTTTTGAAAAACCACAAATTCTGTATTTACTCTATTTGAATTTTCTGAAAATACACAATGATTTTTCATCAAAATTTCCTTTTAAATTTACCGAATAAAGTTTTATTTTATGCAATTTGTATTATACAAAAAAAATTGATAATTAAAAATTTCTAAAGTTCTTAAATATATTTTTAAAATTTTCCAAGTTATTAATTTATTTCATTTGAGTTGTCTAAAAACTTAAAATAATTTATTTTTCGAGTTTACTTTAATAATTTTGCTAAATGTTTAAAACTGAATTTCATTCTATGTAAAAAAAAACCGGTATATGTACTTATGTACGCACGTTAGAAGTAATACTTCTTTGGCGCAACTAAATTAAATATAACAACGCGCTATGTTGCGCTTGTGTATAGCTAGACCAGTGGTTATCAAACTATATGTTACTGCGCATATGTCGTTTTATTTGAATACATTGCTATTTCCTTTTTAAATCCAAAAAGTAATTTAAACAAATTGAATAAATACGAAGATGTGCGCGTTCGAGCGAAAAGTGGCACATTTTCGAGCGAGGGAAGCAAATGAAGCGCGACGCGGAGCGGCGCGCTTCATTTTCCCGAGATCGGAAATGTGCCACTTTGAGCTCAAACGCGCACACTCGGCTTTAAGCACACTTTACAAGAATTAATTTACTCTCTGACAATTTGCAATTAAATATTACAGAATTATATTAATAACAGACGTCATTGTATGTCAAGAGGTTAAATAAGTAAAATCGGGCGACCTCATCTCCACGCGTTATATATAACGAGGGTCCACTGTACCAATACATAAATAACAAAAACACAAATTTCTTGTCCAGTAAAAGGGCAACGCAGAGAAGAACCTCGAAGTATATCCTAATTTATTTTTACACTCCAAAATAGTGATGTCTTCCAGTGGCATATATGGCATGGTCCTTGACGACTTCCCACAAAATGTTACCTCTTTATTTTAATCCTCATATGCATCAATATTTCGATGAGTATTTGGGCACAATGCGCCAACACCGTGTCCAACCATATTTTTCGAAAGAACTAAATTAATTAATCGGAGCACTTAGCACTAATCAGCGGATTTAAATATTTATGAAGGCTGCTTTTAAATTTAAAGTTTTTACAAATTGGGCAAAGAGCGCCTTAATTTGTTCAATAATGGTATTACAAGAACAGATACAGTTTGTTGAACGTATCATTATGCCACAATGCGATTTCGTACAAGAAAAGGAAAATGTAAAGATAAATCCGTATAATTAATCAGAAAGTATTAATGCTCGCCTTAGAAATGACGTATTGTGGGAAACTAGGATTAAAATGGCTTTTTAATCTCTTATGCGATATAAAATATGCATATCTAATATGAATAAAAGTGTCTACAAGACCACGTTAACTGTATACAATTTTTAATTTATATAAAGAAAAGATAAGTGCAATAGATTACTTCAATTTATTTCGTTTAGACGGAGCCCATTTCTAACTGCTAAAAGTACCTTCTACGTTTCAAAACAATTTTCATAATCGGATGCGTATAATTATTAAATAAAAAAGTCGTAGGTACACGAATTTTACATTAAATAATTTCAGAAGCAATATCTACAACTATAAAAGTTAATGGAAAACGTAATAATACTAGATGTAATTATCTTCTTTTAAATTTTAACACTATGTTGCCATAAAAACCTAAGAACATCTTAAAGTGTGGTTTAAAAATTAATGAGTCGAACTAGAAAAAAGAAGCTGTTAAATATTTCGCAAAAACGAAATAAATTACGTAGCCTTTGTTTACGTCTATTAATTTTTACACAGCTTTAATAGTTCCGCATAAGAAAAATTTACATAACTTTATGTTTTAGGTAATTTATTCTATTTGCTTAAAATACATCATAAATATAAATAAAAAAACAGTTTATAATTATAGATGTACTACCTTCAAATTTTCCACTTTAACCCATAAATTTTTAAAGAGGTTCCACAATAAATTAAAATTATAATGAAAATAGAATTTAATTTCAATTACTTTCGCTACTTTACTTGTTAATCTACATTTTTCGTTCTAGCTTCGACGAGATGGTCATTAAATCATTTTAAATTATTTCCGTTTTGAAACAACATAAAAGTTAATATGTCTAACGTTATTTCTAGGCAGGTACCTAAATCTAATTCGCAAAAATTCTGTTTGAAAGTGAGAAAATAAGCAACGAAATGATACAAATCGAGAAAATAAAAGGATACCGCAATAAATGAAGGTGAAAACAGTTTAAACCAGATTAATAAATAGAAATAAAAACAACGCACCTGGACTCATGTTTTAAGGGTCTATGTCAGCGGTTCTCAAACTTTATGATACAAGCACACTATATACAAATTTCTGAGAAATAACGAGTTCATGCCCGTGATGTCGACCACGATTTACTGTCTTAATAATATATTTTATTTACAGTAGTAGAAACGGTGTTCTTATCGAGCACATGCGCAAGGCCCTGCCTGGCCTTGTACGAAAACTGCTAAAAACTTGATATTAAATAAAAATATTGCGATAATTTTTATTGGAGATAAAGACCAAGTGTCTAAGAAATAAAACTAAAATAATTTTATCAAAATCTATAGCGTAGTTTATGCCTGATGCGCGCACATCGACGGATCTAGCTATCATTTTATTTCTATAGCTAATTAAATCAAATATTACATTAAAAATATATAAATTACCTATATCAATACTGACATAAATTATATAAGTAAATCTGGTGTATATGAGGAAATAATATGACGAAAAGTGATTTTCAGTAATTGCGATATCGTGAATATTCGAAAACAATTTTGTAAATTTCTAATGTTATATAATAATTTATTTTTATTGTCATACAAAATTATTTATTTTTAATTATTTCAAAAGGTATTAAAAACTATCGTCGTTCGTACGAAGTTTATTAACCACCTTTCCCTCACTTCTCTAATCTAAGAGCTATCCAATTAATTCAACTTAATCAAGGTATTGTAAATTTAATTAAAAATCACAGGTAAAATCCAAGTGTGTAATTCGAGTGAAAAATGGTACAAGGCGCCAGAATGAACGCGTTTTCGTAAGGCTCGAACCGATTAAAGGTAACGCCGTAAAATTAGAGCGAAACAATTAAAAATTTCCAATTAAAACGACTTGCGTTTAATTTTGGGTAAATTCGGTGCTAAAACTACATCTCTATAACGAAATTCGCGGCACCGAACGTTTTCTTTTGTTATAAAGAATTTTTGTTATATAGAGAAAAAAAGCCATCTTATTTTTATCCTTATAATGTCAATTTCTACCATTTTAATTATTCTTTATAGTCCGTTATTTTGGCTTGGCGTTTTTGGGTAAGCCAATATTTGGTTTGTATTTTTTTCTAACTTTTAGCCATATCTTCAGATGCAGTGAGATGGTTTTCATAAAACAATGAGAAATCGCCTAATAATTTTCGCCAACGCATAAGGTTTTTCTTTTGCTACCCAAATTCACGGGTTAAAAGTTAATTCACAACCAAACTTGGTTCGTATTTTGGCCCAAACTTATCACAATACATTTCTACCTATTTGAACAGTAATGGCAAATAATTTTTATAAAATGTAACATAGATGTCTAAACAAAGACGTATTATAGAGAGCGTTTTAATGTATGGGTAATAATGTAACCCGACCAATCTCGAAAATATTTATGCTATAGAGAGTTTTCGTTATAAAGAGTTAACACTGTATATAACATATAACAATCCTCACAATGATGAGTTGAACATTTGATTTGCGTTTCTAACAACAAAATAATGCCTTGCTATAGAATCAAATTTTTAAATAAAAATAAATTTAAAAAACTCCACCAGTACTCTTGAATATCATTTTTAAAGTATTGATACTCAATGGATTAATTCGTTTTTTATTAAGACTAATAAATTATTTCTTTAAATCTATAGTTTTAAAATAAACCAGGCTTTTATTAGCTTCACTCGTCTCTACACAAGAAATTACACATAATTATCAATTATTTTAATTTTATATAGCAATAAATTGAAATAAACGGCAAGATATCGGTAGTAATATTTTATGACGGTTATTACTTATACAAGTTTACAATTTATTTAGAAAAAACAATAATAATTAATGTTTACTATCAAGTTCTAATTCAGAAGTATCATTAACTCATAAAATAATTACCGTTACAAATATTTACTATGAACCGATCGTTTTTTACGAGTTTTATTAAGTAGATAAACAAATTCTTTAGTTTTGCCATAGAAATACTCTTCCAACGTAAAAAGTAGCCAACGAAAAGCGATCGTATAAATAACGAAGGAATATTTAACAACGATTAGTTCCAACTCTCGAAGTAATTAACCGATTTTAAGGTAATTCTTACAAAACAAAAAGCTATTAGTTTGCTCTAAATTAGGTACGTGATTTTTTGTTGTTGTTAATCAAAAACTGGAGCCTGTTATAGGTCACAATCTCCTCCTTCCACATTAATCAGTTTTAGCGTTTTTTTCAGTTACTGCAACCTTATTTTCAATTAAAACAAAAAGTATGGATTTTTTTCGGCGCCCGGATAATTACTCGAACGTTATTAAGATCGCACAAAAACTTTTCGAAATTGTTAGGCGTTTTTTGTCGCTCGGTTAGTTAAATATGGGAGGAAATGAGTGCGTTCCGAAATTACGACAAAAAAAGAAAGAATTTTAATTTCCATAGCCGAAATTTTTGTAAGCCAAGCTGCTCATTTAATTAGGCATGTACCTTTTTAATAAATCTACATCGGTGCACCTAAAAGCGATAATAAAATCGCACGCGCACACGTACAAAAATGTGGAAGGATTACAGTGAGACCTCGTTTAACGCTGATTCGCTATAACGCGGTCTGCTCGAAACTTCAAAATGGGTCAAAATGTACGTCGATCCAACTTATTGCGATTTTTCAAAAAGACCTCGTTTAACGCTGTTTCGTTTAGTGCTTAAACTCATTGGAACGCACCCCCCGCGTTAAACGGGGTCTCACTGTACCGGTCGCTTGCCATCTTATTGTTGGTGAATTTTGAACGCAATATAATGTAGGTAACTAAATTTAAATTCTGTTGAATTATTTATAGTTTGATAGACGAAACGCTATTAGAAGCCTAGAGCTATTATTAATAAGTGATGAAGAAGGGATGGCCTTTATCTGGAAAAACGCCATATTTAACATGACCGATGTGGCTGCAGAGAAATTTTAGTGATCAACAGCATTTTTGATTTTTTACAGGCTGGATCTGGCCTTGAAATAATTACAAAATTCCATTCGAGATTTGTATTATGTAAATTATGGCGTTTAGGTTGGTTATCGACGAGGAGAAAAAAAATCATTTTAGAATTTTAAAAATGATTTACGATTTATTTATTAAAATGTTAATTCGATTTTTAACGAATTTTAATTAAGGGAATGGCGACAATTTAAGAACTAGTAATAAAATATAAAGTTCAGTTCTGAATAGAATTCGTGTAAATTTGGCGACTTTCGATTTCCAATCGTTGTTTCAAAAATCGGTCCCGAAATTTTACAAAAGGACAAAAATCATAGAAAACAATCGAAGGTATGTCTTTATAATCCGAATTACCAGCAGAATTTTAGCTACGAATAAATCAAATTATCAATTTTTAAAAACTCGCTTTCACTTTTTTCAAAAAGTTCGTATCGATCCGATTCACAAGAATATTGAGAGTCAAAATTAGCAAAAACAAGAAATTTGGATGTTGGTAGAAGTGCGGTTCCGAAATTTAAAAATAATATTTGGAAAACGAAATTCGTGGCGCAAGACTAAGCGGTGCCGAAAGTGGCACATTTCCCACAAGCAAATGGGCCATTCGGCCTTTCACTACCAACTACACCAATCGATATACATTTTAAATGTGCTAATTAAGCATTTCAGCAACGAATTTTAACTATTAATGATTGCATTTTAGAAACTAATAGAAAAAAAAAATATAAAGATATTATTTTATTAAATATAGTTAGGTATAAAATTTTAATTCGTGTCAAATGTGCCACCTTTCATTTGTTTTTACATACTGACCTAAATTTAGTACTTCCAATTAACAAAAGCAGACAATCGCAAAAATGAAACAATTTTGGTAACTTTTGACACTGAACAAAGTAGGGACATTTCTGGCACGAAGTAAATTTATTCACCTTCCGTGTACTAGCTGAGGTATAACTAACGTGAACTTTTTTCTTTGTTAAAATTTTAATTTAATTTAGTAAATATATATTTTATATCGGAAAAATGTATTTACCATAGCAAATGAGTGGAAGGGAGCGAAAAGATACGAAAATCTTGTCGGTGTGAGTGAGAGGGACCGTTTAAAATTATTCAATTGTATTTTCGTCTAATTTATTGGCCTAAATTATTGCGAATCGTGCCGAAAACCGAGTGTGCACATTCGAGCTCAAAGTGGCACATTCCGATCTCGGGAAAATGAAGCGCGCCGCTCCGCGTCGCGCTTCATTTGCCTCCCTCGCTCGGAAATGTGCCACTTTTCGCTCGAATGTGCACATCTTGGTACTTATTATATTTGCCTACTTTACCTTTTAATATTTTAAATCATAAATTTAAAATTAGTTTGGCAAATAGCTATTTTACTTCCAAAAATTAATTTTTACCATAACAATGAATGGGAGCGAGCGAAAAGATACGGAGAACTCATAAGTACGAGTGAGAGGGAACGATAAAAATTATTTGCTAATTTTGCGTGACTAAAATTATTGCGAATCGTGCTTAAAACCGAGTGTGCACATTCGAGCTCAAAGTGGCACATTCCGATCTCGGGAAAATGAAGCGCGCCGCTCGCGTCGCGCTTCATTTGCCTCCCTCGCTCGGTAATGTGCCACTTTTCGCTCGAATGCGCACATCTTCGTGTTTATTACATTGATATAATTTACCGTGCGCTCTTTCAAATCAAAAATTTTAATTTAATTTAGTAAATATGATTTTATATTGGAAAAATGTATTTACCATAGCAAATGAGTGGAAGGGAGCAAAAAGATACGAAAATCTTGTCAGTGCGAGCGAGAGGGACCGATTAAAATGATACAATTAATTTTTCGCGTAATCTATTGGTCCAAATTATTGCAAAATATATATCTATCATTGAACTGTCATAAAGTACAATTTTGTGAATTTTATTGCATTTTATTTTCGGGGTATGGCAAACCTCGCCTAGTATGTCATGTAACATTTAGTCACCTAGTATGCGGAGGGTTAAGAACGTAAAAATCCGAATTTTGATTCATTTCTCGTCGACATTTTTCCGCTAAACCGAAACAAAAAATTTCACATTTTAAAGTCGTGAGCCTTCGACGGTGCCCCCATATTTTTTTCTGCGGGGGTCCCCAAGAGCTAATGAATGAATTTACCCTGCACGTTTTAATGGCCAATAAAACATTAAACACTAGTAAAACGCGCTTGTTACAGAGTTGCATACAATTTATTTAGATAAACCGTTCGCATAGAGGAATATTTTTATATCGAGCTTTACCGTCCATTAATGCCAAAAATAATTTACACTATGTATAATTAACAGAGCGTGTACGCCGTATATTTGTGTATTGCCTGTATTTCATTGTAATTCACACGGCATTAACACTACTGACTAATAAAATCCTATTTGTAAAGCAATGTAACTAATGTTTCCGTTTTTATTATGTCAGTAAATTTGGTACTCACACATAAAAGATTCAAAAGTAAAAGTGGCAAAAGAGAATTATTTAAAAATATGCGACAGTTGACCGTGCGCGCGTTCCGCTCAAACACCTTCCCGCACTTATAAATTACTTTAATTAATTCTTAAATTATTGCAAATGATTCCGAATTGATAGCGAACGCGACCGGCAAAAAATGAACGGTTTTCGCGCAAAAAAACAGTTACAAATTAAGTTATTTTGCCGTTTAATACAATTTTAATTTTAATTAACGTTATTAGAACTTATAGCTTGTTGCAAGTAATTATTATTCTGCAGTCCTTCATTAACGTCGAAGTTTCATTCGCAATTAACTGGAGTATTTTTTTTACGTCGGACGATTAAATTTTATTATCCAATTTTGTTAATATCAATAAAGCAATTATAAATGTATCTCTTTTAAGTAGTTTCTTTATGCTGCATCGATATTGAATAAATATAACCTTGATGTTATATTTTTTTTTATCTTAGCGCTAATTAGATAATCGTTTAATGCATCGTCGGTGTTCTTCAGAAAATCGTTTCATTTTACTATCTCAACAAAATTTATTTGTGTATATATATTTTTAATTTAGTATCTCAAATAGCTAAATTGATATAATTCTAATAATAAGTCAAGGTGCAACATAACCTCGTTACTTTGCGCACTGATACAGAAAAAATTGTGAATCATAGTTATTAGTTGTACGAGTTTACTTTTTATATACACTCCTGGATACAGTAATAACAGTAGTTCTTAACCTTTCAGTTGTCGCGGTCCAAATGTTACCCTAAAATAGGTTTGGACTGGAATCGCATTTAAGATTTTTTGAAAGTTCTTTTACTTAAAGTTAAACTGATGAAGATACATGTTTTGGTCGATTTAAAATTATAAAAGAAAAGAAAAATAAAATAAATGATGGCGTATTTACTATTGTATATTTATATACACAAATTTGAAAAACCATATCAAAATTTGACAATTTTTTTTGATAATAATCCTTCTTGGAGTTTGTGTTAGAACAGTGTTTGTAAAACTCCAATTGATTTTGTATAAAACAAGATTTTTGTAATCAAACAATTTACTATAACCGAGCAAAATATGCCTTATCCAGGTTTGCGTTAATTTAGATGGAAAACCGTATATTTGAACACTATGGAGCACATCTTATATATTGCAATTGATAAACAGAACTAACAACGAACGATTTCAAAAATTCACCATTTTTCAACATTTCTTTTTAAACACATTGTAGTATAGTAGACATAAATTTAGAAATAGAAAATATTAAATAAGTAACCGGCCTTGTCCATTTCAAATAATATTAAATTCTAAGAATTGCAAAAAACAAATTAAAGAAATATTTTATTATTATAATGCCTTCGAGCATAAGCTCCCAATCAAAATTTATTTTAAAATCTTCTCGATTTTTAACATTCGATAATCAAACAAATAATTGTCAAAATGTCTGAGCATATGCACCCCTCCCCGCTATCATAGATGCTTAAAAAATTGCCTACATTTGCTAGTCAAACCTTATTGACAATAAAGCATTTTATTGGCTCAGTAGCAATTTTTTTTAATTCAGTATTATTTTTGATGACAAGTTCAGAACACCATTGCAAAGACATAGTTTCAAAGTACAAACAAAGTGGTTGTACAAAATTGATATAAAGTGATTATCAAATAAATAATTTACCGATTGCCTACTTCCGAAAGATTTGTTTATCATGCAATTCCATGAAAGCCCAGTTTAAAAATTTTAATTCTCAATTTTGGGATTTAAAAAATCGAAAAGTCGAACACTTAGGAAACTAAAACTCTTATTTTACGATGTCGATGCAACAAAATGTCTAAAACACAATTTGGAATCATTTGAGTTAGTGCCAACTTCTGGTGTTACTTTTTGCATGGTAAGTATTCTTAGATTTATCAAAGTCTGCATCTAAGTCACCTAATTTGCAATCTCCTTACGAAAATGACTGAAGCAACTTTGTAAGTTGTAATTTAAATTATTTTTTAGTACGAATTCGACGGAAAATGATTCTATTCTGAGTACGACAAACCGTACTTCTTTGCCATAAGCCCCCGAGCGATATTTCATAACCTCAAACAAACTTTCTAATCTTAAATCTTAAATTCGTCGATGTGTATTGAGTGCTTTCTAAATTGCCATAAGAATTAGATTATTTTAGAGCTAAGAATTCTAATCAAAATTATTTTCAAGCGCTGTCGCGGTCTTTAAATGCAAGTACCACAAATTAACATTTTGACTACTGCCGAAGTTCACTAAGGCAAATCTTCATTCGTTATAAGAGAGCAAAAAAGCAACAAAATTCGATATATGGTAAGAGGTCTAAAAAAAAATGTCAACCGATACACTACAAATTCGTTGTCTTATAAATAATTAATTTAATAATTAACAAAGCAAGCAACAAAACCGATAGATCTGTTTAAAAAAGCAATTCTCGCAAACCAAAATCGAAAAGCAAAATTAATTGCGCGGAAATGCTTTCGGACTTTTTTGCCCGGTCCAACTAGTAAAAAGTTAAACGGAAACCTTCACTATTTTAAAATAAACTAATCAAAAATCTTATTAGTGCTTAGAAGAAGTTTTGCTCGCAGCAAGATTGCGGTTGGTAATAATTATAGAAGAAATGGGATTATCCGTCGCTAAACCGACCCGACTTTAGCACTTATTCTAATTTCGGAACTTTTAAAAGCGCTTAAACTACACAAAACAACGGTTTTCGATACGAGCGCATTATAAAAAAACGTACTCTCCGCGAGGATTAGAAACTAACGCGCTAATAGAAAAAAATTAAATGCGAAGAGGAAATTGAATTTTAAACTCGATTAAAAAATTAGAAACTCGTCCGTAGTTCGAAAATCGGCCGTCTCGTGCAGTTTTACAAGTTCGCTTTGTTTTTAAATCGCATATTTATGGTCGCACTATATTTAAAGCGGCATTTTCTAACTTAATAAAATATAAATTTAATTGGTAACTATCATTGGAATGTATTCCGGTTTTATTTTTGGTATGGGAATAAATAAATAATTCCCCTTTATTTGTGTACGCTGGCGTAGGTGCAGTTTTATTCAAAATAAACTCTTCAAAATAGTTTACTTATTCCATAAATAATTGTTAGCAACAATTCAAGCACGCCCACAGTTTACTTATTTAAATTTTTTCGATAAATTTCCTCGCAGCCTCATTCACGATAAAATCTATTTTCGAGCCGAGAATAATTAGTTTTTTCGAAAGTTGAAAAGATCGACTTCGCAGAGCCGTTTCAAGTTTTCCGACGCGAAGACGAGAATTCTTCTCCGACCGTCCGTAATTGATTAATACGAAAAACAGCAACAACATTTAAAGTTGCTCCGAGAGAAGAGAAAAAAAAAACGGAATAATAACATTGATGCTATTTCAGTTTTTAGATTCGGTTTTACTGGGCTCTAAAGTAGGAACTTGTTGGAATGGATGTCGTCGTAAAATTTCATGGAGTACTAAACAGACGCGGAGTGTGTTATACGACTTAAAGTTTTTTTAAGTGTGGAAAATGATTTGAGGATGTCGTTTTAACTGCTTGATGCTGCAGAAGATTACCATGTTAGCTTTGTAACCCAACAATTTGAACGTCGGAAAGGTTCGAGATATCAAATTGACGAAGACGTCGTTCGCCGACGCTTTTAACAAGTTTCCTACACGCTCTTGAATTGTTAATAATACTAAAAGTTTCTTTATGGTACGCCCTTCTTATAAAACTTTAAAGTTTAAAAATGTGTTTATTTTAAGTAATAGGATTCGGTAACGACGTGGGGACATTATTGAATATAAAGTTTTTAAATCAAAAGAAAAACTATGCGCCCCCTATTTTTTAGTTATTGTACCAAATATATTAAATTTTGCCAAATCGAAAAAGCTGTAACAAATGCTTCTAAATTTTTTGTATTATTTAGGGGTTATTTTAAATGAAAAGCATTAATTTTTATTTCTATGTAGATGTGAATTAACTAAAAATTGTTTTTTGTAAATAAATTGCTTGTAATTTAATTTTTTTTAAAGTCAGATTGCGCTACTAATTTTTTCTAATAATTTAAAAATCAATCTTTTTATGAAATTTAATAAAATAAAATACTTCTTACGCCTTTTGTATTACTCGAGGTAAAGTAACATTAAAACGAAAAATCGAAATTTCTTTGATATATATAAAAAAAATTTAAAGTAATAACAACAATAAATAGATAGAACATAAAAGTATTTTAATTTTGAAAAAGATATACAATTCCGACGTTGAACCACCAGTTCAATGATATGATCCCTAGAAATGGATTTTCTTTAAAAAATGTAACGTGCAATTCGAAAAAATAGTTTGGTTTCCCAAAGTCGTCGGGACGGCAACCCATCAAAAAAAATTTCAAAGCTCGATATCCTCCGAGCCTAATATTGACTCACGACCCACCGGCGGGTAAAGCGTGCTCCACAATATATTTTTTTTCAATTAATAAAAACCCAACAATTTTGGGAAAACTTGGAAAAACTTATTTTTGAAAAATAAATTAATATATGTAAATCAAAATTTTAAATAAAACTAAGGAAATTATCATTTACCAAAAATTATATTAATGTAAAAGTATTAATTGAAAAAAATATTTTAACGAGGAGATAGATACTTATAAGAAATGTAATTTTTTCGAAAATTGTTATTATTTTTTTTTAGTAGACGGAAAGCGCAACTCCGGTAAATAACCAGCCTTCTCTCGCTATAGGTCCAATTTAAAAAAAAATCGCCCCAAACACCATTTCTAATTATTTTTCGAATTAAATAAAATTATCGAGCCCTCGAATCGCAACTACTCATCGTACCATAAAATAAAGTTCTTAAACCATCCATTTTTGACTTAAAACTTAATTTTGTAATTATCCCGCGTTTTTTTATGCCTGCTATCCGACTTAATTGTGAAAACCTTTGTTCTTTTTTTTTTTTGAAATTTCGTAGCAAAGTTAAAGTTATTACCGTATGCACTGACTGTAAAAATACAATTGTTTTGTTACAAATCAACTGCAATTAAATAAAGTCATTCAGCTTTTGTTCAATAGAACTGTTAACACTGACATTAACAAATTGTGAAAGAACGGGCAGAGCACGTCGGCTTCGGCCGCAACAATTTTTACCCGCCGTTGATTTTTTTAACCCGAATTTGTAAAAAAATAAAATTTTGTTTAGCGATAAGTCGTTGCTTCGCGCGCTCGAGTCACGAATTAACGTCGGCCATGTTTGTGATAATTTCAAGAATTTTCGAGAAAATTACAGGCGACTCGCGCTCATTTTTCAAAAAATCGAAAGGAAGCTCATACATATTTCTTTCATTTTAAAATTCTACCCACAAATGCTGGAGGGCGTTTCTTGTTTTCTTGTTCTTAAACTGTTTATTATAATCGGTAATTCTCCTTTGATCTCTTTTGAACAATTTTTGAACACGCACCGCTTGTTAACTAACTCGATTTTTTGCCCTTCCAATTTACATTCGGGTACTTTACCAGTAATTGTTTGACGAAAAAAATTCGAAATTTGATTTATTGCCGCTTAAAAGCGTATAATTTTTTTCCATTCAATAATCTATAATTTTTCGAAATTGTTATTTAAATTCAAAAATAACAAATTGTTAAATTCTGCATAAATAAATTGTTACGTCCGACTTAAGTAACAAAGTAACCAGCAAAACGCGGCAAACACTTTAGAAAAAAAAGGGCCAAAAATTTCAAAATTTTCGAAGAAAAGTTATCACAAAACGGAACCTAACGAACTTATGCCCGTTGCAAAATGTTTAAATAAAAACTACCAGAGTTAATTGTTTAAAGACTTGCGTCCGTCGGCCGCCAAATTGAACAAAGTTCTTCAAAAGCATAGTTTCGAAAATTCAAAGAAAACTATCTGTTTAACCAATTGATTGGTCTCCCTGTTTCTAAGTAAACTAAGTACTTAATCGTTTAGAAAAATAATTTTTTTTCTGATATCCGCTTAGGCAAGAAAAACTCAAAAAAACACTAAGTTTCTGGTAAAAACCGAAGTTCGCGTCGGAAATTTTAGGTGTGTATTTTACCGACGCACACACCAATTTAATTTTGGTAAAACTCTTCGTCTTCCGTACTGCGCCTAAGAATCGGGCTCCATTGTCTATCAACCGACGGCCATCCGACGAACGTAAAAATAGAAGAACATTTCGGTTTTCTACTTCTTTTTGATCCCACAAAAGAATTCCAAGAATACCACGGCTTAAATTTCGATCCTATTCAGCGCAAAACGCGTTTTACGTCCCGCCGCTTATTTTTTTTCGAAAATCACTTTCTGAGCTTTTTTTCAAGATCCAAGTGGGTACGAAGTTCACCAACTTTTCTACATGCTAAATACTCACGATTTTCTAAACATTTTACCCACACTTCACACAGCACTATTATTTAATTCACAATACCACATTTTTTTTTATGGAACAAATTGCTTCGAAGAACCATAAATATTTTCGATGGTTAACTAAATGTTTATATTTTAATTTGAAAAACTATGCATACCATCGGCGAAGATAAGACCATGCCGGCCCCTTTGAATCAAATCAAGGCCAAGCGCGATTCGCCACCATAGATTTCGCTTCACTATTGCATCTCCAAAAAGGGCACCACGCAACGAATTCGAACGCCTTCTTCCACAAAATTCACAATTAATTTTTTTAATGATGCCATTCGCGCATCTCATTAGGAAGAATAAAAAAAAAAGGAAATTATTTATTAGTGAAATTTAAAAGGCAAATAGAACCAGTGTTGGGTCGTCGACGGATGCCCGTGAGTAATTTTAGCAAAGCCATCTTTGAACGATCAAGGCTGATACAACTTATCTTAACGAGATTTCGAATTGTTCGTAGAATAATTTTCGCGCTCAAGGTTAAAATGTAAATAGAAGAATTTTGTGTCCAGAAACTCGAAATTAAAGCGTACAATTCCGTCCGTTTTTTCGATACGGCCCACGAGATGAATCGGAGTTATTTTTTTTTGTCAAAAGCCCGGCTTGAGATGTAACACAAATTTCGTAGTCCCTATCTGGAGATTGAAATAAAATCGCGGCGAGATGTTTGAAATAGTTGGATGACTATACGAAAATAGTGGGGCTGGTTTTTTCGAATGGCATACATTCAGGCTTTAGCAACATCACGATGGTAAAGTGCCTACTCATGGGTTTTAAAAGAAATAAAAAGTCCTCCTAAAAGGTAAGATCGAAACTACAATCTCGGGTACCTTTAACATCCTCACTGCCTACCTAAATGGTACATTAGCGAAATGTATTATCATACATTAGCAATATAACAATTCTGTTAAAAGTATTAAAGGATCATTTGAATGCAGTCGACATTTCTTGAGATTCATCGTACGCAGCAGCGCGCTCGACGCTTGTTGAAATTACAATGTTACAAACGGATTTCTCATTTTTCGTCGACTTCTCTTGAATAATTTATCATTCATTATTCGCCGCATATTAATTTTTTGTTGGTCCTCTGCGAGTTCGGTTATTTTTAAGTTCCAAGTCCCCGGCTTTGTTTTTGGGGTTCTCGACCATCGCTGGATGGGAAGAGACAAAAAAGTATATATTTAAATTTTTGGCATGGTTCTGCCAAGTCTCGATGCGAGGATCGTGGTTGGAACGTTTCCAATACGCAAGAACAATTTCGAAAAGAATATTATACATGTAAATGCATAGGAGTAGGGTAGTCAAGTGTAGCAAATGTATTAGTGATATGCAGAGTGCACAATCCGTGAATGATATATGGATGGGCTCCATTCATTACATTCTGATTGATAGCACTGTAACACTGGAGAAAACATCGTAACGACGCCCCGTCGCCCGCATCAGCTTTATCGGGTCGGGGTCGTGCAAGGCCCCGAGAAAACAACCCCCTGCACCGCAATATACGACGCTTCGGGATGCCGCCATATATGCCACCATAACAATGATTTATGCCGTTGCTCTGCGTAACGAGGTTCTTCTCGTGAGCACCTCCGTGACGCGGAAGGTGAAACAAAGAGATGGGTCCTGAAGACCTACCCGTGGCTGAGCCATGAAAGCCCTGCCGGTCGCACCAGGGTAGTCTGCGTGTTGGGCCACCGTTATACCGAGTCACTATCCACTGCACTGCACATACGCGGGCCCGGGCCCAGTCACTGTTTCACTCGCGTCCCTTTAAATGCTCTTCGTATTTGTCGTGTCACATCACACGCGGCGCCTCCACGTGCTGCACCTGGAGATCCGAATCATGAGCATGAGCAGGGTTTGATACTGCTGCTGCGCCGTGAAGTGATCCGGAGCGCGTGCGGAGATCCTGCGCGTTCCGCAGTCGTCTGCCAACTGTCAATCACTGTTGTCGGCGGGGGCAGAGTGGGGCTCAGATGAATGATCTGTCAGGGTAATGGGCCGCCCCTCGGCCAATGGCGGCTGTAACGTCGCGCTCGCGCCCTGTCGACGGACGCCCGTACTACTAAAAACCACCATGCACATGCACGCTTCGGTTTACGCCAAGCATACCTGACGAAGGTATGGAGAGGGTAGCCCAAATTATTCGCAAATCCTTACCTACACACCTTGTTTTTCTAACATACTTATACTTGCATTGCGTAGCGACACCCCGGCTTACTACTGACAACAAACAATATATAATATATATAAAATATAACAATATATAATAGTATCACTCAAAAATTGATGAACAAGTCACTAAAATGACTTACCGCAAATAAAACACGACTAACACTAAGATTTTACGCGGTAATCGCAATAGAAAGAATAGTGAAAGACAGAATACCTAAAAAACAGAACGTCAATAGACAGAATACTAAAATACAAAATATGTCAAACATTAAACACTGTGTTGTGTTCCTTCATGGAAGCATTTTTTACGTATCAGTTCTCTAACAACTGTTTTCATTGGTAATACCTTAGGAATATAGGGCAATGTAGTGATTTTAGTGATCACTGCATCTGTAGTGCCCCGCGAGGGCAGTGGGTTTTTCGCGTTTATAATTACATGCAGCGAGTCCCGCTTCTCGACCCGCCCCCAGGCGCGTAACAGTAAATGTCTTATTTCGTGCTTTGGTGCTAAAATAACAAAAAAAATCGTGCGTAACAGGTGCGTAATTTTCACTATATTATTGATCGCATTATATTCGTCGTTTACAAATAGTCAATTTAAGTGTTTCTTATGAATTCGCGTATTAATAAAGTAGAATTAACTTTGTTATTGTCTATGGAAATATTTTTGATGTGCCATTACTGCGTATCGTACTAGACGCTTACGCATTTCGATATTTTTTTTACGAAAGCGAGCTAGTGAGGCGCAAGTCTCGACTATTTACAAAAAGCATCTAAGGCCATGTATCTTTACCTTTTTGTAGTTGGGGACCACTTTTGGAATTTCAAAAACCACACAGAGAATTAATTGTCTGAGAAGAAAACGAGGGAATTTAAAAAATATTTTTTGTTAGGTAGGACTGGACTCTGGAAGACAACAATAACTTGTGTTAAAATATGTTAGTTAGTTAGTGAAATAAAATGGACTTCCCTCAGTTATTAATTATCATCTTAATAAATGATGTTGGACAGGCTAACTATGGTCCCCTGGAACCTGGAACCCTCTGTGGTCCATGGATCGCAGGTTAAGACACCAGAATTGAAGGAGTATGGCAAAACATCGACTACTTTAATCGCATGATTGGGCGCAAGAACAGCATTATCATGATATTGCCAATACGCTATCACTGTGTTACCCCATTATCAGGGTATTATCATATACTTAGTAGCATTCAGTTAAAATTGAATAACTTTTGATTTAAAAGACTTAAATTTTAAAAAGGCGCTATAATTGGATTATTTTCTAAATAAAAACTGATTAGTAAGAAAGAATGTATTCTTATTATCACTATATAGTCCACCTTTACCCTACAGTTTTCTAATATTTTCGTCTATTCTTTTAGTAACAATTTTTTAAAAATAATTTTTATCTAAATTGTTTTCTAATAGTTTTGCTAGATTGTGCCCATAATTGTTACCTAAGTTGTAGTCGCAACTTTGAAAAGGTATTCCTTTTTAATAAATTGAAAATACCCTTTATAGTTGAATATCGATACTTATTTTTACTTTACCAACTATACAGAAAAATTAGAACAGATTTTCGACAATTTTTATACTAACAAATGTGCGTAACACAATTTCGGCACAGAGTGAGACAGACCATGTCAGTGGTGGTATACCACATCAATTGTGTTTTAATTTTTGCCATGGGTGTGGGACCGCCTTTTAAAATTACGATAAAAATGATCTTCAAGACTCAAAATGTTTGTTTTCTCACATAAATGGGTGTGCAATTTTTTGAAATACATGCCATTGTTGGTATACCATCAAAGAAGATTATATTTTTCACTCCATGGCATCTCATGCATTTCGAAACTGTCAGATGGTTTTCTTATTGCATGTCTATTAGACATAAATATTATTTGGTTTTGATTAATTTTTCTCCAAACCACGTCGTCTCATCTGTACCAAACGTTTAATTAAATTTAATCAGAAAATATAGCTTTAAATGTTACTTGTAATTGCTTTTTTAAGTTAGGAATTATTTGAATGGAATAAATATGTCTTATTTTGTAATGCTTTGTAATTTTGGAAAAAAAAATACATTTTAGATCGTACTAATACTTTTTGAGCTACGGCACCCTGCAGTAGGTGTCCATATTTTTTTCCAATTATCTAAATCAAGAAACGACTATAAAAAAGCAAAAACCATTAAAAATCAATTACCATTTTTTATGATTAGATAATAAAAACATAATTATTCCTGTTCACATTGGCAGTTTTAGTGTATTGATTTTTGATTGAATGTCGTAAGTTATTCACGTCGTATTGCTTTCTGATTTACATTAATAGGACATTAAAAAAATAATATGCACAATAATTTTGTGTACATTTTAATCTTAAATAACCGTTGGCTTTTCTTAGTTCATAAATTCCTAAATCAGGAATTGAACAGCCAACAGACAAAGACTACCCAAATTGAAAACGTACCCACATAAATCATTCTTCTTGCCTACAAAATGGAATTTAACAAAAACAACAATTTTTACCATAATTGAAACATCCTTCTAAAAAAACTTAATCTTCAAAACTCCGAAAATGATTTTGTGAAAGCAGTTAAAATTTCTCTGCCATTCAACTGAAGGTAATGAGGTAAGGGTTTTCTATGGTTTTAAAGCAGGTACAAGACATCAACAATGGTCCTTAGAAATTGCTTATTTAAAAGTGCACAAACTCACCTACAATAAAAACCTATTTTTAACTATGTGCACAATGACTATGCAGATAACAGAAATACCTCACCCGAAGTGCAATTCTTTCGAGCTTTAAAATATTTAAAAAAAAATAAAATTAAAAACACAAATATTTGCTTAATTCTTCTTCGTTAAGAATTGAAAATGAGGAGTACATTTTTAGCAACAGAATATAAATTGAAAATATCTTCACTTAAATGAAACATTCTAAAATTTCAAGCATTTATCTTGACTGCCGCTATTAAGCATCGTGTCGCCATCTCGCCGTTACGAGCAGAACTACGTTATCCTTCAAGGAATAATGATTAAATTTTGAATCGTAAAATCCATATAACCGTTCCCGACGAGATTTTCTCCTGTACAAACAATCCTTCTGTTTATATAAGCTGTCCGTTTTTTCGCAATTAAACGACACGAATTTTCAGAAGAAAATTTAGATTTCGAACACATGTTCCGTATTAATCTCGCGAAATCTTTGAACTTGCAGGTTTATTTAAATTCGAGCGATAATTAAGTTTAAAGTTTTGGCCGAGCACAAGGGGAATATTGTTTTAAACGTAGGAAATTACATAATTACTATATTCTGGTGGCAATAAAGTTTCAAATTTAAGAGCTGGTTTACACAACAGTGACTAAGTAAAGTAGAAAAGTACAAGGATACCTACGCTTGCCAAATTTTAAGTAAACAAATTTATACACCACCGAATCTAATGAAACTACGTAATTAAGTACGACGAATTTTATTTCTCTATTCACATGCTTCCATTGTTGGTCGAACATGGTTCGCTTAAAAAAACTGTTAGCAGAAATACAATTGCAGCAAAAAAATAGGGAAATGACGTTTAGTTTATTTCCTACTGTATTTTTGTAATTTTCATTGGAGAATCTTGACATGGGAGTTTTATGGTACTACTTTTGTGATTTTATCAAATAATGTTTGTTGTTTACTGAGGAAAAATAGGAAATTGAAAAGAATCGTAAAAAACTGAATTCAAAAAAGTAACATTTTGATTTCTTTTACAATTAGTAATATGTACTTAAGTATGTTTAAGTGTGGACTTGTTTTTTTCGTTTGATGCTTTTCTATTTTTTTTTTCAATTGCGGAAAACAGTCACTCAGCGACGCCCAAGTATTTTTCTACAGTAAAAGTGCGCCACTTTTCGCTCAAATTGTTCATTCGAAGTGTGACGTTAAAATGCCAATAAAAAATTGAAAAATTATTTTTTTTGACCATTAAAAGATCTTATAATGCATTATGTAGTAATGTTAATATTTGTAAACAAGGCTTTACAAAGTATTGGTGTTTTTTGCAAAGATCTACGCCCGTTCCTCGCTTTACGGCCCGGATACGTTCCAGAAAAGTTGGCCCTAAAGCAAAAAGTCGTATAACGAAACATTGAGAGCCGCAAATCGAAAAAGATTTTGTTAAGAAGACCATGCTGATCATTTCTGTCGAAAAAAATGGTAAAAAAAGTATTGGCAACATGGAGTTTTTAAAATCAACTCTCAAAAAATTACTTCAAACTATTTTGTAAACTTTTTAACTGGCGTTTATAGCTATTTTATTTTTGTGTTTAAATATAATAAAGTTTTTTAATCTCTATCATATTTCTTTAAAAATTATTTTATTATTTGTTTTGGTTTGGTTTTTAAATATAATTTTATTAGGGTTGAGAGCCCAAAAGCTAGGAATAGTAGGCTAATTTTCAAACGCTTTTTTAACAATGTTCCCATTATCCGATAAGAAAAATTTTTCTACTCCACTTGATTTTTGATGCTCTTTGATAAAAACTTAGCCAGAAAATTGTCCATTAACATTTGGCTAATTGGGCAGTTTTCTGATCAAACCGGCTTTCGTTTTTTTTTCTGTTTACATATACCATATTTAGCTAGTAACATGTAAGATGAACAATTGATTCGTTTATATCACTTTTATTATCTATTTTTCCGCAGGCTCGGACACAACTGGAATAAAGCATCAACTATGCAAATTCTGGTAGCAACTGATTAAGATAGTTTCAAATATTGAACAGCTAATAACGAAGGTAAATTAGGTGAAGGTCGAGCATCGTGACAAGTTACAGGGTTAGTTGTAGGCGTCTTCTCGGGTTATACGAAGATACTGTGCCCCTCATCCTAAAATAGAGGTAAACAAATAAAACTTATGTCATTCTTTCACCCTCTGCATACTAGGTGACTAAATATCACATGCAGTACTAGGTGGGGTTTGCCATACCCATGAAATAAAATGTACAAAATTGTACTTTATAATAGTTCAATAATAAGAAATATTATTTAATAACTAATAATTAAAGACTGGAAAATATGCAAAAGACATATTTTTATTTTCGGGTCTATTTGCCCCAAATTATATATGTAACCGTTTCATATACTAACATGGTGTTTTTTATAAGTTTTTTAGGGCATATAATGCATATTTGGACTTTATACCATAAATGCATATGCTGGTTCATATTTGCTTTTTTTTGCATATGTTGGCATATGTAAATATCCTGAAAGCTTTTGCATTTCTCCTAATAGGTAAAAATTCCGACAACAAATTACCTGGGTGGGAATTTACGAAAAAGGGATTAAAGGACAATGCTAATCCATAGGGTAGAAACAATTTCTATTGACTCTACGGACAATCGGTTCAAAATTTTAGCATTTTTCACAGAAATCCTAATACTTAGGTAGGTAAATGTAAGAACGAAAATGGAATATCTTCATTCTGTTGTTGTTCATACACCGTTCATCGTGCTGTACATCGTTTATTTACTAACGAATCTTTTTTAAACTATTTTTACGTTCTGAAAATGCCAAAAGCACCAAAAGGAAAGTTGACAGCACTAAAAGGATGGATAGGCAATCTTAGCGAATTAAAAATCATTGACGAAAAAAATGTTTTCTGTTCTCTTTGTAATAAAACGGCAAGTTGTTTTTTTTCAAGTCAATATTTATATTTAAAGAAGTAGTCTTTAGCAACTAAAACGTTACAAAATACCTATTTTAATTCAAAAAGAATTATTATTTATAAAAGCACATTTTGAAATAATTGAAGAGGGGATTATACAGTTAGAAGATCCAAAATTATCATTAAGCAATAGTATTAACATTGTCAACCGGAATGAAGAAAAAATAAGAGCCATTGTGGGATTAGTTGGGAACAACATTAAAAATAAATTGACGGATATTTTAAATAAAAATAAAGAATTAATATTTTAAAATTGGCTAACCACGTTTTAAATGACAATGTTAATAAAAGTATACCTATAAGACCTGCTATAGTCACCAGTTTTAAATATACAGCGATAACATCTTGCGATGTGGAAAAGATCATTTTCATCGTACAAATATATTTTTAGTAATTGTAGGTATGATTTAATAATGGCAAAAATATATGATTATATATTGTTATAATAAATAATTTGTTAATATTTGCGAATGTATTTTATTTTGAAAAAAACTAAATTGCATATTATTAATGCTTTTTGCATATTTAGGCAATTTTTAGTGCATATTGCATGCATATATTGGACATTTTTAAGTGCATATTGTCCTGTCTTAAATGATAACTTATCAAAAGGAATAAAATCTATAGCCTTTTTCAAAACAACTCTTAATTTTTTGAATTCCAGAATAATATAGGCCAATCTAATAAATACGAAGATGTGCGCATTCGAGCGAAAAGTGGCACATTTCCGAGCGAGGGAGGCAAATGAAGCGCGACGCGGAGCGGCGCGCTTCATTTTCCCGAGATCGGAATGTGCCACTTTGAGCTCGAATGTGCACACTCGGTTTTCGGCACGATTCGCAATAATTTAGGCCAATAAATTAGACGAAAATACAATTGAATAATTTTAATCCGTCCCTCTCACTCGCACTGACTAGGTTTTCGTATCTTTTCGCTCCCTTCTACTGATTTGCTATGGTAAATACATTTTTTGAATATAAAATCGATATTTACTAAATTAAATTAAAATTTTTGATTTGAAAGAGCGCACGGTAAATTACACTAATGTAATAAACACGAAGATGTGCGCATTCGAGCGAAAAGTGGCACATTTCCGAGCGAGGGAGGCAAATGAAGCGCGACGCGGAGCGGCGCGCTTCATTTTCCCGAGATCGGAATGTGCCACTTTGAGCTCGATTGTGCACACTCGGTTTTTGGCACGATTCGCAATAATTTAAGCCAATAAATTGGACGAAAATACAATTGAATAATTTTAATCGGTCCCTCTCACTCGCACTGACAAGATTTTCGTATCTTTTCGCTCCCTTCCACTCATTTGCTATGGTAAATACATTTTTTGAATATAAAATCGATATTTACTAAATTAAATTAAAATTTTTGATTTGAAAGAGCGCACGGTAAATTACACTAATGTAATAAACACGAAGATGTGCGCATTCGAGCGAAAAGTGGCACATTTCCGAGCGAGGGAGGCAAATGAAGCGCGACGCGGAGCGGCGCGCTTCATTTTCCCGAGATCGGAATGTGCCACTTTGAGCTCGATTGTGCACACTCGGTTTTTGGCACGATTCGCAATAATTTAGGCCAATAAATTGGACGAAAATACAATTGAATAATTTTAATCGGTCCCTCTCACTCGCACTGACAAGATTTTCGTATCTTTTCGCTCCCTTCCACTCATTTGCTATGGTAAATACATTTTTTGAATATAAAATCGGTATTTACTAAATTAAATTAAAATTTTTGATTTGAAAGAGCTTGAATGTGCACACTCCGTTTTAAGCTCAATTACCAAGTGTCCCGTTTTAACAATTAAAAAAATTGGTCACGTTAGTTACACCCCACCTCGTACACAAAAAATTAAAAACGGCGTTTCCATTTCTGCGAATTCTCCAAAACCGAATAATAAATTGCAATTTGATGAGGCATTTCAATCCAAGAAGTCGTTCGTCATTAGAATTGTTATTCAAAGCCCAGCCACCTCGGCATCGTGCATCGAAAAGATTATCTATTTATCTTGGGCAAAGAAAAAGAAAATAGGCGTGCGTCGGTGAGGCGTCATTCATCATTGTTTGGAGCCGTGGAGTGCGGCGCGAGTCCCGCGATCGTCCGTCCGATGACAACTTGTCAGTGCCAATCACCGTCGCCTCCGGCGGCGTCTCCTGCGGCCTCGTCTAGGACGCTCGCTCGTGAAAAATGATTGAGCGACCCGAATAAATCTTTCAAACACTTCGAATTGACGTAAACAAGTGATAGCAAAGAGCGAGTCTTAGCGCGTTGTCAGACAAATCTGACAGCGTCCTCAAAGCCGCTCAACACTCCCGTTTGTTGATACAAGATCAGCTGCGACTGTTGCACTTCCGAGGAGAGCCGTCGCAAACTAAATAAATCATAAGATGCACAAGCGTGCACGCGCTTTCGACTTCCATCCGAAATTATACACACCGCGTTTCGTAAGCTAATTAATCCTACGAATTCTCCAAAACCGAATAATAAATTGCAATTTGATGAGGCATTTCAATCCAAGAAGTCGTTCGTCATTAGAATTGTTATTCAAAGCCCAGCCACCTCGGCATCGTGCATCGAAAAGATTATCTATTTATCTTGGGCAAAGAAAAAGAAAATAGGCGTGCGTCGGTGAGGCGTCATTCATCATTGTTTGGAGCCGTGGAGTGCGGCGCGAGTCCCGCGATCGTCCGTCCGATGACAACTTGTCAGTGCCAATCACCGTCGCCTCCGGCGGCGTCTCCTGCGGCCTCGTCTAGGACGCTCGCTCGTGAAAAATGATTGAGCGACCCGAATAAATCTTTCAAACACTTCGAATTGACGTAAACAAGTGATAGCAAAGAGCGAGTCTTAGCGCGTTGTCAGACAAATCTGACAGCGTCCTCAAAGCCGCTCAACACTCCCGTTTGTTGATACAAGATCAGCTGCGACTGTTGCACTTCCGAGGAGAGCCGTCGCAAACTAAATAAATCATAAGATGCACAAGCGTGCACGCGCTTTCGACTTCCATCCGAAATTATACACACCGCGTTTCGTAAGCTAATTAATCCTAGGCCCTGGCTTTTCTTCGGAGACTATTAATATTCCGACGATTGTATGCGGATATTTGTTAATCAATTAAATCCGACATAAACAATTTGACTGGGAACGTTAAAGAGGATTGATTGATTTATTCTCGACTTCCTACGAATAATGTTAAATAAATATTCTCTCGGATTGCGCGTACGAATGTTTTTGGGCGTCCGGTGCTGCGCAGGGCCGTAATTTTTAAGGTAAAAAATTGGATTTTTTTTGTGGACATGTAAATACAACGATTTCGATTTTTTTAATTTGGCATTTAAAAAAAATCCCACTCAGAAATGGAAAGAACAATACATGCTCCAGAAAGGTTAAAAGTAGTAATATTTTACTGACCAGTTGATTCTGTTCAACAAAAAAAAAGATACATATAAAAATTTCGAAGCATTTAAAATTAAGTTATTGCATTTTTTTTTGTTGGCTTACAATACTTTTTTTTAAATCTTCTTCTCCTTTATCTTCGCCTTCAATGCAATTGTTCCAACTGCTCCCTTATCGGGGTAAAATAAAAAAAGAGTTTTTAAAATTATTACAAAATACATTTATCTAATTTTGAAATGTTTTTGGAGTGTTATTATTTTAACAATGTCAGAGAACATCTTTAAAAATAAGATAAATCTGATACGGTTTTATTTTCGCTTTTGAACTGTCGATTATTTGATGTTTTTTTGGCGGCAAATTATGTGAATTTGTTTGCAAGGTAAGTGACACTTATTTTCTATACATTTTATTTGTCACCTCGATATTTACTAAAAAAAAGTTGTTAAACTCGAATATAGTACGTATTTATCTGGTAATTGATTTTTATTTACTGGTTTTTGGAAAATTCTATATTTTAGTAAGGTATTGCTAACAGCAGAAGAGGGTAGCATATCATTTTATATAAAATATACATATTATATTATTTTTAATATAGCCAATAATTTAAAAATGTTAGGCAGTAAGATATTGCCACTATTAACCTTTTTTGAGAACCTTTTGTTATATGCAGTTCTAGCTGCTTAACTAACGTCAATCAGCCCTGGATTGCACGAAGTTTCTTCAAAAATTGCGATCCAGTGATTGTTTATAATCATTTAATGAAAATACAGTCAAACCTCGATAAGCCGAATTTTTGATAACTCGAACCTGTTTCCCTAGGGCTTGCCTATTTCAACGTTAATATTGTTATATCGATAACTCGAATTTTTGATAACTCGAATTATTTTTAGTTTCCCTTCAACTTCGACTTATCGAGGTTCGACTGTAGTTATTAAAAAAATAAAATCATTACCCATATTTCACAAATTTTTTCATTCAATTGGTAAAAATACGAAATCGGTTTGTTTATTTTTACACGCTTGAGATCTAGATCAGCATTTCTCAACCAGTGGTCCGCGGCGAAATTTTATTGGTCCGCGGACAATTTATGTTACAATTAACTTATGTAGTAGTTCTTTAATATCTAGTAAAATTTTGTTGTTAAAAAAATATCATTGGTCCGCGAATTTTTTTTACGAATTTTACTGGTCCGCGGTCCAAAAAAGGTTGAGAAACGCTGATCTAGATGATCTTTAGATAATTTTTTTTACAAAATTTGCCAATTAAAACAAATCGTGTATTAGCTCATATGGTCTCTATCAATAAAAAAGTAAAATTTTTTGTCTTTAAAAGTGATCAATGAAGTTTACATTTAAAGTGCACGAAATTTTGTAGACTGGCCCCCTAAACCGCCTTCCTTTGGCTGCAACAATGAACACAAACAACGACAGTTTTTGAGACAGAGCAAGATTTAAAGTAATTTTGAGCAAATAGAAAGTTTTAGGTAGACTCCAGGAATTTACTGGATGTCCTCAAACTGTACAAAACAAGATTAATTCTTACATCAAAACGTTCTTAATAAGTTTAATATTTAAAGTGCTACTACCACTGCAGTTGAGAGCTTTGTGAAATCTCTTTGTGACACTGCACGAATATTAGTACAAACGCTGGAACCGTTTAAATAATTAAGAACACAATAAAAAGTTACTGTACTTAGTTGCACGTGTAAGTGTTTTTTGAGATTTAACTTTTTTTTTACGTTTTAATAACTGTTACTAAATTTTAATCGTGCAATTACGATTAAGGCTCAAAAATAGGTGTAATTAATTTGGAGTTGTTTTAGTTGTTAAACTATCATACAAGAAGAGGAAGCTTTCGACGAGGAAAAGATCGATAAGCTTTGTCATTTTACCGAGCTTTAAGCTTTGAAGCGCCGTAAACATTTTTAGTGGTATAATTAACTAGTGAGTTGCGTATCAAATTAAATATAATTTTAAGCAGTGAGATCCCATTATTTGGACATAATTCATTTAATTTTTTGAATTGTAAACGTTTTAGTGCGACGTTTTTATTCTAAATCTGTTATTTGTTTATTAAATAAAGTTTCATTCTCATTACTCTAATTTTATTGATTCAATAATTTTACTTGTATTTGAAACTAGCAAAATTCGCTTCGCGTATTGTACTAGACAAAATTGTTTTGAAAAATTAAAATTATGTTACGAGACAAAGAGAGATGTGGTCTCTCATGAAGCGCTTAGCGCGGTGCATCGTCTGACTCCGCTCGCCCAGTACTTCCACAATTACTACGAAGCGGCAAACAACACACTCATATATAACTATCATTTATAATCTATATAAATATATATAAAAGAGATATGACTTGCTTTGTACCCTATAGACTCTTAAACGGCTTAACCGATTTTTATCAAATTTGGCAGAAATCTTAAGCTTATCATGGTGCGTGTTTCTGTGAGCATTTGGCTTTAATCGGCTATATAAATATTTAAAAATTAATTAATTAAGACTTCAGATAGGCCTATGAAACAATAGGCGTGCTATTTCAAAGTTTTGAGAAAAACGTTTTTCTCCGAGAAAAAACATGGATTTTAATCCATGTTTTTTTGTCAAAAAAAAAAATAGAATTGCTCTATATTGCAAGGGATGTTCCTACGTAGCCGGTGTCATTTTCTGGCGCTTTCCCTCTAAAACAAAATTTTTCGCCCATTTGAAAAATTCAATTTGGCTTTAATAGAACATAATAAATACACCCCTGCAATAGCGTAATTTAATTGTGCAACTTATATTTTTTATGATTATTTTCCAGTAGTAAAAGGTTGAATTTATTACATCATTTTCTCGCCTCAATATTTAACAATGAACAAATCTTAAATCGGTTATTTGGAAAGGATCTTTACAAGCTCTCGTACTTTTTAGTTTTGAATAACCCTAAGAAAGCTGTTATATTGGAAAACACTATGACTGGTTGTAACTTTTTTGAAATTTCCACTTTAAAATTTTGTGTGACGTTGTTTAGAGAGATACCTTTGAACAACATATATCGTATAATCCTAACTTAGACAAAAGTAAGCTATTTTACGAAAATAAATCAGATACAACTCGATTTCTTTGAGAATTCCTACGTTAAAACAGTTCCTGGTGTTTGAGTACGGTCCTGAAGTTTTCAAGTTTCAATATATAAATCAAACCTTATACATTTTAGAAAATTGCCAAGAACTTAAATTCGAATTAAGCGGTAACCGTTTGATATTTTTAGAAAATCTTAGTCCCTTGTTGATCATAAACTAAAAATTAAGGGTTTAATTAAAATAAAGTAAGAACAAATACGTTCGTAACAGCCTGTATTATGTTTTTCCTTTAACAAAACAAATCAATAATTTTATTCAAAATAATCGAGGTGCTTTTAGTTGGCCTTATGGCTTTTGATATCATGTTACTTAGCTTCGGGGTCTACGTAAATCAGCACTTACATAAAACTTTCGATTTCTGAATCATTTTTCAATATACAACGAAGTCGAACGGTTGTGTTTTAAGTATTATTATTTAGTGCATCTAATATTCGTTACAACCCTTCATTTAAGGTATATAGTAATTCTAACGCTTTCTTTTAAACTTCACACATTTCGTAAAAAATTTCAGCTAATAATTATTTATTAATTTATTAATTCTATTTTCTTATATGTTTAGGGGGATCCGAATTTCAGCGTCAACAGTGCGAAGGCAATTCCCGGGGAGCGAAACGGAAGTATCGGCCAAAGTCACCACTTCAGCCATCGGACTTCTTTCAGTCGGACCCTCGGACGATGTTTTCCAGCTGAACTCAAAGGTAGATCCCAGCCACTTGGGTTTGTTAATATTTCTTTTTTTTCTGTAATTATTTTTGCCTATGGTTTTTATTTGTAACATCGACACTGGGGCTTTGAAATCTTTAGACTTTTTGGCTTGCGATAGGCTTATGAAATTATAGACGTGCTATGCGAAAGTTTTGAGAAAAAACGAGTTGAAGTCTCCGACTCGGGTTTTAATTTTTTGAACATTTGAATTTGAAAATTAATTGCTCCGTTATTTATGAACGGATCTTTAAAATTTTCAAATTCGGTATATTTCTAGAATGTGACTAATAAACTATTTTATATAACAACGTTCGAGGTCGAAATCATATCGAACATGGATTTTAACCCATGTTTTTTTGGCAAAAAATAGAATTGCTTTATATTGCAACGGGATGTTCCTACGTACCCCTAACAACTATAGCCGGTGTCATTTCCTGGCGCTCTCGCTCTAAAATAAAAATTTTTGATAAAACTAAATAAATCAAAAAAAAAATACCCCTTGTCTCACAAAAAAAATCGTAGCGTCCTTATTTTCCATGCAATCATTACAAGCGAGACGGATCCGCAATTTTGGGATTTTTCTACATAAGATACATGTAAAATATGTATAGGGCGCAACGTAAATTTTTCGAAAATTGAAAATTGCAATTTTAGGTCCACTTTTTTGCACAATTTTGAACTTGAAAAAAATTGTAGCGCCGTTATTTGTGGACAGATCTTTAAATGCTATTCAGATTCGGATTTGGCAGCTTTTTTGGCTTCGGATAGGCCTAAGAAACCATAGGCGTGCTATTTCAAAGCTTTGAAAAAACGTTTTTTTTTTGAAAATACAATTTTCGATAAAACTAAATAAATAAAAAAAATACCTCCTTGATTCACAAAAACAATAATAGCGCTCTCATTTTCGATGAAATCATTACAAGCGGGACGGATTCGGAATTCTGGGACTTTTCTACATAAGATACGTATAAAATAAGTATAGGGCGCAATGTTAAATTTTTCGTGTAATTAAAAATTGCAATTCTGAAAATATTTTTATCGAGCTCGCTACAATTACGCGTGCGGAAGTGCACCATGATAACTTTTCAAAAGGAATAAAATATCTAACCTTTTTCAAACAACAAATAGATCTAATTTATTTGACTTCTAATTTTTTGAATTGAAGAATAAAATAATAATATAGGCAAATCCAATAAACACGAAGATGTGCGCATTCGAGCGATAAGTGGCACATTTCCGAGCGAGGGAGGCAAATGAAGCGCGACGCGGAGCGGCGCGCTTCATTTTCCCGAGATCGGAATGTGCCACTTTGAGCTCGAATGTGCACACTCGGTTTTCGGCACGATTCGCAATAATTTAGGCCAATAAATTAGACGAAAATACAATTGAATAATTTTAATCGGTCCCTCTCACTCGCACTGACAAAATTTTCGTATCTTTTCGCTCCCTTCCACTCATTTGCTATGGTAAATACATTTTTTGAATATGAAATCGATATTTACTAAATTAAATTAAAATTTTTGATTTGAAAGAGCGCACGGTAAATTACACTAATGTAATAAACCCGAAGATGTGCGCATTCGAGCGAAAAGTGGCACATTTCCGAGCGAGGGAAGCAAATGAAGCGCGACGCGGAGCGGCGCGCTTCATTTTCCCGAGATCGGAATGTGCCACTTTGAGCTCGAATGTGCACACTCGGTTTTAAGCACGATTACCAAGTGTCCCGTTTTAACAAGAAAAAAATTGCTGTACAATTTGAGAGTAAAGTGGCATATTTCTAATGTCGAAAAATTGGTGAGTCAGGCTGAGAATCGACCAACAATTTTCTTGAAATTCCAAATTACATTTTTTACACGGTTTTTCTTCATTAACCTTCTTCCTCAGCACATTTAGTCAATAAAAAAGTGTTATTCGTTTATCGGGGCTTTTTGATTATCCGAGAACCACCCTCCCCGAATAACGGGTGCCCCACTGTACTCGCAACTTTCGGCAATTCGCAAATATAAAATTGCGCAAAACGCAATTCCGAATTACAATATATGATTGGTGGAACAATGGATCGTAGGCAAATGTGTTCGTTGCCCACATATCAAGCACACGAAATCCATGTTTTAAACGCTTCAATAAATTCATAATGCAATTATATGATCACGCAAATTTTAATCAGCGCCGGCCTGTATCAAGTCGAATCTAATTATTATTCATGGATCGGCCGCAATTCATATTAAATAATTATTTCGAAGCAATTTCGAACTTACGGAGTTTGTAATTCTTGGCTAATTACAAAATAAGTGCACCTAATAATGTCTAGACTGGAAATGCAAACAGGGCGTGTGCGTCACGTCTTGTCGTTTTTCCCGATAAAAAATCAATTCTGTTATTAATTATCGTTAATGCTCAACGTGAATTAATAATTGCATTAACATACGTAAAATAGCTACGAGGGAAAATGTCGCACGAACGAGATTAATATTAATTGTCTGTCGACATTAATTAGCCTAATTTTCTCAAACGCTGTCTCAGATTCTACGGCAAATGGATCGAATGTTGTAGATTATAAAATAGAAAAAAAAAAGTCAACAACCATTAGATACCTTTTCGATGATGTTAAATCGACTCTTACAATTAATTTGTCACCGACGAATTAGTTGCGTTCCGCTTCGTAGTCTTTATTTATAAATTCGCCAACGCTAACGTTCGATTTTTTTTTGGTGAAAAAGATTTTTAGAGGAGCGATTTAAAAGTTAAATCCCATTGGGACGTTTTAAACCGTATAAAAGAGAGCTAAATAAGGGGGATAGGTATCGATATTGAATTTATATGAAAAAAATTATAATAATGGCACTAGAATTAATCTTTTAGTTCTTCAAGGTTCGGTAGCTTTCTATACGTTAATATATCTACTTCGGCAATAAACTTCAGGCGACCAATAAAATCCATAACTGTGAAACGTGGAAATTGGAAAATATTGTAACTCGAAATTGTGTATGTGTACAGTAACGCAGAGCAGTGGCGCGCACAGAATTTTTTTTTTGGGTAGGACTGCGATTAATCGCTAAAAATATATTTTAATAATTAATAATTAATAATGAATAGGTTTAAGTAAAACACATTGTATCTTCTTGCTCCCTTCCACTCATTGCTATGGTAAATAGGTTTTTCGAATATAAAATCGATATTTACAAAATTAAATTAAAATTTTTGATTTTGACTTGGTGGAGGGTTCCAGCTCTGATGGCACATATCCAATTTTTTTTGAAAATGATTTGATGAAGACCTAAGGGGTTCTTCAATAATTTTATCAGCAAAGACCTCAGGGGCAACTATTTAGCTCAAGCTAATGTGTCCCCACTTATGGCTAACTCCCATTATATAATTTTAATAAAGTTCAGTTAAAAATTATTTTAAATTAAACTTTTATAAAATTCTAATAAGTCTTATATTTAATTATAAGGACAATTTTTTTTTATTATGTCATATGCAAAAGATTTATTTAAGATTATTATTTATGTAATAGTATGTAAATAGTATAATTTGTAATTACTTAGGTAGAATTTGTTCAAAAAATTAGATTTTTTAGTAATAAAAATAGTTTTTATTTTTTTACTATGGCATACCATTAAATAAATTTTGAAAAAGTTCTGAGTGATTATAGATCTCATAAGAAACGTAAAAATGGTAGAATCATAATTTTGATTAAAAAGTATTATAATAAAAATTGAAAAAATAAGAGAAAAGAATTATTTTGATCAAAGATTTATTAACATCAAAATTGGTCCATGGTTTCCTTAAAAGTTCTCTATCGCCTGCATAACACACTAAATTTTTAAACAAATCGGTTCACCCAATCCATAGAAAAAAATTGTAAGATTTAAAAGTGTAAAATATGCGATTTTGAAAAAATGACAAAAGGGCCTTTCTGATACATCATAATTGTTTATTAGAGATTACAAAACACCAAAAAAATTATTAAAAAATTTTAGGATAGCTATCAAAAGAAGGAATAATTTTTTTCCTACTTGATTTGTAAGATTTTAAACTGTAAAATATGCAATTTTTAAAAAATAACAAAACGGCGTTTCTGATACATCATAATTGTTTATTAGGGATTACAAAACACCAGAAAAATAATTAAAAAATTCTAGGTTAGCTATCAAAAGAAGGAATAATTTTATTCTTACTTGATTTGTAAGATTTTAAACTGTGAAATATGCGATATTCAAAAAATGACAAAAAGGCCTTTTTGATACATCTTAATTGTTTATTAGGGATTACAAAACACCAGAAAAATAACTTTAAAATTCTAAGTTTGCTATCAAAAGAATAAATAATTTTTTTCCTACTTGATTTGTAAGATTATAAACTGTGAAATATGCAATTTTCAAACAATAACAAAACGGCGTTTCTGATACATCATAATTGTTTATTAGGGATTATAAAACACTAGAAAAATAAATAAAAAATTCTAGGTTAGCTATCAAAAGAAGGAATAATTTTATTCTTACTTTATTTGTAAGATTTAAAACTGTAAAATATGCGAATTTGAAAAAATGACAAAAAGGCCTTTCTGATACATCATAATTGTTTATTAGAGATTAAAAAACACCATAAAAAAATAAAAAAATTCTAGAATAGCTATCAAAAGAAGGAATAATTTTTTTCCTACTTGATTGGTAAGATTTTAAACTGTAAAATATTCAATTTTCAAAAAATAACAAAACGGCGTTTCTGATACATCATAATTGTTTATTAGGAATTACAAAACACTAGAAAAATAATTAAAAAATTCTAGGTTAGCTATCAAAAGAAGGAATAATTTTATTCTTACTTGATTTGTAAGATTTTAAACTGTGAAATATGCGATTTTTAAAAAATGACAAAAATGTCTTTTTGATACATCTTAATTGTTTATTAGGGATTACAAAACACCAGAAAAATAATTAAAAAATTTTAGGATAGCTATCAAAAGAAGGAATAATTTTTTTCCTACTTGATTTGTAAGATATTAAACGGTGAAATATGTGGTTTTCAAAAAAGAACAAAACGGCTTTTCTGATACATCATAATTGTTTATTAGTGATAACAAAACACCAAAAAAATAATTAAAAATTTCTAGGTTAGCTATCAAAAGAATAAATAATTTTTTTCCTACTTGATTTGTAAGATTATAAACTGTGAAATATGCAATTTTCAAAAAATAACAAAACGGCGTTTCTGATACATCATAATTGTTTATTAGAGATTACAAAACACCAGAAAAATAATTAAAAAATTCTAGGTTAGCTATCAAAAGAAGGAATAATTTTATTCTTACTCGATTTGTAAGATTTTAAACTGTGAAATATGCGATTTTCAAAAAATGACAAAAAGGCCTTTTTGATACATCTTAATTGTTTATTAGGGATTACAAAACACCAGAAAAATAATTCAAAATTTTAGGATAGCTATCAAAAGTGGTATGGTAAATACGTTTTTCGAATAAAAATCGATATTTACTAAATTAAATCAAAATTTTTGATTCGAAAGAGCTTATGATAAATTATATTAATGTAGTAAATACGAAGATGTGCGCATTCGAGCGAAAAGTGGCACATTTCCGAGCGAGGGAAGCAAATGAAGCGCGACGCGGAGCGGCGCGCTTTATTTTCCCGAGATCGGAATGTGCCACTTTGAGCTCGAATGCGCACACTTGATTTTAAGCACGATTACCAAGCGTCCCGTTTTAACAAGAAAAAAATTGGGCACGGTAGTTATACCCCACCTCATACACGAAAGGTTAAGAGGAACTTGGTAGGGGGTTCCAGCTCTGATGGCATAAATGAATTAATAAAGAATGCCCAGTGGGTACGTTCCATTTTTGCCCAAAAAGGTCGTATTTAAATTCAAAAAAATTAATTTAGTGGAATAACTATATTTTATATAGGTAAATCGAATGAACAAAAAGTTTAAGTAAAAATTGGTACATTTTTGAGCGAAAAGCGGCACATTTCCGAATCTCATACTTTGCAAAATACGTTTTTCACTTTTTTTATTAAAATTCTCGTCGATTTGAATTTAATTATGGGGGCTCCCGAAAAGGACCGCAGCCCTGCAGACCGTTCCCGAGCACGCCACTGGCGCGGAATACGTTTATAGAGCATAGTTTTCGGTTCTCGGATAAAGATATGTACGAAAAAGAAAAAGAGGAAAAAGAGAAGAGGAAATTCTAAATAAGTCTTAGCGTGTGATATCCAACTACATCTATGCTCGTATAAGTAAACCGAGTTTCTAGCGTTGCACTCTATAGGCTGCCTTTGTCCGTAGGATTTATGGTTTGACACTTTCGAATACGGGCAAAAAATAGATGCTTGAGCCTTTCTTAAGGAGCATATGGCATAAATCACTTAGTCTCACTGCTCCGGACCAGATACGGCACTTTGCTGTCGGTCGTTATTTCAGTGTCACTCATATAAACCATTGTGCCTTGGTTTGTTTTGTAACATTCGTAGATTTATTGCCGCTTCGACGACGCGATAACGTTAACAAATCATTAATTGAAATGCATTTAGTTTTCTTTTCGACATTTTTTTTCGTCTAATCCGAAATACCTGCTGGATGGAGCTTTCCACCTACTTCCTCCATATGCGAGAAAGGACTGTTTTGTATATAAACAAAGTTCTCGATGATTAAAGTGGTAGATGACATTTTAAGTAGTATTCTGTCTGCTTTATCGTCGTTGTTTATATAAAATGCTTGCCTCGACTAAATACCAATAACCAAGTATTAAACAACCCCCCTCCCCCAAGTGCGTATGTATTTAGACCACGAAACGCACCCGAATTTCATTGAATGAAATTACCAACGTACTTCTTTTAATTACAGGAAAAATACTGTAAATTTATCATAAAATTACAGGACCATATTTTGGATTTGTTATGATTTTTAATTAATTTTTACAGTAAACATTCAAAAACAACAAATTTTATTTATTTAAAAGAGATCTCGATTTTCTGTTTTGTTTATATTTCACGATTCTTTTGACAGAAATAATAAACGTTCGAGATCGACTAATTGCTGTTTAGTTATTTACTTATTTATACTACGAAATGATCCTGTATAATATATTTTTTTATAGCCGCCGAAAAGTACAGTCGACCGTCGATAACTCGACCTTCTTCTATTGGTAAACATTTTTGTAGCTCCAAATTAATGTTTTTCGGCTTTGCAAAAAAGTATTTGCCAGTTTTTAATTCAAATAGAGAGAGGGGGAGTTGTTTCTTAAATTCTATGGGCTCAAGAAAATGTACTTTCAACGATATTGTTATCGTCGAAGTCTTTATAAAAAAATATATTGAATTTTAGATTATTTTTAATGAAATATTCAATAAATTTTAAGCAAACATATTAGTAGTTAATAAAAATAACTAAAACGACTGATTATACAATATAATTACTCAATATATAGTCTAACAAATATTTAGCACAAAATAAAAAAAATATATATTGTTATATCTATGTACAGTCAGCCAAAATGCAAATCGCCACCCCAGAAGTAACTTCTCACTCTTAAGTGTAATTGTTGCTATTGTTATCACAAAAATCATGTGGATAATATTTAAAAACAAACACGTTAAAATTGTAATTCCTTGTATTATTATATTAGCACTTCAAAATTAATCTATATTAAGTCCCAAAAAAAAAAAATATTAATTAATACTGCACATTTGTAAATAATTTCACATTAATTCTAAAATAGATTAATTTGATCTTTAAATAAAGTCGATTTATTTAAAATTAACAATCAAAAATAAATAATTAATATTAGAATATATATGTATTTAAAAGTTTACAAAACTAAACCCCAAGAAAGTTAAGAAAGGGTACTTGGCCCTACCCCAAATAAGGGTGACAGGAAACAAGGCAATTCCAACTTAAAAATAGATGTGTTGGCTCTAAATAGTTAAATATTTTTGTATTAAAAGACCTCTGTAAGCCATCCTCATTATATTTGCTTGCCTATAATCGGCGTTGCTGCTGGGGTGAAGATTTTCAATTCGGCCCATTGTACATGTATTTAATTTTGGGTTTTTCAATAAATTAAATTTTCAAAAGCTTTGATTTATCGAACGTGGACTGTATCGTTAAATAAGTTCTGTGTATTTTTTAACAGTACCATATCGATCTATTTTGATGCAATATTCGCTTTAGTGCAATACATTTTGTTAAAATCACATGCTTTGTGTACCAAAAGATTTTAGCAAAGAGTTTTCCAAAAAATAAATAAAACACGAACATATTTTATTTTATGATAATTTGTATTCGTATTCAACAAGTACTGCCAAAATATCTGACGCGTATTATTTATTTACAAAACTAAATCAAATCGCAAAACATTTCCGCACTGTTCCGCCACAGTTTTGCAATTTAAACGGCTTCTCCGATACTTTAAGCTTTATTTGCCAGCGGATTATCAATCTTTGTAAATAGTTTCACTGCGTAAGTTATTTATCCAAGTTAAACAAAGTAGATAACGAAATAATGGCAACCGCATGTGCAAATTTGTAAATCACAGGTTATTATTGACCTGACAATACAATGAGCTGCTCACTATTTACAATACAAGCGGTTGTAAAATATTTTTACTTTATTTATTGCGCCGTTTTAATAAGGATTGTTCGAATTATCAGAAAGAAAATAAGTGTTTTGTAACGTTTTACTTAAATTTTGATACCAACATTAATAACAGAAAATAACAGAGTAGATTGTACTTTAGGTACCTACGAATTTTATGAAATATTTAGTGAAACAATATTAGAAGAAAAAAAAACAACAATATAGCATGGATCATCGTTTTTTTTTTTTTAATGTCGCCAAAAAATCAAATAAAAAATTTTACGGCCCCCTAACTACATATTGTAACGTTACTAAATTTTTTTTCGTACAAGTGCCTTATTTTTTGAATGATTACAACTCCCCATGTCTTTTAGTCATTGATTATAATAGAAAAATTCAATTAACTTTATATATGTAAACGAAATCTTAGGAAATTCAAAAATTGTTAATAAAAACGAATGGGGTTGATTGTTGCAAAGACAACAAATGAAAAAGTCCCACATTAAATACCTTGGCAAAACTTGGAACGGCAATTAAATCCACGAACAACGTCCAGTGCAATAATATTAAAGATATTACCCGTCCCTGGTTGGAGAACCTCAAAATTCATAAAATATAACACGTAAAAAAAAGCTATTAATAGTCGCAATATATGATTGCCCGTTTAAATACCTCGCAAACCAATTTGGATGCGATTTTTAGTGATGTATTGAGATAAGCTTGGGCTAACATTTCGTCTTTGTTTTATTTAAATCAATTAACACATAAAAAATATATGCAGTTACGTATACGTAAGTCTAAGCAGCGCAATTTAAGAAAATCATACACCCTATATTTTATTGCTAACTGTCAAAATTATATATTGAAGCAAAACATTTTAAAAATACTTTTTCCAGGTTGGGTCTGACTAGCTTGTAAATAACATAAATATTTTAGTGTTAACATAATTTTCGTCAGCCTGCAAAACTTTTACCCTCCAAGAGCCGAAAGAAGTATAACTTCAAAAAAAAACCGTACAATTATTATCATGAAATGGGAAAAGTTGAGCGGGAACGATTTAGGGATAAACCGACCCCACCTCGGCAGCGACTGCTGCCTTGTCGAAAGGGCGCGTTTGTCGACACCACCGATTTACAAAACAACTTGTTTCATATTTACCCCAACATCGTAATACCTGTTTTCGTAACAGTGGCCATACTTGTAAAGGGGCCGTTTCCAAATCGATATATCACGTCCTTTTGTACGCGGAACGAAATCGAAACGCTTTAAAAATATAGTCGAAAACGATAATTCTAGAGAAGTTTATATTTCTGTAGACAGCATCTGCATAAACATTTGCACGGCTGTCAGCGGATAAGAAGAATGGCAGACGTCTGCATATCGCTACAACCAGGCAGAGACACAACTGCTTCATCGGCCTAAGCTAATCCGCGGATGCTGAAGACTCGGGGATTACAAAGCACAGTCTAGATGCATTTACTTAGTCCCATGACATATATGTTTTATTATGTATTACTTTCATATCCTTAATCTATGGGATTACATTACTATTTTGCTAATTTTGGCATTCTTCCAACTTCAAATAAAACGAATACGAATAACGCAAAAGTCGCCTTTCTACACATGCAATCAAAATTATAGCTTTATATTTATCATGTAAATGTCTAAGAGAAAAAAAAACAATATTGCTAAAATATGCATGTTAAAATCTATAGGCATCTTCTACGTTTTTCTGAAGAAATTTTTGATTCATTTTTCTAATTTGATTGTATTACAGTTGTACTGCGTTAACTTGGCCCAAAATTTCCTTAAAGAAACTGTGAACTTGGGGAGCGTGTGAACTTATTAAAAAATGTTCGGAAAATTAAGTTTGATTGTTAGATTTAAAATAATCTGTAAAATATGATCGTTTTTATGACCGGTATTAGTACAGTAAGACCTCGATTATACGGATTCGCTATTATCCGGATTGCAAACCGCGTTTGTTTTTTCCTGTTAAAACGGGGCACTTTGTAATCGTGCTTAAAACCGAGTGTGCGCATTCGAGCTCAAAGTGGCACATTCCGATCTCGGGAAAATGAAGCGCGCCGCTCCGCGTCGCGCTTCATTTGCCTCCCTCGCTCGGAAATGTGCCACTTTTCGCTCGAATGCGCACATCCTCGTATTTATCGGATTTGCCTTTATTATTATTTTATTCTTCAATTCAAAAAAGTCGAATAAATTAGATCTATTTTTTGTATGAAAAAGGTTAGGTATTTTATTCCTTAATAAAAATATTTTTGGGTGTACTTTTAAATGTTTAATAATTCGCGTTTTTGATTAATTCAAATTGTATGAGTCAAATTTTCTGAAGTGGGCCACTAAAAATCAACTATATCATCTTTTGTAGATTGTTGAAGGTTTATATGTCAAAATTAAAGTCTCCAAATATTTTTGGGTAATTTTCATTTTTGTAAAAATTATAAACAAATTAGTTTTAAGGCACATTTTGTAGACACTGTTATAATTAGACTTCATTTATGGATTAATTCAATTTTTAAATATAAAAAAATATTTATATGTTACATAGGGGATGCATCAAAATTTTAGAATGACTTGGGTGGGGTATGTTAAAAAAAAGGTGGGAAATAAGAGTCAAAATTCGGAAATAGTTAAAGTATTTTTTTCATGTACGATGAAGTCTCCCATCTAGTCTAGCTTAAAAGTACTAAATTAGAAATGTGGTTTTTGGTAAAAATACCCTAATGTAATTTTTAATTAAAAGAAAAGCCAGAAGTGATACATTTAGTTCAGTTTGATTTAATTAATATTATTTGTAAGAGAGAAAAATAAGATAAGCAAATTAAATTATTAAGGAGTATGTGCGCTTTCAAGCGAAAATGTTTTCCGAATTGAAAATCTGGATTTTAAGGATTTGTTATTAATATAGTCAAATCCAATTAATACAAAGATGTGCGCATTCGAGCGAAAAGTGGCACATTCCGAGCGAGGGAGGCAAATGAAGCGCGACGCGGAGCGGCGCGCTTCATTTTCCCGAGATCGGAATGTGCCACTTTGAGCTCGAATGTGCACACTCGGTTTTAAGCATCATTCCCATTAATTTCGGTGACAAAAAATTAGTAAAAAATATTTATCATTCCCTCTCACTCGTACTTATGAGTTTGTCGTATCTTTTCGCTCGCTCCCACTCATTTGCTATGGTAAAAATACGTTTTTCGCATATATAATCGATATATTATTAAAATTTCTAATTTGAAAAAAATTTTAGTAAACAAAAATCAATAAATACGAGGATGTGCGCATTCGAGCGAAAAGTGGCATATTTCCGAGCGAGGGAGGCAAATGAAGCGCGACGCGGAGCGGCGCGCTTCATTTTCCCGAGATCGGAATGTGCCACTTTGAGCTCGAATGTGCACACTCCGTTTTTCGCCACAATTAACAATGATCAATTTACTTTTAATTTTACTTAAACATTTTATAATACTTTTTGGAATTTTTTACTGTTGATTTTATAATTAATACTTATTTGTTTCGTTTTTTTGTAAATCAATACCTAACAATGTAAAATTGTTTTTTTTTAATTATCCGGATTTTCGATTATCCGGATGAGCTGCAACATTAATTAGTCCGGATAACCGAGTTTCCACTGTATATGTTTTTCAATGTTTTTTTCTATACTTTGTACCACGTATCATTTCATTTTCGGCACAATGAAAATTAGTCTTGGAGTTCATCCCATAAATAAAAAAGTATTAGCTTGCCACGAAATTTTGAATTCATACATGCCACCAACTAAAAAAAAGAAGTAAGTTAGAAAGAAAAAGAACGTGGCTACTTATCATAGTTAAATGACAATATATTTATTTTGTGAAGTTAGCTCTCATTAGAAATGCAAATCGAATAATTAAGTTTAAGAGAAAATATGACAAAATTAAAATATTATGAATTTTCCAAAATTGGAAATGTGCCACTTTTCATTTGAATTGCCCCATAGATTTTTCTTCTGCGTTTTAATACAATAGTCACTATCTTTGCCAGATCAATAATTAATTGTCAGGTTATCTTATTTTGAATTTAATAAAATTTTCGAAAACAACTAAAACAATTAATTAATAATATACAAGAAAAAAATACTTTACATAGATACAGCTACTAATAAATAAACAATTACATTAATAAATAAGTTTAGAAATGTTCAATTGCGTATATACTTATTGAAATACATCCATACGTGCTTTATATTTATAATAATATTGTTGTAGATTGAGAAAAACACATAAACATTAATAAAAATACGAAAAATATAAAGTTCAATAACATAACGTAGTCGCGTTGATAAACCTGATTTGGAATCTACATCTACAGTGCTGCGATGTCCGAGTGGTTAAGGAGTTTGACTCGAAATCAAATGGGCTCTGCCCGCACAGGTTCGAATCCTGTTCGCAGCGACTTTTTTTTTCTTCGACGCCACGATAGTTTATAACATTTATTGGTCTTATCCATTTACATTCGAATCAACAACAATAAAACGAGTTTTTAAGCATCGGTAAAATTGCACAAAAATTTCAATTTACGAACGAAAGTGAAAGGGCCTGGAAAATGGAACATTTAGGCGAAAATCGGGAAAGGAAAACTAGTGCGAAAAGAAATGGGGTCGTAAAATAAGTTTAACTATCAAGGTTACTACGATGCAGTGGATTTAAAAATTATTAAAACGTTATTGCAGTTAGTGGGAACGTAACCGTGCATCTGTGTATATCTAACAATCTCTAGTATTGCCCCATAAAACTTTATGTGCTGCTTTTATAGGGCACTCCACTCCAGCGTGTAATATCGAACAGATATCGTTTATTGGGGGGTCTGTAAATCTCTACTTAATGAAGTATCAAATGTCAGAGACACCTGTCAAATTTTTATAGCTTTCACGGAACTCCCTTTTAGATTTTATTTTTTCGTTAATATTGAATGGCTTTCTATGAAAAATTTAATTTTCTTCGAAACTTTCCGCGTTGCTATTTTTACGCCGGACGAAACGCTCCTCGGTTGATAAACAAAACATTTTATGTCCGTCTGCAGGGCCGTAATTAGTGTTTTTGGGGCCGTGGGCGAGACCTCGTCAGCAGCCCCCCCTGCACTATATGGTACGAATTAAATAAAGCTACAGTAGTGGTAATTTAATGTATAGAAAAAAAAACGAATTTTAGCTATATATAATGTAACCATACTTCCTGTTTTGAATGGGACCGTTCGGTTTTCAGATCGTTTGTCCCGTTGTCCCCAAGCAATCATTCGGGGCGCCAAAAGACCGTTTTCAAAAAATTGTCAATATTAAGAAATCCTAACAAGAATTTCATTCTTGCCCCCTTATTTAAATTCAAATTAATTTCGCGGCAATTTCTTAATAAAAAAAGTAAAAAAATATGAAAAATGAGCGAAGCCCAAAGGAGATATTTTGAGAGCCCAGCTATGGTTTTAGAATCACTTGAATTTTTTTAAAGTAAATTAAGTATCGTGAATTGCGCTTAAAGTGGAGTGTGCACATTCGAGCTCAAAGTGGCACATTCCGATCTCGGGAAAATGAAGCGCGCCGCTCCGCGTCGCGCTTCATTTGCTTCCCTCGCTCGGAAATGTGCCACTTTTCGCTCGAATGCGCACATCCTCGTATTTATTGATTTTTGTCTACTAAAATTTTTTTCAGATTAGTCAATTTAATAATATATCGTTTATATATTCAAAAAACGTATTTTTACCATAGCAAATGAGTGGGAGCGAGCGAAAAGATACGACAAACTCATAAGTACGAGTGAGAGAGAATGATAAATATTATTTACTAATTTTTTGTCACCGAAATTAATGGGAATGATGCTTAAAACCGAGTGTGCACATTCGAGCTCAAAGTGGCACATTCCGAACTCGGGAAAATGAAGCGCGCCGCTCCGCGTCGCGCTTCATTTGCCTCCCTCGCTCGGAAATGTGCCACTTTTCGCTCGAATGCGCACATCTTTGTGTTAATTGGTTTCGACTATATTAATAACAAATCCTTCAAATCCTGATTTTCTTTTCGGAAGAAGTTTTCGCTTGAAAGTGCGCATACTCCTTAATAATTGCATTTGCCAATCTTATTCTTCTCTCTTACGAATACTATTAATTAAATCAAGCCGAACTAAATGTACCACTTCTCGCTTTTCTTTTAATTAAAAAATACAGTAAAGGTATTTTTACCAAAAACCACATTTCTAATTTAGTACTTTTAAACTAGACTAGATGGGAGACTTCATCGTACATGAAAAAAAAATACTTTAACATTTTCCGAATTTTGACTGTTTTTTCCCAACCTCTTTTGTAACATACCCCACCCAAGTCATTCTAAAATTTTCATGCATCCTATGTAACATAAATATTTTTTTATATTTAAAAATTAAATTAATCCATAAATAAAGTCTAATTACAACAGTGTATACAAAATGTGTGTTAAAACTAATTTGTAAATAATTTTTACAAAAATGAAAATTACCCAAAAATATTTGGAGACGTTAATTTTGACATATAAACGTTCAGCAATATGCAAAAGATGATATAAAAATCAACTAGTCGATTTTTTTGGCCCACTTCACAAAATTTGAATCATATACAATTTTAATTAATCCGAATGCGAATTAGCACAAGAAAAAACAAATTTTGGAAGGAGCTAAACATTTGTTTAACTAGGTAACATAATTTTGAACTTTCTGGAGCCCCCCTTCCGTCTGGGGCCTGGGCACGTGCCACTGTCGCCCTGTCTATCTATCTATGTACAATTTTGGAAGTTATAGGTATAATATACAAATATTGTTTTCATATATTTTTTGAAGATTTTTATCTTGTTAATTATTGCTTATAAAAAGACGTACAAATTATTTTAAATCCTAATTAATAATAAATTTTATTTATGGCTTTGTGTGTTGTGGAATAATTAATTGGCTACTTCTTCTAGCGTTAGGAAGTAATTTTGCGATAACAAAAAAAAATTAGAAAATAAATATTTGATATTAATTTTTTTACTGCCGTTATGTGGCCATATGGATGAAAATATTCGGAGAATGCGCCTCAGAACCATAAGTTACCGCCGTTGATACCGTCGTTTAGTTTCACATTATTGGACTATTTATTATGTCCGCACCGTTCTTATGAATACATTTTTCTAGTAGTGGTGATTTATGATCGACACTCAATTTTGAAAAGTACAATGTAATGCTCGTTTTTTTCCTTGGATCGCATATGACAAGAGTCGGCGAATAAATTGCAACGTACGCAGATATACAGATTGCTTTGTATGTTAATAAAATAAGAAAGATTGATTAGGTGCATTCAATTTTTAATCAAAAAGTGCATCTAACATTTTTCGAATGCAAGTGTTTCGCATTACTTATCATTGTTAATAGTAATTTAAAATTAATTGATTCGGGGTGTACTTTTAACGATGTTTATCAGACATTTTGTGTCATGTTTTTGCGATTTTTTGAGTTATCTTTTGCAGAAATTCGATTTAAATTAAGTGTTGCATAGTATTGGTCGCCGTATAAAACCCAATTGAAGAATTACGTGTACATTTTTTAACCCGTAGTGTAGATAAAATCCAACATTTTAGTTTCGTTATGGATTTTTTTAATTCTTAGTGCTTATAGCACCATATTCTAAGAAAGCTCGATCCAATAGATCCTTTACTCATGATGGGCACCCTAAGTTGCAAAATGTCTAAAATTTGATTGCGAGTTCTCATCTGGGCGATTTTTCGTCTTATATTGTTCTTTGTTGCTTTGGTAGAGGAGACCGGGTATGGTTGTCTCACGGGTTGGTTGTCACATTAACCATAATAGAAAACAATTAAAATTGGGATACCGTGAAAGACGTTTAGTATAAAAGACAATACTGTGTTAACAAACATTATATTTAACCTTTCGCGTACTAGGTGGGGGTATAACTAACGCGAACAATTTTTATTTGTTAAAACAGGACGTTTTGTAATCGAGCTTAAAACTGAGTGTGCACATTCGAGCTCAAAGTGGCACATTCCGATCTCGGGAAAATGAAGCGCGCCGCTCCGCGTCGCGCTTCATTTGCTTCCCTCGCTCGGAAATGTGCCACTTTTCGCTCAAATGCGCACATCTTCGGGTTTATTACATTAGTGTAATTTACCGTGCGCTCTTTCAAATCAAAAATTTTAGTTTAATTTAGTAAATATCGATTTTATATTCAAAAAATGTATTTACCATAGCAAATAAGTGGAAGAGAGCGAAAAGATACAAAAACCTTGTCAGTGCGAGTGAGAGGGACGGATTAAAATTATTCAATTGTATTTTCGTCTATTATTTGGCCAGAAATATTGTGAATCGTGCTTAAAACCGAGTGTGCACATTCGAGCTCAAAGTGGCACATTCCGATCTCGGGAAAATAAAGCGCGCCGCTCCGCGTCGCGCTTTATTTGCCTCCCTCGCTCGGAAATGTGCCACTTTTCGCTCGAATGCGCACATCCTCGTATTTATTGAATTTATTAATATTACGCCAATTTTAGAAAAATAAGTTCAACCCAAAACCGTTTAGGTAAATATTTTTTGTGTTTTGTAAATCCTAATAAATCATTATGGTGTATCAGAAAGGCCGTTTTGTCATTTTTTGAAAATCGCATGTTTCAGAGTGTAAAACATTACAAATCAAGTAGAAAAAAAAATTTCTTCTGTTTATGGCTATTCTAGAATTTTTTAATTATTTTTTTGTTGTTTTGTAATCCCTAATAAACAATAATAATGTATCAGAAAAACCTTTTTTTAATTTTTTGAAAATCGCATAGTTCAGAGTTTAAAATCTTACAAATCAATTGGGAAAAAAATTATTCCTTCTTTTGATAGCTATCCTAGAATTTTTTAATTATTTTTTTGGTGTTTTGTAATCCCTAGTAAACAATTATGATCTGTCAGAAAAGCCATTTTGTCATTTTTCGAAAATCGAATGCGCACATCCGCGTGTTTATTATATTAATATAATTTACCGTGCGCTCCTTCAAATCAAAAATTTCAATCTAATTTAGTAAATAAGGGAGACCGGGTATAGTTGTCTCACGGGTAAGTTGTCACAAAGGCCATAACAGCAAACCTAATGAATTAATAAATTTGTTTACCCGTGTCAAAGAAGCCCGAGCACAATACCTCGTTGCGTACTTCACTTCAGTTCGCTCTGAAATAGCGTAAAAGAAATATATGCGTTCGTTTTTTTTGTACAGTTAAAGTAATTTTTTGTGAATCTGTGTTGGGTCTCGTAAGTATATTTAAATTTTGCATAGAGATATACTTTTTCGTGTATTTATGATATCATTCATATGGTTTCTTAAATGACCATTGATTTCAATTTATTTTGGGAGTTAATCGTCAAAAACTGTTTTGGGGAAGGTTGTCTCAAGTTAACGGGGACTAGTAGTCACATGTGCCAAGCAACACCATAAATATGTGAAGCCTTTTTTATTGATTTCTAAAGGTTTTACTATATAAACGATTGGCTGTAATTATATTTCTGTCATTTTTGTTACCATAACCTAAGTTCGTTAGATAAAAGTTACTATTCGCTCACAGCAAATATATATATATATTTTTTTAATTATGAATAAGATATTTTTCGTTCCTTTCTTAGGTAAAATTTCTTACAAACAACCTTTTACCTTTAATAAAAATAGGCATTTGTTTTGTCGTTTTGTATTTTACCTTTTATTTAGTATGTGAGTACTTACCCTAGACACGGGGTTAAAAGTCACACTTTTCTTTTTTCATAAAAATTATAATATGTTCTCTTTAGATAATGGTAGAGAAACAGTCTTTATTTTTCCTTAAACTAGAATAAGTACACTATCTATTGATATATAAATGTCATTGATAAATTAAGACCATGGGCTCTATAAATGCAAAAGAACAAGAATTGTGACTTCTAACCCCGGTCTCTCCTACGTTTATTAAATTTCAATGTAATATTACGCAAAAACATATCGTATACCTTTAATTTTATGTAAATGCAGTTAACTAAGTATAGATAGATATTATTAGTAAATGCATGTAGAAAGGGGCGGGGCTTGCAAATATACGTAATTTAATTGGTAAACCCCAGTGTATATATATTGAAGAATTTTAATTTCTCATCAGTCATCGATTTGTACAGGTGAATCTATGCTGTTCGGGGTACCGTGTAAAAAAATCATATTTTGTTAAATCGGTTGTTACTACGGCCTCTGAACATCTCTTTTAGTAGCGAACAAGCTGCAGGCACAATGAAAAGTTGGATGGTAACTATAAATTTAATTGTTAACATTTTTCATTTTTTATTTTGACCAAAATCGGACCGGAAGAGCATCCAATCGCAGGACAGCTTTACGGGTTAGATCAGGGGTGCGCAAATTTTTTTCTGTCGAGAGTCGGATAAATCCCTATCAGAACGATTCGGGCCAAATAAAAATGTTAGAATATTGAATATACTATTTGCCTTCTTTTATTCGTTCAACGTGGCAGTCTCGATGCATTGTTTTGAACGTAAAACGGTTTTGTGTGACTGACCAAATGAAATGCCTTCACTAGTCGGATGCTGGCCACGAGCCGCCCGTAGCTCGTCCGTGATCTATACCACTGCAAAGAGATAGAACGTTTTTGATGGTATGTGAGGGATAATCTCTGGAACTACTGAACCGATTCCAAAATTTTTTGTTAATAAAAAACAACATTATCCCTGAGTGATGTACGCTCTATTTTATTTTGTTCAAAATAAGGTTTTAGTTTAAAATCTAAATATTATTACGAAGTCGTTTCAGGTGGTCCTATATAACTGCTTGCATTGTATTTGTTGCTAAAATAGTCATGCTTTAATGCAGGTAAATAAGTATACTTAAATTTTATTAGTAAATGTATATTGAAAGGGGTGGGGCTTGCAAATATACGTAATCTAATTGGTAAACGCTAGTGTATATATATTGAAGAATTTTAATTTCTCATCAGTCATCGATTTGTACAGGTGAATCTATGCTGTTCGGGGTACCGTATAAAAAACACAAATTTTGTGAAATCGGTTGTCACTACGGCATGTGAACGACTAGAACATCTCTTTTAGTAGCGAACAAGCTGCAGGCACAATGAAAAGTTGGATGGTAACTATAAATTTAATTGTTAATATTTTTCATTTTTTATTTTGACCAAAATCGAACCGGAGGAGCATGCAATCGCAGAATAGCTTTACGGGTTAGATCAGGGGTAAGCAAATTTTTTTTTGTCGGGAGTCGGATAAATCTCCATTAGAACGATTCGGGCCAAATAAAAATGTTAGAATATTGAATAAACTATTTGCCTTCTTTTATTCGTTCAACGTGGAAGTATTGGTGTACAGTAGTTGTGTGACTAACCAAATGAAATGCCTTCACGAGTCGGATGCTGGCCCCGAGCCGGCTGTAACTCGTCCGCGATCTATACCACTGCAAAGAGATAGAACGTTTTTGACGGAATGTGATGGATAATCTCTGGAACTACTGAACCGATTCCAAAAATTCTTTGGCTAATAAAAAACAATATTATTCCGGAGTGATGTACGCTATATTTTATTTTGTTAAAAATAAGGTTTTAGTTTAAAATCTAAATATCCGTACAAAGTCGTTTCAGGTAGTCCTATATAACTGCTTGCATTCTATATGTTGCGAAAATAGGCTTTCGCCTGCGATAACAGAAACCTTGGCTTGTAGAACTCGATAAGAGTCCCGTTATTTAGTGACGTCACAGTCCACGTGTGTTTGCTATATACTTGCCGGTCAAAATTTTGCATTGTTTTGATTGGTTATCGCCAAATTATCTTTAATGCGATTGCACTCTTTTGCATTGGGAGGTGGGCTTTTCCCATATTTCTAGTAAATTCTGCAGTATTGCGAGCGCGTTGAACGAGTGAAAGTGTGTGCCAAAATTTGGGGAATCGACTACGAGCGCCGTATTTTGGACGTTTTCCGTGGCTTTGATCGACGTTCCAAGTTTCGTCGAGGTGTTTATAGGCAAATCAAATGTATTACATTTTGTACTTGCATTACGACCCCTCCTGTTCTTTTAGGGGTGGTAAGAATTTTTTTACTATTTGTCTGGTCGTTTATAAAGACCAATTAATGGTCTACCTACAATAATTTTATTCAATTTTCATAATCTTACATTTGCGCACCCACGCTGAACGTTCTATCTATCGGGTACGCTATCTATGGGTACGCTAAATGGGCCCGATTGCGCGGTCATTAACGATATGTGGTTTTCGGCCGACGACTGTGATATTTAACAATTTATTTTCGCAGAATCAAACACATATCAACTCGTTTATTGCTTGATTTCTTTTTGGATGCTGTATCTGGGAAAGTTTCGTCAGATTTTATTCTACACTTTTATAAATAAATGAAAAATTGTATTTTTTTGAACAAACTATAGATGCAATCAACAGGGAATTTTTGACCTTTATTTAACTTTCAAGAAATTCGAAAACAACAACAAAAAACTTTTGTATTTGGGACTTTTGATAATTGTTTAGTATTAAATTAATTAGTTTCATGAAGACTAGAACAAAAACACAAGTTAATTTAAAAATTTTGCTTATGTTTGAAGAATGCATTTTAGAGACTGCGTTATCGATTTTATTAGAATATTTTGTTTAATTACTATGAAGTAATTGTGAAAATGAAAACATTCAATTTGTTATTGCTAATTTACTAAATTTGGATCCGTAAATTTGCATCTATTCATCCGTCTGTTTAAATTGTGCTTAATAAAATTTTGATATTTCAGCTAGTGTTTAATGGTAATTAAACCCATCATTTTACTCTCAAACAGTGTCCGTTTTTCCGAGCCGTTCTCCGGTAAAGTCGCGTTTATTAACCGCAGTCTAAAACCGTACAAAGTCCTCCCAGTATATAAAAAAATCCCTTAAAAAATAGATCATTCGTCCGTTTAAATATGTGTTTGCTTTGCTAAAGACGTTTAACGTAGTTTTGAAGTGTTACGGGAGTGCCGTGTCGGGGTTTGAGAGTGCGAACCGGATATTGTCCTTTCAGACACAATTCAACGCAGAACTTCCAAAAAGGTAGGTGACAAAATTTTTTAATCATTTTTTTCGTTGTTTATAAATTCCAATCAATATTCTACGAACAATATTATTTTCTACTTGACGTTTTTTTAAATTTTTGTTTTTTAACATGGGTAAATTAGACGTCGTACATTTGCACTTGCATTCGGAGCTCCCCTGCTCTTCGAGGGGAAGTTAGAATTTTTTAACTATTTTTCTGGTTGTTTATAAAAACCAATTAATGGTCTACGTACAATATTTTTTTTAAATCACGTTTTTAAAATCTCTGTTTTTTAACATGAGTAAATTAAACTTCGTGCATTTGCACTTGCATTCGGAGCTCCCCTGCTTTTTGAGAGGTAGTTAAAATTTTTTAATTATTTTTCGGGTTGTTTATAAACTCCAATTAATAGTCAACGTACAATATTTTTTTCTTAATACGCGTTTTTAAAAATCTCTGTTTTTTAACATGGGCAAATTAAACGTCGTGCATTTGCACTTGTATTTGGAGCTCCCCTGCTCTTTGAAGGGTAATTAGAATTTTTTAACTATTTTTTTATATGTTTATAAAGTCCAATTAATAGTCTACGTACAATAATAATTTTTAATTCGCGTTTTTCAAAATCTCTGTTTTTTAACATAAGTAAATTATACGTCGCACATTTGCACTTGCATTCGGACCTGCCCTGTTCTTTGAAGGGTAGTTAAAATTTTTAATTTTTCTGGTTTGTTATAAACTTCAATTAATAGTCTACGTACAATATTTTTTTCTTAATACGCGTTTTTAAAAATCTCTGTTTTTTAACATGGGTAAATAAAACGTTGTGCATTTGCAATTGCACTCGGAGCTCCCCTGCTGTTTGAGGGGTAGTTAGAAATTTTTAACTATTTTTCTAAATGTTTATAAAGACCAATTAATAGTCTACGTACTATATTTTTTTTTAATTCGCGTGTTTAAAAATCTCTGGTTTTTAACATGGGTAAATTAAATGTCGTACATTTATACTTGCATTCGGAGCTCCCCTGCTCTTTGAGGCTGAGTTAGATTTTTTTAACTATTTTTCTAGTTGTTTATAAAGACCAATTAATAGTTTACGCACAACAATTTTTTTAATTCGCGTTTTTAAAAATCTCCGTTTTTTAACATGGGTAAATTAAACGTCGTACATTTGCACTTGCATTCGGAGCTCCCCTGCTCTTTGAGGGGTAGTTAAAATTTTTTAATTATTTTTCTGAATGTTTATAAAGACCAATTAATAGTCTACGTATAATATTTTTTTTTAATTCGCGTTTTTAAAAGTCTTTGTTTTTTAACATGGGTAAATTAAATGTCGTACATTTATACTTGCATTCGGAGCTCCCCTGCTCTTTGAGGGTGAGTTAGATTTTTTTAACTATTTTTCTAGTTGTTTATAAAGTTCAATTAATAGTTTACGCACAACAATTTTTTTAATTCGCGTTTTTAAAAATCTCCGTTTTTTAACATGGGTAAATTAAACGTCGTACATTTGCACTTGCATTCGGAGCTCCCCTGCTCTTTGAGGGGTAGTTAAAATTTTTTAATTATTTTTCTGAATGTTTATAAAGACTAATTAATAGTCTACGTATAATATTTTTTTTTAATTCGCGTTTTTAAAAGTCTTTGTTTTTTAACATGGGTAAATTAAATGTCGTACATTTATACTTGCATTCGGATCTCCCCTGCTCTTTGAGGGTAGGTTAGATTTTTTTAACTATTTTTCTAGTTGTTTATAAAGTTCAATTAATAGTCTACGTACAATAATTTTTTTAATTCGGGTTTTTCAAAATCTCTTTTTTTTAACATAAGTAAATTATATGTGGTACTTTTGCGCTTGCGTTCGGAGCTCCCCTGCTCTTTGAAGATTAGATAGAATTTTTTAATTATTGTTTTGGTCGTTTATAAAGTCCAATTAATAGTCTACTTTTAATATTTTTTTTTAATTCGCACCTCCCAAATGGCGAACCACTGGAGTACATCAAAAAAATATGTAAAATCACGAAGCTCATTTCCTCGTTCCGAAACTCTTTCGAAATACTGATCGTTCAGCTTTTCAAACCGACTTCTAACAAGAACATCTTATTTATTAGTGTGCAAATCGTGGGATAAGCAAATTAAGTTTTTATACGTTTCTCGTACGAAGTGAATAGAACGTCTCTTGATTATTTTCAAAGATACATTTAAATTCTTAGATTGTTTCGTATTCTCTCATAAATTTCGCAGCACAAACGAAATACATTTAAATGCTTGTTTGAACGGCCAAAACAAACTTTTAACGTGCACAAACAAAAAAATAAACAATTACTGGCTTAGAAGCAATTAGCATTTCAAAGCGAGAAATAAAATTGTGAATTTTAGTGCTTAAATAGCGAGTTTAGATAAGTTTAATCTAATTGTTCCGATCTCTTACTTTATTACGAAAATAAGTGTAAATCTTTGTGTTTTCTCGACACAACAAATGCGATACTAAAAGCGTAGAGTACGGCTAGAAAAATACGAGGAAAAACATAATTAACGTAATTACTAAAAAGACTTTAAGGTGTTTAAATGAAAACGACGCATATCAATGTTACGGTGAGAGAGCAGGGCCACGCAGAGATCACGCTGAGCCTCCGAACATCCACTTAATTACGTCTCGGAGTGTATCCCTGGAACATTATGGCCGTAATTAAATGTCACAGAATAAGGAAGTCACAAAAAAATGTTGCAGTTCTAAGGAAACTGTTGAAAGGTGAAAAGGTTCTCACTGAATGCTATTACGACACTAAAGCGTCATGTCTACATGAGCATGGATGCGCATAAGGTGCTTATACGATTTTTTTCTCCTCTACATCAACGTAAATTTAATGAAAATTGTGGCCGAGACATATTTATCGATGTACACTTTAAAATAAACTCGCATTAATGTCGTCCACTTTGTATTTTTACGGAATATCGTTTCAAACGTACGTTGCGCGCCAAGGTCTCGTTTTTTAACGACTTTAATTAGAACGAAACGCATTTTTTTGAAGTAATACTTCTTTTGGCGGGTTGAGCGAGAAAAATTTAGCAGGCGACGGAAGTTGCGCGCGCTTTGCTAACGAAAAGTCGGTAGTTGAAGGTATCCCTCTAAGAAAGTCAATTAATGATTGTGAATCGTGCTTAAAACCGAGTGTGCGCGTTCGAGCTCAAAGTGGCGCATTCCGATCTCGGGAAAATGAAGCGCGCCGCTCCGCCTCGCGCTTCATTTGCCTCCCTCGCTCGGAAATGTGCCACTTTTCGCTCGAATGCGCACATCTTCGTATTTATTGATTTTATTAATATTACGCCAATTTTAGTAAAATAAGTTCAACTCAAAACCGTTTAGGTAAATATTTTTTGTGTTTTGTAAATTCTAATAAATCATTATGGTGTATCAGAAAGGCCGTTTAGTCATTCTTTGAAAATCGCATGTTTCAGTGTTTAAAATATTACAAATCAAGTAGAAAAAAAATTATTCCTTTTGTTTATAGCTATTCTAGAATTTTTTAATTATTTTTTTGTTGTTTTGTAATCCCTAATAAACAATTATGATGTATCAGAAAAACCTTTTTTTCATTTTTAAAAAATCGCATAGTTTAGAGTTTAAAATCTTACAAATCAAGTAGGAAAAAAATTATTCCTTCTTTTGATAGCTATCCCAGAATTTTTTAATTATTTTTCTGGTGTTTTGTAATCCCTAATAAACAATTATAATGTATCAGAAAGGCCTTTCTGTCATTTTTTGAAAATCGCATATTTCACAGTTTAAAATCTTACAAATCAAGTCGAAAAAAAATTAATCCTTCTTTTGATAGCTATCCTAAAATTTTTTAATTATTTTTCTGGTGTTTTGTAATCCCTAATAAACAATTATAATGTATCAGAAAGGCCTTTCTGTCATTTTTTGAAAATTGCATATTTCACAGTTTAAAATCTTACAAATCAAGTAGGAAAAAAATTATTCCTTCTTTTGATAGCTATCCCAGAATTTTTTAATTATTTTTCTGGTGTTTTGTAATCCCTAATAAACAATTATAATGTATCAGAAAGGCCTTTCTGTCATTTTTTGAAAATCGCATATTTCACAGTTTAAAATCTTACAAATCAAGTAGGGAAAAAAAATTATTCCTTCTTTTGATAGCTATCCCAGAATTTTTTAATTATTTTTTTGGTGTTTTGTAATCCCTAATAAACAATTATAATGTATCAGAAAGGCCTTTCTGTCATTTTTTGAAAATCGTTCATTTCACAGTTTAAAATCTTACAAATCAAGTCGAAAAAAAATTAATCCTTCTTTTGATAGCTATCCTAAAATTTTTTAATTATTTTTCTGGTGTTTTGTAATCCCTAATAAACAATTATAATGTATCAGAAAGGCCTTTCTGTCATTTTTTGAAAATCGCATATTTCACAGTTTAAAATCTTACAAATCAAGTAGGAAAAAATTATTCCTTCTTTTGATAGCTATCCAGAATTTTTAATTATTTTTCTGGTGTTTTGTAATCCCTAATAAACAATTATAATGTATCAGAAAGGCCTTTCTGTCATTTTTTGAAAATCGCATATTTCACAGTTTAAAATCTTACAAATCAAGTAGGAAAAAATTATTCCTTCTTTTGATAGCTATCCTAAAATTTTTAATTATTTTTCTGGTGTTTTGTAATCCCTAATAAACAATTATAATGTATCAGAAAGGCCTTTCTGTCATTTTTTGAAAATCGCATATTTCACAGTTTAAAATCTTACAAATCAAGTCGAAAAAATTATTTCCCTTTTTTTGATAGCTATCCTAAAATTTTTAATTATTTTTCTGGTGTTTTGTAATCCCTAATAAACAATTATAATGTATCAGAAAGGCCTTTCTGTCATTTTTTGAAAATCGCATATTTCACAGTTTAAAATCTTACAAATCAAGTCGAAAAAAAATTAATCCTTCTTTTGATAGCTATCCTAAAATTTTTTAATTATTTTTCTGGTGTTTTGTAATCCCTAATAAACAATTATAATGTATCAGAAAGGCCTTTCTGTCATTTTTTGAAAATCGCATATTTCACAGTTTAAAATCTTACAAATCAAGTGAAAAAATTATTCCTTCTTTTGATAGCTATCCCAAAATTTTTTAATTATTTTTCTGGTGTTTTGTAATCCATAATAAACAATTATAATGTATCAGAAAGGCCTTTCTGTCATTTTTTGAAAATCGCATATTTCACAGTTTAAAATCTTACAAATCAAGTAGGAAAAAAATTATTCCTTCTTTTGATAGCTATCCCAGAATTTTTTAATTATTTTTCTGGTGTTTTGTAATCCCTAATAAACAATTATAATGTATCAGAAAGGCCTTTCTGTCATTTTTTGAAAATCGCATATTTCACAGTTTAAAATCTTACAAATCAAGTAGGAAAAAAATTATTCCTTCTTTTGATAGCTATTCCAGAATTTTTTAATTATTTTTCTGGTGTTTTGTAATCCCTAATAAACAATTATAATGTATCAAAAAGGCCTTTCTGTCATTTTTTGAAAATCGCATATTTCACAGTTTAAAATCTTACAAATCAAGTAGGAAAAAAATTATTCCTTCTTTTGATAGCTATCCCAGAATTTTTTAATTATTTTTCTGGTGTTTTGTAATCCCTAATAAACAATTATAATGTATCAGAAAGGCCTTTCTGTCATTTTTTGAAAATCGCATATTTCACATTTTAAAATTTTAGAAATCAAGTAGGAAAAAAATTATTCCTTAATTCGAAACTGAGTAAACCAAAAGAAAATGATTAGGTTTAATTAAAAACTATTATAAAACTTGTCTCGCTATTGAATCACAAACAACCATACGATTCTTTTAGAAAATTTGAATCGTTTAATTCTTCTAAACGTTTACTTTGTAAAACTACGAGCGAGCTGCGCTAAATATAAGAATTTTATTACTACCTAAATTCCGCTTTCTTTCTATAATTTTGCTTGAATTTAAATTGGACATAATGACACAAACAGTCATCATCTCGGCGCCATTAAAAATAATTCTAAAATATAATTAATTTTTATTTTTAGAAATTTTCTAAAGCTTTGTAAAAGACATAAGACAAGTGCTGAGATACTTAAGAAAAGATTTAATGTATTAATTAAACTCGTCCTGCATTTGTAAATCGCCAAAAATTATATTCTAAAACGGTTCTACGTAAATATTACGTAAACATAGTTTCCTTTTTAATTTGAGTACATTTTTCTCTGCTATTTGACTTTTCCGCGTAAAATATTACGATTTAATTGGACACCGTGTTTGAAATTTTTTTATGATACCTGGAAAATAGCTGAATGTTGTAATAACCAAAAAAAAACGAAATAGTTATGTTGGAACCCGTTCGATTTAAGTGAACTGTTAGAGCAGTCATCATTTAATATGACTCATAAATTGAGTTTATGTGTTCGCTTTATAGGATTCAGACCGCCAGAGACAGATTTTAGGAGCATCCATTAGATTAACAATAATTAATTATCAATCTTGTCCTAATTTAAAACAATTCATTATCTTTTCATAATTAACAAATACAGGATGATTTCTAAGATTGAGGACGTATCGAATTTGGGACCGAGGTTTTTAGTGTTATTCGTAACTCAAAACATTTTTCTTTCTCTTTGTTTAATTTAACAATAAATGTTAATTTAAATCGCGATACTGATACACTTGACAATAATAGCGAAATAATAAAACTTACGTTTTGAAAGTTTCGAACGCGTTTTTCTTTGATACTTAACATTGGGCTCTGTTGATTTTTTTGGCTGATCTTACGCTCTGATAAACGGGCTTTTAGAATCTTAAAAGTTTTTAGAGATCCGTTCACAAATAACCGACCTACGATTTTTTAATGTGGAAGTTTAGAAAAAAATTAATTACAAGTCGGACTCTTCGAAGCCGTTTTTCTCAAAAATTGCAAATAGCACGCCTATGGTTTTTTGGGATTATCCGAAGCTAAAAAGTCTGGCAAATTCTAATCTGTATAGTTTTTAAAGATCCGTCCACAAATAACGTCGCTATAATTTTTTTAACGTAAAATTTTGTGCTACAAAAAACAATCAAAAACTTCAACTCTTAATTACTTGAAAAATTAACATTGCGCTCTATGCCGATTTTATTTAGTTTTTTATTAACATAAATTTCTACTATATCAATTAAAATGTAAAGGATATTTGACATTTTCCGAATAATTAGGTTAAATGAAACTTAACATAGCAATTTTTTTCCTGATTTGGAAACTTTTAGCATATCACTGTTACACAGGAAACTTCGATTCCATTATACAAATGACTATAATAAAGTTTTCAAATCGCTAATGCGATGCTTTAATTATTTCTCTAAGCTATTAGTCAATAATTAGTTTACCTTTAAATCGATAATGATAAAAAATCGAAGAAATAGGATGCAGATTTGTTCCAAACCAATAATTTACATAAAAGCAATAGCTACTTAACTCCAAAAACCAAAATATTAAGGCTATCTATAAAATTTGAATAAATTTCATTAGGTAGCGCAATAAAAAAAAATTTCGTTAAAATTGACTTGACCTTTTACATCTCATAATTAAGCATAATCGATAGGATATCCTGCAAATAAAACAAATATGTGTTAATTGGTAGAAATGGTTAGAAAGACGTTAAAAACCCATTTTCCTATCGTCGTTATTGCATCTACGAAAGCATCCGTTATTAATGATAAAAATAAATTTTGGAAATTATATCGAACGAAGGCAAACTATTTGATCGAGAGTCACATTTCAGAATTTTAAATTCGATACAATTAACGAAGAAACGCACCTGTAATTAGCATAAGTTCTATGAAGGAACCGATTAGTTGAACAGTTTGAAAGGTCTTTAAGATATCTTCCGACAAATAGAAATTATTAAAATTAATGCGTATTAATTTGTAAATTAATTGGCAAATTCCATGGGATGATGAATAAGAGACAGTTGCCTAAATCGTACCACGAACATAGTCAGATACATTTATTAATTAGAACGATGTTTAATATTTCGCTTAAAAAAACACGAGTTTTGAGAATAGCGTTTGTTGGCCCTCAAGTCGAAACCCAATATTGGGCCGCCTTAAAATTTTAACGGGTCGCGAAAAATAGAAAAACCATTGTTTGCAATTGTATTGTATGTTGTTTATTGAAAATGAAGGATTGCCTCGCATGAAAAAATTGTTGAGAAGCGCTGTTATACCTGGGCCCATGGTGCGCAACCTATCGTACGATAGGGGTCAGAATTGATTTTAAGTTTTGACTGTGGGCCAGAGTAACTAATGGACATATTTTGTGACCGAAAATAAGGTATAAAAATTACTACGTTTTTTACTTTTTCTAAGGACTCGCGGGGGCCGCATAAGGCACCTAGGCCTTTATTTACAATTTTAATTTTCTAAATAGAACCTACATTAAAGAAGTGTAAGGGAACCTATTGTACCTTGGCCCTTTTTTCACTTGTAATTTTTTTTTAAATTGTATATGTAACAATTTGTTGATATAATGAATTGCATCGTAGTGGGGCACTAATAAGGTATTCATCATAAAATGTTTGAAATGTTTTCGAATTATAATCTAAAAAAATCACGAATAACAAATTACTTTTTTATTAATGTTTAATTACTTGCAAGGTAAAAAAATTATACTCTCAGTTTTTAATTTTTAGGTTAAACTTTAAAAACATACCTGGTAATATATAATCAGTTTTCTTGAAATGTAGCGAGCAAATTTTCATTCGAGGAGTAACTTTATTTATTTTCGATAACTTTTTCCACGCTTTAAATTTATCAACTTTTTCCAAATTACCAAAAAAATTTTCTAGTAACGCTGTACCATCACCAGCTTTCGGAAATTTATGGAAAACCACGTTTAAATTTTTATTGGCTTTACTCTTACAATCTCTCACTGCACAACATACTCTATTTTTTGATTTATTACGTTCTGTAAAAACTGCACCTTCCATTTTTACTTTTATTTATTAATAATTTATTATAAACTATTTATTACTAATATAAACTGTATATATTTACAATGTATTTACTTAACAGTTGTAAGCTATTAATAGTTTGTTTTTTTACCACCAGATTGCGTGCCTCGATTTGTCAGTTCCCGATATTTAAATTTTTATTTATTGCACGTTGATCTTAGGGCCAAGGTACAATTTATTGACAGTGACCGAGGTACAACACACCGACTCTTGATGTTTAAACTGAAAAATAAAATTAAAGATTATGCTGTGCCAAAATCAGACCACTTCTATGCAAACATTAATAAATAATCTTTCCATTACGATGAGTCATTTGTTATTAGGTAATAAAAATCAATAATATATTTAGGTAAAAAGAATATAAAGACTTCGATTAAAAAATTCAATTGATCTCATACATTAACAAAGTACATTGGCCAGCTGCTGCTAACTTCACGTTAATGTCTGTCAATGTGGCATTTGAAATATCAAAAATTATGGGTCACGAAAGCCCGCAAATAATAAAAAAAAATAAAGTTGCCCTAAGTACAAAGGCACCAAGGTACAACAGCTTTCTCTACTTTTTTATAACAACGTGTTATGTTGAGCGGAATGTGCCACATTGAGCTCGAATGTGCGCACTCGGTTTTAAGCACGATTCCCAATAATTTAGGCCAAGAAATTAGACGATAAATCAGTAAAATAATTTAATCGTTTTTTTTTTCACTCATACTGACGAGATTCTCGTATCTTGTCGCTCGCTCCCACTCATTGCTATGGTAAAAACACGTTTTTCGAATATGAAATCAATATTTACTAAAGTAAATTAAAATATTTGATTCCAAAAAGTGACGAATAAATAAGACACATGTAATAATACGAAGATGTGCGCATTTGAGCTCAGAGTGGCACATTTCCGAGCGAGGGAGGCAAATGAAGCGCGACGCGGAGCGGCGCGCTTCATTTTCCCGAGATCGGAATGTGCCACTCTGAGCTCAAATGCGCACACTCGGTTTTAAGCACGGATACCAATCGTTAACAAGAAAAAAATTGGTCATTTTAGTTATACCCCACCTCGTCCACGGAAGATTAAATTTATAGGCACATAGCACACATTTCGTACGAATGCGACAAAAAGCCGCTTTCATATTTGCAAATTAGGATAAACACAACCTCTTCCTCCATTCGCTTTTCAAATTCACGTACCGGCTTTTGATTTTACGCGAGCATCCTGCAGAAGAAAAACAAAGTGGCGTACAATTAACCCGACCGTTTGTTCGCATAAAGCAAATTACTCCGCATTCTGAAAGCTTTGTTGTCATCGTTGATATCGAAAAGGAATTTCGCTGGCGTTTTATCAAAGTTGAGAATCTTCCGAAAAGGGGTGCCTCTCTGCGGCGAAACGTTTACCTGTAGAATAACAAATGGGGCGTTGTGATTTTAGAAATGTCTCGTTTTGCGCCGTGCCCTTTGATCCCGACGCGAAATCAACGATAGCAATTTCCAGCGTTTTGCGAGCAACAATGCGTCGGACAGCGAGCAGAAAACTTTTCGCGTTTCTATGTACGGTAATGTAATGTAGTTAATTATTCGAGAGGGCGGGCGAAGGGGCGAGGGGGCGGCCGAGACAGGGCAATGGCGTTCAACATAAAGGATAAAGTCGAGAATATCGTTTTGACTTACGACATATGTAGTGGACGGACCTCATAATAGCCTTACACACAGGCTATAAAGTCCGCATAAATAATATGCAAATGAAGGCAAAGAGAACTGCGCTATCGCAGCGTGATTATAATGTACAGGTATGCGTAACCGAATCGAGAACTTCGGGCCTCGATACTCGATACGCGTATAAAAATGCATCGCACCGCTCGCCGGCAAAACAAACGATAAGAAGTCGACGGCGCATCGGATTAGCGAATTCATGACGATCCATACACGGCCGCATTATGCGACCGTAGGAATCCGGAATGCAGATTCCCGTTCGTTATCGGGAAGTGTTGCGAGCTGCGTGCCGATCGTCCGAATCGTCCTTTCCCGGTTTTCCGTTTGGTGATGAGTAATTAACAAGTTAGCGCCGCGGGAAAAAATTTGGGCTATTTCGTAACCGTTTTGGACACTCGCGAAAATCGCTCTCTTAAAAAGTTAAACGTAAATGAGCATAATAGAAATATTTAACACCGAACCTAAATTTTTATCAATCCAAAGAATAAGTGAGATATGGTACAAACGATCATGTGCACACCATAAAAATCGAAAAGTGTATCGAATATAATATAGCATTAGTGTTGGTCTTTAGAAAATTGGACGATGTGACGTTAGCCGTCTAAGAAAGTAAATTAATGATTGTGAATCATGCTTATAACCGAGTGCGCATTCGAGCTCAAAGTGGCACATTCCGATCTCGGGAAAATGAAGCGCGCCGCTCCGCGTCGCGCTTCATTTGCCTCCCTCGCTCGGAAATGTGCCACTTTTCGCTCAAATGCGCACATCCTCGTATTTATCAAATTTATTAATATTAATTTTTACACGTGGTTATATTGAATTTTGTTACGCCAAAGAAATATAACTTCTAACGCGCTACAAAAGTACATACACCGGGTTTTTATAAAAATAAGTTCAACTCAAAACAGTTTAGGTAAATATTTCTACCTCTCTTACAAAAATAATTAATAAGAAAGAAAATATTTGTATAAATTTGTAAGTCTAAATTTATCTAAATCACAACAATATTAAAAATAAAAATTTTTCTATATTATCCATTATTAAATATTTCTTTAATTTTTAAATATGCATTTTCAACCACGTGTTCGTGTTTTGTAATCCCTAATAAACAGTTATGATGTATCAGAAAAGCCTTTATGTCATTTTTTGACAATCGCATATTTCAAACTTTAAAATCTTCCAAATCAAGTAGGAAAAAAATTATTCCTTCTTTTGATAGCTATCGTAAAATTTTTAATTATTTTTCTGGTGTTTTGTAATCCCTAATAAACAATTATGATGTATGAGAACGACCTTTTTGTTATTTTTTGAAAATCGCATATTTTACAGTTTAAAATCTTACAAATCAAGTAGTTAAAAAATTATTCCTTCTTTTGATAGCTATCCTAGAATTTTTAAATTATTTATCTGGTGTTTTGTAATTCCTAATAAACAATTTTGATGTATTAAAAAGGCCGTTTTGTTATTTTTTGAAAATCGCATATTTCACAGTTTAAAATCTTACAAATCAAGTAGGAAAAAAATTCCTTCTTTTGATAACTATCCTAGAATTTTTGAATTATTTTTTTGGTGTTTTGTAATCCCTAATAAACAATTGTGATGTATCAGAAAGGCCTTTTTGTCATTTTTTGAAAATAGCATATTTCACAGTTTAAAATCTTACAAATCAAGTAGGAAAAAAATATTCCTTCTTTTGATAACTATCCTAGAATTTTTAATTATTTTACTGGTGTTTTGTAATCCCTAATAAACAATTGTGATGTATCAGAAAGGCTTTTGTCATTTTTTGAAAATAGCATATTTCACAGTTTAAAATCTTACAAATGAAGTAGAAAAAAAATTATTCCTTCTTTTGATAGCTATCCTAAATTTTTTTAATTATTTTACTGGTGTTTTGTATTCCCTAATAAACATTTATGATGTATCAAAAAGGCCTTTTTGTCATTTTGTGAAAATAGCATATTTCACAGTTTAAAATCTAACAAATGATGTGAAAAAATTATTCCTTCTTTTGATAGCTATCCTAAATTTTTTTAATTATTTTTCTGGTGTTTTGTAATCTTTAATAAACAACTATGATGTATCAGAAAGGCCTTTTTGTAATTTTTTGAAAATCGCAAATTTTACAGTTTGAAATCTTACAAATTAAGTAAGAAAAAAATTATTCCTTCTTTTGTTGGCTATCCTAGAATTTTTTAATTATTTTTTTGGTGTTTTATAATCTCTAATAAATAATTTGGATGTATCAGAAAAGCCTTTTTATCGTTTTTTGAAAATTGCATATTTCATAGTTTAAAATCTTACGATTTTTTCTTTGTATTGGGTGTACCGATTTGTTTGAAAATTTAGTGCATTATGCAGGTGATAGAGAGCTTTTACGGACACCATGGACCAATTTTGAGCTTAAAAATTGTTGATCAAAAAAATTGTTTTCGCTTACTTTTTCAATTTTTATTATGATTCTTCATTTTGACATTTTTTATAAGATCTATAATCACTCAGCACTTTTTCAAAATTTTTTTAATGGTATGCCATTTTTAGTACTAAAAACTCGAATTTTTTAACAAATTCTACCTAAGTAATTACAAATTATACTATTATTACATAAATAATAAGCTGAAATAAATCTCTTTCATATGAGATAATAAAAAAAATTTTTTTGGTAATAAAAATAGTTTTTATTTTTTTTAACTATGGCTTACTATTAAGAAAATTTTATTTTCGGGATATGGCAAACCCCACCTAGTATGCGGAAGGTTAAGCATGCGGCCGATTTAAACTCTTCAAATATTATGTATTCCTACTTTGTTTGAACGAAATTAGTTTGAATAAGAAATATAAATTTAATTTAGCGTAATTTCCATAAAGCCTATTAAATCTAAATATAAACATTTACATTTTATTGCAGGTAGCGTACAAGGCAGTAGCGCAATAGGAGTTTATTTAATTTTATAAAGTTTGTAATTGAAGGAGACTCGTTATCTCGTACGTTCAGGCTAGTTAGAGCTCTCTAATTAGATGTGCTATACAAAATTACAATTTTATAAGAAAAAAATGTACGACGCCCGGAAAATTGCCAGGTTTTATTACTGAAAATGACCACGTTTCAGGTATCCGTTCGAATTAAATTTTCATAAATTAAAAACGATGGTAAACACATAGAGTTAAGCGTTAACTACCGCATAAATTAATACCTACAGCAAACATGTTTTTTGCATTTATTTTGCATATTAAATTATTGATGTTATTAAAGTTTGCTTTATGCGTTCCCGTAACTTTTAAAGGGCTGCTTTATTAATTCTTAAATTAAAATCGCGATCGACGATAAGCCGTGCATTGCGTCGGCAATAAAATTATAAATACGATTTCGGAATTGTAATGAAACTCCTCTTTAATTGCCGCATAAAAATATGATTTTTAATATATTTAATCGTCCGCAATTAATGCAACGCATAAACGCAACATTGATGGTATTGCTACCGTTTTACAAAAGTAAAGATGGTGTAGGGTGGAGACGTTAATAGATGTTTTTTGATTTTATTAAAATCGGTACATTGTATTAAAAGTATCATACAAAATTGTTTTTAATGCTCCTTCTGTCCAGAAATAAATGTTCAATTAATTACTGGGATTTGATAATTTAATTGTTCGAATATAAATACTAAATATTTTCATAGTATTGCAATAATTAGTCATTTACAATAAATATTGAAACATTTTAAATTTATTTGTACGAATAAAATAAATGATTTCAATATATTCAAGCTCGAGTAAAGTACACGTTAAAAAATTTATGATTTTAATTAGTAGATATTTTCGATACATATGCGTAAAGCGAGAGATTTCGGTAGGCTTGGATTTTCGCATTTACAATTTTATTGATTATTTATTAAATAAAAGATAATTTTAGAAATATTATTGATTTTTAAAAAGATAATATAAAACACTAAATTTTTTTAAAATATTTGTACAATTTCTACTTATTCAAAAATAAATACTAAGGATTTGCATAATTCTAATTGTTCGAATATAAATACTAAATATTTTCATAAGTATTGCAATAATTAGTCATTTACAATACAATATTGCTAAACATTTCAATATTTAAATAATTAGAAATATTTTACAAAAAAATTGCAAATTTTTTAATATGTAATACTATATGTTTAATTGAAACGAAATAATTGAAGACCTAGCAATTAAATTATTTTTCATTTTTAAAAAATGATAATTATTTTTTGTTAATAATTTTCAGAAAATTTATATTTTCTTTATTTTTAATTAATAATTAAACTTAAAAAAAATGGATACTCATTTATGGATAATAAAAAATTCCCAAGCGGACATTCATTCAGCGACGGAAGGAGCACTTAAATTGTTGAAAAACTAATAATATTGAATTTAAGTTTTGATTTAGCAATAAAAGAACTTATAAAAAAAACATCTTTAGTTTTTTCCATTAGATTTTGAATGCTTTGTTCTCTTACTCCGGAAGTCTTATCAGTTGCTGTTTAAAGGGACCATGTAAGATTGCTCTAAAGCAATAAAAAGCACATTTTATGCTACTCCTTAAGATTACGAACAATACTTTGTTACAAAATTAAACTTTTATTTAGGTTTGTATTAGTAGATGTATTTTATATATTTTTTTAGTTCTTGAAAAACACTTTTTATTTCTTAATCAACGAGTGGTTTAGATTGTCTTTGTGTATTTTTTTATTTAATTTTTTAATTATTAATTCTTTTTCTCTAAATTGTTTAATACTGGGCTCCCCACCATCAGTTGTAATTCATCATGTTTTTATTTATTTGTATTCGTTTTTGATCTTGGTATTGCTCAATATAATTTTAAAAATAAATTTGATGACGTAATAAATGTGGCACCTTCCACATTAATTTCATATTTTATATCACCTAGATTGCAATTAAAAAATTAGCTGCTAACAAGGCAAAACACCAGATTATGTTTTATTCTAATCTTGTGGTTTTTTAATTTAAAATCATAAACATTCTCACGCTGATCATCAAAATTTCACGCTCCTCTTCCCTCCGCGAGGTTGAGCACCAGGCAAGAGTCAAAACTGACCGAAAAAATTTCCCTAGAAATTGCCGTGGTTCGGAACCCACGTAGAACTGTAGGTCCCTTGAATCTGTGAAAAAAGATTTAAGCGTGTAAATCGCCTAAACCTGGCTATGGATACAAAAACACAAAGAAGAAGAAGGAGAAAATCATTAACAGTCAAAAGTGACAGAAAAAAATATACTTTTTAAGTATACAATTGACTGACAGTCTTGGTGTAAGAACTAAGTTTTTTTCATTGTGGGAAAAACTGTTGTATCATTTAACACTAGAACTGCGGCAATTTTGAACTTACTCCGACCGCGTTTACCGGTTAATTAGACCTTTAAAAAAATTGCTTTTTAAACAATTAAATATTTATTGCAAAACATTTAATGCGTTTGAACAGTTTTTAAAAACAATAAATGCCATAACTTTCAGCGAATATAAAATTAAAATTGTTTGAAATTTTAATTGTTTGATTTGAAAAAAAAGATTTATATAAAAATCTAATAAAAACGAAGATGTGCGCATTCGAGCGAAAAGTGGCACATTTCCGAGCGAGGGAAGCAAATGAAGCGCGACGCGAAGCGGCGCGCTTCATTTTCCCGAGATCGGAATGTGCCACTTTGAGCTCGAATGTGCACACTCGATTTTAAGCACCATTCACAAACTTTGAGCTAATAAATTATTCAAAAAATTAAATAAATAATTTAATTGTTTTTTCTCACTCGCACCTACTAAATTCTCGTATCTTTTCGAACACGTTCACTCATTACTATGGCAAATACGTTTCTTGGACATAAAATTTATATTTACTTTTAATTTTTTGATTTGAAAGTGGAAAGATTAATTAAGGCAAGTCAATAAATACGAGGATGTGCACGTTCGAGCGAAAAGTGGCACATTTCCGAGCGAGGGAGGCAAATGAAGCGCGACGCGGAGCGGCGCGCTTCATTTTCCCGAGATCGGAATGTGCCACTTTGAGCTCGAATGTGCGCACTCCACTTTAAGCACTGTTCACAATACTTAATTTATTTTTTTAAAAAATTTAATTGTCCAAACTGATATTAGAAAAGCGAAAGTAACTCTGTCTGTCTGTCTGTCTGTCCGTCTGTCTGTTACTCTTTCACGGCTAAACCACCGAACCAATTTTGATAAATTTTGGTATAGAGATAGCTTGAACATGAAACACGGACATGGGCTACTGGTTTCGAGAAAATATAGTGAGTGATTCCGGTTAGATTCAAAATGTTAAAAACAACCATCTTCAAGAAGCTGCCTTTACATAATATTATTTGGCCATTTGCGTAACTTTTTAATTTTCGCACTCTGTGGTACCATCAGCCTTCCATCCACCTCCTCGAGTAAAAACGAATGCGAAGGTATGGAAGGTCAATTCATGACGGTGGTCTGCACTATCAAATACACATTCATCTTAGTTGAGGTAGGTCGCGTGTACCAAAGAACAATCATTAATCCTGCGCTGCCAGTGGCAAACCACAGACAATACAAAATATAAAATGCCGAAACTAAACCTATTTATGACCGAAAACGTTTTTCGTTCTGTTGCGGGGGGCGAAAAAAAAGGGGCATCCGCCCGTAAACATTTAGTATAAAATTTGTGTTGCGCATCAAAATTTTCGAGCTAACTGATTTGTAACATTGACGTAATCGTGTATTTCCATCGCTCCAAGTAATCGCAAATCTGTGGGAGAACGGCGGCTGCCAACGCTGATTTGCTCAATTTACGCACGTCACTCTACGTCAACCGGAATGAGATGTAAAGTGTCTTAAAATCAAACTCAATATTTCGTCAAAGCTGTCTGCCAGATTTTGGCACTTTACATACAGATGCGCTTCGATTTTTCAAGCCGCAGAACAGAGAACGGAATTGAACTTGAAGTTTTCGAAGTACTTATACTGACTGCACGAGGTAACTTAATAAGCATTTTAAATGTGTTTCCCTTTAAAAGCTACTGGCGGCTTTACCGTTAACTTTACGATGCACTTTCGATACTATCGATACGTTCGTCTCGCTAATTTATCGACTCGAGAATTATCATGCGTGTAGGTTACGCGTCCACGATTATTCAATTCTTATCACTTAATAAAATGCAAACGCTTTCTCATTAACAATTTTACCGATCTCAATAAAAATAGGGCAATTATATGCGAACGGGCGTTTTTGTATCGAAGGATCAACGGCGTGCATTTTCTAAGTCTATAGGTGTTCCTCAGATTGCATCGAAATCTCTCAATCATGATAAATTATTGGTTCTTAAGGTAGGGGGCACATATTGTTAATTTACGAATTAATAAAAAAATATTTTGTAATTTTTAATACGAGTTAGGGTAAACTGGATTAATCTATATCTTAAAAAGTTTCGGAAGAACTTTTAGATGCTTTATTTTTTATTTATTTAGTTTTATCAAAAATTTTTATTTTAGAGAAGAGCTCCAGGAAATGACACCGGCTATAGTTGCTAGGGGTACGTAGGAACATCCCCTTGCAATATAAAGCAATTCTATTTTTTTCAAAAAGAAAACGTTTTTTTCAAAGCTATGAAATAGCACGCCTATGGTTTCTTAACCCTATCCGAAGCCAAAAAGGCTGTCAAATCCGAATCTTAATAGTTTTTAAAGATCCATTTACAAATAACGACGCTACAATTTTTTTAAAGTTCAAAATTGTGCAAAAACGAGGCCCAAAAATTGCACTTTTTAATTTTCGAAAAATTTACATTGCGCTCTATACTTAATTTACATGTATCTTATGTAAAAAAGTCCCAGAATTCCGAATCCGTCTAGGTTGTAATGATTGCATCGAAAATAAAGGCGCTACGATTTTTTTTGTAAATCAAGGTATATTTTTTTTTATTTATTTAGCTTTATCGAAAATTTTTATTTTAGAGCGAGAACGCCAGAAAATGACAATGACTATAGTTACTAGGAGTACGTAGAAACATCCCCTTGCAATATAAAGCAATTTTATTTTTTTCAATTTTTGCCAAAAAAACATGGGTTAAAACCCATGTTTTTTTAAAAAGAAAAACGTTTTTCTCAGTGCTTTGAAATAGCACGCTTATGGTTTCTTATGCCTATCCGAAGCCAAAAAGGCTGCCAAATCCGAATCTGTATAGTTTTTAAAGATCCGTCCACAAATAACGGCGCTACAATTTTTTTAAAGTTTAAAATTGTGCAATAGTGAGTCCCAAAAATTGCACTTTTTAATTTTCGAAAAATTTACGTTGCGCCCTACACTTATTTTACATGTATCTTATGTAAAAAAGTCCCAGAATTCGATTCCGTCTCGGTTGTAATGATTGCATCGCAAATAAGGGCGTTACGATTTTTTTTGTGAATCAAGGTATATTTTTTTTGATTTATTATATTTATCGAAAATTTTTATTTTAGAGCGAGAGCGCCAGAAAATGACACCGGCTATAGTTACTAGGGGCACGTAGAAATATCCCCTTGCAATATAAAGCAATTTAATTTTTTTCAATTTTTGCCAAAAAAACATGGGTTAAAACCCATGTTTTTTCAAAAAGAAAAACGTTTTTCTCAGTGCTTTGAAATAGCACGCCTATGGTTTCTTAGGCCTATCCGAAGCCAAAAAGGCTGCCAAATCCGAATCTGTATAGTTTTTAAAGATCCGTCCACAAATAACGGCGCTACAATTTTTTTAAAGTTCAAAATTGTGCAAAAATGAGGCCCAAAAATTGCACTTTTTAATTTTCGAAAAATTTACGTTGCGCCCTATACTTATTTTACATGTATCTTATGTAGAAAAGTCCCAGAATTCCGAATCCGTCTCGCTTGTAATGATTGCATCAAAAATAAGGGCGCTACGATTTTTTTTGTGAATCAAGGTATATTTTTTTTGATTTATTATATTTATCGAAAATTTTTATTTTAGAGCGAGAGTGCCAGAAAATGACACCGGCTATAGTTACTAGGGGTACGTAGGAACATCCTCTTGCAATAAAGAGCAGTTCAATTTTTTGCCAAAAAACATGATTTTGAAGCAAAATTTAACTTTTCAAAGTGGGAAAATTTTTACTTTTAGAGGGATAGCAAGGGGAAAATTTCTTAATGTACAACATGTATACAAGTAACTACCCAAAATTAGAGATTGAAAATACTAGAAGCCAATATTCTTGTAACACTGAATAAATTATTTTCTTTGATTAAATAAATCGGTAATTTTCTTTTAAATTATCAAGGCTCTTTTTAGTCGGCTTTATCGCTTTTGATATCGGGTACCTTTCCTGTTGGGGCCTCTGCGTTAGCGTATTATCAGCTTTAAGACAACAGTTTCGGTTTCTGAATCATTTTACATGTACGGTGAAGACAAATTCGTTAATGGCATTAATGGTATAATAAACCTTGCATTATTTATTGTGTTGTTTAACCCACGAAGTTCCATATCATATACCTAGTATCGATTTTATTTATTTGTAAATAAAAGCTCAAAAGAAATTGAAAAATTAAAAAGAAAGATTTAATGAAAAGGAAAAAATATATTATCTGGCGTGTCAATGATCAATATTGTCCGCTTAATTTCGTGTTCAAAATAATAGACGGCTCAATCTTTTAATATTTATTTGTAAATAATTGATTGTCTTTTTCTTCTTCGCTTTTTTGTACCCGTGGTCAGGTTCTTAGACAATTTCCATTTAATATTATTTTTTGAGAATATTTTCACATTCGAATATATCATAGAACTTTGAACTTTTCTAAGATCTCGTGGACAACTCTATTTTATAAGAAACTACGCCATCCAATAATCGGTAACATCAAATTCTCGCACTTGAAAAATTCTCACGTTATCAAAAAAAAACTTTTCCGTCGATAATTAAGGCGAATCGGTTTTATTCTAACAACTTGAAAATTTATCGAGACACGCTTTAATAAATATCAAAATTCAAATTGGTTTTATTTCGGGAAGAAAACGTTCAATTCGCATAAATTGTTGTTTTTTACGGAGTGACGGCAGAGAATGTTAATGCCTTTCTAAAAAGTTGCAAATAAAATACAGTCGAACCTCGATAAGTTGAAGTCGAGAGGACACCAAAATTAATTCGAATTAACAATAATTCGAGTTATTAAAAAAGCTTAAAAATTAAATATATATTTGTGTATATATATATCTTTTATGTGAAATGGTATTTTATATAACGTAATTAGAACTGAAAGTGGTTTAAAGCATACTTTAAAAATCCCGCTTTAAATAAGTCACTGTGATTGGCTCATTTTTGATACACCATTATGGCCGTTAGCTAATTGACCAATCAGAAAGGTTAATCACTTCGTAACCATAGTTATATTAGAATAGTTTCAATTCTACCTTTTTGAAATAGGCATTTTGTCGAGAAACACTTTCCAACTTGAGTTATCAAAGAATTTAAGTTGTGGATTTATTAAAGTTAACTGTACATAAAATTTATTAAAGTGGTTAAGCTGAAAATTTTCATATTAATTACAACAATTATTAAATGATAAAAAAATGTGCGTGTACTTATGCACGCCCGTGAGAAGTTATACTTCTTGGCATAACTAAATTAAATGTAATCATAAATGTAAATAAATACCAGGATGTGCGCATTCGAGCGAAAAGTGGCACATTTCCGAGCGAGGGAAGCAAATGAAGCGCGACGCGGAGCGGCGCGCTTCATTTTCCCGAGATCGGAATGTGCCACTTTGAGCTCAAATGTGCACACTCGATTTTAAGCACCATTCACAAAATTTAGGCTAATAAATTATTCAAAAAATTAAATAAATAATTTAATCGTTTTCTCTCATTCGCATCTACTAAATTCTCGTATCTTTTCGCCCACTTCCACTCATTACTATGGCAAATACGTTTCTTGAACATAAAATTCATATTTACTTTTAATTTTTTGATTTGAAAGTGGAAAGATTTATTAAGGCAAGTCAATAAATACGAGGATGTGCACGTTCGAGCGAAAAGTGGCACATTTCCGAGCGAGGGAAGCAAATGAAGCGCGACGCGGAGCGGCGCGCTTCATTTTCCCGAGATCGGAATGTGCCACTTTGAGCTCGAATGTGCACACCTCACATTCAGCACGATTCACAATACTTAACTTATTTTCTAAAAAAAATTATTATCCTAACTAATATTATAAAAGCGAAAGAAACTCTGGCTGTCTGTCTATCTGTCTGTTACCTTTTCACGCCTAAACATAAATTATTTTTTAAATCCAATTGAAGTCCCGCCGTCAAAACAGCTCATAGTATAAAACCTTTTCATATAATAGACCTTTCAAGCAGCAATAACACCGAACCGCACCAGTCCTTAATCCTCTCTCAGGTAGCGTAATTTTTAGAAAAGTTGTAAAATTTAACTTCGAGTCATCGACCTATTTACTAATGGAAACTTGAATTGAAAGAATTGTAAAACGCTTCGACTTATTAAATAATTCGATTTATAGAAATTCGATTTATTGACATAAAAATATTAACGTTGAGATAGGCAAATTTTAGAGAAACAGTTTCGAGTTCGAACTGTCAAAAATTCGTCTTATCGGGGTTCGACTGTAGTGGAAAACTTAATTTGGACGAAGTTCGGCGGAGCGACGCGTCTAATAAAATTTTATACTTCCTGCGTTAATCTAAATTTGAAAACGAAAAAAGCATTAGAATCGTAAAATGCGGTTAAACTAATTATCGTGCCTCTTATTATAAATCTAAATGGCGCACTAACTTAAATGACTTATACATTCATATATAATATTTATCTGAAAATCTAGTGTTTAGCATTTTATGGCCATATCCTTCAGATAAAATGGGTAAATAAAATCGTGTTACGCCACCCGCTGTCAAGATATAACTACTTTTAACAGTTATTTTGGATATAAGTAAAATTTCTAGAATTCGAAATGAGTTAGAGCGGACCCACTTGCAAGATGACAGAGTAGTGACGAAATTTCACTCGGGAAAATATATGATGGTCATTACTCCGGAGATCGAGATCTCCGGATCTCACAGTTGGGTCAGAGGTCAGCCCATTGTCGCTGTTGTAGTTTAGTTGGATGACCAATTACGTGCTGATGTCTAGGATTTGGATAAGGTACTTCAATGCCATCCTATTAATTATATTGCAAATTTAACTAAAAAAACGTGTTTTATGTTGCTTTTATAGCCGGAATTCATAAATTTCGTAAAGCGCTATTACGGTGCATGAAATGCTTAAAAAAATATCGTTCTCAAAGGGTAACAAATTCTACTAACAACTTTTCGGATGCTAAATTTAATAAGGCCAGCGCTTTTTTTCCGATTTTGTTATATTTAATTTTCTTTAATTGACATTTATCGATAGTTCACTTTGAAAGGTTGTATAAAATTCTTAAATTATATGCAATAGAGTAGGGCATAAAAAGTATAACACCCAGAAAAGCGATAAACACCATACAATTAATGGTGAGTCAAAAGACACATACAGTTATCCCTCGATTTGCGGGCGTTTGATGAACACGAAATTATATTTAACATTGTTTATACCTAGGAATTTCAGTTTAAAATTAGTTTTTTTTCGCACATTTAAATTCTTTAATTGGGGTTTATTAAATATAATACTTAATTTTTTTACTTAAGCAATTGCACAGTAAATTGACATTTTTTAATTAAAAATTGATTAAATGATAGTCAAAAATGCAACGAATAGATCAGTGTTTCCCAACGTGGGTCCCAGGCCCCCACATGGGGGCAATTTAAAGGTTTAAGGGTGCATTATCATTATTCAATTTGAAAAAGTACTTGATTTTTAGATATCTACCTATTATATGTGTTGAAAATTTAATCGGTCTCTCTCACTCGCACTGACTAGTTTTTTGTATCTTTTCGCTTCTTTCTACTCATTTGCTATGGTAAATACTTTTTTTCAATATATTATCAATATTTACTAAACTAAATTTAAATTATTGATTTGAAAGAGCGAAGGATAAATTAGATAAATGTAATAAACACGAGGATGTGCGCATTCGAGCGAAAAGTGGCACATTTCCGAGCGAGGGAGGCAAATGAAGCGCGACGCGAAGCGGCGCGCTTCATTTTCCCGAGATCGGAATGTGCCACTTTGAGCTCGAATGTGCACACTCGGTTTTAAGCCTCATTCACAAGTATTAATTTACTTTCTGACTTCATCTGTCGAATTTTCGTTAGCAGTTCTAATATTTCACTCTCAAAGTGCCAAAAGAAGTATAACTTCAAGAATATTGATGTTACATAAAGGGGCATTTTTAGTTATCTATCTATTATATGTGCTTAAAAAATTTTATCGGTCTCTCTCACTCGCACTGACTAGTTTTTCATATCTTTTCGCTCCCTTCCACTCATTTGCTATGGTAAATACATTTTTCCAAAATAATATCGTTATTTACTAAACTAAATTAAAATTATTGATTTGAAAGAGCGAAGGATAAATTAGCTAAATGCAATAAACGCGAGGATGTGCGCATTCGAGCGAAAAGTGGCACATTTCCGAGCGAGGGAGGCAAATGAAGCGCGACGCGGAGCGGCGCGCTTCATTTTCCCGAGATCGAAATGTGCCACTTTGAGCTCGAATGTGCACACTCGGTTTTAAGCGTGATTCACAATAATTTAGGCTAATAAATCAGGTTATAAATCAGTTGAATCACCTTACTCATTCTCTCTCCCTCGCATTGACGAGATTGTCGTATCTTTTCGCTCCCTTCCACTCATTGCTATTGTAAATACGGTCTTCGAACATAAAACCTATTGTCAAAAATGGATTTTAATAAAATAAATAACACCTACAGAGTGATTTTTAAAATTGTTGGCGGTTTGAATTTGGCGCCACAGTTTTTAGTGTATTTCATAGTTCGAATGTGGTTAAATTGTTATTATTACCCGGGTAACCAAAGTAACGTGATCAATTTTGGATAAATACATTTTGACAAGTTGTCATTCACGGTTAAACTGTTTCTTACACAATTAGACTTTCTGGAAGGAAAGGGGGCGTCGCAAAAAATCGCTCCCTACTATCTAGTACTATCAACATAAAATTAAATTAGTATGGCGCCAAATTCAAAACATCCTCAATTCTCAAAAATTGCCCTGTATTTGTTTAGAAGTATAAATTGAGCTGAATGGATAATTCTAAACAAAATACAATAATAATATATAACAAACTATTAAATATTTTAAAAGTAAATAACATTCGAATAAAATCAGTAAGTGCTCACAAAAATTAAAATTGTTTTACATTAGTTGACCATTGATTTAAAAAAAAAACAGAAAATAAAGAGTGGTATAGAATTCAAAATTAATGTAAAGGATAGTTTTGCTTCGACAATGTCCTTTAAAAGACAGAACAATTTCTTAACTGTATTAAACTTTTAGTTTTCTTAATAAAAATTTAAAGTTAGTTTTACAAACAATGACTTCAAAATTGAGACAGTAAAACGATCTTGTTCTTTGATTAGTCACCTTTCTGGTAAATAATTTCAAAGTAATCGTTTTCCTTACTTAAATATCGAGAGATGATGAATGATGCATTGTTTCACTCGCTTAATCACTTCAAGATCTCTTTTGAAACTAAAACTAATCAAATGCATTTATAATGGTTTTACACAAACTATTTCTAGTTCTGCAAACGGAGCTTTTGTTAGATTGTCTGGTGTATTTCTATATTGAAGCGTCAATTTGTTTTTATTTATTCTATTTTTATTTGTTTTTTGAGTTCTTCTTACAATTTCTTCGGTTCTTGATTTAATTTTTTTGCTGCTTTTGCGTCGAGTCTCTTCATTTTACTATTTTTGAATGTAATGCGTTGGTTCCGGAGGGGAGGGGGTGGTTTTTGCGTTGGTTCCGGAGGGGAGGGGGTGGTTTTCATGTAATTTTATCCGTTCATCGTTAAAATGATAGGAAGTTTGACTTTCGGTTTTATTTCTTTTGTATGAAGGGAAGAATTTGAGCGAAACATTTACCATTTACCACTTGCAATTTTGTAAAGTTTGAGTTATTTGGAAAAACTTCTAAATGATTTAATATTTAATGAAAAATTAATATTATGAACTGATGAATTAAATCTAAACAAATATTTTGAGGTTATGCATGGTTAAACTATTTTAGAAAGAAATATTAAATACAGAAAAATATTTTTATTATTTAAATCAAAGTTTAAGTATATTTTATGCATATAAATGAAAAGTTGTTTTATATATTTTCTTTAAGCTTATGATCATTGACAGATTTCTTAGCAAAATCATTAAGAGACATTTATAAGTCGTGGGTCTGAGACCATTGTTATAATTTACATTTTTTTTTCATTTTTTGGATATATTCCAAAATCCAATTCATCTTCTATTTTGTAAATAAAAAAGTTTCATTTCATTTTATAGCGTACGAGATTAAATATAAAGCAATACTTATCAAATCGTTCCGGTATTGGGTCACATAGCGTAGTATAGGCTTGTTCCTTTAGTATCAGGCTCTCTCGCATATTAGACTTTATCAAACAGACTTATAGTTGTTGTTGTTAACATCAAAAACTAAAGCTATCACCGATAACATAATTAAAAATTTGTATCACGTTCGCGTATTTAACATGCCTATGTATTTTATAAACGAAATTAATTGATACTCGATTGACGTCGATTTCTTTCAAACTTCTATAGATACGTCTTATAAACCGGAGACATTTTGGTAGCATTAATTAGATCTAATCTTGTAAATTACTAATAAACATTCAAAACATAAATCAAAGAGCTAACTGATTAATTACAGGCTGTTGTATACGTTCGAACAACACAATTTTACAAATAATCGGTTATCAAATTCCCTCTCAACGCAGATCTAAATATCATGACATATCCATGTAGATCGGATCTGGTTAATTCAGGACATAGTGGTGCGGTAAATCATCCCGGAGCGAGTCCCCACGAGGTGCTACATCTTCCTAACGGTAACGCAGAGCTTAATTTCTAATAGCACCATTGATCCGAAGTTCGCACTTTCATGTTTAATTAAGAGAGGGATGGCGAACCGTATTGAGCCAAAAAGCACCGAGTGCATTTACATGACAGTTACTATAGCGCCATCATTTAAAAAAATTATCGCACACCTGTTGCGCCGCCCTTGTTGCTTTTTATTTAACATTTCGCGGGCGTTCCGCAGTTCGACTTTAATTTTTCTTCGAATTTATTTCCTTCGAGTATCTGCTCCTCGAAAGGTTAGAGAACCTTATATGGGAGAGAGGACTTCCTGTTTGCTGGCTTCCTCCTTTTTTCTGCACGGTTATTTTTCGGATAATGCGAGTTGAATAACATTGTGCGATTGCTATTTTGAGGCAATTAAGACAATTGTGTCTGGTGGGTGAGAGGCGAGATGATAAATGGTCCAACGAATGGTGGATACGACAGGAAGGTGGGTAACTTTGGTACCTTTCGCGTCACGTTTCGCACCCCGTGTGAAATTGGGCTTTGCCCAAATGATCTTTGTTTTAAAATCTTGGTCGAGAAGCTATTGGGTCATATTTTATTTCCAATTATCCATTCTGAATGCCATTTAGTGATTGTAGTATTTAGGAAATTGATTACCATTTTCTGAAAGGCTACAAAAAATGTCTATTACAATATTCAGCAATTTTTGTCGGTTGATTGACTATTTTTTTCTTGTGTTTAATTTATAAAGAGCTGCAATCATAAAAAGTTGGGACTATTCGGATAATTTTGACATCTCATTATGTATTCTTAATTTTTTCTTCGGTATAATGACAAAGACAAAGCTTATCAAAAATTTCTCATCATTAATAAAAAATATAGAACAAACTAAAGAAATAATATGTGGAAAAAAATAGTTAAAAATACTTTTGAGTAAAAAATTTAAACAATACATAGAGCTGAAGATGTTAAAACACACATACAGTTATCTCCCGATTTGCTGGAGTTTGATGAACACGAAATTATATTTAACATTGTTTATACTTTGGAATTGTATTTTAAATTTGCCGATCTTTTGCATTATTATTGCATTAGAATTTAAAAAAAAATTCTTACAAATTGCTTAAACTGTTTAACGTAGGTTTTATCCCGGTTTAATTCAAGTTCTGAAACAAATAAAACAAAATTAAGATAAAACTTAAATCAATCTTAATTTTTTTACTTAAAGAAAAAACCAATTGCAAAATTTTCCATTTGTAAATATGAGCTTTATTTTTTAAACGCATTTATAAAAGTCAAAAATGTATTTATTTAAAATCCCTAAGACACCTATTGGCTCAAATTTAGTCCTTTTTCGATTGGTGAAAACCTCATTCAAATTCGACTTTTCGTTTTTAAGAAATAAATAATTTGTGAACAACACAACAAAATCGATCATCTTTTATTCGCAAATCAAAAACGAAAAATATTTTTCAAAAACCAATACAGATAATGCCGTTTTTCCCGGATTAAATATTTCGACAAAAATCCACACGTTTGAAAAAATTCTCCAAAGAGAAAACCAATTGCAAAATTTATAAGCTTTACTTTTTAAACGCATTTATAAAAGTAAAAAATGTATTTATTTAAAATCTCTAAGACACCTATTGGCTCAAATTTAGTCCTTTTTCGATTGGTGAAAAACGCATTCAAATTCGACTTTTAGTTTTCGAGAAATAAATATTTTCTGAACAACACACGTATTTCAATGAAACAAAGTTAATTGATTTTGTTCATTCCCTCTTACTCGCACCGTCGCTATTGTCGTATATTTTCGCTCCCGTCCACTCATTGCTATGGTAAATACGTTTTTCGAACATAAAATCGACGTTGACTAAATTTAATTTAATATTTTGGTTTGACAGAGCGAAGGACAAAATGGACAAATTTAATAAGCACGAAGATGTGCGCATTCGAGCGAAAAGTGGCACATTTCCGAGCGAGGGAGGCAAATTTTCCCGAGATCGGAATGTGCCACTTTGAGCTCGAATGTGCACACTCGGTTTTAAGCCTCATTCACAATTATTAATTTACTTTCTTACTTCAACTGTCGAATTTTCGTTAGCAGTGCTAATATTTTACTCTCAAAGCGCCAACAGAAGTATAACTTCAAGAATATTGATGTTACATAAAGGGGCATTTAAATTTTAGAACGACTTAGGTGGGGAATGTTAAAAAAAAGGTTGGAAACACAAAAAATTGACATTAAAAAAGTTAAAAAGTTTGAGAAACACATCTTTTCTAAAATCGCACAGTTTCGCATGATGGGTCGAATAACCATAACGTTATCTTAATTAATTCTTCCCAAATTATTATTAAGCTATAAAAGTTAGAGAAAAAAAAAACGTTCCCAAACAAATTAGTAGAAACGTTTCCGAAAGCACTCCGAAGATCTCGACGCCGACGGTCAACTTTGAAATTTATGTTTTTCGAGTCGAATAGTGTAAAACGCCTTTTAAAACTTTTATTATTGCTATCAATAAATATAACTGTTTGTTGTCGACATGGATTCGATAATCCAGTTAAATGGAACAAATTTAATATCACACCGAGAGTAATAAGAATTCGTAATTTATTACCTTTACACGATTCGTGTTAATGCGAATCAAAAAATAAATATATGTATAATTGGGACAAACGCATAAAAATTTCAAATTCCTTCAAAACCCAAATTAATTTTTATAGTTTTCAGAAATTACCATAAAGCTCTTATATCACCTTAATTTTAAAATTAATTACGTTAGTGAAATGTTGTTTTTTTTTATGGAGGTAGAGAAATGGGCACAAGGAATTCATTCGGTCTTTTTATCGATTTTCTTTAGGTATTTATAATTTTTTTATTGGGCTTGAATTAGAAAAATTCTTATTGCGGGGGGAGGGGGTTAAAAATGAAAGGTTTTACGGGATAAATGCGCTTAAGGGCATCTAGACTGAAAAACGTCGAGGCGGCGGTCTTTTTCAATAGGGCTAGATGCCTCCTTTTTTAAAACAAAGCATCGTAAATACAATTTCTAACACAAGGGCTGTTTAGTAGGGACCTTCAGGACGATTTTATATAAACGGGGTTTTGTTGTAGCTCTTTTTATAAGCCCGTAAAAAATTAATTACCGTTGTTACATGTTTTTCAATATGCAGAAAAATCCGAAATTTGTTTTTCGAAATTATTTAAATCTAACGTAAGGACTGTTTATCAGGGACTTTTAGGACAATTTTATATATAGAGGGTTTTGTTGTAGCTCCTTTTATAAGCTCGTAAAAAAATAATTGCCGTTGTTATGTTTTTCAATATCCAAAAAAATCCAAAAATTTTTTTCAAAATTATTTAAATCTAACATAAGGACTGTTTAGCAGGGACTTTCGGAACAATTTTATATTCAGGTGGTTTTGTTGTAGCTCCTTTTATAGATCCAAAAAAAATTAATTACCATTGTTATTTGTTTTTCAATATGCAAAAAAGTCCAAAATTTTTTTTTCAAAATTATTTAAAAGTAACATAAGCACTGTTTAGCAGGTACTTTCAGGATAATTTTATATACAGAGTGTTTTGTTGTAGCTTCCTTTATAAGTCCGTAAAAAATTAATTACGGTTGTTATGTTTTTCAATAGGCAAAAAAGTCCAAAAAATGTTTTTCAAAATTATTTAAATCTAACATAAGGACTGTTCAGCAGGGACCTTTGGAACAATTTTATATACAAGGGGTATTGTTGTAGCTCCTTTTATAAGCCCAAAAAAAAATTAATTACCGTTGTTATATGTTATTCAATAACTAGAAAAGTCTAAAAATCATTTTTTGAAATTATTTAAATCTAACATAAGGACTGTTTAGCGGGGACCTTCGGATTAATTTTATATACAGGGGGTTTTGTGGTGCCTCCTTTTATAAGCCCATAAAAAATTAATTACCGTTGTTATATGTTTTTCAATATGCAAAAAGGTTTAAAATTTATTTTTCAGAATTATTCAAAACTAATATAAGCACTGTTTTGTGGAAACCTTGGGAACATTTTTATATACAGGGGGTTTTGTTGTAGTTCATTTAAAAAATTAATTACCGCTATTATATGTTTTTGAATGTGCAGCAAAGTCCGAAAGTTTTTTCAAAATCCGACAATTGTGCTATCCTTACGAATCTTAATTTAAATTACGAGGCATCTATCCTCCTAGGGCAACCGTCCCACTTCTACCCTATGTATACTAGGCCAGCGCATCTTGCCATCAAGAATTGTGCCAACTTTTTGATTTTTATCTAAGATGGCGAACGGAGAGGCGTCCGAAGCGCCCAACAAACAAAAACCAAGAGATTTTTTGCGGATTCAAAAACGCTTCGTGCATCGATTACAATTTTTAATTTAACGGAACGAAAACACGCGAAGGGGACGCGCGTTGGCTCGTAGGCAACCCGCGCAAGAAATCGGGCGCTATCTGCGTACAAAAGCGAATTCGAATGTTCACGGGCGATACTGGTTTCCGATTCTTTTGCAATCTCTCAAAACGAGGTTATTGTTTTAGAATTTCAATTAAGGTAAGAAGTGGGCGCGGCGCGGCGGCGGCGGCGACGACGGCGGCGGCTGCGGCGGCGGTAATGGGGCTCCTAATGAACCAGACTCACCTTGCCTATAAATTACGGCCAACTCCATGCTATAACGGTTTGATATGGCTAAGATAACCACTTACATCGCAACGGGGGGCGGGCTCCCGCTGCGCTCGCCGTTCACTACAACCGACTGTAATCAACTTTAAAACCGAATAAAATATTATAAAAACTTACTACAACTTGAAAAAAAAAATAAAACTATATATGTATTTGCTGTGCGCGCTAAACGCGTTATAAAAGGGACGTGCATTATAAACGAGCGTCTCCCCACAAAATATGCGCTATTTTTTTACGATAATAAAGAAACGCGAAAGAGACGACCCGGCGCGCTTTTTCTTTTCGATTTTTTCCTTCTTTGCGATATCGTTATGTGTTCATTTCTTAATGTAAATAAGCGAACGTGTTACTAAACTACCACTTCGAAAATTTTATATTCGGATGAAGCGATCGTTCGTGGATCTTATTGATCGTTTAGGCACTTGCATAAATAGTCCATGCGATTTTACATTATCCGCATTATTTATAACGCCGCTTGCTGCTTGTTTCAGGCCTATTTAGCAACGGCGCAAATGCGCACTTATCTTACCTTTATGCATCTAAAAAAAAAAAAGACCGACGAGATATGCATAAAATAAGTTAAAATATGCAAACGAAAGCGCTGCGTGGTTATTTTCGTATCGTAATTAATAATTATGACACACTTGAGGATTCTCGGTTGTTTATTATCGCAAACGTTATTGTCTTCGCTTTAATTCGAGATAATTGCAAGCTACTATTTAATTGCTATATGTTGTTTGCGCGCGATAAAAGTGCGAAATAAAAGTTACTTAAAAAAAGAGGTAATAAAACGATTTCCTAACTAATCGCCGTTATACATATTCATTTTCAATAGAAAAAAAGAAGACGGTTCGAGTGGCTGAAAAAATTGATTTAAAATTGAAAATGGTAACTTTTCGGACATGCGAGTAATTAAAATATTATAATTTCGCCGAGACTGCAAGGTGATTAATGAAAAAGCAAATGAATTACTAGCTTTTAACTATAACATTTGCATTTAAAAGTGCATAAATAACAGTTTATAATAATTTAATTACGCCAGCCATTATCTAAATGTTATGCGCGATTCATAAGCTCGGCGGGTAAATTATAATATTTATGATAAATTGTGGAAATGTAATAAGTAGACAACTCGCATCGGAATTAAATTATTTATTATTGTTTGTGCTTTGCGCTAATTTTATCATAAATGTTGTAAATATTAGGGATTAATTTAAGCTAATTAAAAAAAAATTAAAGTAAAATATTATTAAATAATTAACCTTCCGTGTAGGACCAATTTTTTTTTGTTAAAACGGGACGTTTGGTAATTCGTGCTTAAAATCGAGTGTGCGCATTCGAGCTCAAAGTGGCACATTCCGATCTCGGGAAAATGAAGCGCGCCGCTCCGCGTCGCGCTTCATTTGCTTCCTCGCTCGGAAATGTGCCACTTTTCGCTCGAATGCGCACATCTTCGCATTTATTACATTAATATAATTTTCCATAAGCTTCTTTAAATCAAAAATTTTAATATAATTTAGTAAATATCGATTTTATATTCGAAAAACGTATTTACTATACCACTTTTGATAGGTATACTAGAATTTTTTAATTATTTTTTGTGTTTTGTAATCCCTAATAAACAATTATGATAAATCAGAAATGCCTTTTTGTTATTTTTTGAAAATCGCATATTTCACAGTTTAAAACCTTACAAATCAAGTAGGAAAAAAATTATTCCTTCTTTTGATAGCTATCCTAGAATTTTTTAATTATTTTTTTGGTGTTTGGTAATCCCTAATAAACAATTATGATGTATCAGAAAAGCATTTTTGTCATTTTTTGAAAATCTCATATTTAACAGTTTAAAATCTTACAAATCAAATAGGAAAAAAATTATTTCTTCTTTAGATAGCTATCCTAGAATTTTTTAATTATTTTTTCTGGTTATTTGTAATTCCTTATAAACAATTATGATGTATTAGAAAGGCTTTTTGTCATTTTTTGCAAATCGCATATTTCACAGTTTAAAATCTTACAAATCAAGCAGGAAAAAAATTATTCCTTCTTTTGATAGCTATCCTAGAATTTTTTAATTATTTTTTTGGTGTTTTGTTTTCCCTAATAAACAATTATAATGTATCAGAAAGGTCTTTTTGTCATTTTTTGAAAATCCCATATTTTACAGTTTAAAATCTTACAAAGGAAGTAGGAAAAAAATTATTCTTTCTTTAGATAGCTATCCTAGAATTTTTTACTTATTTTTCTGGTGTTTTGTAATCCCTAATAAACAATTATGATATATCAGAAAGGCCCTTTTGTTATTTTTTGAAAATCGCATATTTCTCAGTTTAAAATCTTACAAATCAAGTAGGAAAAAAATTATTCTTCTTTTGATAGCTATCCTAAAATTTTTTAATTATTTTTTTGGTGTTTGGTAATCCCTTATAAACAATTATAATGTATCAGAAAGGCATTTTTGTCATTTTTTGAAAATCTCATATTTCACAGTTTAAAATCTTACAAATCAAGTAGGAAAAAAATTATTTCTTCTTTAAATAGCTATCCTAGAATTTTTTAATTATTTTTTTGGTTATTTGTAATTCCTCATAATCAATTATGATGTATCAGAAAGGCCTTTTTGTCATTTTTTGCAAATCTCATATTTCACAGTTTAAAATCTTACAAATCAAGCAGGAAAAAAATTATTCCTTCTTTTGATAGCTATCCTAGAATTTTTTAATTATTTTTTTAATGTTTTGTGTTCCCTAACAAACAATTATAATGTATCAGAAAGGTTTTTTTGTCATTCTTTGAAAATCCCATATTTCACAGTTTAAAATCTTACAAAGGAAGTAGGAAAAAAATTATTCTTTCTTTAGATAGCTATCCTAGAATTTTTTACTTATTTTTCTGGTGTTGTGTAATCCCTAATAAACAATTATGATATATCAGAAAGGCCCTTTTGTTATTTTTTGAAAATCGCATATTTCTCAGTTTAAAATCTTACAAATCAAGTAGGAAAAAAATTATTCCTTCTTTTGATAGCTATCCTAAATTTTTTTAGTTATTTTTCTGGTGTTTTGTAATCTCTAATAAACAATTATGATGTATTAAAAAGGCCTTTTTGTCATTTTTTGAAAATCTCATATTTTACAGTTTAAAATCTTACAAATCAAGTAGAAAAAAAATTATTCCTTCTTTTGATAGCTATCCTAAATTTTTTAATTATTTTTCTCGTGTTTTGTAATCCCTAATAAACAATTATGGTGTATCAGAAAAGCCTTTTTGTTATTTTTAAACAAAAATTTAAATAAAAACAATTTGCTATTGAGCTTACAATTAGTTTAAAAAATAAATAAGCTATTTAATAGATAGTACAGTAGAGAAGCCTAATATGGAACTCCAGCCTAATATGAAAACCCAAGGGTAATAGCGAAACTACCATACCTTTACCCAAAATTTGAATTGAAACGTACTTTGGCCATTTTCGTAAGTTGTCACTCAATGCGTCTGTGTATTGCATGCATTTTTGTACTTTGTTATTGATTAACACATAAATATATCGTGCAGGGCTGACCAGATAATTTATTTGAAGAAGTTTTTGTACACATTTAACTCAAAACGGAAGTGGAAAACGTTAAGCTACTTCAATCAATTTTGGAGATCGCACTAGAAATAAATATTACAGAATTTTAACACAAAAGAAATCACGATACAATCTTAATGTTAAAGCTATAGAAAAAAAACATAAAAAAGTACACTGATGTTTAAAATTAATTTTTATTTTTGACGTGTCTTGGTCTCAGCAAAATACGGGAAAATAATGATAAATAAAAAAATTAGATCTCGCTTGACAATAAATCTTCTTCTTCGTCGCCTTTAGATATCCATGCCTGGTATTTGCTGGGCTGTTGAGATCTATTTGTTTCCTCCATGTTTTTGGACGTGGTCTCTCCATCTCGATTGAAAACGTCCGATACTTCCTTTTGATTTTTTCGGACGCTATTGTATCATGGTCCATTTGGGGTTGTTCCTGCCAGTCTTGTTATTCACTCGATAACGTGGCAGATTTCTATTCTGTTTCTTGTCTCCTTGTTCTTAATTTTCAGATTCACTCATAGCATTGCTCTCGTTATTGCCCTTTGACAGACCAGGAGACGATTGGCGCTCTTTGCTGTCTAGTTGTCCTTTTCAAGTTGGATGCTGATGTTAACATGCAACTTGGAAATGAATCAATATCATGAAATTAATAATACACTATGATTTAATTACAATTGGACAAAAAAACTAAATGCAATTTTTGCATTTTTGATATCTCAATTTCACTGTGCAAAAAAGGCACAATGCAAACATTCCTCAAAAATTCAACTTGAACTCAACTAAAAGAAGTGAAATTCTGCTCGACCACAAAGGTTTAAATAAAACGGGATCGCATGTTTTTTTGAAGAGCCAAATTTTGTGAAACACCATGAAACTTTATTCGAGAAATAAATTACGGCTATCTGTAGATGATCGCACACCTCAAATTTGCATTAGTAGAAACGAATATAAAGCAGGGAACAATAAAAGAAATCGACTTAATCATGCAAAGTGATTTACCGATTTGTTTGGTGGCTGCGTGAAGGCAAAGCCCGAAATCTGAAATGAATCCACGACGACGATACCCTTTCATTAATCCCATAGTCAGATATTCTCCGATTATAAGCTGAGCCAGGCGTGTCCGACACATCACACTAAATTTAGTTTACAAGTTATCGAACCCTGTAATCTGAGAACGCCACAGTGAAAATAAAAATGCCACGCATCACCGGCGTTTACGTAATACATCCAGCCGACATGACAGATGTCAGAATTAGATTAAAACCGCACAATTAAAAATAGTCGAGGCACTCACGGAATGCGGCGACTCCTGAGTTCGAGGGAAATAAAACAAACGTCAAGTGCATGACGAGGGTCGCTGGTTCGTATATACATATATAACATTTACACGAGGGCACCACGCTCAAAAATACTCAACATCCGGCAACCTCATCCGAACTAAGGGCAAGAGGGCGACGACTAAAACCTACAGCTATTTACTTCCAATGCTCACACAAAATTACTCCATTCAATATTTTATTTGGGCTTATGTAGATAGTACCGCCGCCACTGTCCCGCCGTTTTCATATGGGCGACAATTTTTTTTTTTTTGTCAAGGTGGTAGAAGCTGCCCCGTCGTATTTGCGAGAAAACTTAACTTGTATCAACGAAATTATTTTTGCTCCACTTTGAATGTTTTATATGACATCAGTTTTATTTTCTTCTTTTAGGGGTTTTCAATTATTTATAATGTAGGCCTTTTAAAATTTAATATAGGTAGCCGTAAAAAAGGAAAGTTTAGTCCTTGTAGTGTTTCGTATTTTTATGAAATTTGATTAACTTAAAAACTGAACTTTTTGAAAATCTATGGTAGAATTCATTTTTGTAACAACTAATAAGGAAATATCTTAGATTTAATGAAAAAACAAAGATAATTTGTATTACTCTCAAAAATCTTTATTTAGTCATCAATATTAAGTTTGTCCCGTTCAAATACAACGACAAATGTGGGCAAAATGTTTTGGTCATCTTCGGCAATAGAATAGTTCAAAAAAGACTGAAATTTAGGAGCAAACAGTGAGGTATGGGCAATGTAATCTTTCCAAAAGCAATTTCGGAATTTTTCACAATTGTTTTCTTCATCTTTTCGATGTTTTTGATGTGCTGATGTGTTCGACGTCCTCTTCAATGTCTTTACGGTACTCTTGAAAATATTTGTACACCACCTGTAAACTTGTTCGATACATAGAAGGTTCGCCAAAATCAAGATTTAACAATCCCTTCATAGTGCTGTATTTTATGGTATTTTCACGAATGAAGTACAAATAGTTTTTATTTTATTCTTCTTTATAGCACCAAGCGATGACCTACAGAAACTAACCTTGTCTCTCAGTGAGCAAACTGAAAATATTCTAATTTTTTTCTCTCTTAACCTCTTGACATACAAAAAAAACAGAATTTGATGAGTCCGAAAAAAACTATTAATTTGGCTCAACTTAACTGTTATGATCATACACAAATAACATAAAATAAATAATTAATAGTTTTAAAATATTTTGAAATATGTAGAGCAGTGTTTCCCAATTTTTTTTAACATTCCCCACCTAAGTCATTCTAAAATTTTGATGCATATAATATATAACATATAAATATTTTTTTATATTTAAAAATTGAATTATTCCATAAATGAAGCCTAATTACAACTTGTTCAAGACACAAGATTTAGGTTTTAGCAAGAAATCACTAGGAAATTATTAAGAAAAAGAAACAATAAGTAAATTTTAAAAACATAAACTAAAAAATATTTTTATATCGATAGCTCGAATTTTTGATAACGCGAATTATTTTTAGTTTCTCTTCAACTTCAACCTATCGAGGTTTGACTGTATTTAATTTTATAAATTTAATTTTTCTGAACAATTAAGATAATTTATTTATTGAGTTTTCTCCAATATTAATTTTATTTGCGTAAATTAATGATCTTCAAAGTTTTTTGAAAAAACACAAATTCTGTATTTACTCTATTTGAGTTTTCTGAAAATACATAATAATTTTTTCATCAAAATTTCCTCTTAAATTTACCGAATAAAGTTTTGTTTTATTCAATTTGTGTTACACAAAAACAATTGATAATTAAAAATTTCTAAAGTTCTTAAATATATTTAAAAAATTTTCCAAGTTATTAATTTATTTAATTTGAGTTGTCTAAAAACTTAAAATAATTTATTCTTCGAGTTTACTTTAATAATTTTGTTAAATGTTTAAAACTGAATTTTATTCTATGTAAAAAAAAACCGGTGCATGTATTTATGTACGCACGTTAGAAGTAATACTTCTTTGGCGCGACTATATTAAATATAACAACGCGCTATGTTGCGCTTGTGTATGGCTAGACCAGTGGTTATCAAACTATATGTTACTGCGCATTTGTCGTTTTATTTGAATACATTGCTATTTTTTTTTTAAATCCAAAAAGTAATTTAAACAAATTGAATAAATACGAAGATGTGCGCGTTCGAGCGAAAAGTGGCACATTTTCGAGCGAGGGAAGCAAATGAAGCGCGACGCGGAGCGGCGCGCTTCATTTTCCCGAGATCGGAAATGTGCCACTTTGAGCTCGAACGCGCACACTCGGCTTTAAGCACACTTTACAAGAATTAATTTACTCTCTGGACAATTCGCAATTAAATATTACAGAATTATATTAATAACAAAATTCTCAAATCGCCAATTTTGTGCCTCTTAACAAAATTATTGTTGAAAACAAACCTTTTTCGGAACATAAAATTGAATACAGTTCTTGACGTCAAAATCTACAATGACACCCTAAACGATTGACGTCTCCTAGACGTCATTGTATGTCAAAGGGTTAATTTAAAAGTTAATTACAAAACGTCTAGAAGACTTTATGGTATCGATGTGCCTCTCTATAATGTTTAGGTGTTGTATTAAAAAAAATAATAATCAGTGCGTTAAAGACCACCATTAAAAAAAACTGAACACTAGCATTTTCAGAACGGCTGGATGTGAAAATGGTAGCTATTTTCGAAACCCAACATTCATATTGAAATTGAAAAAGCGCAATATTAGACAATGGCATTTGATGGCATACCTAACTGGGTTACCGAAACCGAAAAAAAAAAGAGTACACAAGATTTCTTCTCGAGATTACGTATAAAATGTTAGCTGTTGGGAAAGGATGTGATCAATCAACTAAAAAAAATGTATAAAGGTGGACATACTTGTTTGAATAGAATTAGAAATAGTTATACCTGCTGTGCGTACCAGAAAAGTAGCAGAAATCTTGTCAATTCGAATCATATTCGGTCTTTGGAGTTCTGAGAAATTTTTGGGTCAGCCAAAGTACATTATAATCTTGTTTCGAAATTTTTTACGCCCGACCATATTTCAGAATTTAAATGCGCGGCCTTTTTTCTTCTTTTTGTTCAAGATAATTTATGTAGATGATGCAGCGTTATCGTTTGATGTGGTTTCGAACTTATAAAATCTAATCTGACGATTAAAATTGTAGTTTATGGGATAAATTTGCAGATTTCTGGACGTTTATTGGATTTAATGTGTGAGAATTCGTCAACGAAATTCAGTTCAAAAGTTTCCTATTTGCATTAAGACATTTTGATACACACTACGAAAGAAATTAATGAAAAAAAAAAGCATTTGCAATAACAAATTGTAAATAAACTTGTAACTGGACAATGCTTAAGAAGCATCGACACACATTCCCACATTTTCCGAGTTTTTTTATTTAAATTAATTTATTAATTAATTATTCTTGGTACACATTTATATTATTTAAGTAATTATTTGCGTTGTACAATCTTTTTTTTTTTTTGATTACCTACCCGTGACCTAAATGTTTGAGGCGACCTTTAAAAAAGTTCCATGGCTTAAAAAAAGCGATGCGTGTACTTTTGTACGCGCGTTAGAAGTTATAGGGGCAGCTGTTGTACCTTGGCCCTTTTTTTAAAGTGTATATGTGGGCGATTCCGTTCTAACTGTTACTTTTTTGATTAAAGATTTTTGAATTGTATAACTAAACATTTTTTTGTTTTTTCATGCATATTATTACTCTATTTTATAGTCAAAATTAAAGTGCATGAGGATTTTGCTACAACTTTAGAATATCGAAAATAAGAATCATATTTTGTAATTTCCATGCCACGGTACTGACATAGAATAAATTTGGTAGACATTCTTCAGAAAAATTATTAAATTCATTTATGAATTGTATTGTAACATTTTAAAACTCTTTTTTATTGAATGTTTAAAATTTCAATAATCCATAGTAACTTATCTATAACAAATAATACATTATAATTTATATCAAACATTAATCCACTCAAATCTAACACGTTTTACAAAAATTAACTTAACTAAATTTTTTTTTGGTTTTCATCACAGCTTTTTTAATTCTTAAGCTTCTACACAGTGATAGTTTCAGTCATCTTTGGCAATTTTTGAACTTCTTGCGATTAATTCTCAGTTGTTTTTTGTTTTTTGCGTCATTCTGTTATTTATTTTTCCCACCTTATTATTTAAAGAATAATCAATTTTTCTTATAGAAAAGTGTCTGCATACATTCTTATTAGAGCAATAAAAGCAACTTAACGGATTGGATAAAATACAATTACGTTGTAATTTATTCCACGTATATACTTTCATTGTGCCTACAAAAGGCTTAAAATTGTCTGGTAATTTGGAAAAATTGTGCTCTAGTAGCCCCAAAGTGTACCTACTGACTGAACTTCTGTTTCATATTTACATGAATAATTTTCAGTGAAGTCAATATTATTTATTAACAATTAAATATATTTTTTTATTTTTTGACACGGTACTGACCGCCACGGTACTGACATTTTAAATTAAAATAGCAACTGTAATTTTTTTATTATGAATTTGGTAATATTTTTTTACCCTATAACTTAGATTAGTAATAAGTACAGAAATTCATTATTTATGAAGAAAAAAATTAATCGGTAATTTAGTTTACCAATACCACGGTACCGACAAGTAAATTTATGACATCATCTTTTAAAAATTGAATTTTAAAATGACACAAACTCGCTTGAGAATTTCACTTGTGTTATGTTTGTAAAGATAACTCAGTTAACGTACTTTCAATATGACTTATTAGTTGTTTCATTAATTTTGAAGTAAATGGCGCACGAATCATACAAATTCAAATTTAAAAATTTGCTTAAATCTGAGGACAAAAGTTATTAAGCCGAAATTCAATCTTAAATTGATGTATTAAAAAAAAATTGTTAATTTCTTTTAAGTTTGATTATATACATTAAGATTTATCAGTTAATTGGTTTGAATTACTTATTGCAACAAAAAAAATAACCGATTTATAAGCAAATTCTAAAAAGGACATGACACGGTACTGACATTTAAGTGAGATATTGCAAGTTTTCTTTGGACTGCAATTTATATTATACAAGAAACGTGATGAAATATGTTCATGATAATCGTATTGATACAAAATTTTTATTAATAGATTTAGAATGTATTACCAGTGAGAGCAAACAGTATAGGACAAAAAAAAATCACAGTTAGAATGGAATCGCCCATTTTTACTAAACTAAATTAAAATATTTGATTTGAAAGAGCGACGAATGAATTAGACAAATGTAATAATACGAAGATGTGCGCATTCGAGCGAAAAGTGGCACATTTCCGAGCGAGGGAGGCAAATGAAGCGCGACGCGGTGCGGCGCGCTTCATTTTCCCGAGATCGGAATGTGCCACTTTGAGCTCGAATGCGCACACTCGGTTTTAAGCGTGATTCACATAAATTAATTTACTTTCTTAGACGGCTAACTTCACATCGTCCAATTCTCGTTGGCTGTGCGCGCGCAACTTCCATTTCCTCCTAAAATTTTGCCCTCTAAGCGCCAAAAGAAGTATGACTACAAAAAACCCATTTAATTTAGTTCAGTATTTCTGCAGAGCGGAGTCCATCGTCCATTTCTAGCAAATGGGCACTAAAATAATCCATTCACCTGTAGCCATAATAATTTGCAGTAATCGTGGTTCTCGGCCGAACAGTAGCAAACATCGTTTTTTTTGCAACAAAGCGCACTCGACTATCTTTCAATGGCAGTTTATTTCTGGCGAGTAAATAAGACGCCATAACATGTGTGACTACTGTGTACAGCCATGATAATTGTTAACAATGAGTTCCCATCCATTTATTGTTTATGGTGCAAGCTGGCACGAACCATAAATTAATTTTATGCCGCATTGTGAACGTAAGGTCGTAAACAACTTTTGAATGATTTCGCAATTCCATTCGCCATTTTTTTCTCGGCCCTAAATAATATAATTTGTTCGTATACGCGCGCGTATTGCCACTAAAATTCTTAATAACTAATTTGCATGCAAAAACTTATTGCCGTTTCTGCGAAGTCGGTTCTTCGTTATTGACGCGAAGGCTTTACGTGTTGCACACAATGCTCCAGACACGTTTTTTGGCATTTGCCGGTATCGATTTATTGGGAAATTAGACGTTAAATTTTTTCTTCGAACGAAGCTCCAAAAAAAACTACCAATCGAAGCGGGACTCGTAATTTTGAAATGCGGCACCGAGGAACCCATTGAGAAAATTTTTAATTGGGTTTTGACCAAAAGGGAAAACGAATTGGCGCATTGGCGAACCGTCCGTCGACGTTTTTGCATAAAAATTGGCCAACGATCATAAAACGGATTTGTTTACGTTTGCTATGGGCCCGAAAGAATTTTTGTGGGGGCCCCCATTAATTCCGAACGAACGATTTGTGAAAACCTGTTGACTCGTTTATTGGTTTTTGCTACAAAACGCCGAAAAACGATATTTAGTCCCCGAGTCAAGTTTTATGTTGGCGCTGACAAATTATGACTTCAAACGAATTTAATTGGAACACTTAAAAATATTTTGTGCGTGTAAAATTTATATGGAAAACATAAAACTTACACGCTATCTATTTATAAATAATAAATACGGAACCGTTGATGTTTTATAGTTTCTGCGTACGTCGATTAAATTTTCGAACTAATTAATTCGGTGCAGAATTTTTTTTTTTGGGCGGCGTTTCGATTCGCAGCGAAATATTGTGCTCTAACAGCTCGCCGATTTTGAGAAAAGTTTGCGAAAAAAAGAGCTGGTTAAAATTGAAAAAAGACGTGGCCCGTTCGCAATAATTATTCTGTCAAAACGCTTTGGTGGTCTGTCCAATTAGCATTTCGCTTTAAGACCAAAATAATTAATAGTGCGATGGTGTGGGGATCCGATGGAAAAAAAAGTATTAATCTACTGTCACAATGAAAGTTTTGTGGTTTTTCACAGTTTCTACCGATAGCAATAAATATTTTTACATCTATCGAACAATAACTATTGCGCAAATATCAAATAGATATTTAAAAAAAACGATTGTTAATTTGAATGTCGCTAAAATTTTTAAAGTTAGAGTAAAACGTCCAGTGAATGACCGATTGGATGCATTGATCTAAAAAAAATAATAAACAAATTAATAAATAGAAAAAAAAAATCGGTACAGTTGAAATAAGATTTTTTTTTGTTTACGAAATGACGAAAATAATATCGCACTTTGGTCATAGGCTTTCGTCTAAACCAGGGATAAGCAACACGCGGCCCGCGGGCCGCTTGCGGCCCGTTAAACATGTATATGCGGCCCGCCAAGCATTTTTAAAATTAAATTCAATTTTTTATTCTAATGTTTATTATAAATAAAGTTTTGTAAATTATTAATAAGTGTAACATTATGTGCGGTCCGCCAAAAAAAATTTAAAATTTAAATTAGCCCGTTGATTAAAAAGGTTGCTCACTCCTGGTCTAAACAATGACCGACTATAGCCCAGAAATGACCGATTAATTAATTCACCGAATATGCAAAATTCAGCTTTTTCGAAAACTATAATTCAACCGAAACATATATAAATAAATAGAAAGGCTATTTGCAATATCAAATAAAATTCAATTAACTATTGTTATCTATCGCCTCATGCCACTCTTTTTCTACCGATAAGACTTTACGAATTTCAATTTATTTAGTCTGAGTTTGTGTCTTGATGTTAACGCAGTGAAAATTTTTAGAAATTTGGGTAAGACATTTTTTAATACTTGAATATTAATTTAATTAAATGTCATTATTATTTGGAACGGTTTGGAACTTTTGAAAACTTGAATTGTTTTAATTAACAAGTGATTTTAATTAACATATCGTTTAGAGAACGTAGTCTTTTATTTTGAGGGTAATTTTTCAAATATTCTTAATATGTTTGAATTTAAATACCCATCGAAGACAAATATTTGTCGGTTTTATTTGCAACCAACACAATTAATTAAAATTCAACCGATTGTAATGTAATATTATGGGCTAACTATTATTCAATGCCTAAATACAAAATAGACAATATTATGTATGTTTCTACGTTCTTATTTATTACCTATTGATAAACTTATTAAATATTAAAAGTACCATGGCATTATTAAAGGTATTTAAGTTCGAATCTGTATTAAGTATAATTTGGCATTATTGAAATCTTTACATTAGTTCAAATCGAAGCTCTTTGTTTAAACAATTTTGTATAAAATTGCAAGGTTAATGAACATATGAACATACAGTCAAATTCTTTGCGAGCGCAGCTGTGTTATCTACGATAAGAAAGTACCTGGCTTCGTAACTTGGATATCAATTTTGCCTTTGGTTTTCGAGTTAAATAAAATTTATTAAACAGCGGGCCATTAATTTACCCAAAAATATTTATCACAAATGACATTTAATTTAAATCATATACACCCCCTAAAAAAAGTTGTCACTTGCAAATTAAGCAGTTATGTAATTCAATATGCATCATTAAATTATTTGCTCAATTGCGTTTACAGTTACACATCTATTTATTAATGTTCTTTTAATTATATGTTGACCAATTTGTTTTTTTTTTAATTTCAGGATTCCCGTGCCTTGGATTCGTTGATGTGCTTCTATTTTGAATTTGTCCAACTCCTTCGGTTAACCGTATAATATTATAATAAAGAACCCCCGTGAAAAAGTGGCCGATTTTCACGGGTAACCAGACCTTTCTTTCAGGGCGTCGAGGACGGCATGCCTAAGCGTTGACCGCGTCTTCGGTTGTGCAGCATTTTCGCCGAAAGGGAGTGCGGGAAAATCGTTTTTGCTTACACCGTAGTTCTAAAACCGTTTCTACCCATCCATTTAAGTAGTGATGCCCTTAAGTAAATACATCGCGCGTTTTTATAAAAAAAAATAATTTTCAAGAGTTTTGTTGTGCGGGAGTTCGCGTCGGTCGCAGCTGATGGTCCAGAGGTGGTGGACGAAGGAAGGATGCAATGGTGGTCAGCCTAAACCCCACATTGTGAAATCATCTTTAAAAGGGTCAAAAAGGTTGGTTTATCCAGCGTGGGACCTTTTGACAACGAGGAACCTTTAATATTGGGAAGTGTTTTACATTTTTTGCTGTTGATGTTTCTGGTGTCCAGGAGCCTCGGAATATTTTAGCTCGCGATTTAGTTATGAGAATTGTCTTTCAGAATATAGAACGGGTTTCGGGATATTCGGGTGTGATAGTGTGGATCGCCGATAGCGACAAGACATCCTAAGGGCGTCGTTCTGAAAGTAGGACGGATAGGATTCATAATACTAATTTATTTATTTTTCCTAATCATCCAGAAATTTGGTGATTTGGATTAATTTTTTTTTAAATATTTTTATTGGACAATTAGAAGTAAACGTAATTATTTTTGGCTTTTATTGGGTGTCGAAGATGGCATTTTAAATTTCTTGCAGATTGTTTGTTTTTTTCACTTTTAGTGGATGCCATGCTCACACCCAATCAAAATTGAATTTGCAAAATTTCATACTCTTTCAAACTAAATCAGTGAATATCCAGTTTTTTAATTAGTAAAAAAACTGCATTTTGTATTAGTAGAGATTCCATAAATTCAATTAGTGAAATGTTCTCTAATTAACTAGTCAAAAAATTTTTACATCTTCAAAATTACAATATCAATAAGCTGTCCAAATTTCACCAATTTAGAATTTGCCGTTTTGTGACTTTAAATTTGGAAATATCAGTTTGTTCTAAATATTTTGGATAGTTTAGCTACGATTTTTTTGTTAATTTTGCCAAAATAAATCATTCATTAATATTAACCTGTCATCCAAATTTGGTTAACTTTGAACTCTTAGTTTAAGTTGTGGAGTACACTTCCACGTTAACATAAGGAATCACTAATTCATTAAAATTAAAATTCACTAATTTTCTAGCAAATCACATTTTGAATGAGCGAAAAATTCACTAATACAGTTTTTGAGAGTAGGGTTACAATTCTGAGGCTCTCGGCGGTGTATCATAGATTATTGTCTATTTTAATCATTTTGATTCTTATAATGTTTATTACTTTTTCCTAAATTCTCTATTTAGTGAGTTAATTTAGTTACAAAATGAATGCGAAAAGTTTTAAGAATCTCTTATGTCGCTTTTTCCGAATCGATACAATTATTCCTGTGACTGCTTCTTTTAGAAATGATTTATTATTTTTTTCTAAACTTTATTTATTTAAACCAATTTTAGATTACCACTTATTCTCTAAAGAATTCAAATTGCTTTTCAAGATTTTATTTATAATTTTAGTTGGAAAATTAATCAAAGATGTTAATTCAGTTAAAGTTGTTTCAAATATATAATTTTTAAAAAGATAAAAAAATATCAAATATTTTCAAAATTTACTGAAAATTTCTTATATTTTTTTTTTAATACATTTTGAATTGCTGGCACTAATTTTTTTTTAGGAATTTTTTCTATTTGGTTTTTCTTATTCAAATCATAATTTGATTTATTAGAAATTTTTTGAATTATCGAATAATCTCAATTCACCCTTTGTATAATTCTTTTTGTTTTCTAATTTTATTAAGTTAAAGCGCCGACTTATTAAAAATACAAAAATTTTAATAAAACATTTAAGCAATTGCAAAACCCAAAAGTTTTTAAAATCGAAATATGATTTGAAACTAAGTTTGTAAACTTTTAAAGTGTTAGTTCAAAACCAAATCTTTAAAAAAATATTATCAATTAATTAAAGCTGCTCATTACGTAATTAATTACAATTGGATTTTTTTTTAAATCGGCCACAGCGACATAAATTTTTACATTTCATTTCTAGCAATAATAATTTGGACAAAAACATTATAAGATTTTGTACGTCAACATCAGAAACATCACAGCAATTTTCAATTTTGGAAAATTTTTCCAAGCTGCACATCCACCACATTTTCCTTTTTTCTCCATTGGCTCAATAATCCGCAAAAGCAGCACCAAGTGCTTCGGCTTTTGCGAACGGAAGTCGTTCAAATTTTTGAGTTTTTGGGCCTGCTATCTTTCTTAAGAACCCTTTGCCCCCTCGCCATTTTTGTGTACATTTTTTTATTAACCCCCAAAAACTCAAGAGGACGAACGGAACCGTTTATTGGGTGCAATGCATTTTCGTGTGACGCACTTGGACAGCCACTAGTTTTGCTTGTTCTTTAGTCAAATTAAATTGTTTTTAATTACAACAAAAGCTTCTGTTTCTATATTTCATTTAATACCGGTGGCATCCTTTTGCTAACACAATGTATAATTTTTAACCCATTTGTATATTTGTGTCGCCCCGTGCCCACGCTGGCTGGGCATTGGGGCAGCTTTAGAATTCGCGATTCTTAATGCTGCCATTTTTAAAAACATTTTGGAAAAATTTGAGATGAAAATCTCGAGTTGTTTTTTTATCATAAAATACTTTATAATCTTTTTAAGAGTGGCAGAAGAGGGGGCTTAGATTTTTACCCAACTTTTCAGGTTTTCTTTTAAATTGATCAACGTTGGTGCAACATTGCGTTTTGGCTCTTATTATATTAAGAGTCTTTTATTTTGCGCTTTGTGTTTTTACGAGGGGGAGAGGGGGGGGGGCTTTTACGTCTAACTTTTGGGCTTTTTTTGCGTTCTCAGTGTTTCGAAATAATATAAAATTAAATTTCGGCATAACATGGTGATTTTTTCCCACTATGGATTTAAGGATCGTTTTACTTCAAAAGATATTTTAAATTAAACCGAATACGACACTATGGCTCCTTGAAAGCGTTGCCCATAGCAAAAATTTAATAGCCGATTTGATCGGAATTATAATGCAAATTAGTTGTACTGTTATATTTTTTATTGCAAAAATTCGGCCGTTATTTTACTACAGCACGAGAAAATAAAATGCAGGACGCTTCTTTAAAACTAATTCCGCGCAATTAAACAAACTTTGTGAGCTTTATATAGAGTGGACAACCATCAATGCAACTGCCTATAGCTTTTAAAGCTATATGTTTACTTCATTAGCGTTTTATGGCAGTTTATAAGTTTACGATCCGATTAAAAACGAAGGTATGTTGATGAAGCCGCCATTAAATTAATTAATGTGCAGTATAAAATTTTTGTAATAATTTGTTTTAGTAGAAATTTAATGCAGTAAGCCAAGTCGAAGTGCGCAACAATTTATTATTGGTCGGTTGAGATAAATATAGAGGAAAACGCGGTTGGTCGAAATAAAACGTACACTGAAGAAAAACTACAACAATAAGTACTAAATGTTTCAATGGCCACATTTATTCGTCGTTGTGTTTATTAATATTACGTGCAAAAATTAATAACAATTTAAATAAATACTAAACTTCTATTATAAGACAAAATCGGTCATTTTGAGCGTTTGTTCAAGGTCCAAGCTATCTCTATATCAAAATTTATCAAAATTAGTTTTGTGGTTTAGGCGTGAAAAGATAACAGACAGACGGACAGACAGACAGAGTTACTTTCGCTTTTATAATATTAGTTTGGATAATTAAATTTTTTTAGAAAATAAATTAAGTATTGTGAATTGTGTTTAAAGTGGAGTGTGCACATTCGAGCTTAAAGTGGCACATTCCAATCTCGGAAAAATGAAGCGCGCCGCTCCGCGTCGCGCTTCATTTGCCTCACTCGCTCGGAAATGTGCCACTTTTCGCTCGAATGCGCACATCCTCGTATTTATTACATTTATCTAATTTATCATTTGCTCTTTCAATTCAATAATTTTAATTTAGTTTAGTAAATATGGATATTATATTGGAAAAATGTATTTGCCATAGCAAATGAGTGGAAAGGAGCGAAAAGATACGAAAATCTTGGCAATGCGGGTGAGAGGGACCGATTAAAATTATTCAATGGTATTTTCGTCTAATTTAGTGGCTTAAATTATTGCGAATCGTGCTGAAAACCGAGTGTGCGCATTCGAGCTCAAAGTGGCACATTCCGATCTCGGGAAAATGAAGCGCGCCGCTCCGCGTCGCGCTTCATTTGCTTCCCTCGCTCGGAAATGTGCCACTTTTCGCTCGAATGCGCACATCTTCGTTTTTATTAGATTTTTACATGAAACTTTTTTTTTCAAATCAAGCAATTAAAATTTCAATCGATTTTGATTTTATATTCGGTGAAAGTTATGGCATTTATTGTATTTAAAAACTGTTCAAAAGCATTAAATGTGTTGCAATAAATATTTAATTGTTAAAAGACCAATTTTTCTTAAAGGTCTAATTGACCGTTAACCGCGGTTGTAGTAAGTTCAAAATTGCCGCGGTTCTAGTGTGACATACTAAAGATATTTTTTTTAATTAATTATTAGTAATATTATTTATCTATATTTACTATATTTTTTGTCAATTTCAATTATTTTTTTTAAAGAAATGCTTTCTTAATTTTTATTAGATATTTAAATTTATTTATTTAATTTTTTAAATAACTCTATCAGTTAACATTGACATTCAAATTGCATGACTGTTTTTCTTGATCAACAATTTCTGTCAATTAAATGTGCCTTTATTCTTTTTATAAACCAATAGCCTGTTTTACTCCGGCACTATTATTAAATTATTTTTTAAAATTGATTTTAGAACATTTAAAAAAATATTTTTGAGTCATATCGTATTTTATCCGAATAAAACAATTTAACGCGCGCCAAACAGAGAATTCGAGTATTCTCTCGAAACAAGCACCTCGATACCGCGAACCTGAACGCATGTGTGGTAGAAGGCCAAATCGCGTACCGAATTCGCCCGAAGCGCTACGATAAAGTTTGCGCCAAATTTGAAACCGCGAATACCGAAATATTGCTGTAAACGATAAGTTTTGGGCTAACATTAATTTTCCACGACTCAAATTATTATTGTTTTTCGCTTAGCTTTGACCCAACGAATTTTGACGGAATTCAATTAATAAAATCTGCTTATTTTTTTTCTTCTTAGTACTCTATTGATCAATATATTAATAATTAGTATTTGTACGAGGTTTATGCGTTTCGTGTGTGGTATGAGTCTCGCTTCGAGCCGCTGTAGATACGGGGCGGGAATATTTATCGTGGATCGATATCTAACAAATTTGGAAATTCGTGTAAACAAGTGCAAGGTTCGTAAAGCTCCCATAATTTAGTCCCATTATTTGGGAAAGTAAATAAGCAATCAGTGTCTGACGCGTGATTGACAGCCAGCAAGTAGCGACTAATGTGGGGCCCTTTGGCCATGTTTGGGCAAGTAATGGTATCGTAAACACTACTATGCGCTATTGCTTCAATAAAAAAGTGCGATAAAAGCGAGTAATTTTTCAGATTTAGGCAAGGAACGCCCGCTGGGCGATACACCCCGCGTTGCCATTGCGAAGGGGTTCCAGATTAAGACAATGGGGAATTAATACGTACACTTTTATAATTATTCTTGGTCTTTTTATGGTCGCTTTTTTTTTATAATGAACGATCGAAATTATTAATGTTATTTTTAGTATCGTACAGTTCGTATGCGAATAATTTGAATTAATGTATGGAAATAAAATTTATGGAATGCATATATTAGCTTTTTATTTTTTATTGCGTGTGCATTTCTCAGTTAAAAATTCGAATTTAAATGAACCATAAATAAAAATATATAGAAAAAAATATTATCTAATCGGGATACGTAAAAGAAACTCCATATCTAAATATAAATCATTAGTCGAGCTACTGCAACAACGAAATCTAACACAATTATATTTTATCTCGAATTAATTTATCCCAGTGTACGTTGGAAGTGGCGACGATAACATTTATTTTTTTTTATATAAACCATTTTTTATGTGCCAACCAATAAGAGAAGTCCAAAATCGAAATTTATAATAATAGTAAGGTTAAAAAAAAAACTTTGCGAAAATCAACACAAAAAACTAATCATTTAAAATATTATTCCCGAGAGATATTATTCGACCATAGATTTATGTGTGCTTATTAACTTATAATTAACTGATTTAAATTCATGTTTTCGTTTAATAGAAATACCACTAACAAAAATGCTCATTAAGAGCCGGTTAAGCTGACCAAACGAAGTCCGTTTATGTTTATATTAAATTCAAATCCACATCAGATGGAATTATGTATGAAAGTACTACCTACACGTAGAATTTTAAATTTTATTATAAAATCTCAATTCGAAGCCCTTTCGGTGCCCCTCTCACCGCATTACAAGCCAAACATTTTTTGTTAAGCGCCGAAATATTTAAAACGACGGCCAATAAAATTCAAATTATTTTTTTGGTAATTGAGCGGTTGCAGAGGTGTCCATCGGATTTTTGCCCGAAAGTACGGTTTTCGATTGCATTTTAGGAATTTTTGGGCAGAACGATATTCGTTAATAAAGAGTTTTAATGCACTTGCCCTTTTATTAGACGGACCTCTAATACGACCATTAAAACCTTTTTTAATTTTTAAAAAGCTTAAGAGCTTTCGCAAAGATCTTATCAATTCGTAAACGGGTTTTTAACCCAAAGCTGCCTAATGCATTTTATATTTGTATTATCAAAGTACCTCACTCTAAAATTTCGCATTGTATTTTTTTAATCGGCCTCTCTCACTTATTCATTTGTTGGAGGTGTTCGTTTCCGATTTAATAAATTATTGTTGTTTTTAAATGAAAGTGAACTATTTAAATTTTAAAATTGAACGCCCGAAATCTTTATAATTAATTGAAAATTTAAATATTTGATTTTGATATATTTATTTAAAGGGCTGCATTTTTGCCTAAAGATATTAATTAATTTTGAATAATATTCCGCGTAATTTAATTTTTAAATATTAGAAAATAATTTTTTTTAATGTGTACATTGTTAAAAATAGTTGTAAAAATACTATATTTTCCCAAAGCAATTTATAGTAAAATTTATTTAATTTAAATTATAAGAAAATAGCTTGAAATTTGCAAATCATTTATTCTTTTTACAACGTTTTTTGTCAATTTATTTTCCTACAATGCAACGTTATAAAATGTGAATAGTTTTTAATTAATAATTGTATCGCGCCCTCTTCCGGAGTAAACGAGAAACTACGCGCCGCACCAACGGCCTTACTTAAACGCTCTGCCGCTAGATGACCACTCGATATAAGTCGCCACTTACATCTACTACGGCTTTATATAAGAGGGATGTAGCATTTGCTTAATTGCAAAATTTATTTTATTGTTTGTGTATGATGTTTCACGATAAATGTGTGTGAAATTATTGTATTTATTTAGATTTGATCATTAATTTCTAGTATACGGTGAGAGGGAAATATAAAGTGAAACGCCATAATAAAAAAAGGGAAACGTTTTAGTAGCAAGCCCAATGGTACGAAAGTGTGGGGAGAGTCGAAGAGCCGGGCACGCCGGGCAATATATAATGTAGTGAGCGTTTAACACCATGATTAACGCCTACTCGTGAAGTGTTTGGTGCATGCGTTGAACATTTACAATAATCGATAAGTTAACTTACTTTTTCGAAAAAAATTGTCCACGCAGATTAATCTTACAAGTGAGCTACCTATCTATAAGACAAGTGGTGCTAAATTTTGGTGCGGCAGTGTACGCAGCCACAATAAACTAGGAAAAGGCGGCGATCAATAAATAATATGAACGTTGATGATTCACACAACTTAATTATTCTAGTTGCTCATGCAAAACTAATTCGTCACTTTTGATACTTACTGCATGCTCGAAAGTGTAACAAGCCTTTCCCTACCAGGTGCATATTAATTTCCAAAATTAATGTCTTCATATTGAAACGTAACGACTTCTCACGACGTCACAATCAATTCATGAAATGGTCTAAAATAAAACCTGATAAAACGTTTCAATCATTTGCTGATTTCCTATTAACTATTACAAAAAAAAACGGGTGCCAGATAGTGGTTGAAAATGGTAAAGATAAAAGATTTAGTGTTCCTGATTGTTCCTTTTCAATATCTATTGTATCAATGAAGGGTGGTAGAACCAGTTACCCTAACAGTTTTACTTTAATCGAGAACAAGAAGCTCTGTGCTGATTCTTCCAGTTTTAATGAAAGTAAAACTGAAGCAAACAAGACCTGATTTAAGAAAACGAATCATTACGAATCATGACGAATCATTATGAATCACAATCATAGTCGAAGTCAATAGTTGACGAAAGGCACGGCTCAAATTGAAGTATTAAAGCGTTCATCCCCATGTGGTTACATAACCCTTAACCCGATATGAGCTTTCAAAGCTCGCGCCGGAAGCTCTGACTCTCAATGACGCAACATGCTGAAAACCAAAGGGTTAAAACCACGCCTTTTCAACAATATGGCCTCAAGTTGGATTGGTTCAGAAACGTGTTGTCCTTGACGCCCACCTGCCGTTTTCCATGTGACAGATTGATGGAGCGCTCCGCCTAACCCGGAATAAAAAAGCACCAGTTGCTCGGATTCGCGGTGCTCGCGAATCACGTGAAAATCGCGTCGTAAGATCACGTGGCTCACACTACGCACGCTGAATTCACGTGGCTCACCCCTCGTGCTTTACAGTTTTCGGTGGTATTGGAAACTTTTCCATGCGGAATTTTCTTGTTTACAACGAAATATGTTTGTATTAGGGTTTCATGTTGTATTAACTGGCATTTTCTTTTCTAGAGCTTTTCAATTAAAAAGATAGAACGGAGAAAAGTTAAGGATTTGACTCTTTTTTTTGTTGCCACAGTGTGTTTTAACTAATGTTTGCTTACGTCAAACGATGTGCGCTTGATTAGGGTAACATCGTATGGAGATCGCATGAATGCGAAGGAGGTAAACCTAAAAAAGGTGGCTCTACGCTCCGTAATGATTGACGCCCATCATCAATCGGTTGATGTGTTCGCGAGGAACTATTGATCAAGTGGCCTAAAACTGTAATTGTTGATGTTTTATTATCTATTAAGCTTTTTAGTCAACTTTAAGTGTTTGCTACATTTATTGATTAATCCATATCAGCTACCTGTTAGATTGAATATTTATTGGTTAAAAAATGCTTGGGTGATTCTACGTTAAGAGGTTATAGTTTTGTATTTAAACAGTTACTTTGTGCTATATCTGTAAGGTGGTTAGTCAATCATTAAATATTTTCTTGTTTTAGAAGAGGTCCTAGTTAGGGAAGCGACAAGACCTAAGGGGTAGGATACAACATGAACAGGGGAGGGATTATAGTGGTAGTTTATAAAAGAAACGCACTATTGTTTTTTAGGAATCAACTTTAATTAACTTATTAAGTTGCTAACAGTTTTTTTTTATGAAGTGCTATAATATTACTATACTTAACTAAAAAATTTGAAATTTAAGTAAGTGAGACTGGGGATAGTTGTTACAGAAGTAAAAAGTCACATTTTCCAAAAACAGTAAAGTATGTATAAAAGACAAGTGATGAGCCAAACGTGAGCCAAAATTGTTAAAATAAGGATTTATTTTTTTTGGATGAATTTTACCATAAGGAACTTCACAGTTTTAAAAGACTGTAACTTTTTTACCTCTGTGACATCTATCCCCAGTCTCCCCTACTTTTTTTATTAATATTTATCACTTAAATTTCTTGAGATTTTTGTGACTCTAGTGCCTCATCATCAGAAACACAATTTGCTCCATAAACACCAAGACAAGCTTTTCAATTAAATTGCCTGAATAAATCCATCTACCCAGTGCAAAATGACTGCAATCATCAAGGTCACAGAAGCAGCTCAAACTATTTACTGTTAAGCGATTGGGAAGAAAGGCGCTTGAGCAAATTTGGCGAGCTTTCAGGGTGCCTGGAAGAGTTTTTCAATTTTTTGCTGATTCAAGTCCCGTTTCTTTATCTGATTTGTCTACGTCATCAATAGTTCAAATTTTGTTGTTGGGATAATTTTTCTGAAGTAGTTTGTCAGTAGTTTGTCATTGACGAAATATCAGTGGAACTTGCAACTAGTCTATCTGTAGTCTTTTTACACGTTACACCCCCTCCATAGGGGGCTTTTTACTGTGGTCGACTTCGTGGCAATTTTTTTGATCTTTGTATCAGTTTAACGTTTAACTATTTCGTATGACTGATTTTTGATAAACGTTTTCTTGCCTTCCTTGCTTCAATCGACCAGGAAGAGACATTTTCAAGGTCAAAGTGCGATTACGACAAAACTAACTATATTTAAGTAATGCAATTCGCTGACACTAATGAGGACACTGTGTATCAAGACACAATATTATTTTGAGCACATTTTGAAAAATATGATTTTTTATCGGGGCCGCAGGAAGTACTTTTAACGTAGTATCGCCCAGGTATCGATTTATTCAATTTGACCATGTCAAAAAGAAATTGACCTATAGGTTTCTATATTAGACATAAATGTTGCACATGTAAACATTGTAATTGTATTTTAATAAAAATCATTAAATTAAAATGACTTAAATATTTTTTATTAACTTTAATAAGTTCTTAGGTAGAGAGCCATTATGCAATCATTTTACAAGTTATGAAACGTAATTTGTTGTCGCAGATTTTATTTTTTGATGCTCATAAAAAGCAGAAGATAATGATAAATTGATAACGATTTGATGGTCGCGTGGCGTGATGGCAAATTATCAGAAGTTAACAATTATGACACGATGTCAACTAGCGCCGAAGTGGGAGCATGTAAATTTATTAATTAACAATTTTATCATTCATAAAAGATATAAATAGAAATCCATTAAAACGTAATTAATTTAAAAATTTTGTTTGCATACATTAATAGAATAAATTTATAAGAGGCAGCCAGATACACGGATAGATTAAAATCTCGACGTGTTCGCCGGATATACCTCTTTAGAAAATATTATATAATCCATTATGTTTACAAAAGACTTATAGAAAATAATTATAATGCTAATCCTTTATTGTACACCAAACTAAATATCATGTTCGAGTTAACTTTAATCTCATACATAAACGTCAAACCTTTCTTAATGCATTTTCGATGTGTACGAGTTGTTTTTTTGGTCCCGAAATTATGCACACGTGTAATTTCTTCAAAGGTTCCGAGAATTATTGAAGCGAAAACCCGGGCAACGTATTTTTTATAGCCTTAGGTAAAAATCGATGTTATTATCGTACATTTTTAGAATCTTACAGCAGCTCCAAAAAGTATTCGTACATATCTTAATATTTTTAATTAATAATGAGCTTTTATTTTGATTATCAATCGTAATTAGATTAAAAATTAATTTTTAAAAATACTCGAAAAATGTATTTACCATAGCAATGAGTGGAAGAGAGCGAAAAGATAGGGAAATTTAGTCCACTCGAGTGAGAGGAAACGATTAAAATTATTTAACTAATTTTTCCTTTAATTGATTGGTTTAAATTATTGTGAATCGTGCTTAAAACCGAGTGTGCACATTCGAGCTCAAAGTGGCACATTCCGATCTCGGGAAAATGAAGCGCGCCGCTCCGCGTCGCGCTTCATTTGCCTCCCTCGCTCGGAAATGTGCCACTTTTCGCTCGAATGCGCACATCTCGTATTTATTGGATTTGCCTATATTATTATTTTATTCTTCAATTCAAAAAATTAAAAGTCGAATAAATTAGATCTATTTGTTGTTTGAAAAAGGTTAGATATTTTATTCTTTTGATGAGCTATCGTGGTGCTCTTCTGCACTCCTAATTGTAGCGCGCTTGATAAAAATATTTTCAGGTGTACTTTCGAATGTTTACTAATTCGCATTTTTGATTAATTAAAATTGTATATGATTCAAATTTTGTGAAGTGGGCCCTTAAAAAATCAACTAGTTGATTTTTGTATCATCTTTTGCAGATTGTTGAAAGTTTCTATGTCAAAATTAATGTCTCCAAATATTTTTGGGTAATTTTCATTTTTGTAAAAATTCGAAACAAATTAGTTTTAAGGCACATTTTGTATACACCGTTGTAATTAGACTTCATTTATGGATTAATTTAATTTTAAATATAAAAAAATATTTATCTTACATAGGGGGTGCATCAAAATTTTAGAATGACTTGGGTGGGGTATGTTACAAAAAAGGTTGGGAAATAAGAGTCAAAATTCGGAAAAAGTTAAAGTATTTTTTTTCATGTACGATGAAGTCTCCCATCTAGTCTACTTTAAAAGTACTAAATTAGAAATGTGGTTTTTGGTAAAAATACCCTACTGTAATTTTTAATTAAAAGAAAAGCGAGAAGTGGTACAATTAGTTCAGCTTGATTTAATTAATATTATTTGTAAGAGAGAAGAATAAGATAGGCAAATTCAATTATTAAGGAGTATGCGCACTTTCAAGCAAAAACTTTTTTCAAATAGAAAATCTGGATTTTTTAATTAACAATATCACTCGCTTATCGGCTCGTATGTGTACTCTGCGCACTCAATTCTTGTCATCATGTCGTCAAATTTAAGTCTACCGAAATCTCTCGCTTTACGCACACGTATCGAAAGTGTCTATAGTCTAAAACGAAATTCTTTGATTTTCGAATAATTATTATGTGTACAAAAAATTGAACACCCTATATACAAAGATATAAAAACTGAAATATGTTAAAATGCATTTTCGTCAAAATTTGCATGCTTTGATCTTTAATTTGTTTGTGTATGTATATCATTTTTTTTTGTATGGTATAATTTACATTTACTTCAAGTTTGTTTGTTCCTAATTTAAGTTAACAATTAACCAAATTATAATATTTTTATTACTATCTTGTGTATAATATTACGTTTGAAAAATCGCTCAATTTGATATAGGTACGAATACTTTTGAGAACTACTGTAAATTGCATGTGTTTAATATTTAAATTACATGTACTAACAATTAAATATCCGAAGCCTCCTATTTTATCGTCGGTAGTAATTATGAGTAGACTATTATTGATTGTAATTATAATTTAATACAGTTGTTTCGCTCTTGTAATTTCAAACGTTACTCCCCGTTGTGCATCTAATATAAAACACAACCGGCATAGCTCGAGACCCATAATTTAATAAATATACGTATAATATCAACATTTGTTAGTAAAAGTAACAAAACTATCAAGGTTTCGCCGTCATACAAATTATTACACGACGTTCTTGAAGGCAAAGGAGACCGAAACGAATATCTTATGAAGACGCTTTTATTTTTCGTGATCGAAATATCAAGACTAGCCGAACGCAATAGTTCCGTGTAAATATCCATGAAGAAATCCTTGCGAGTAACCGGTTTTCGGGACATTAACATTCAAAATTCATTTATCACAAACAATTCACATTCTGAATAGAGAGATATGGTGTTAATAAATTTCTACCTTTGTTTTGTTGACAAACGTTTCTTAACGTTCGAAAACTTTGCTTTGTAATTAGATACAAATTCGAGACAAATTATAAGACAATAAGAATTTTTTTTAACTTTTCGGAGGGTATAACTAACGTAAACAATTTTTTTTTTGGTTAACACGGGACGTTTGGTAATCAAGCTTAAAACCGTGTGTGCACATTCGAGCTCAAAGTGGCACATTTCGATCTCGGGAAAATGAAGCGCGCCGCTCCGCGTCGCGCTTCATTTGCCTCCCTCGCTCGGAAATGTGCCACTTTTCGCTCGAATGCGCACATCCTTGTGTGTATTACATTTATTCTTCGCTTTTTCAAATCAATAATTTTAATTTAGTTTAGTAAATATCCATATTATATTGGAAAAATGTATTTACCATAGCAAATGAGTGGAAGGGAGCGAAAAGATACAAAAATATTATCAGTGCGAGTGAGAAAAAATTTTTAATTGTATTTTCGTCTATTTATTAGCCTAAAATATTGTGAATCATGCTTAAAACCGAGTGTGCACATTCGAGCTCAAAGTGGCACATTTCGATCTCGGGAAAATGAAGCGCGCCGCTCCGCGTCGCGCTTCATTTGCCTCCCTCGCTCGGAAATGTGCCACTTTTCGGTCGAATGCGCACATCCTTGTGTTTATTACATTTATCTAATTTATCCTTCGCTCTTTCAAATCAAAAATTTTAATTTAGTATAGTAAATATCGATATTATATTGGAAAAATGTATTTACCATAGCAAATGAGTGAAAGGGAGCGAAAAGATACGAAAATCTTGTCAGTGCGAGTGAGAGGGAACGACTAAAATTATTCAATTAATTTTTCGTTTAATTTATTGGTTTAAATTATTGCGAATCATTAAGAAATTAATTTGTATTTTAATAAGGAGGCAAGAATGAAATTCTTGTTAGGTGTTTTTAATATTTGGTATCGTAATTGACATGTGCTTTTCGAATTTAATACTCAAGAAAAGACTCAATAGTTTAAAAATTGAAAAAAAAGTTAAATTTTAGTATTTTACTTAAACCCATTCATTATTGGTTATTAAAATATATTTCTTATCCTTTATCTGTCGTAAAGTACAATTTTGTGGATTTTATTTTATTTTATTTTGGGGGTATGGCAAACCCCGCCTGGTATGGCATGTGTCATTTAGTCACCTAGTATGCGGAGGGTTAATATGGGCAGTTTAATAAATTAACAATAATTATGTATTACACAAAGAAGTATTTGTTGTAACAATTTGTGTTAATGAGTAGGACTAAGCAGTTGATGTCATGATTTTAGTTTGTAAAAAAAAATTTAATGCCTGTCCAACTTACGATTTTAAATGTTTTTTTATTGCGTTTAATAGGTACTTGGCAATTTGTTTAAATATGAGTTTCAGTATCTCAGAAAACCCCTCTTTTTATCTGCGCAAACCCCACATTTTTATCTCTATTAGTTTGGGAGATATTAGCAATGAAAAATCAGAAAAAAAAATCTGATGTTATAAGAATATTTGGCGGAGCTCACAGAACTTTGTCCCTTTCAAAATTTACATTTTCCTACGCAAAAAATGCGTTTTATTCGAATTTCAATATTTGAAGAGGCTCTAGCTATTACCGTTTTCAAGTAATTTGGGTTTCAAATTTTTGCACACGCCTAGGGCCCTTCTGGAAGGTTAAAAAAAAAAAAACGAAACAAGGATCGAATAGAGCATTCAATATTCAATTGTTTTCTCTATTCATTTTTTAAAATTGGACCACGGAAAGTCGTAGACAACGACTTTTGAAAAAAACGTGCGATATTCTTTGCGTCTTATTTCATATGCAAGTCGTTTCTGACACAAAGCTAGTGTTTTTTTGATAATAATTATATATTAACCTACATTTGATATAATACCTAAAGTTAAATTTTGGTAAAATTAAATAATACCAAATAAGTTATAGATTTGAAATATTAAACAAAAATTTTAGTAATTTAACTACAGTAAAACTTGTTTAATTTGAACATCGATGGTTTGACAAAATCCGTTCCATGTAAAGAGCCGATTTAGTTTAATATGTAAACAAGCCAACAAACTTTATTAAAAAAAATTAATTAAGATAAGTTTATTTAGATATTTAGAACATAATAATTTATTTGTTGTTAAATTGTTTTTACTATATACTATAAGTATACATACATTTTTCGTTTTGTAAATAATTAATGTAAACTTTCTCTAATGCTGTTGTTTCATATATTTAATGAGCGATTTTTTCTTCTACTCTATAAAATAAGTTTATTTTTAATTATTCGGCTCCCCACTATCAGAACTCTGAAACACAAACGTTGTGACTATGTCTCTAGAATAATTTCTTAAAATAACACGTCCCCTATTAATAACACGATCTGCAAGATACCAAGTGTCTTACTTTAATATCCGCCAACAACCATCACTTAGGGTTTGGTATTAAAAAAAATATCCGTGAGCTTATGTGGGCGAGGCTCATACGCTTTTTTTATGCAATTGATTGCATCTGTCATTAAAAGCTCTTCTATCGGCAAAATGTTTTTTTTTTAAATAAATACGATTTGTGTTAAAATTCTTTGATTTCAGTGAAAATTAATCAACTTCTTTCTTATTTTGATTGTGCTTTTATTAATATTTTTTACAAAAAATTTAACAACATTAAGCAAGCTTAAATAGGTACAGTTTTTCATAATACATTTTATTTGATCAATTTTAGTTAGATATTTTATAATTAGGGTAAATTCCGACTGAAAAATAAGTTGTTGTATTGCGAACATTTTCGATGTACAAAAAATAATAAAGAAATTAATAAACTAAAAACAACCATTGCAGTGAGAATTAAATATTATTTCTGTTTATGGTTTAACGAAAATATTAGGTATGGCAATTTGGTCATAAACTTTGTAAAATTAACTATAAAGTGTACTAAATAAGGAGCTTAATAAATGACTCTTCCGTGCAAATATTGACCGGGGTATAGCCCAGTGAATGACTGATTAATTAATTCGCCTATTAAAAACCAGTAATTTATAAAATTTTGTAAAATTGATTTTAAACACTATTGTTAGATGTACCATCGTATAGTTTTTTTATTAAAGTTTTTTGGTATTTGATAAATCACAGGTTTTGTTGGCGCTTAAAAGTTACGCCTATATTTTTTTATTGCGTCCTTCGATGCTTCAACATTATAATTTAATTATTTTAGCTATCTACTTTATTATTACTTTTATTTTTTCCACTTAAATCATGAACTTAAATTGATTTGTTTAATTGCTATAAACATTATTTCTCTTAACGGTCATTTTCTTGCTAGTGGTCATTCACTCGGCATTTACCCTACCTACTTTTCTGAATTTATTTTATTTTGTTCGGTGGATAAAAGCTGCTTTTAATTTTTCTCGCTATTTTATATTCTAAGAACTCTATATTTCATTCTAACTCACCTTTAGCTACATATCGACAGCTAATTTATGGCAACGAATAAAATTGAATGTTATAACGGAAAAAATAACGTGAAAGTTATAACACGCGTACATTTCAAAATACAATAATGGCTTTGTTAATACAGCGAGACGTTTACAACAATTATTTGTAAGCCATTTAGTAATAATTTTTCTATAAATTATTTAAAATCATAAAATGGCAGACAGAAGTTTTATTGTAGTTAAATTGCCGGTTACGAAAGCTATACTAAAATTACCAACAATAATTCAATGGGTTCGTTATGGAGAAGTCATTACTTCTGTAACACGTTGGGCTTCATAGTTTTTTCGGTCGCGCATCTATCGTCGAACGGAAGCAAATAGCGGCTAGATGCGCCAATCACTAAAGTTGGAACGAATTCGCTAAATAACTTATTTCTCGCATCATCATAGTTGACAATAATTAACATCGCAAAAGGCAGGCAATCACTTTGGTTCCCTTTGATAGTCGCTGTGGGTGGTAGCAAATGATATTTGACATCATCTGCGGTTTAAAGTCGCACCTTCTCGCTTACAAAGTGTTAGATTGCACACGTACGATTGTTCCAGTCTCATCAACATACCTACACGATAGCGTTTCCTGGTCAAGCCAAATGGCTACAACCATTAGTTTAAAACTATTAATGCTGGCACATAAATCACTTCGGACTTTTTATACTTAATCAAAGTTTTATTTATAAATATATTTCTCTTAAAATAACTGACAATGATATGTCGTCTCTCCACACTAAAAGTGAGAAAAAACTTATTCAGTAATTGTGATTTATTAGATATTAAAAACTAAGAATTGAAGTGTACGTTAGAAATATTATTATACAGGTTATCTGCATGACGTATGTTAAGATTGATTGTGCGTATTCTTTACATACAAACTAAGATTTGTCGTTAAAAATCACGAGCTTTGAGGCTGTTGTTCTTCTGCGAATATACATCATGTAGGTATGTACAGTGCTCGTCAAAAGAGAATAGACATGGGAAGTTAAAGCACTGAAAGATAGAGGACCAATCTTACATTAAATTGAACGTTCAATTTATGACAATAAAATGTTGTATTACAATTTGAAAGTTGTAATATTTTGTTTATTATATTATCGTTATGCCTGTTTTTTAACACTAGAACCGCGGAATTGGTCATTTTTAAATTTTTAAATTGTTTTTTTCCCTTTAATAAGAGACGCATAAACATTAGTTTAGTGGTTTAGGCGCGAAAAGGTAACAGACAGACAGACAGACAGACAGACAGACAGACAGACAGACAGACAGAGTTACTTTCGCTTTTATAATATTAGTTTGGATAATTAAATTTTTTTGGAAAATAAATTAAGTATCGTGAATTGTGCTTAAAGTGGAGTGCGCACATTCGAGCTCAAAGTGGCACATTCGATCTCGGGAAAATGAAGCGCGCCGCTCCGCGTCGCGCTTCATTTGTTCCTCGCTCGGAAATGTGCCACTTTTCGCTCGAACGTGCACATCCTCGTATTTATTGATTTGCCTTAATTAATCTTTTCACTTTCAAATCAAAACATTAAAAGTAAATATGAATTTTATGTTCAAGAAACGTATTTACCATAGTCATGAGTGGAAGTGAGCGAAAAGATACGAGAATTTGGTAGGTGCGAGTGATAGAAGACGATTAAATTATTTATTTAATTTTTTTGAATAATTTAATAGACTAAATTTTGTGAATGGTGCTTAAAATCGAGTGTGCACATTCGAGCTCAAAGTGGCACATTCCGATCTCGGGAAAATGAAGCGCGCCGCTCCGCGTCGCGCTTCATTTGCCTCCCTCGCTCGGAAATGTGCCACTTTTCGCTCGAACGTGCACATCCTCGTATTTATTGATTTGCCTTAATTAATCTTTTCACTTTCAAATCAAAACATTAAAAGTAAATATGAATTTTATGTTCAAGAAACGTATTTACCATAGTCATGAGTGGAAGTGAGCGAAAAGATACGAGAATTTGGTAGGTGCGAGTGATAGAAGACGATTAAATTATTTATTTAATTTTTTTGAATAATTTAATAGACTAAATTTTGTGAATGCAGCTTAAAACTGAGTGTGCACATTCGAGCTCAAAGTGGCACATTCCGATCTCGGGAAAATGAAGCGCGCCGCTCCGCGTCGCGCTTCATTTGCCTCCCTCGCTCGGAAATGTGCCACTTTTCGCTCGAATGCGCACATTTTCGTTTTTATTACATTTTTACATGAATCTTTTTTTTTCAAATGAAACAATTAAAATTTCAATCAATTTTGATTTTATATTCGGCGAAAGTTATGGTATTTATTGTTTTTAAAAACTGTTCAAAAGCATGAAATGTGTTGCAATAAATATTTAATTGTTAAAAGACCAATTTTTCTTAAAGATGTAATTGCCGTTAACCGCGGTTGTAGTAAGTTCAAAATTGCCGTGGTTCTAGTGTTAAATACTAAAGATATTTTTTTTAATTAATTATTAGTAATATTATTTATCTAATAACACAGTTTACTATATTTTTTGTCATTTGTTTTTTAAAGCAATGCTTTGTTAATTTTTATTATATATTTAAATATAGTTATTTAATTTTTTAAATAACTCTATAAGTTAACATTGATATTCAAATTTCATGACTGTTTTTTTTGACCAACAATTTCTGTTAATTAAATGTGCTTTTCTTCTTTTCTATGAGCCAATAGCTTGTTTTACTCCGGCACTATTATTAAAATATTTTTTAAATTCGATTTTAGAACATTTAAAATTGTATTTTATCTGAATAAAGCAATGTAACGCGCGCCAAACATAGTATTCGGGTATTATTGTAGTAAGTTCAAAATTGCCGCGGTTCTAGTGTTAAGAGCTTAAAATAATATAATTAATAATTAAAACATTTTTTTTATTCTCTAGACGTACGACCCTGCTCTTTGATTGTTCTCAAAGAACTTATATTTCTATTTGCGGTACTAAAAATGCATTGTATTGAGTAGTATAGTCGTAATGCCACAATCAAAAGTTTTTCTTTTAATAATTTGATTTGAAAGAATTAAAAGTGATACTTATACTTTTGCAAATACATAATTGAATAATGATGTTGGAATTATAAAATAAATCATTGTTTTTATTAATAATAACAGTATAAAACATTTATTATTAATGAATTAAATATTTTGATAGCAACACAGTTTATTTTATAATGAATTTTTATAAATAGTAGAGATATAGCTATTAATATACATTAATACATTGTATTATAATATCCTTCTCTTCAATATCTTAATATATCTATTAAGAGGTTTAATATCAAAAATGAAACAAATTTGTTTAATTGGATATATTTTTACTATTCAATTTTGAATTTTCACCATAGCTGTACAGTGTAGGTACCTTTTGTTGCGACACGTGAGATTTAAAACCTACAAATGATTAGAAAATATATTTAAGATTATTTTAAATTAACATCTGATTCTTTTTCTTCTTCTTCTTCCTCATGTTTTAGACTTCATTAATCCGTTACTTCATTCGTTTTATATAGGGTGGTCTTTTAAATATATCATTTTTAATTCTATTTCTTTATAGACATTCCTTGACATTTAATTCGAAGATGTAGGGGTCGTATAATCGGACGTAAAGGCACTGAGAGTTAGCCATTCGTGAATATCTATGTTTCATATATAAATAGTGTCCATACTAAAAAAAAACATATAATTTAAAAGAAAATGGGAAATTTTACCAATAATATTGAAGTTAGGACGTTTGGGATGTATGTGAAAATGCGTCAAAACAAATTTAACTAATTTTTTAAAATTGCAAACGAGAAAGAAACAGACAAAAAGATTGTCGTTTATTTTATAGTTTAAAAAGAAAGAGAAAAAGCGACCCTTTTAGGTCCAGAATTTGCACAATCCTGACTTTTATAAGTATTCTTAATAAAAAAGGAACTTTATAATTTTTTTGGGCCAACATCTTCAATTTTTGCGTCCCTTCTCTTAGGCTGGGCACCCATCAAAACGTCGTAAATATTCTGCTCCAAAAATTTTCCCCACAAATTATCATGGCTTTGAACCATCGTAAAGCTGTAGGTCCCTTGCGTCTTTGAAACATTACTTGAACGTGTACCAAAGGCAAAAACCTGGAAATAAAAATATTTTGTCAGTTATAAATTAAGAATTTGATTATTTTTTTATTCCAATCAAATCATTATTCAATAATGAACGACAATTAAACGTTTCTAAATGCTTAGCACTATATCAAAGATTAATCAAGCTATGTCAAAAAGTAAGTTTTTAAAATTCATTAGAATGCCTAATATAGTTAACTTGTAAACCTTTTTAAAGATTCATAACCATTTAAAATAGACGCAACACATTATTTTTTGATAATCGTTTTCCCATAAATACTCCCAAGATCAACCAATAAAAAACAAAGCCAATTCTTCAGCCATTCCAACACAAGCGTTTCGTTTCTAATTTTTGAATTACGCAAACTCCATTCCTATTATAATGAGAAAGGAGGAATGCGTAGGTTATTACAAAGCCTTTGATTTCATTTAAAGAAAGATAAATCGTTTTTAAACCGCCAAGAAACATCTGTGACTAAAACTCTCATTTTCCATTCATTATCGACACCTCGCATTAACGCCTAAAAGCTTCGACATTTTTAAGGGGCACCAAAGTCCGATCGTCGTATTTTTTCTCAAAATTCAATTAGGAATTAATTGAGATTTGTACGTGCAACTAACAAAGTGTTTCGGTTATCGGAATTAATTACTTTCGAACCATACTGTGTTTTTAATTATTTCCATTTATCACAAAACGTGACTAGATGTGAAAAAGCAGGAGACTGGTTAATTAATGTAATCTGAAGATCTTCGAAAAATCTTGTAAGTCCATCTAGTTAAATACATATATTTCATTCCGGTTACAAAATAGGTACAAATTTAGAATAAGCGCTATAACACTAATACAATTAAGAGGACAACCTACAAACTTGTGGTTACCAAACGCTTGACATGGCTATATTTTCAAATTTAGATTAGCCGTTTGGTGACGAACTCGCGAGAATTAACCCACACTTAATTTCGGATCGAAGTTATTTATATGAAGTTGTACGTTAATCGGATTCCATCAAATACTTTTTTTAAACCGAAAACCAGTATTTTAAGTTTTAAAATTAACGAATGCCAAAACACCTAGCGATATTAGTAACACTCGTCTAAAATTTAATCAGCGGATATTTGTTTTGAAATTTATAGAGGACATTAATCGAAAGCGAAATGGAGAAAATCGAAAAAAATTTAGGGTGAACGGTCATCAAAATCGAACCTAAAAAATTCAGAAACCAGTTTGAGTGATGGCTCGGAATTATTGATACTTTTTTCAATTAAGCCCGAAGAGACTGGGTCCGGCTTACATTTACAATTTTAACTAAATTGTGCGGAAATAATGACGTTTCAAACTTCTGTATTACGTCGAAGTAAATTATCGTGCTCTTCATGGTTGGCAAGCGAAGGCAGTAGAGTGGACGTTTCTTGCTGGAATAATTACGGCCGTGCGTAGGCACGAGAGGACTGCGTCGGCCCTAAATTTTTTTTTAGAATTTTTTTAATTTTATGCGTTTAGTGGAGTGCCGTAAGGTGTATACCTCGAAATCCAGGGCCTTTGAATGGATCTTTATAAAACCTTTTAGAAGATGTTTTTAACATTTAATACAAAAATGTTAAAAGATTGATTTTGGGCGTTTTCAATTTTTTAATCGTGAAAATAAATTTTCTTAACGGAATCTGAATCAGCACATAAAACTGCAAAACATTGACCATTTAACCAAACTTCCTATATCTACTAATAGGAAAGATGCGCATGTTAGTCTACTCAATTTGGAACACCCTGTATATATAAATATTACCTTGCTCGGTCGTTTGACTCACGCAAAGTAGACGTACCGCCACCTAAATCTTTCGCTTGGCTGGAAGCGCGTAAGCCGATGCTGCGATCGCACTTAAAAATTGAAAATGCAAATATTTGTTTAATTGTATTATTTATTTAAACTCTTATAAATCAATTTAAATTAGTGCGTGTACCGTAGATGGCTCGCACGAGTTGATTTAAATTAGTTACATTATTTGTTTTTGGTTTGTACAAACTTATAAATAATTATAAAACATCGGTACGGCCGTTTTTAGAAAGTTTCTTAATCGTATTTAACATATACCAAAATTGAAATAAACGGATAATGTTTGCAAACTCCATACAGCGTTCCCCCCCGCACGCCAGTTGTGAATCGCACGTTAAAGTGTTAAGAACGTTCTAGAATAATTTTGTTTTTGACTAATTAGTGTTTGTGTGGAACAGAATGGTGTTTACCAAAGGGTTTTGGAACTCTCCGAAGTACACCCTGTATATAAATCTAAATTGTAAGCTTATTTTTAAATATTTTATGTTTTGTCGTTTTTGTTGTCACAAATAATACTTTAAAAATCTTTACGCCGCCTTTCTCAAAAACCTCGGTTTTTTTCGTCGTATTGACTTTCCAAAATGTTAGTTGCGAGGCCCAAAATTAATTTTCCTTTGTTCGACGTAGCGCTTTCGGCCATTTGCAAGTTAACGTTATCGCGCTTTCCGGAATCGTGCATTTGAGTTTTTAAATAGGCACACGTGTTTATCAGTTTGTAATAATAATCTCTTATAAATAATTACAAAGCCTCGTAACGATCGTTTTTGGCAATTTTTGAAAATCTTAATATTTTCTGTTTTAATTCGAAACACCCTTTATAATGGAATTTGCGTATGCACGTAATTAATTTGGAATTGACGCTTACTTTGTAAAATTAAAACAAATTATTGGGGTTTTGTTTAGAGATCATAAAAAAATTTATATACAAGGTGTTCGGCATTTTGGTGCACCACTGTGAAATTTATTGCAGTCGTTGTTCAAACGTTTTTTTCGCGTTTTTAAAAGATAAATTTACTTGACGATATACTATACACAGAAAAGTATTAAACTCGACTTTTTTTGATAACTCGAATTATTTTTATTTTCTATTCGATTTCGACTTATCGCGGTTCGACTGTAATTATAAATTAACATTAAAGTTACTATACAAATAGAATTTATTGTTTATAAAATTTCGTAGATATTCTTCAGGAAAATTATTAAATTCATTTATGAATTGTATTGTAACATTTTAAAACTCTTTTTTATTGATTATTTAACTTTTCAATAATCCATAGTAACTTATCTATAACAAATAATACATTATAAATTATATGAAACATTAATCAACTCAAATCTAACACGTTTCACAAAAATTAATTTAACTAAAATTTTTTTTTGGTTTTTATCACAGCATTTTTAATTCTTAAACTTTTACACAGTGATACCCTTTCAGTCATCTTTGGCAATTTTTGAACTTTTTGTGATGAATTCTCAGTTTTTTTTTGTTTTTTGCGTCATTCTGTTATTTATTTTTCTCACCTTATCATTTGAAGAATAATCAATTTTTCTCATAGAAAAGTGTTTGCATACATTCTTATTAGAGCAATAAAAGCAACTTAACGGATTGGATAAAATACAATTACGCTGTAATTTATTTCACGTACAGGCAGTCCTCGTACTTACGGCATGTTAGGTTCTCGAAATACGCGACGTAAATCGAAACGACGTAAGTCGAGACATATTTTTTTATATGCCTACATACTTTATTATCAAAAGTAAGTTCTTAAAATAATTATATATGTACTTATGAAATTGCTAGTTATTTTTGGTATTTGTGTGTTATTAATTTTAATAATAATGATAAAACTTTAATAATCAAAATATGTAATGAGAAATAATAAATTAAACTTTTGGCTTAAATAAACTATCAATTCTAGATTGCTTCGCTTCTTTCTTTTTGCTATCATACAGGTTTTGGTAACACTGATAGGCTGCACAAATTTTGTTATTAACATTAAACCTCTCTCAAAATTAGGCTCATTTTCTTCAAAAATTTTCGTGGCATTCTCCAAATTTGCAAAGGCTACGGAAAGTTTTTTTAGTGTTGGCAACGCTGCTCCTAGGCCGGAAATCGAAACAATTGACGTATGCTTGAGGAATAGTGGCAAAACATTGTTCGACGTAACTTGAAACGACGTAAGTCGAGGACTGCCTGTATATACTTTCATTGTGTCTACAAAAGGCTTAAAATTGTCTGGTAATTTGGAAAAATTTTACTCTACTAGCCCCAAAGTGTACCTACTGACTGAACTTCTGTTTCATATTTACATGAATAATTTTCCATGAAGTCAATATTATTTGTTAATAATTAAATATATTTTTATTATTTTTTGACACGGTACTGACCGCCACGGTACTGACATTTTAAATTAAAATAGCAACTGTAATTTTTTGATTATGAATTTGATAATATCCTATTACCCTATAATTTAGGTTAGTAATAAGTACCTACAGAAATTCATTATTTATGAAGAAAAAAATTAATCGTTAATTAAGTTTACCAATACCACGGTACCGGCAAGTAAATTTATGACATCATCTTTTAAAAACTGAGTTTTAAAATGACACAAAGCGTAATTAAGACAAATTAATAAATACGAGGATGTGCGCATTCGAGCGAAAAGTGGCACATTTCCGAGCGAGGGAGGCAAATTGATTTCCCGAGATCGGAATGTGCCACTTTGAGCTCGAATGTGCACACTCGGTTTAAAGCACAATTCACAATAATTTAGGCCAATAAATTAAAAGAAAAATTAGTTAAATAATTTTAATTGTTTCTTCTCACTCAAGTCGACTAAATGTTTCTATTTTTTTGCTCTCTTCCACTCATTGCTATGGTAAATACATTTTTCGTGTATAAAATCGATATTTACTAACCAAAATTTAAATTTATGGTTTGAAAGAGGGAAGGATAAAGTAGACAAATCCAATAAAACGAAGATGTGCGCATTCGAGCGAAAAGTGGCACATTTCCGAGCGAGGGATGCAAATGAAGCGCGACGCGAAGCGGCGCGCTTCATTTTCCCGAGATCGGAATGTGCCACTTTGAGCTCGAATGTGCACACTCGGTTTAAAGCACAATTCACAATAATTTAGGCCAATAAATTAAAAGAAAAATTAGTTAAATAATTTTAATTGTTTCTTCTCACTCAAGTCGACTAAATGTTTCTATTTTTTTGCTCTCTTCCACTCATTGCTATGGTAAATACATTTTTCGTGTATAAAATCGATATTTACTAACCAAAATTTAAATTTATGGTTTGAAAGAGGGAAGGATAAAGTAGACAAATCCAATAAAACGAAGATGTGCGCATTCGAGCGAAAAGTGGCACATTTCCGAGCGAGGGATGCAAATGAAGCGCGACGCGGAGCGGCGCGCTTCATTTTCCCGAGATCGGAATGTGCCACTTTGAGCTCGAATGTGCACACTCGGTTTAAAGCACAATTCACAATAATTTAGGCGAATAAATTAAAAGAGAAATGAGTTAAATAATTTTAATCGTTTCTTGTCACTCGAGATGACTAAGTTTTTCTATCTTTTTGCTCTCTTCCACTCAATGCTATGGTAAATACATTTTTCGAGTATAAAATCGATATTTACTAACCAAAATTTAAATTTATGATTTGAAAGAGGGAAGGATAAAGTAGACAAATCCAATAAAACGAAGATGTGCGCATTCGAGCGAAAAGTGGCACATTTCCGAGCGAGGGATGCAAATGAAGCGCGACGCGGAGCGGCGCGCTTCATTTTCCCGAGATCGGAATGTGCCACTTTGAGCTCGAATGTGCACACTCGGTTTAAAGCACAATTCACAATAATTTAGGCGAATAAATTAAAAGAGAAATGAGTTAAATAATTTTAATCGTTTCTTCTCACTCGAGTCGACTAAATTTTTCTATCTTTTTGCTCTCTTCCACTCATTGCTATGGTAAATACATTTTTCGAGTATAAAATCGATATTTACTAACCAAAATTTAATTTTATGATTTGAAAGAGGGAAAGATAAAGTAGACAAATCCAATAAAACGAAGATGTGCGCATTCGAGCGAAAAGTGGCACATTTCCGAGCGAGGGAGGCAAATGAAGCGCGACGCGGAGCGGCGCGCTTCATTTTCCCGAGATCGGAATGTGCCACTTTGAGCTCGAATGTGCACACTCGGTTTAAAACTCTATTACCAAATGACCCGTTTTAACAAAAAAAAAATTGGTCAATTTAGTTATACCCCACCTCGCACACAGAAAGTTAAAAGCGTTTGATTGTATTTCACTATTCTTGTAAGCATGCACATTAATACTTATTAATCAATCAAAAAACATGATGAACATTATGCCCACCTAATTAACGCAAAAGTTGCGCAACCCCCACGACTACAATTCACGAGCCGCCCCTGACCACGATCGCATCCAAAGAAAGAGTTACGCGCGCTTAACGTATCAATTATAATTTTTAAGAGCTTCGGCGTCGAACAACAGTTTTAAAGTTTAATTTTTCGAAAAGCGTTGCACCTGTGTGCGTAAGGGCTCTGAAATGGGATCGAGCCATCCCGGCCGGGAGCGGAGCACGTATCGTAGTCGAACCGGCAATACGAGAGAACGAGAAGAGTATCAGAACAACCCCAGCCCCACTGTGATTAATGACTGCTGGAAGATTGGAAGTAATTAAAGCGCGGGAATAAATGGCAGCGTTCCGTTCCGTTCGGTTCCTGCGGTTCCGGCTTGACAATGCGACCTATTCATCACATTCCTGATGCTTATATGAATACGCGCGCACTTGTTCCAAACTAAATGTAAATAGTGTACACCTTTTCTCGAATTCGCCGAGCCACTTCCTGCAATTATTGTTAGCTATACTTATCTCTTCGCACCTTACAATTATTTAACTTAACGCCTCGTATAATTGAGTAAGATTCCCCGGCCCAGATAGCGTAGGTACACAATGGATCCAGCAAGCTATTTTGTTATTTTCGAGACGCATTATAATGAGATTTTTGATGCCACAAAAACGACGAGCACTTTTCCGAACGAATTTCTTTTTCGTCAAACGCCACATCGAAATTTTAAACTTTTCACGAGTCGCACAGGAGCCGTTTTTTTGGCTCGCGAAGCGATTAATTTTAAATTTTTTCCCTTTGAGCAAAGAAACGGTCAACCATCCACAAAAAGGAATTTGGTGGGGGGCCGACGTACAAAATTTTCATTTGTACAACATCCATCTAGATATCCTTGGATCGAAAGAACTACAAGAAAAACCACGTCATTTATTATCCGCTCGATGGCCGAAAAGCTTCATTTTTTTTAAATTGTTGTTTTTAATTAATATTTCCGAAGTGGAATTTATGTAAAGTTTTATGGCGCTAATTAAACGATACAATATAAAGATCGACGAATGTGATTTTTATTAACTTCAAACTGGACAATGTTGTAAATGTACTGTTAGAGAGCGATATCGTTAATGAGCGAATGATATTGGTATTATTTATTTTTGGGCCGATCGGAGCGGTATCGCGACAGGAGGTTCCGAGTCCTCGGACAGGTCGATATGTATTGGACGAGATCACGCAAGAACTTGCATCACCATCGACGTGGAAGCCGGGGTGGCCGTGTGGGCCGCCGGTAGCATGTACCTGTTTGTAGCGCTGGCGATTAAGACAATGCTCATTGGACATGCAAATATATTTGTAATGATTCACCATAAACTTTATTCCTTATCGGCTCTAAACTAATTTAATAATTTCGATCTCGAATGATGCATCTAAACGCGTATTTCTTTAGGCGAATTGTTCCAATACAAGAATTTTTGAAATTTTGAAAATTAATATTTTAACAAAATTACGTTTTGAAAGTTTCGAGCGCGTTTTTCTCCCAGATTTAACATTGACCCCTGTTAATTTTTTTAGCGAATCTTATGCTCAGATAAACGATCTTTCAGAATCTGAAAAGTTTTTAAAGATCGATTCACAAATAACCGAGCTTTGATTTTTCAAAGTGGAAATTAAAAAAAAATTAATTACAAGTCGGTCTCTTTAAACTCGTTTTTCTCAAAAATTTCAAATAGCACGGTTATGGTTTTTAAAACTTATCCGAAGCCCAAAAGTCTGGTGAATCGATTCTGTATAGTTTTAAAAATCTCTCCACAAATAAAGGCACAATAAATTTTTTACGTAAAATTTTGTGGTACAAAAATGATCCAAAACTTCAACCTTTGATTACTCAAAAAATTAACATTGCGCCCTATGCCAATTTTAACCGTGTCTTATTGGGAAAAGCCTCAGGATTCCGAATCGGGGTCGTTTTTAATGATATGATCCAAAATGAGGGCACTATTATGATTTTTGTGAGTCAAAGTGTATTTTTTTCGATTAATTTAGTTTTATCAAAAATTTTAGGGGTTGATGTGGGAGCAGGGAAGAATGGCTTACGGTTATGTAGGTTTGAGGACTATAGAAACGTCCCGTAAAAATTTAAAGCAAATCCATTATCTAAAATTTTTTTTTCTTAAAAATACGCAAGGGGTTAATCCATGTTTTTTGCCGATTTTGGCCGATTTTGGGGTTTGAGTTAGGACCGGATTCCGACGCGTAAAAGCTGGGAATGCTTCAGATATGAAACAAATCAACGAAATTGGCAAAGACGGTGGAGTTACAGTATTTTGAAAATTAAAAATTTTAGCAAAATTTACATTTTGAAAGATTCGAACGCGTTTTTCTCCCAGACTTAACATTGGACCTTGTTGATTTTTTTGACTGATCTTACGCTCAGATAAACGGGCTTTCAGAATCTGAAAAGTTTGTAAAGATGCGCTACAAATAACCGAGCTACGTTTTTAAATTGAAAATTTAGAAAAAATTAAATACAAGTTGGACTCTTCGAACCCGTGTTTCTCGAAAATTTCAAATGGTATGCCTATGATATTTTAATCTATCCGAAGCCAAAAAGTCTGGCAAATCCGAATTTGAGCCGTTTTTAATAATCGGATCAAAAATGAGGGCGGTACGATTGTTTTGGTTAGTCGATGTACGTATTTTTTTCAATTTAATTACTTAATCAAAAATTTAGGTGGTTAAAGGGGGAGCAGGGAAAATGGCTTCGGCTATGTCGGTTTGGGGTCCATAAAAATTTAAAGCAAATCTATTACTTAATTTTTTTTTTCAATTTGAGCAAAGGGGGCCTGCATTACATTTGTAGATTTGAATCAAAAAAGACGAAGCACTTTGTATGTTTGCTATAGCCTCTAGTCTTTTTGAATAAATTAAAATTATCGTATCGGACGCAACGATAAGAAATTCGCATTTAATTTATTTCATACGATTTCGGGTGTTATTGCTTTAGCGTTAAGGACTGGTTTTGAAAAACATTTTTGGCGTAGCATTTTGGTCTGTTTTAACATTTGCAATATTTTTAATATTCGAGTGCCTGTGTTGAAGTAATGACATGAAAGTATTTGTAATTTCTAATTCTACAACAATTAGAAAAAGCATTTGTTTTGTTAATAGAACATCCCTTAAATGGGTAAAAGTACCGTTGATTTTGGGTAAGATTTTCTATTTACAATTTGGGTTAAAACTAATTAGAAAAAGTCTCTTGGATTAACACGTTGGGATTTATCTATTGATTTATTATTAATCTAAAAAGATTCCAAAAAATTCAATCTGCAGATCTTTATTTGGAGCAAGATTATTTTTAATTACATATATACAGGGTGCGTCCCGTTGCGAGTACCGCACAAAAATTTATTACAAGTCGGACTCTTAAAACCCGTTTTTCACGAAAATTTTAAATGGTACGCCTATGGTTTTTGACCCTATCCGAAGCCAAAAAGTCCGATAAATGCGAATCTGTATAGTTTTTAAAGATGCGTATACAAATAACGGCGCCACAATTTTTTTACGAAAGATTTTGTGCTAGATTAATAAACCTAAAACTTCAACCCTTAATTACTCAAAAAATTAACATTGCGCCTTATGCCAATTTTGCACTTATCTTATGGAAAAAAGTCTCAGAATTCCGAATCCGTGTCGTTTTTAATTATCGAATCAAAAATTTGGGCGCTACAATTTTTTTTGTGAGTCGAAGTGTATTTTTTCGATTAATTTAGACTTCTCAAAAATTTCGGTGGTTCAAGGAGGAGCAGGGAAGCATGGCTTCGGCTATACCTGTTTGGAGTTTATAGAAACATCCCGTAAAAATTTAGAGCAAATCCATTACCTAACATTTTTTTTCCTCAAAAATACGCAAGGGGTTAATCCATGTTTTTCTCGATTTTGGCCGATTTTGGGGGTTTTGAGTTAGCAACGGATTCCGACGTGTAGAGGTTGGAAACGGTCAGAAATAAAAGGATGTGATGAAATTCGCAAAGACGACTGAATTAGAGCATTTTGAAAATTAAAAATTTTAGCCAAATTTACATTTTGAAAGCTTCGAACGCGTTTTTCCCTCATACTTAACATTGGGCCCTATTTATTTTTTTAGCGGATCTTACGCTCAGATAAACGATCTTTTAGAATCTGCAAAGTTTTTAAAGATCCGTTCACAAATAACCGATCTACGAGTTTTCAAAGTGGAAATTTAGAAAAAATTAATTACAACTCTGACTCTTCGAACCCGTTTTTCTCAAGAATTTCAAATAGCACATCTATTATTTTTTGGATCTATCCGAAGCCAAAAAGTCTGGCAAATCGGATTCTGTATAGTTTTTGAAGATCCGCCCACAAATAACGCCGCTACAATTTTTTTAACGTAAAATTGTTAAATGCACCTAAAACTTCCACCTTTAATTTCTCGAAAAATTAACATTGGGGGTTGAAAGGAAGCACATAGAGTTTAGAAACCGCTGATCTAGTAGATAATTTTAAAGAGGCATGATGATATAAAAATCGTTCCAATTATCTCGGAATGTGCCATAGACAGATTTATACCAATCGATTTAACCTAAGAGCTTAGTTGGTGGCTGCTATCTAATATGTAAAAATACTAAACTCATAATTTAATGTAGGCTGATAAATCGTTACGCGGCATACATCATTTTTATCTTAAGATCGAACCGGCGTAATAAATATGAAAATATCAATTATGAATATCTAAACGGACTGTTGAAACGGAGTCCGCCCCAAACTTACCTACGAACTAAAAAAAAAACAAATCAATGACACGTTTCTTAACTACCAATTAAAATTAATTTGCTTTATTACAACTGCACAAGAACTCTTTATGTATTAATTCGACAAAAAAATGACACATGCCCGTCTACCTATTTCAAAATTTCTTTTTTATTCAAATCCTTGTTAGCAGTGGGCAAGTAGTTTTTTTCCTAGTGCAATTCAGTGTTAAGAGCTGACATTGTATTTTTATTTATAAACCCTTTACAGAAAGAAAAAAAAATGATTTAATTCAATAAATTTCTTAAAAAACATCTGCAAAGGAATTGTAAGTAAATCGTACGGCTTTAGTAATTCTAAATCTGTAACAAATGCACTTCGGAGCGAATCTATATTCTTATCTACAACATAATGAATTGTACTTCCTGCACTGTTAAATGCTAATGCAAGTTCTTCTCGTTTAAGTTCCTGTAAATTTTTTGAATACAAAATGAGACGAAACCAGCTTCAACCTTTTATAATAAGTTGACATTCTTGACATTCTAAAATAGCGGTAAAGATATTTTTTCTTTAAATTAATGAATGCTAAGACAGACGTATTTATGTTATTTTTTATAGTTGTACCTATATACACGTCCTCTGACTAATTTCTAATTTTAAATTATGCGCGTACCAAAGAAATCGTAGTGCAACTAAAAATGTCTTCTGTTTGATATAGTAGCATCTTTTAGTTTTTACAAATTTTTTTATTATTTTAACTAATACTTAGACTATTATGGACGACAAAAAAATTAGAAATCTAATTTTAAAAACGAGCATTTTGACTTTTTTTAATTCGATTGGCTTAAAATAGTGTAAAATAATGGCAAATAATTTTTTTAAATAATTGGATCGAGTTTGTAAAGGGCTTTCCAAAAAATGTATAACGAGTTAGCAATTGATTAATAAATAATTTAAAAAAAATTATTTTTGATTAGGAGGAGTTTCAGTAAAGTGCCACGAGCTTATAATTCCTAAAATAATAAAAATTTAAATGCTCTTGACGGATCTATCTTATTTTAAACAAAAATAATATTCCTCTATTTAACATAAAAAAAGTTGACACCATTTTGAATTAAAACCGGAAGTAAAACAAAATTTATATTTATGTCAATGCATAGATCGAATAAAGCGAAAAAACTTTTTGACTTGTACTTTTTTCAAATTTAATTTAAGGGAATTATAAACTTGTAGCACTCTACCGAAACATGCTTGTAATCCAAAATATTTTTTTCAATTATTTATTGATCAATTTCTAACTTGTTATACATTTTTGGAAATTTTTCAAAAGCTCTATCCAATTATTTTTTATGGCCACGAAATAAATTCAGGCTCGAAAACAATTTTCCAAAAACTACAAAATCTATAATAAATAAAAGTTCCAATTACTCGACCACTACCAATTATCGAGTCTCACCCTTATCACATTTTCATTAACAAAAAATAATATATCTTCTCACTTGTAATAAAGAAAAAATTTTACAAAATTAAATTCGAAAAATAGACCGAAATTTGTTGGTTAAACAACTAAAGCAAGCCCATTTCGAATCGTGTGTTACAAAGAATTTGTTTTATTATCGAAGAATTCTGCGGCTTAAGAGGAACAACAAAATTATCTCTTAAGGACATATTTTTTGCGGACTTTTATTCTTTTTCTTCGCTTTTCCCTCCCGGTGTCGTATTAAAAGAGAGCCTAGCGAATACTTCCGACTGCATAAAGTTTAGAATTTTATTCGCGATGCGGTCGCGAGGGGTTTGGGGTTTTACATCCCCTAAACCCTCGGCGCCCGGCATATTCCCAAAGCATAACGCACAAGGCTCGTGATAGATGATCTGCTCGCAGGGCGTTATGAAAGGGATCAGTGTAATCGTCCAGTAATTATTTTAAGCTAAACATTCGCACAAATATCGAATGACGACTCAATAAACGGCCAGCTTATTGCTTTTATTTTTGCCCGAAAATTTGGTTTTTCTGGTACCGGTCGCAATTAGGCCACCTTTAAAACTTGTGCATCGATAACGTTACGCGCTGCAATTATAAAAAAAAAATTCGGCGCTTAGTGAAATTGGGGGAACTTTGTTGTACATTGGCTCTTTTTTAGCTTGATTTTTTTTTAAAGTGTATATGTAACAATTTTAGCAGGCAGCGCGCGCACAGCTAACGAAAAGTCGGGAGTTGAAGTAACCCCTCTAAGAAAGTAAATTAATTATTGTGAATCATGCTTAAAACCGAGTGTGCACATTCGAGCTCAAAGTGGCACATTCCGATCTCGGGAAAATGAAGCGCGCCGCTCCGCGTCGCGCTTCATTTGCCTCCCTCGCTCGGAAATGTGCCACTTTTCGCTCGAATGCGCACATCCTCGTATTTATTGATTTTTGTTTACTAAAATTTCTTTCAAATTAGAAAATTTAATAATATATCGATTATGTATTCGAAAAACGTAATTTTACCATAGCAAATGAGTGAGAGCGAGCGAAAAGATACGACAAACTCATAAGTACGAGTGAGAGGGAATGATAAATATTATTTACTAATTTTTTGTCACGAAAATTAATGGGAATGCTGTTTAAAACCGAGTGTGCACATTCGAGCTCAAAGTGGCACATTCCGATCTCGGGAAAATGAAGCGCGCCGCTCCGCGTCGCGCTTCATTTGCCTCCCTCGCTCGGAAATGTGCCACTTTTCGCTCGAATGCGCACATCCTCGTATTTATTGGATTTATTTATTATAGTCTTTGCTCTTTCAAATTATAAGTTTAGATTTAGTTTACTAAATATCGATTCTATGTTCTAAAAACGTATTACCATAGCAATGAGTGCAAGGGAGCGAAAAGATACGACAATCTCGTCAATGCGAGTGAAAGGAACGATTAAAATTAATTTAGTTTGACCAAAAAAGTTTAACTTCTCACGCGTGTATTATATATAGGTACAAAGGGACCAAGGTAGAACAGGTTCCCCTACATGTTTTTTAAGTATACGTCAGAAATGATTAGTAAATATCGGAGGAACATCGTTGTAAATGGTAATTGTCTAAATAGAACTTGTATTAGAGTTTATAGAAAATAAACAAATAGCTAAACAGGATATAGTCATGAAAGAAAAAAAATATATTATATAACAGTTTTCTTTTGAGTTATTTATATATTATACTGGAATTTAAATTTCTTAGATGCCTCTTTTTTTTGAGAAATTGTAAAATTAGTTGAAAAAACATTAAAAAGTTGTTTAAAAAAATAGGCTCCATCTTTTTCGACTATAGAATCAAAATTTAAGCAACTAAATTTAATTTCTTATGAGAAGATTAATAGTTATAGGGGAACCTGTTGTAGTCTTGGCCCGTTTTTAACTTGTAATTTTTTTAAAATTGTATATGCAACAATTTGTTGATAAAATGAATTGCATCGTGGTTGGGCACTAATAAAGCATTTATCATAAAATATTTGAAAGCATTAGCAACCGTTTACTCAAATTGCTATAAGATTTAAAAATTAGTGGATCTATGGCCTAGGTACAACAGAGGTGATGTACCTTAGCTTTATTCACATTAAGCAAAATAAAACCCATTGTTCTATGAAAACTATATATTTATTTTTGGATTTTGAGAACTACTCATGTTCTTCTTTGAAATGACATTAAAATTGTTTCAAAAATTAACAAAACTTTTTTCGTATCCTAAAATTTCACATACGTAATGGTTAATTTTGGAAAAATTTAAATTTTTCGTTAGACTTGCAAGGCATATTATCCGAAGCAAAATAAAAAAATAATAAAATTTATAACAAAGGTATATCTAAATTTTTATTTATTGCACGTTGATCTTAGGGCCAAGGTACAATTTATTGACGGTGACCGAGGTACAACACACCGACCCTTGATGTTTAAACTCCAAAATAAAATTAAAAATTATGCTGTGCCAAAATCTGACCATTACTATGCAAACATTAATAAATAATCTTTCTATTACGATGAGTCATTTGTTATTAGGTAAGTATCAAGGTGAGTATCAAGATCAATAAGTAATTTAAGTAAAAAGAATATAAAGTTGCCCTAGGTACAAGGGAACCAAGGTACAACAGGTTCCTCTATATGTAATTATCGAATAGTATTCGGAGAGATAGATTTTTTACGGTTTTTATTTGATCGCTGACGGACACTTCAACAAAAACCTATAACAGAAAATGAAGAAGTGAGAAATGGGACATAATAATCTTTCAAAATGTATAATGGCAAGAAGAAGACTTCTATTTCTATGGTGCCTATTAAATGTAAGAACTAAATTATAGGGTTCGCGTTGAATGAAAGATCGGTTTGTCCGTTTTAATTGCCGACTTTCCAGCATTTAATGATATGTTAGCAACGATTCCGTCAATGCAATCGATGATCGTCAATACTGCTTATAAAAGCAGTTTCTGATTTTATGCCTAGCCGACGATTTCCGTGGATGCGTCGATGCATCGGGGAAAACGGAAGCCTTTTTAGCTATCTCGGTCTATGTTTTGCGTGGTCGTCGGCAAATATAACGCAGGACAGGTATATTGTTCGTAATCGGAGGTGACACGTTCAATAAAGTATGAAAATGTATTCTATGAAATATTCATATCTGGTGGAGTGTCGCGGGTTGCCATGGATATGCATGTCATGTATGATTTTCCACGCCGGTGCAGCTCGCTTGCAATATTGCTCGAAACACTGACAGTTATTGCATTTTCACTTCTGGATATCAGAATGGCTGCTTCGTTCTTATTTTAATAGACCCCTGCCCCGGTCCTCGTAATTTACGAAAATTTTTCCCTCGTAGCTTCGCCCCGAGGGCGAAAGTGGCTCTGTATTTTTTAGTCTTATAGTTTGAATAAATTTTTCGTTAAGAGAAATTTATTGCCTTCGAACGGCGGTGGGCGATTTTTGGTCCGGGTTTGGGCGGATATTGAAAAGTTCGCGTGCTTTATGGATTGCGTCGATGGCCTAGGCGAAGAATAGGTCGAAGTGTGGAAAAAGTATTACGGTTTATTTTTAATTTTTAATAGTTGTTTAAAAATTTCTTGAAAGTCTTCGCGGATGTACAGTCAGCCTAAGAAGTAATCAACACTCTAAAAACTTACCGTAATCGAGCTATTCCAAGAGACAGGTTTTAGTTAAAAATAGTGTTTAAGGAGCTTTATGACGGATTTTATAAGTACAACAAATAATTTTTTCTATTAATTGTTTAAAAATAGCACGGTCACTGTATGTGCTGCTCTAGGGTGTTGATTACTTCTTAGGCTGACTGTACACCCTACTCACTTCACAGAGATATTCAAGGTGAAACATTGGAAAGATAGTTTTCTGCGCAAATATTTCACTTTCGAAGAATCGAACGGAAACATAGATTCTAATAAATTTTGTAGATTTCGATACTTTCTATAAAAAAATATTTTATTTAATATTTAATACTTTTCTTATGTCAGTGGAGATTTTTTTTAAAGACTTATTGTTTGTTTTAAAAGGTCTAAATGAGATTTAAAATTTAAAAAATATATCCATTAATCTTCTCTTAAGAAATTAAATTTAGTCGCATGAATTTTGATTCTATAGTCGAAAAAGATGGCGCCTAATTTTTTTAAACAACTTTATAAACATTGAATTACAAAATTTTAATGTTTTTTCAACTAATTTTACAATTTCTCAAAAAAAAGGCATCTAAGAAATTTAAATTCTAGTATAATATATAAATAACTCAAAAGAAAACTATTATATAATATTTTCTTCTTCTTTCAGGACTATATCCTGTTTAGCTATTTGTTTATTTTCTATAAACTTTAATACAAGTTTTATTTAGACAATTATCATTTACAACGATGTTCCTCGGATATGTACTAATCATTTCTGACGTATACTTAAAAAACATGTAGGGGAACCTGTTCTACCTTGGTCCCTTTGTACCTATATATAATACACGCGTGAGAAGTTAAACTTTTTCGGTCAAACTAAATTAATTTTAATCGTTCCCTTTCTCTCGCATTGACGAGATTGTCGTATCTTTTCGCTCCCTTGCACTCATTGCTATGGTAATACGTTTTTAGAACATAGAATCGATATTTAGTAAACTAAATATAAACTTATAATTTGAAAGAGCAAAGACTATAATAAATAAATCCAATAAATACGAGGATGTGCGCATTCGAGCGAAAAGTGGCACATTTCCGAGCGAGGGAGGCAAATGAAGCGCGACGCGGAGCGGCGCGCTTCATTTTCCCGAGATCGGAATGTGCCACTTTGAGCTCGAATGTGCACACTCGGTTTTAAGCAGTATTCCCATTAATTTTCGTGAAAAAAATTAGTAAATAATATTTATCATTCCCTCTCACTCGTACTTATGAGTTTGTCGTATCTTTTCGCTCGCTCTCACTCATTTGCTATGGTAAAAATACGTTTTTCGAATATATAATCGATATATTATTAAATTTTTAATTTGAAAGAAATTTTAGTAAACAAAAATCAATAAATACGAGGATGTGCGCATTCGAGCGAAAAGTGGCGCATAATTTTTTTTAAACAACTTCATAAACATTGAATTACAAAATTTTAATATTTTTTCAACTAATATTACATTTTTAAAAAAAAAATGCATCTAAGAAATTGAAATTCCAGTGTAATATATAAATAACTCATAAGAAAACTATTATCTAATGTCTTCTTCTTCTTTCAGGACTATGTCCTGTTTATCTATTTGTCTATTTTCTATAAACTCTAATACAAGTTCTATTTAGAAAATTACCATTTACAACGATGTTCATTGGATCTTTACTAATCATTTCTGACGTATCCTTAAAAAAACAAGTACGTACGAACATATCTTCAATTTATGACAGAATTACCATATATTCTATGACGTTCTTTAATTACAATAATGTACATACGTACAAAGTTTATTGTGCTTATATTTGATCTATGAGCCGTATGTGGTTCGCACGCAGCACATTGCTCATTACCGCCTCGGAGCGCACGTGTAAAAATTGCTATTGGTATATCGTGATTGACGTGACAGTCGTGAGTAAATAACTTCGTCAAGGGCGAGCAAGTTCTATTTATTCTAAAACATAAAATAAGAAATTTATAAGCCTTCCTATAATTGAAATATAAAATATGGCTACGTTTGTTATAGAGATAATTGGCAAGCTCTAACTACAAGTCAATTAGAATAAAACATATTGTCGATTGTAAAGCCAATTAGGCCAACTCTTAACCTATACATTATAGACATTTATTCCCATCAATTTTTAACTTCCCGCATTCGCAACAATGAAGTTCCCGTTCCATGCACTTTGTTGAACTCTTCCCATTTCGTTTGCCTCCACCACCTTCGACATTTATTACGAATCGCAATACTTATAACCGCCATTTATCGCGGTTTGTCGTTTAGTATTTGCGAATGCATTAAAAAGAATAAATAAATAAATAAATCCTAGTAAATGCTTTTCGAGTTACGTTTGCGGTCATAATCCACGGTCCCACGTTCGAGTCGACCGCAACAATTGCGCGTTTCATTTCGCAGTCTTCCAACAATAGAACAAAAACCCTTATTTACAAGCCCATGTTCCCCCTGCACTTTTAACGCGCGCCGACGACGTTAAAATTAAAGCCTCGCCGCGAAAATGACGCTCCGCCGATCCGCCGCTTTCGCCCGAAAATTTTTCGCCCGGGCCTTTGTGGCGAAAATCGCGCGGGACGGAAGGCCGACGAGTCACCGTTATTAATCTGGAAGTGCGGCGGAGGCATAGTGCTGTGCTAATTGCAAGTATTGGTTCGCACCCGCATTGGGGCATGAAATCCTAAGCTGCTTGTCGGCCATAAGTCGGCGACGGCGGGCGCAAGTGTTGGATTACACTCGCCAATTACAAGAAGCGTGCTGGGAATTAGCGACAGCGATCGCCGTCTTGATTGACGGTTCGCTCCCTTCTGTTCAAAACTTATCAATAATTCACTGCGGTGCGCGTTTATTGTTATCCGGGACGACGGATCCTTCGCGCTTTGCGTTTCTTCTATTGATAGTGGAAAAATTGGAATGGAGGATAGTGCAACTGGAAATCGTCGTATTTTGCGTTAGACATTCAGTTCGGTTGTGATAAAAAGTGTTGGAGAGGGGGGAGGGGGTTGTAGTACCTCGTAAAAGTTCAGGTGTCCAAATGGCCAATACAGAAAAGATCGCAAATTTTTTCCAAATTATTAAAATCTCAGATAAGGACTGTTTAGCAAGGACCTTTGGGACAATTTTATTTAGATAACGTTTTGTTGTAGCTACTGTTAAATTGGGACCATCGGGGGGAGCATTTTATTTATATATCAATTTGTTATAACTCCCTTAATAAGCCCAAAAAAAATTAATAACGTTTCTTACTTGTTCTAAGTCATTGCCAAAAAAATATTTTTTTTTTAGAATTAAAAACAAAACTAATAAAAGGGCTGTTTGATGGGGATCTTTAGAGCATTTTATTTATATAGCAATTTGTTGTAACTCTAGTAATAAGACCAGAAAAAATTTATAACTATTTTACTTGTTCTAAATTATTGCCAAAAAAGCCAAAAATTTTTCAGAATTAAAATAAACTAATCTAAAGGCTGTTTAATGGGGACTTTCACAAGCATTTTATTTATATATCGATTTGTTGTAACTCCCTAATAACCCTAGAAAAAATTAATAACTTTACTACTTGTTCTAAATTAATCCCAAAACAGCAAGAATTTTTTTTTGGAATTAAAAAAAACTAATGAAAGGTCTGTTTAATGGGGACTTTTAGAAGCATTTTATTTATACATTAATTTGTTGTAACTTTCTTAATAACCCCAGAAAAATTTTATAACTTTTCTACTTGTTCTAAATTATTCCCAAAACAGCAAGAAATTTTTTTTAGAATTAAAAAAAACTAATAAAAGAGCTGTTTATTGGGGACTCTCAGAAGCATTTTATTTCTACATCAATTTGTTGTAAATCTTCTAATAAGCCCAGAAAAAATTAATAACTTTTCTACTTGTTCTAAATTATTGCCAAAAAAGCAAAATTTTTTTTTAGTATTAAAAAAAACTAATGCAAAGGCTATTTAATGGGGATTTTAGGGAGCATTTAATTTATACATCAATTTGTTGTAACACCTCTAATAAGCCCAGAAAAAATTAATAACTTTTCTACTTGTTCTAAATTATTCCCAAAACAGCAAAATTTTTTTTAGAACTAAAAAAAATTAATAAAAGGGCTGTTTATTGGGGACTCTCAGAAGCATATTATTTTTACATCAATTTGTTGTAAATCTTTTAATAAGCCCAGAAAAAATTAATAACTTTTCTACTTGTTCTAAATTATTTCCAAAACAGCAAAATTTTTTCAGAATTAAAAAAACTAATGAAAGGCTGTTTAATGGGGAACTTTCAGAAGAATTTTATTCATACATCAATTTGTTGTAACTCTCTAATAACCCCAGAAAAAATGAATAACTTTTCTACTTGTTCTAAATTATTCCCAAAACAGCAAGAATTTTTTTTTTAATTAAAAAAAACTAATAAAAGGATTGTTTAATAGGGACCCTCAGAAGCATTTTATTTATACATCAATTTGTTGTAAATCTTCTAATAAGCCCAGAAAAAATGAATAACTTTTCTACTTGTTCTAAATTATTGCCAAAAAAGCAAAATTTTTTTTTAGTATTAAAAAAAACTAATGCAAAGGCTATTTAATGGGGATTTTAGGGAGCATTTAATTTATACATCAATTTGTTGTAACTCCTCTAATAAGCCCAGAAAAAATTAATAACTTTTCTACTTGTTCTAAATTATTTCCAAAACAGCAAACATTTTTTTTCAGAATTAAAAAAAATTAATAAAAGGGCTGTTTAATACGAACTTTCAAAAGAATTTTATTTATACATCAATTTGTTGTAACTCTTAATAACCCCAGAAAAAATTAATAACTTTTCTACTTGTTCTAAATTATTCCCAAAGCAGCAAGAAATTTTTTTCAGAAATAAAAAAAACTAATGAAAGGGCTGTTTAATGGGGACCCTAAGAAGCATTTTATTTATACATCAATTTGTTGTAAATCTTCTAATAAGCCCAGAAAAAATTAATAACTTTTCTACTTCTAAATTATTTCCAAAAAAGCAAAACATTTTTTTCAGAATTAAAAAAACTAATGAAAGGGCTGTTTAATGGGGACCTTCGGGAACATTTTATTTACATATAAATTTGTTGCAACTTTATGGCATTCTTAATATTACATTGTTTTTTCATAATTAAAATACCTTAATTTATAAATTGCATATTATTTATTACTTACTTGTTTTAAAATTAAGCTCAATGTTTTGCCACATGTAATAGTACCCATTTACACGTTTTCATTAACATTTTGAGGTCATTGCGGAGGCAAAAGATGTTTACCAAATTAATTAAAATACAACATTTATATTCACTTTCTTATAAAGCACCAATTTCCTACTATTACGACTTTAAATCTTAAAAAAAAAATTCTACTAACGTGCTCTACCCTAGTATAGAATTCGAGTTAAAAACATTTTTTTTAATTATTACTATTAAGGAGTTTATTACAAAAACAGCCACAATCCAAAAATTAGTTTATTTATATTTGGAAGGATTCATAAAGCTCTATCTCTTGACCATAATTTGAACTATTCATTTTCTGTCATCCCAAGTACTTGTAAACAAGTGTATTTCTTTTTTTTTATATTTTCTAAACTTTTTCAAACATTAATAAAGTCTAATCGAATGCAACCATTTTCTCTTTCTAGTCATTTTGAATATGTCGGTTTACCCTAGTACAATTTTCTAGTTAGGACTAAATCTTATAGAAACCTTCTCCAACTCGATCCAAAAAGCGCGATAGCGAAAATAAACAAAAGAGACTCCCAATAATGCGTTATGATAAAATAAAAAAAGTATTAAGCCGAAAGCAGTTTGCCCAAACAAAAAAGGAACCGACAGAGATCCCGTATTAAGCTCGGCGAAAAAAAAACCCAGAAAGAATATTGAATTATGTGTGCAAAAAGTAATAGAAGCCATGAGCGATATTTTTAAGCTTCGCTCAAAAAAAGAAATGTAAATGAAGAGGGGTTAGTTCCGTTGGGGATAGTTGGATGCATACTTGGAAGAAGGTGTGAAGGTGGCAATATTTTATTCGGGAAGCAAAGACAAACATGTTAATTGCACGAGAGTGTCGGGGGTGGAAGACAGATGACTCGCGCAGGTGGTGTATCCGTGACAGACGGCTGGCGGCGCTAACTGCGTGAAGCAACGCTTTTTCAGGGACGGTTGAGTCTTTGTTGGATTGCACCGCTGCCATAAAATATCGGTTGGCTGCAATGGAAGGCGAATATTCGATTAGGGCCGTTTAAGGACGCCGAGGACGCGCAATGCTAATCCTTGACGGGCAAAGGACGACTTCGGATCTTCTCTGGCGGCCGTTAACGAGACACATGAGGCCAATGTAAATGTTTCCGACGCCTGCCCTGCGGTGCCTCCTACGGCATAATATGTGGGAATTTGTCGCAGTAAATTTTGGGAGCGGTCGGGCGCCTCGTTGGTTGGGGTTTATCCTCATCCGCGCGCATCAGGATGGGATTTGATTTCTACGCGGCGTTGCTCTCGGGAATTAAGGTATTGTTTCCGCAGATTATCTCCGTGCCTCGTATACCTATATATTTTTTTTATATATTTGCCCCATTCGTTTTAAGTTTGGCAAAAAATGTGAGACCCTCCGCACGCCTGTCTGGCTACGTACGACTTGCTCATAATTCAAATAGACCCTCAGATGGATTCGGAAAAAAACGAACTCCTATATTTGAACATCTTTTTTGGGCAACGAAATAGTTGGTCGTTTTTACGAGTGCAAAGTTGGTACGACTGGAAGTTTTGTATACGTAGTACGATCACAACCGGCATTTGGACATCTAAACGTAGCAGCGGTGTCCAAATTCTCTAAGACCGCAGGTGATTTTTTCTTATGCAAATATTTTGTTTGTCAAAGGAAAATAATCAACTATATGTGACGTCAACTTAAAAATTAGTTTTTTCTACAAAGTAGATATGGTCAAAAACAACGAAAGGACAATATATGCAGAATCTTAGTGAGAATTGATTTGCATTGCTGATGGTAGCAAAATAAGGCTCACAAGCAAAGGACACGATGTGGAAGATAAAGTTGCACGATAGACCTATACCATTCGATAACTCCTTGAAAAACAATCTTATGGTGAAATTTTAGGTGCAATGGGCGAAAGGTGTGCGAGTTGTGGGGCTTTCAAGTTAACCTAACCCAAATCAAAACTAAGTGAATATATATATGTATATTCTAGGATCTCATGATAAAGCGAAGAAGCAGAGAATAAACATTTTTTTATTTCAAGTCATTATAATGACTCTCTGTATTTCCAAAACCTGAATGTCTCCTTTAAGTTATTTTTCTATGTTTAGGTTATTTTTCAGAAGTATGCATATCGGAGTGTTTTTAATAAACAATATATTATTGTTATGTTAGTCGCAGAATTCCGAATCCGTCTCGCTTGTAATGATTGCATCGAAAATAAGGGCCCTACGATTTTTTTTGTGAGTCAGGGAGTATTTTTTTTGATTTACTTAGTTTTCTCGAAAATTTTTATTTTAGGGGGAAAGCACGGGGAAATGACACCGGCTATAGTTGCTAGGGGTACGTAGGAACATCCCCTTGCAGTATAAAGCAATTCTATTTTTTTCATTTTTTGCCTAAAAAACATGGGTTAAAACCCATGTTTTTTCAAAAAGAAAAACCTTTTTCTCAAAGCTTTGAAATAGCACGCCTATGGTTTCTTAGGCCTATCCGAAGCCAAAAGGGTTGCCAAATTCGAATCTGTATAGTTTTTAAAGATCCGTCCACAAATAACGGCGCTACAATTTTTTTAAAGTTCAAAATTGTGCCTAAAAGTTGACCTAAAATTACCATTTTTAATTTTCGAAAATTTTTGTTGCGCCCTATACTTCTTTTATATGTATCTTAAGTAAAAAAATCCCAGAATTCCGAATCCGTCCCGCTTTTAACGATTGCATCGCAAAATAAGGGCCCTACGATTTTTTTTGTGAGACAAGGGGTATTTTTTTTGATTTATTTAGTTTTATCGAAAATTTTTATGTTTTTTGCTCATATTTTACAAATGCATATTTTTAATAATTAATTACTAAAAAAGTATGCTTCGGAAACAAACAATATTTAGGTAAATAACAGATATATTTTTTTAATATAGTTTAATTAAAAATTTATGCTATTGCGTTAGTTGAAAAGGAGGGGTTGATTTGATTCTAATTCAATTCCCTCATTTGAAAAGATATTTTGCAAAACTTAGTTGTCTTTATATTAATTAAATTTCTCACATATTAAAATTATGTAACGAGTAAAAGAGATGTTGTCGGTTAAGGAACGTAGAAAAGTGTCAAGTATGACTTAATACCGCCCTGTACTTTTATTATTACTACGAAGTGGCCTAAATAGTAAATACAGTAAAACTGTATCAAAATCGTACTCTACATTTTACAAACATTCTTCGGATTTATTGTCTGCAATAAATTTTTTACCCAAATTAACGTCTTCATTTTGCAAATTACTAATTACGGTTCTACGGCAATTCTACTTCTAAATGACTTTTTATTATACCCATATATGACAAACACAACGATATATTTTTGTGTGGGTATATGGTTCTAGAAAATTTGGAATAGAGTGGTACAACTAAATTATTATTATTATTGCAAACTGTAAATATGAAATTGCTAAGATACTGATTAATAGTTCGATATGTGATTTGCCGCTGACCATGTAGCATGATACCGATTATGGAGAGCGGTGCTATGCACTTTCCGCTTTAATGAAAACTTAGCATTTAATTTGCTATAAAACAATAATAAAATATTATTTAAACAAAATAATAAAACAGTTATTAAATAACTTAAGATTATTATATAAAACAAGTTTTTTTTCATTAGATATTACAAATGGCTTGACATTTTGTTATCCACGTGGGCAAACGAAAACGTAAAAAAAATATTTATTTATATTTTAGCGCAGGTTAATTAAACAAAGAACATTAGATAAACTTTATTTGGCGAGAAATACATTGCAAGTGATATTGAAATAAAAAACAGTTGGCAATCCTGGTGCATAATATATGTTTTTGGGAAAATACACTAATTATTTTAATTGCCCCCTATAAATGAATATTTAACACACAGTTTTGGGTTTTTTGCTTTTTGTGTTAATTTAGCAAATCTATTGACTTCATTGAAAATTCTTCATTTGTTTAAAAAAAATTAAAATTGTAACGTACGTTGCATTTTGTAACGACCGAATAACATAACTTCTTAATGAATTATCGTTCATTTCTAGAAATGATTCAATATACTGTTTTTTCGAAGTTGAACACAACAATACGTGTTAATAAAGAAATAAAGAAAAGTGTCCGTTGGGGCTATAATACAGTCGGAGAGCGATAGAAATATTTAATTCTTTCGCAAAATGACAAGCGTGATTAATGGGCTAAAACGTTTTAAAGACAATTTTAAGCCACTCTAAATGCAGTATCATTAGTTGGGCGAAGGTTTATTTAGCGCTACAGCTTTACCTGTGCAGCCCCAGGTTATTTTGACATGGTCTCGGAGTGTGTATTTAAACCGCAAGAACATGCAACAATCGCATAGCATTGCTATAAATTACGGGGCTTTGTGCCGGGCCCCGGCAGGGCCTGAGTTGCCCATTCAGAGTCTCAACGTTAGACGATAGGGTTCATTAAATCCGTTATCGCGACTTCCAAGTCGCTCCTGCAGGGAAACTTTTAAATTTATTTCATTTATCGTTATTCAACTCCGGTTCCGAGTCGGTGCTTGTGCTCCTGCATTTTCTCATTTTTTTAATTCCCTCAGTTCGCCCGATATAAGGGATTCGGAAGATCCATTAACGGCCGAGTTTTGGGCGTTTTGTAATTGCGCCCACTTTTTTTGTCTTTCGCGTTTGGGAGGCGCGCGGCCTCTTTTCTCGCTTTAAAAGAAAATTCGAGGAACTTGTTTTTGTATCGAAATGATGCATCAAAGGCTAAGTCTGCGATTTATGTAAAATGACTAGGTGGAAATTAAGCCGACAATTTTTTGTTGATATTCTTCAATGATCGATTTTTTCCTGTAGTAAAATGAAAGGAAAGCTAAAACGGTACATGTAACAGGCAATGGAAATTGCGCACGCACATCTAACGGAAATTGGACGATGTGAAGTTAGCCGTCTAAGAAAGTATATTAATTATTGTGAATCATGCTTAAAACCGAGTGTGCGCATTCGAGCTCAAAGTGGCACATTTCGATCTCGGGAAAATGAAGCGCGCCGCTCCGCGTCGCGCTTCATTTGCCTCCCTCGCTCGGAAATGTGCCACTTTTCGCTCGAATGTGCACATCCTCGTATTATTACATTTATTTAATTCATTCGTCGCTCTTTCAAATCAATTATTTTAATTTAGTTTAGTAAATATCGATTTTATGATTGAAAAACGTATTTTTACCATAGCAATGAGTGGGAGCGAGCGAAAAGATAGGACAATCTTGTCAGTACGAGTGAAAGGGAAGGCTTAAAATTATTTTACTGACTTTTTGTCTAATTTATTGGCCTAAATTATTGGAAATCGTGCTTAAAACCGAGTACGCACATTTGAGATCAAAGTGGCACATTCCGATCAACATAACACGTGATTATACAAGAGTAGGAAAACCTGTTGTACCTTGATCCCTTTGTACCTAGGGCAACTTTATTTTCTCTAATACTTGCGGGCTTTCGTGACCCATTTTTTTCGATATTTCAAATGCTACATTGACAGATATTAATGTAAAGTTAACAGCAGTCGGCCAATGTACTTTGTTAATGTATGAGATCAATTGAAATTTTTAATCGAAAAAAAGTACCTAAGTCTTTTATTTTCTTTTTACTTAAATATCTTATTGATTTTTATTACTTAATAACAAATGACTCATCGTAATAGAAAGATTATTTATTAATGTTTGCATAGTAGTGGTCTGATTTTGGCGCAGCATAATCTTTAATTTTATTTTTGAGTATAAACATCAAGGGTCGATGTGTTGTACCTTGGTCGCTGTCAATAAATTGTACCTTGGCCCTAAGATCAACGTGCAATAAATACAAATTTGTTATAAATTCTTATTTTTTTTTATTTTGCTTCAGATAATATGCCTCACAAGTGTAACGAAAAATTTAAATTTTTGCAAAGTTAACCATTAAGTATGTGAAATTTTAGGATACGAGAAAAGTTTTGTTAATTTTTGAAACAATTTTAGTGTCATCTCAAAGAAGAACATTAGTAGTTCTTATAATCCAAAAATAAATATATAGTTTTCGTAGAACAATGGGTTTTATTTTGCTTAATGTGAATAGAGCCAAGGTACATCACCTCTGTTGTACCTGGGCCATAAATCCACTAATTTTTAAATCTTATAGCAATTTGAGTAAACGGTTGGTAATGCTTTCAAATATTTTATGCTGATTGCTTTATTAGTGCCCCACTACGATGCAATTTATTTTATCAACAAATTGTTACATGTATAATTAAAAAAAAAATTATAAGTTACAAAAGGGCCAAGGTACAACAGGTTCTCCTACTTATGTACGCGCGGTAGAAGTCATACTTCTTTGGCTTAACGAAATCCATATTAATATTATAAGTATTTGTATGTCTGTCTGTTACCTCATCATTTCTAAAGTTCATCATTTCTAAAGGTCATAAAAAATAGACTACTCGAAGTACTCATTATATGTAGACAAAGTTCCAAATAAAGATCTTGAATTTTTCGACAAAGAAATTCTACATGGCGAACCGAACTTAATTAAATGGCATGTAAAAAGTTACGTTTAATTAATTCTATGTAAAGTTGACCGATTGTGTCAGTACATAGCAGTAAAATATTCAATTTAAAAATTTTGAACTGGTGTGAAAAAATTGTGGAAGGAGGCTCAAAATATTTGGTTTGAATTAAGAGAATTTTTACATTGAACTATAGAAACGTCTTCAAATTACATATTTTTTTACATTTTATGAAAGATTTATGAGGGTGGGTTCTTGAAAAAAAAATTGACACACGCATTGTATGAGATGTTAATCTTAGTGAAAATAAAGGGTATAATTTTTACAAAATCATGTATGACCTGAAAGCTCGAACTGGGCTTACGGTCCCTTAGTGTAGTTCAGTGGCCATAATGCCATAAACTTGAGGTAAAAGGGTAGTTTTATTTATGTAGGTACATGTTCATTTAATTAATTCTTATTTCCAAAAATTATTATATTATCAAGAACTTGATATATTTTAATTTGGTCAAAATCATATTTTAATAACTCTGTTGATTTTTAATAGATTAATGTTTTTTGAAATTAAATTTAAATTTCATAAAAATAATGCTTTTCTATTGTTGAATTGGTAAATTGTTTATTGCTCAAAAGCAATCATTTGACTAATTGAAAGGGGCGAAAATTATGAATAATACATGTTACGACAATTTTTTAAAAAATATTTTTTGATTGTTCTGTAAACGCCTAAACATTACCTTTAAAATATACTTTTTCAAAATACGAATTCGGGCACGTGATTAAAATGTGCGAATTAATTTTATGTCTTGACTTTCATTAGAGTGCCCAAAAATCATATTCCAAATCAAAAATTTTAAATAGTTTGCCCTTAAGTAAGGAATTTTAAAAAATCCCTTCGTTCCCGGCGAAATGCGTCGGCGAAATCCAGAACCCCAAATTATTAACCGAGTATGCCGAGTACAATTTTATCCAGAACCCCATCGATCAAACTAAGTAAACAATTTCGAAAAGTTTATATGAAATTTTGTCAAAATTATTATTTAGAATTATAGAAAATCATTTTTGACCAGTTAAATAATTTTTCCAAATTGATTTTGTTGGTTTTTTTCGAAATAATCGAATTTGCATAAAAGTGAATCGAATGCATTATTTAAGGTGTCAATTTAAAGAAAACCGTATGGAGTGCGACAAGGTTAGACATAGGTAAAAAGTGCGATAGAGCTATTGGCTCGGAGCGACTGCGAGTGCGACGTAGCACGACAGGTCTATGCAATTGCCTTAAGCCACGATGAATCGGCGTAAACATTTCGCGCAGTAGCTATGCATTAAGCACCCTCATTTTTAATTAAGCGATTTTTGTGTTTTTGACTGTGAAAAATTCTGAAAAGTGTTTTACAACATATATTTAAATGGTAAGACCCCTTCTGCCTAATAATTTTCGAAAAATACTATAATTGAACTTGATTTTTGGACAAGAAATGTGCCAATAGCTTTTTTACCTGAAATTAAATACAACAACAATTATTGTTTAATAATTCTATTTATTTATGATCACTCCTTGCAACAATAATTCGTTTTTACAGCTTTTTCGGTAATTGGCTATAGTCAACATAATAATATTAACATATTAATTATTATTGTGTGTGGCTTTGTTCTAATATTTTTTTACATGGCCCTCTAACTAGGGCACTTCTTAGATTTTTAATGTTGCAATGATGCTGCAGATGGGATAAACTTACACCTTGTACTTAATTTTTTTTGTGTCTTTATAGGACCAGCAATGAAAAATTCAAGGGAATGGATATACATTGGTCAAATTCGGCCACTGGCCTTATGGTTTTGGTCCCTCCGACGCTGCTCTGATATTCTCTTGAGGAGTGCAGGATTGGTTGTGGAAGAAGACGAAGATGATCTTCCGGTGAGTCCTCTTATTTTTATTTCTCTACAAGGACATATCTAATTGTGCATCTGAGAACCGAGCCGAAGGTATAAATTTTGTCAATTTTTTGTATGCAATTTGGTCAGCCATCCTTCTAAAATACTTTCAACCATTTGGATGCCTTTGTTGTCATTCTGTTTAATAAAGAAATATTTCCTACTCCACCTCTCTTAATCTTTGGCTGTGAAAATTATGGTTCTCATAACTTGATGGTACAGTATAATCTCGATAAGTCGAAACCCAAAAAAAATGAGATATAGAGGTTTCGATTTATAAGAATACTCACAACAATAACAATAAATACCCAAAATTAAAGAAAGGGACACCTAGTAAACACGTGTTGACGTCAGTCGTATAAGTATTTTCTTAGAAAAAAATTTTTGGGTTGTAGAGGTAGTAGAATCAAACATTGAGATGTTCGAGATACAAAGGTCAAATATATATTTTCGAGTTATAGAAAGAAAATATATACTGAAATATCTTCAAGGAAAATACTGACTTATGGAGGGCTCAGATTTTGAGGTAAGGAGATATTGGGGCTTAAAGGGAAAGGAACAAGAGATTTTTTCCAGTTGTAGAGGTTCAACTTATCGAGTTTCTACTGTACTTGTTATTATTATATATTTTGTGTATTAATTTGTAGAAGAGATGATTATAATTGTGCACTAACAAAATCAGATGTACTCTTATAATTCTTTGATATGTGTACAAATGTTGATCTTGAATCAGCTTCATATTTAAATACTTAGCCTGTGCTGGTTAATTACATAAAGTAAATAAATACTAATACGTCTTTTGAGAATTAAACAAATATGGTATTGATTTATTTGTTAAGTTTAATCCTGAGTTCAAACAGAATCAGCTCTTATGCTATATTAACAATTATTAAATTAGTCATCGGGCATTATTTCAATTTTCTCTATTTGAAAATCGGATACATGTTGTAAGTACTCAAAAGGTCAATATTTATGTCTTCTACCTTACATTTTGATTGCGTTTTTCTACAATAAATCAAATATGTACTTTTAATCAAATCAAATGACTACTATGGAACATTCAAATTAAAACTGAGCACTTTCAAAATTTATTTTGCAATTGCAAATAATAATTCTAATTGGTTCATGGCAGATTTAAGTAACATCGTTTTATTTTGACGCAGTATTTAAATACAAAATTCTTTGTGGAATGTTAAAAATTGTTGTCTTTTTTATATGGCCAAAAAACATTATCCAAAATATTAATGTAAACTTCGAAAGTCTCAATTATGAATTACAATGTTAATTTTAATAATAATTTTGCAATTGTAATTGTTTTGTTAACAACATTAACGATTGAAATCGTTTTCTATAAGAGCTGACTAATGCCTATGCGTTCGCCTGGCCGGATGTTTTATCAACTTTTTGCGTAGATAACCAATATCTGTACTTGCAGTGCTTATGTGTTTTACCTCAAAATTAATGCATTTGCGAATTTGACTTCGAAGCGAACAAACGTGAACCAAGAGCTCTTTTGAATAATTCAATCCGAAGTTTAAAAAGTGTGTAAATACTAATTAATACGTCTTAAGCAAATCGACAACATTGAAGCAAGAACTTTGACTAATTTTTTGGATTTGTTACAAGGAATCGAGCTTCTCGAATATCTGCCAGGACATCGTAGTTTCGTGGAGGACGACCATTTATTTTTAAGGTGGGTTCCTTTTTAGCTGATTTCTCATATCTAGGTTTTCCATCCTGGGGCATCGTAGCTGGGCTCTTTGAACTTGGCATTTCTACATACCTGCAACGAATTATTTTTTTTAGTTTTGATTTTCAGCTCTCCAGGATTCGAAATGCAGTTATTAAATAATTTCTGTTTTTATTTAGGTATTAATGTTTTAATTTATTTTTTTATATCCTAGGTAATTTAATGCTTAAATTTGTGAATATGATTGTATTTATTGTGTTTCTCACCCTAAATTTTGAAATGGTTATAAATTAGTTTAAATATTGTTATAGGTGATTAACAAATAATTTGTTAATCAAGCCTGTTTTCTGATATAGTCCTGGCTTTTACTGAGGTCAAGTGATATCCATTTTAAGGCCTGTGCGTTTCGATAGCAATCGTTTTTAGACCAAATTGTTTGAAGAGCGTTTAATCAAAGTTATTCCAAGAGTTTTAATCAAAATTTAAACAATTTCGGTTGAAACTCTAGTTGCAACTTTAATTAATCAATATTAATCAGTTAGTATTGATTAATAATAGTTGCAACGACCCAAAATCAGAATTATCGATTTTTGAAATATTGCTTTGAGCTTAATCATAATCAACTTTTTTGGTTAATTAACGATTAAAAATTTCCTGCCTGTTGTAAAGGTGTAATAGCTCTTGTTCAAATTTCTTAGAGTAATTTCGAATAAAGAGGGTAGTTTTATTAATACAGGAACACGTTTAAAAAAATTAAAATGCATTTATTTAATTAATGATTATTACAAAAGGAAATGATTCTAATATTCAGAATTTGATATTATTTTATTCGGTCAAAACCCTTTTTTATTATATCCCTTGATTTCTATTATATCACTGTTTTTCGAAATTAAATTTATATTTCAACAACTTTACTGAATAGTTCTATATGTTAAATTGGTAAATTGTTTATTGCTCAAAAACGACCACTCAGATTAAAATGGGGTTGTGGCTATTCGAAAGGGCAGTAAATTTCAGCTAATAAGTGTTTCGACAATTTTTAAAAAAATCATATTTGATTATTGTGTGAGCGCTTAGACATTACATAAGACTTGGTATAATAATTATATTGTTGTTAATTTAATTGTTTATTAGCAACGTTAAAGAATAAAATTATTTTGTATGTCAGGTGCGTAAGCCTTATGTGTTCGCCTGGTTTGATAGATAATCATGTTTTTCTCTAGATAACCGATATCCACATTTGCAGTGCTTTGGCGTTGGGTAACAAAATTTAGTTGTGTGTTCGACTTCAATGTAAAAAGAAGTTCATTTAGAGCTTCTTTAAAAATTTTATTCTTGCATTAAAGGGTGTTTAAATAATAGGTCTAATGTGTTTAATTATTTCTGGAAAATTAAGTAAGGGGCGTAAGTAATTCCTTTTTTTTGTTACATAGGATGGACCTCCTTGAACATCTCCTAGGACATCATCTTCAAAGGACATCGTAGATTTCAGGAAGATGACCATTTATTTTTAAGGTAAATTTTCTTTTAATTATTTATTGTATCTAGGTTTGCCATCATCCGAAATTTGAAGTGGGTTCCAATCTTGTACATTTACAAATACTTTTTTTTCAGTTTCAACTTTCAGAGATTCAGTTACTACGTTGTTTTTATTCATAAAGTTTATTTAGGTTTTCTGAACTGTCCCATTGGAGTTTTCAAGGGTTCACCACTTCAACCCAATTTTATTATTTATTTGTTACTAATATGAAATTATTTTTTTAGGACTTTGAAATTTTCACAAAGCCATTGAAATGCAGTTTGTTATTTAGTTGTGGGAATGAAAAATATACTTTTCAACCCCATAATTAAAAAACTCATCTACAGGCATTTTTAATTATTTAAAATGATTTTACTTTTATTATGCGACAATTTTTTAGTCACTCTATAACATCTTTACCTGGATTCAGATATCGCGTTGCCTTGTTGCGAGGCCAACTGATATCAACATTTCAATGGTCTTTGCGATTAGCCAACAATTATTTTTAATCAACCTTATTCGAAGAGTTCTAATCAAAATTTGAACAATTTTGGTCGGAACTCTAGTTGCAACTTTAATTAATCAATATTAATCAGTTAGTATTGATTAATTGGAGCTGCAACGACCCAAAGACAAGAAAAACTAATTTTTTTGGATTTTTTCAGCTTGGTACGAAAATTTTAGAACTTCCGCGGTTTTCGTTTGCAATCCGTAGTCTTATAAACGAGTGTATGCCCTCCCAGTTAAAGTAGTGGTCCCTTTAAATAAAAAATCGCGCGTTTCCATTCTAAAGAAGTCTTCTTCCGACCTGGGGCAGCTGATCGTTGGTTGAAGACGAGGATCGTGGAGGATAGCACCTCGGACAACCCAACGCCGAGGTGCACAAAACATCTTTAAAAGGACATAGGGTAGGTTCGTCCAGCGTTAGGGACGTTGGAAAAGGAGGAAGCCACTCTTCGGTAAGTAGATTTAATTTTTCCCATTGCAGGGGGTGAAACTGGATGGTGGAGACTTGTTTTTTTTTGTATTAATTTTTGACTTAGGAAATGAAACCGGTGCGCCTGGGATATCGTCGGGGTGGGTCGCTAAAATCCGGATATTTCGGTCCGAATGCTTTTCAGGCATTAAGAAAATATTTGTTAACCAATCAGTATTATAAACCTTATGATTTTTATGAAAAGTTTTCTAAAATTTTTAAAATAATTTATTTTATACTTGGTCATAAGGTTTTTTTGATTTTTTTTGCGTCTTTTAGAACAGGGTCAAGTCTCCACCTAAAGAATTTGTTCATAATTTTCGCAGCCATTTATTTTGTTTTTATAATTAATAAATTATTAAGTAACATATTTAGATTAGAATAAAATTAAATTAGGGAAAAAATATAAAATGAAATTATTAATGAATGTTTTAGAAAAATATTAGAATAAATTAAATCTATATAACATATTGGATTTTTCGCACACACGTATATTTACTATTGAGCAATAGAACTATAGTCACTTTTCACATTTTGAAAATCTAAATTTAATTATCTACATTTAAGTCAATTAAATAACAATTTACTTTTGCATTAAATTATTTTGGGAAGTAGGTACCTACACAATTTTAATTAGGTGCGTTTTACAACAGAAAAAATCTCCGCAAAAGATCAAAATACGAAATACACAAATAGTAGTAGATAGAAAAATAATTCTAATTTTTAGAGGATTGCTTTTTTAAATTTGATAATGAATCATTGTTTAATGTAGGACACTTTTTTTGACTTTGTTGCACTTAAACAAAATTAAATATTATTAATTTTTATGTTACAACAAAACAAGTGTTCAAAAAAAATTATTATTTCTAAATCTAATTAATTTGGTGATTTATTAACCATCTGCTTGGTTAATAAAAAAATGGCTTTTGTTTAAAAATTAAGCAAAGAACGAAATAAAAATTCGGAGAGTACGTCTTTCAGAGTTGGATGTTCGTTCTTTGTTTAAAAACCAGTTCACCCCTGCAATTTTTTTTTAATTGTTTTATATTTGTGTATGGAGATTTTTAGCAAGGGAAGATTTTTTTTCTAAGGTAATGGCCTTCGAATTAATTTCCAACCTACTAAAAATTTCTGCGTTGATCCAATAAGCTGCAAAAGGACCCCCAGTCCTTTTGCAATCGGAATGCATTCGAACTTTTGGGTTTTTGGTGCCATTTAATATCTTTCTTAAGGACCCCTGCGCCCCCTCGCCTAGTTATAAGGATTTATTGTATTTTGCACCTAAACCCAAACAGGGAGAATAATTCCGATTATTGTTTCAACATTTGTACAATTTGCTGAAAGGTCAATTTTTGCATTTTCTAAAAATTCTCTAATTTTGAATAGTTTGCACTCTTCTAATAAATTTAATTGGCCTGAATGCAATTGCACAAAAAAAATGTTTATATATCTGTGTATTTCATGTAAAACTTGTACCGCTCCCATGTCCACGCTGGCGGGGCATGGGGCAGCCTTAGATACCGCGATTTTTGAATGCTGCCACTTTTAAAAAAGATTTTTCGAAAACGAGGAGCGCGAGCTCCAAGTTTTTTATTAATTCAAATTGAATCTTTTTAGAGGTGGCGGAAGAGGGGGCATAGATATTTCACCAATTTTCAGGCGCGAAAGCTCTTAGGTCAGGGCACAGGCGTGAGACTTTTGTCTTCTTGTGGTTAGGGCCATGGGTTTTGACTGTCCTTTTGGAAGTCATCGAGTTCCTTTCCGCTTTGTTTCTCGAAAATAGTGTTTAAGTTTTTGACTCCCTTAAAAGGGTGGTCATTTGCGCCTAAGCTCAAAGAAATGAGCTTTTAGGACATTTATTAAACGCTAAAAATTGAATAAAAACTAAAATAAAATAAAGGGGAATAAAAATGCGGCCTAATTATTAATAAATAAATGTTGGGAGAGTTACGGTTTTTCGAAATAATTGCTTTGCAGCCTTTTGAGCTCAGCAAGATCGTGCGTGGTTTTTTAAATATAGATTGGACTTATTTTTTTGTAAATTTTCGGGTTCGGGTACGGGTTAGTGCTTGTGAATTTTCGTTTCCGAATTCCCCCCGTGGCTACCTTGACTAAATGATGTGTTTCCTTTTCAGCTTTTTTTATTACTTTTTTTGAAATACTTAATCAACTAACTTTTGCTTTTCAGGGCGTTTATATTTTTTTTCAGGGCGCTCAATATTTTTTTCAGAGCGTTTTGACTTTTATTAAAAGGTCACATATCTAAGTTCACAAATGTTGAGCTTTTGCCCTTTGTCATTGAAAAACTCATGCGATTTTGTTCATAAAATTAGAGATTCGTGCGTCTTGACTCTCCCACATTTGAAGCGCCTTTCGACTCAAAAAGCCTTGAGCTTTTGCCGGCGAAAGCTCGGCATTTTGAGTTTTAATTCGGTCATAAAAGGGGTGGGTTTTCGTCGGACGATAATTGCTTTACTCGTCTGAAAAGATGCAGTAATCGGTTTCGAAAAAAATAGTTTTTCTTTGAAACTATTTATTTTAATAACAATTTTATTTTAGGTCGTTTATAATAACTACATCCAAATAAAAAAATAATAATTGTACATAACAATTAGAAAATTTATTAAAAAAAAAACTACCTACTTTAAAAATTTGCTTTTCAAAATTCTGTTTAATAAAGATTTAGTCTTGTAGCTTACGGTTGGGTTAGGACAGGTGTAGGGGAGGAGGAGCCTGGTCATTTTTTTCAAAATTTTGATTTAAATAATTGATTTTAAAAATATAACTTGTGGAGCGGTCAGGGCAGGTGTAGGGGAGGAGGAGCCTGCAAAATTTTATATCAATTTTCTTTTAGGTAGTTTTTTAAATAATTAAAAATCTAAAGCAATAGAAATAATTTATTGAAGTCAATGCTGCATTCGAGTTCCATTCAAGGCCCATATGGTTTGATGAGGAATTTGTGGTTCTTAATACTTTTCACCAACTAACACCAGATTATTATCATTGGTAATTAATCATGACTTATTTTATTTTTAATTTTAATATTAATATATTTACCTACAAGAATATTCGATTTAAGAGTTCTAATTTACAAGTGTTTATTAATATTTTAAATTTTGATATAAAAAATTGTGAGTCAACTTTAATCTTTAATTTCAATGCCTAAAACGTTCTTCTGGACTGCCTCAATTATTTAAATAATTTTAGGTAAACCCATTTTATTTATTTAATGCCAAAGAACATATTTTTGAAGTTATACTTCTTTTGCGGGTATAATTGAGGGTATAATTTTAACAGGCAACGGAAGTAGGGGCGCGCATAGCTAACGACAATTTGACAATCTGAAGTCATCCAACGTATTTACCATAGCAATGAGGAGAAGGGAGCCAAAAGATAGGAAAATCTCGTGAATGTGAGCGAGAGGAACGATTAAAGTTATTCAATTGATTTTTCGTCCAATTTATTTGCCTAAATAATTGTGAATCGTGCTTAAAACCGAGTGTGCACAATCGAGCTCAAAGTGGCACATTCCGATCTCGGGAAAATGAAGCGCGCCGCTCCGCGTCGCGCTTCATTTGCATCCCTCGCTCGGAAATGTGCCACTTTTCGCTCGAATGCGCACATCTTCGTATTTATTGAATTTGTCTATTTTATTCTTTGCTCTTTTGAATCACAACTTTAAATTTAGTTTAGTACATATCGATTTTATGTTCGAAAAACGTATTAACCATAGCAAGGGGGAAAATTTAATTTGAGAAGAACTCATTTTTAACGTTTATTTTTGCGCTCGGTAAATGTGCACCCATCTTTTCGCTCGAATGGGGGCGCGCGCATCTTAATGAATATTTTATTGAATTTGTCATAGTATTTATTCCTTAAAGCAATTAGAAAGTTTTGCAATCGATTTTTTGGAAAACTATTAACATAGCAAGGAACGATTAAAGTTATTCAATTATTTTTCGTCCAATTTATTTGCCTAAATAATTGTGAATCGTGCTTAAAACCGAGTGTGCACATTCGAGCTCAAAGTGGCACATTCCGATCTCGGGAAAATGAAGCGCGCCGCTCCGCGTCGCGCTTTATTTGCATCCTCGCTCGGAAATGTGCCACTTTTCGCTCGAATGCGCATTATTCTTGTTTATTGAATTTGTCTATTTTATTCTTTGCTCTTTTGAATCACAACTTTAAATTTAGTTTAGTACATATCGATTTTATGTTCGAAAAACGTATTAACCATAGCAATGAGTGGAAGGGAGCGAAAAGATAGGAAAATCTCGTGAATGTGAGCGAGAGGGAACGATTAAAGTTATTCAATTGATTTTTCGTCCAATTTATTTGCCTAAATAATTGTGAATCGTGCTTAAATACCGAGTTTCAATTCGAGCCCCAAAGTGGCACATTCCGATCTCGATAAATGAAGCGCGCCGCTCCGCGTCGCGCTTCATTTGCATCCCTCGCTCGGAAATGTGCCACTTTTCGCTCGAATGCGCACATCTTCGTATTTATTGAATTTGTCTATTTTATTCTTTGCTCTTTTGAATCACAACTTTAAATTTAGTTTAGTACATATCGATTTTATGTTCGAAAAACGTATTAACCATAGCAATGAGTGGAAGGGAGCGAAAAGATAGGAAAATCTCGTGAATGTGAGCGAGAGGGAACGATTAAAGTTATTCAATTGATTTTTCGTCCAATTTATTTGCCTAAATAATTGTGAATCGTGCTTAAAACCGAGTGTGCACATTCGAGCTCAAAGTGGCACATTCCGATCTCGGGAAAATGAAGCGCGCCGCTCCGCGTCGCGCTTCATTTGCATCCCTCGCTCGGAAATGTGCCACTTTTCGCTCGAATGCGCACATCTTCGTATTTATTGAATTTGTCTATTTTATTCTTTGCTCTTTTGAATCACAACTTTAAATTTAGTTTAGTACATATCGATTTTATGTTCGAAAAACGTATTAACCATAGCAATGAGTGGAAGGGAGCGAAAAGATAGGAAAATCTTGTCAGTGCAAGCGAGAGGCAACGATTAAAATTATTGAACTAACTTTTCCTCTAATTTATTAGCCTAAATTATTTGATCGTTTTATTTGAATACATCATTATTTTCTTTTTAAATCCAATAATTAATATAAATCAATTTTAAACATGATTCACAATAATTAATTTACTTTCTTAGACGGCTAACTTCAACTGCTGGTTTTCGTTAGATCTGCTAATACTTCACTCTGAAAGCTCCAAAAAAAAGTATAACTCTAAAAACGAAGTTCGGCGCGGTTAACGATAAGCGACTGGAAAGAATTTCGTAACTATTTAAACCTAATTAATATTTGAACGAAATGATGAACGAGTGCCGAGGAGAAATGCGAAGTAGTACCGTATGTAATCCGGTGGTATAGTTTTATTTTACATATTTTTGCTCGGTAGGACATCTTCTAAGCGCTTTGTGTTTCTTTTTTATCGAAACAACTTTGATATGCCCGAAAGATGACATAAATCTGAAAGCCATTCATTCTTTTATTATGTTAAAATGATGTAGTGCCACTATGCACTTTATGCTTCGGTCCTGGAATCACGGTCTTTTATTTGGATACACATAAATTTATCTTGAACCCAATGGATGGCCGAAACATGTTTCGTATCGGTAAATACGAAATCAACCCACAATTCATACCTTTGACAGGTGCGCGTTTCTAAACTCTTTTTGTTAATAATATTCCAATCAAATTATAATCTGCAGCTGGTTTTATTAAGATTTTTTTCTTTGTGGCCCTCGTCGGAGTTGGCACCGTTCTCTTTTTTAAGGTTCGCTTCCTTAACGAACCCGACTATCGATGTGGAATTAACAAATTTGTAACAAAGATAATTTTGCGTGTAATTAAGTGTTGGAAACTCGAAGCGTTTCTTTAGAAGCGTGACGCTATAAATTAGAGGCTCTACATTTTAGTTAAAGTGCATTGTGTGAGACATTCCTGAGCCCAACCGTGAGGACTGTTGATTGAGCGAGAGACCCGGACAGGTGGGAAGATGCAATGATTTGTGTTCACCCGAACTTTTCTCTATATCCCATCTCTGGTCGCTCGTTTCTCGATTTACAATATCTACCTACCTACCTACACACTCAAACTACCAACTAATAACAACCTTCCAATAATTGTATGGTTTCTCCGCTATAACATTATTAAATTTGTGGTTTCGGTTTATAGCTGTTAAACCCTCGAGAAAATTATATTTAATTTTTAAGGTGTTCCTTTAATTCCTATGTTATTTTCGTATTTATTATTTCTGAATATATGTGTGCAATATAGCTAACATTTATTAAAAGAATACTGATTTTAAAAAGATTTTGCAACACTACTAATAAGTTACATATAAATATGTATATACCTATATATATATATATATATATATATAGGCTGTTTCACAATGAGCTTACACTATCTATATATATTTAATATAAAGTCAATTATAAAAGTTTTTTTGAATTATCGATTTTATAAAATTGGCTTTTTTAACATATGCAAAGTTAAAAGTATTTCATTTGATATTGAATTATTGCCTACCCTTTTTGATTAGGGGTTGTTAGAATTTTTTAAATATTTTTTTGGTTTATTGGAAGGTTCAAATTAAAATTTTTACGCAACAGTTTTTTTTAATTTTCGTTTTTATAAAATTAGCGCTTTTTAACATATGCAAAGTTAAAAGTATTACATTTGATATTGAATTAATGCTTACCTTGTTTCTTTAGGGGTAGTTAGAATTTTTTAAATATTTTTTTGGTTTATTGGAAGCTTCAATAAATAATTTGTACGCAATAGTTTTTTCCATTTTATAAAATGACTTTTTTCACACATGCAAAGTTAAAAGTATTACATTTGATATTGCATTAATGCCTCCCCTTTTTGATTAGGGGTAGTTAGAATTTTTTAAATATTTTTTTGGTGTATTAGAAGTTTTAATTAATAATTTGAACACAATAGTTTTTTTAAATTTGCAATTTTAAAAAATTGTCTCTTCTAACATATGCAAAGTGAAAATTATTACATTTCATATTGAATTAATGCCTACCCTTTCTGATTAGGAGTAGTTAGAATTTTTTTAATATTTTTTGATTTATTGGAAGCTTTAATAAATAATGTGTACGCAATAGTTTTTTCGATTTTATAAAATTGCCTTTTTCACATATGCAAAATTAAAAGTTTTACATTTCATATTGAATTATAAACCTACCTTGCTTGTTTGGGGATAGTTACAATTTTTTAAATATTTTTGTGGTTTATTGGAAGGTTTAATTAATAATTTGCACGCAATAGTTCTTTTGAATTTGCGATTTTAAAAAATTTGCTCTTTTAACATATGCAAAGTTAAAGTGATTACATTTCATATTGAATTAATGCCTACCCTTTTTGATTAGAGGTAGTTAGAATTTTTTAAATATTTTTTTGGTTTATTGAAAGCTTCAATAAATAATTTGTACGCAATAGTTTTATCGATTTTGCTATTTTATAAAATTGGCTTTTTCCACATATGCAAAATTAAAAGTATTACATTTGATATCGAATTAATGCTTACCCTGTTTGTTTTGGGGTTGTAAGAATTTTTTAAATATTTTTCTAGATTATTGGAAGGTTCAATTAATAATTTTTACGCAATAGTTTTTTTGAATTTGCGATTTTAAAAAATTTGTTTCTTTTAACATATGCAAAGTTAAACTGATTACATTTCATATTGAATTAATGCCTACCCTTATTGATTAGGGGTAGTTAGAATTTTTAAATATTTTTTTAGTTTATTGGAAGCTTCAATAAATAATTTGTACGCAATAGTTTTATTGATTTTGCTATATTATAAAATTGGCTTTTTCCACATATGCCAAATTAAAAGTATTACATTTCATATTGAATTATAATCTACCCTGCTTGTTTGGGGATAGTTACAATTTTTTAAATGTTTTTGTGGTTTATTGGAAGGTTCAGTTAATAATTTGCACGCAATAGTTCTTTTGTATTTGCGATTTTAAAAAATTGGCTCTTTTAACATGTGCAAAGTTAAAATGATTACATTTCATATTGAATTAATGCCTACCCTTTTTGATTAGGAGTAGTTAGAATTTTTAAATATTTTTTGGTTTATTGAAGCTTCAATAAATAATTTGTACGCAATAGTTTTATCGATTTTGCTATTTTATAAAATTGGCTTTTTCACATATGCAAAATTAAAAGTATTACATTTGATATTGAATTAATGCTTTCCCTGTTTGTTTTGGGGTAGTTAGAATTTTTTAAATATTTTTTTAGTTTATTGGAAGGTTCAATTAATAATTTTTACGGAATAGTTTTTGAATTGCGATTTATAAAATTGGCTTTTTAACATATGCAAAGTTAAAATCATTACATTTCATATTGAATTAATGCCTACCCCTTTTTTATTAGAGGTAGTTACAATTTTTAAATATTTTTCTGGTGTATTAAAAGGTTCAATTAATAATTTGAACGCAATAGTTTTTGAATTTGCTATTTAAAAATTGGCTCTTTTAACATATGCAAAGTTAAAATGATTACATTTCATATTGAATTAATGCCTACCCTTTTTGATTAGGGGTAGTTAGAATTTTTTAAATATTTTTTTAGTTTATTGGAAGGTTCAATTAGTAATTTTTACGCAATAGTTTTTTGAATTCGCGAATTTATAAAATTGGCTTTTTTAACATATGCAAAGTTAAAATCATTACATTTCATATTGAATTAATGCCTACCCTTTTTGATAAGGGGTAGTTAGAATTTTTTAAATATTTTTCTGGTGTATTAAAGGTTCAATTAAATAATTTGTACGCAATAGTTTTATCGAATTTTGCTATTTTATAAAATTGGGTCTTTTAACATATGCAAAGTTAAAGTATTACATTTGATATTGAATTAATGCCTACCCTTTTGATTAGGGGTGTTAGAATTTTTAAATATTTTTTGGTTTATTGGAAGGTTCAATTAAATAATTGTACGCAATAGTTTTATCGATTTTGCTATTTTATAAAATTGGTCTTTTAACATATGCAAAATTAAAGTGATTACATTTGATATTGAATTAATGCCTACCCTGTTTGTTTTGGGGTAGTTAAAATTTTTAAATATTTTTTTAGTTTATTGGAAGGTTCAATTAATAATTTGTACGGAATAGTTTTTTGAATTTTGCAAATTATAAAATTGGCTTTTTAACATATGCAAAGTTAAAATCATTACATTTCATATTGAATTAATGCCTACCCTTTTTGATAAGGGGTAGTTAGAATTTTTTAAATATTTTTCTGGTGTATTAAAAGGTTCAATTAATAATTTGCACGCAATAGTTTTTTTGAATTTGCGAGTTTAAAAAATTGGGTCTTTTAACATATGCAAAGTTAAAGTGATTACATTTCATATTGAATTAATGCCTACCCTTTTTGATTAGGGGTCGTTAGAATTTTTTAAATATTTTTTTGGTTTATTGGAAGCTTCAATAAATAACTTGTACGCAATAGTTTTATCGATTTTGCTATTTTATAAAATTGGCTTTTTCCACATATGCAAAATTAAAAGTATTACATTTGATATCGAATTAATGCTTACCCTGTTTGTTTTGGGGTAGTTAGAATTTTTTAAATATTTTTTAGTTTATTGGAAGGTTCAATTAATAATTTTTACGGAATAGTTTTTTGAATTCGCGAATTTATAAAATTGGCTTTTTTAACATATGCAAAGTTAAAATCATTACATTTCATATTGAATTAATGCCTACCTTTTTTGATAAGAGGTAGTTCGAATTTTTTAAATATTTTTCTGGTGTATTAAAAGGTTCAATTAATAATTTGAACGCAATAGTTTTTTTGAATTTGCGAGTTTAAAAAATTGGCTCTTTTAACATATGCAAAGTTAAAATGATTACATTTCATATTGAATTAATGCCTACCCTTTCTGATTAGGGGTAGTTAGATTATTTTTATATTTTTTTGGTTTCTTGGAAGCTTTAATAAATAATGTGTACGCAATAGTTTTTTCGATTTTATTAAATTGTTTTTTTTCCACATATGCAAAATTAAATGTATTACATTTCATATTGAATTAATGCCTACCTTTTTTGATTAGGGGTAGTTAGAATTTTTTAAATATTTTTGTGGTTTATTGGAAGCTTCAATAAATAATTTGTATGCAATAGTTTTATCGATTTTGCTATTTTATAAAATTGGCTTTTTCCACATATGCAAAGTTAAAATCATTACATTTCATATTGAATTAATGCCTACCCTTTTTGATTAGAGGTAGTTAGAATTTTTTAAATATTTTTCTGGTTTATTGGAAGGTTCAATTAATAATTAATATTTTTTTAAGTAAAGGGTAGTTGTGTTGAATAAACCTCTCCGACTTTTTATCACTTCTCAGATAGAAAACTTTTAACTACAGGCCTCGCATTGATCACTTTATATCTACGCCAGCCTTAAATTTGTTGTTACTTTTCTTGTGCACCGTTTCATCCCCAAAACCAGTGCGAGATTAATAGCGACTTTCATGATCACACAAGTTTCCATTTCAAAATTTCCTTTATGCTTTTCTATAGATCTATTCTCTCCATTAATTTGTAAACTTGTATCTAAAATATTTATTAAACTTCATAAATAAGCCATCTAAAAGAACGTTTTTTTGTGATGACTTTTTATCGACTTTTTAGATTTTTAACATTAAACTTGAAAAATCTTGGATTTCAGGTTTTAAAAAACGTTTAAACCGCTTACAATTTTGAGACGCTTGTAAACATTACATATATTAACTTAAAAATAATAAATTAAAATAAATAATAAACTGTGGGCAGGAAAATTCAAAAAATTTCATCTTTAAGAAGTTTGTTTTTTTGTAAATATCGTTTTGACAAAAATTAAAATTTTTTTCTTCTAAAGAATTTCGCGAAACTTGTAAATTAGGAAACGCAAAAGGTGCAACCTCAGACGGCGAAATAAAAAATAAATGACATTTTAAAGCGCGTAAACGCAAACACCTACAATATATGAATAAAAAACTTTTAAGTACGCCCAAGATTTATTTGCGCCATAAAACGCTCATTAATTTCTCCTAAATAATTTTTAGGGGTCGATTATTTAGCGCTCGCAATTTATTGCGATCGCTCTCATATTTTATTGCGCGCAGAAAAACAGAAAAGCAATTTTAGAAATATTTTGTTATCCGAAAGTGGAGAGTAATCGACACAGAAATTCATCTTGCCGAAAGCCGGCACAGTCGAGTTATTATAAGAGAATTCTAATAAATGCCAAAACTACGGCGCGATTTAATATCTGAGCAGCAGTGAAACGGGAGCAGCACGCATTGTCAACGCCATAAATAACAGTGTCTAAACGTTATTTTTGGGAAGCTAACGACATTCCTAGAGCAGTCGTTATCAGACACCCCGGCAATATCAGGAGCTGTCAGCATAGCGAGATTCCAGTCCTGTGGAATGCGGATATTGCTACTCCTGCTCCCGTTTCCACCAACCCTCCTGACGTCGTCTGCCACCGTCGCCCTTTTGGATATTATAATTGGTTCATGTAAATCACAATCTATGTGTTTGTTGCTTAAAATTAAATGCAAGCTCACTTTCGTGCGATTTTATTTTATCTAATTCGCTGCTCTCTTCATTGCACATTTATAACTGATAGTTAGGTTAGGATTTTTGGCGCGACCAAAATCGTTGTGAGTAATTTTGCTGAAATGATACGATGGTCAAGAATTTTCTAGGATTGAAAAAAATGTTTGAGTAATGGTTGGATAGGAGTATTGCAAATTATTTGTTCTACACCAGTGTTTCTCAACCTTTTTTTAACATGCCCCACTTAAGCCATTCTAAAATTTAAATGCCCCCCTTATGTAACATAAAGTGAAGTTATGCTTTTTTTGGCGCTTTAGAGTAAAATATTAGCACTGCTAACGAAAATTGGACAGTTCAAGTAAAAAAGTAAATTAATACTTGTGAATGAGGCTTAAAACCGAGTGTGCACGTTCGAGCTCAAAGTGGCACATTCCGATCTCGGGAAAATGAAGCGCGCCGCTCCGCGTCGCGCTTCATTTGCCTCCCTCGCTCGGAAATGTGCCACTTTTCGCTCGAACGCGCACATCCTCGTGTTTATTGCATTTAGCTAATTTATCTTTCGCTCTTTCATTTGAATAATTTTAATTTAGTTTAGTAAATATCGATATTATATTGGTAAAATGTATGTACCATAGCAAATGAGTGGAAGTGAGCGAAAAGATACGAAAATCTTGTCAGTGCGAGTGAGAAGGACCGATTAAAATTATTCAATTGTATTTTCGTCTAATTTATTAGCCTAAATTATTGCGAATCGTGCTGAAAACCGCGTGTGCACATTCGAGCTCAAAGTGGCACATTCCGATCTCGGGAAAATGAAGCGCGCCGCTCCGCGTCGCGCTTCATTTGCTTCCCTCGCTCGGAAATGTGCCACTTTTCGCTCGAACGCGCACATCTTCGTATTTATTGAACTTATCTTTGCACGTGGTTATACAGTCGAATCTCGATAAGTCGAAGTCGAAGGGACAGCAAAAATAATTCGTTATATCAAAAAGTCGTGTTACCAATAGAAGTTCATTTAAATACTGCCATATATATATATATATCATTCATTTTTTATGGAAAATAACCAAAATTGATCTACAATCATTAACATTATGTATTTTTATTAAGACTCTAAAAAATAAAGTTATTTACATATTATTTTCTGTTAAATTGAAAGCAATCTAAAATTGTCTTTTGCTTCATTGCTCCAAAATGTTAAGTTTCTCCAAATTTTTCCAATGATCTTACCGATAATAATATATCTGTAGGAACATCTTCTTGAGCACATAGGAATAGAGAAATAGTATCTATTGCATTGTAAACTTGAGTTGTTGAAGGGATGTTTACTGTCACATTTGTATCACTTTCATATTCACTTTCACTTTCACAGTTTTCCTTATTTTCTTCTAGCACTTTACTTATAATGCTTTCATCGCTAGGAATTTCAGCAACTTCCAAATCTTTATCAACGTTGACATTTGTGATTTGTATCTTCAGCAGCTACAATTAGGTCTCTGTTTTTTAAAATGGTTGATAAAGTGTTTGCGGGAATACCAAAATCTTTAGCTATATCCTTTTTTCTTTTGAGCCCATGTTCCACTTCTTTATAAGATTAATTTTCTCCTTTATGGTTAAACTTTTTAATTTTCGTTTACACTCCATGTTAATACGTAAATAATTTAAGAAAAAGTATTAAACTTTTTTAGATTTTCTGTTATACTCTGTTACAAACTATAAAGAACGTAAAACACATTTGTTAGTCTTCGTAGTCGACGAATAACTAGCAAATTGAAAACTAAAATGCAAAAATAGTTTCTTTTTTTGTAAAATAAACGGTAAACCCATCTCAAAAATTTATAACTGTTCATAAGGCATTTAAACATAAATTAGTTTTTAAAACCAATTGAAGTGCCGCCGTCAAAACATTCTTCTAGTATAAACCTTTTATTCGTAGTTAACAATAGAGCTCTTAAAGCATCAATAACACCAAACCAAGCCGTCGTTAATCCTCTCTCAGGCAGAGAAATTTTTAGAAAAGTTGTAAAATTTAACTTCGATTCATCGACCTATTTACTAATGGAAACTTGAATTTAATTAATTGTAAAACGCTTTGACTAATTAAATTATTCGATTTATTAAATTTCGAGTTATTGACATAAAAATATTAACGTTGAGATAGGCAAGTCCTAGGGAAACTGGTTCGAGTTCGAGCTATCAAAAATTCGGCTTATCGGCGGTCGTCTTATGGAAGTTCGACTGTATTTAATTTAGTTACACCAAAGAAGTATAACTTCTAATGCGCGTACATAAGTACACGCACCGAATTTTTTAATTTAGTATTAAAAATTGAATTATTCTATATATGAAGCCTAATTATATCTTGTTCAAGACAAGAATTTAGGTTTTATAAAGAAATCACTATGAAATTATTAAGAAAAAAATAATAAATACATTTTCATCACTTATAATAGGTAGATAACTAAAAATCAAGTACGTTTTCAAATTGCCCCCATGTGGGGCGTGGGACCGACGTTGGGAAACACTGTTCTACACTAAAAATAGTTTGAAACTGCAACCTTTATCAAATAGTTGTATGTTAGTTATAGGCACTAAAAAAATAGGAAATTGGTCAAATGACAAAACTAAATGTTAGTCTGTCTTTTTATATTTCTTTTGGTTCTTCTTTGTAATCAGTTTGTCCAATATTTGATATGGGGTAAACTGTGGATGGTTGCCCCACTGGTATAGATGACCCATTTTCTAAAACTCGAACTTTCGAAAAATGGCACATTTTTTTTGATATAATGCAACTTACTGCTCCTATATACAATATATTGTGATAAAATACAGAATGGAAGAAAACCGCTTGGCGAAATACGTAAAAGATGAAAGACCTAGCACAAGAAGACCCCTTGGTCGATCACCAAAAAGATGGTACGAAAGTTGAACCTTCACATCTCAAGAGGCTTGAAAAACAAAAAAAACAATACATGTTCCTAAATAAAAGAAGAAGAAGAAAACAATATAGATCTATGGAGAAGGAAAGATGGAAAATTTTGAGGAAGGCCTATATCCTATAATGGATAAGGGTTGCGTCCATAGTTTTTTTCTGGGTCCATAGTGACCATGTTACATTTTTTACCAAAAATTATAATTTTAAAGTAGGGGAACCTGTTGTATCTTGGCCTTTTTTCATTTGTAATTTTTTAAATTGTATGTGTAACAATTAGTTGTTAAAATTAATTGCATCGTAGTGGGGCACTTTTAAGATATTCATCATAAAATATTTTAAAGCATTACCAACCGTTTACTCAAATTGCTAAAAGATTTAAAAATTAGTGGATCTATGGCCTAGGTACAACAGAGGTGATGTACCTCGGCTCTATTCACATTAAGCAAAATAAAAGCCATTGTTCTACGAAAACTATATATTTATTTTTGGATTATAAGAACTACTAATGTTCTTCTTTGAGACGACACTAAAATTGTTTCAAAAATTAACAAAACTTTTCTCGTATACTAAAATTTCACATACTTAATGGTTAACTTTGCAAAAATTTAAATTTTTCGTTAGACTTACGAGGCATATTATCTGAAGCAAATTAAAAAAAAATAAGGTTTTATAACAAAGGTATATCTAAATTTTTATTTATTGCACGTTGATTTTAGGGCCAAAGTACAATTTATTGACAGTGACCGAGGTACAACACACTGACCCTTGATGTTTAAACTCAAAAATGAAATTAAAGATTTTGCTGTGCCATAATCAGACCACTACTATGCAAACATTAATAAATAATCTTTCTATTACGATAAGTCATTTGTTATTAAGTAATAAAAATCAATAAGATAGGTATTTAAGTAAAAATAGTATAAAAAGATTTACTTTTTTCGATTAAAAATTTCAATTGATCTCATACATTAACAAAGTACATTGGCCAGCTGCTGCTATGAAATATGCATTTGAAATATCGAAAATTATGAGTCGCGAAAGCCCGCAAATATTAAAAAAAAATAAAGTTGCCTTAGGTACAAAAGGTTCTCCTACTAGAAATGCCAAATCTCGGATTTAGGGCAATTAAATTTGAAAAGAAACACTATAACTTTTTCCGAATTAATAGTTAAATGCGATAAATACGAGGATGCGCGCGTTCGAGCGAAAAGTGGCACATTTCTGAGCGAGGGAGGCAAATGAAGCGCGACGCGGAGCGGCGCGCTTCATTTTCCGAGATCGGAAATGTGCCACTTTGAGCTCGAACGTGCGCACTCGGCTTTAAGAACAATTCACAATAATAAATTTATTTAGAACGTTCTAAAGTTTTTTTAATTAAATATTACAGAACTATATTTCTGGGTCACAAAAGCCCGCAAAAAAAATAAATTTGCCCTAGATACAACGGGACCAAGGTACAACAGCTTCCCTTACTGAAATAGTGATAATTCTAAATTATGAAATATACTAAAAACTGTGGCACCATATTCAAAACATCTTCGATCTTAGAAGATCGCCTGGTACTTCTTCTCGCTATATATTGAATTTAAATTCTAGATGGGCTCATTTTCAATCATCATTATAACGGACGTTGGTACAACGAAAACCATTGTGGGCATTGTATCGATTTAAGAAGAAGGAACATCTGACCCCCAACGCAAGTTAGGTTATGAAATTGCGGTCTTGCGCTTCGCCATCGGAGTCTCATTAATTATTGAGATCGTCGGTTGCAGGTCAATTCCTTGTGGTAATAACAACTAAACAAAGTAAAGTACATGATGCAGTTAACCGCAACCACGTAGTTCTTAACATGACCACAAATAGAAATAATCGACAGAACCGCTCGTATATTATAAAAGAAATGAAACGCATGCAAGTCTCGCAATTTGCTGCCTTTGTATTATCTTGAATAACTTGAATGCATCTTACACTTCAAGATCGCAGACCGCGATACGCCATGCAAATAACGACGCATAACTTGAACCGTTTGCTAGAACACCGAATGAGCTATCTATTAATTATAAGATAATAAGGACCGTGTTATTAATTAAGGCGGATAGCTGCGGCGATAGATGCGGATAATAATGCACCGGGGCGAATGCACGTTGCGATCGATCCTCTTTGCGCCGCAATTTAAAAGTTGTTAACAGTAAAAGTCAAGGTTCGAAGTACAAGTCATAGGAGCTGGCGTGAGTTAATACTGCAAAAAGGACAATTCCGTGCAATGTGACACACGCAATAAAAAGGTGTGAAATACGTTGGCAACGTCCCGCGGAGGGCCTCGCGACGTCAGCGCCGAGAAAGACAAATTTATGAAGTCCGCCTGATTTACGCTGAGCCCCGAAAACATGAATTTTTGTAGCTAACTTCGGACTGATTTTTTAGGTGCGCTTAAAATTAATCTTTACGATCTGCCATTAAAACCCCTTGACATACAATGACGTCTGGGAGACGTCAATCGTTTAGGGTGTCATTGTAGATTTTGACGTCTCTAAGACGTCAAGAACTGTCTTCAATTTTATGTTCCGAAAAAGGTGCGTTTTCAACAATAATTTTGTTAAAAGGCACAAAATTGGCGATTTGGGAATTTTGTTATTAATATAATTATGTAATATTTAATTGCGAATTGTCCAGAGAGTAAATTAATTATTGTAAAGTGTGCTTAAATCCGAGTGTGCGCGTTCGAGCTCAAAGTGGCACATTTCCGATCTCGGGAAAATGAAGCGCGCCGCTCCGCGTCGCGCTTCATTTGCTTCCCTCGCTCGAAAATGTGCCACTTTTCGCTCGAATGCGCACATCCTCGTGTTTATTACATTAGTATAATTTACCGTTCGCTCCTTCAAATCAAAAATTTTAATTGAATTTAGTAAATATCGATTTTATATTCGAAAAACGTATTTACCATAGCAATGAGTGGAAGGGAGCGAGAAGATACGATAATCTTGTCAATGCAAGTGAGAGGGAACGATTAAAATTATTCAATTAATTTTTCGTCTAATTTATTAGCCCAAAATATTGTGAATCATGCTTAAAACCGAGTGTGCACATTCGAGCTCAAAGTGGCACATTTCCGATCTCGGGAAAATGAAGCGCGCCGCTCCGCGTCGCGCTTCATTTGCTTCCTCGCTCGAAAATGTGCCACTTTTCGCTCGAACGCGCACATCTTCGTATTTATTCCATTTGTTTAAATTACTTTTTGGATTTAAAAAGGAAATAGCAATGTATTCAAATAAAACGACATATGCGCAGTAACATATAGTTTGATAACCACTGGTCTAGCTATACACAAGCGCAACATAGCGCGTTGTTATATTTAATTTAGTCGCACCAAAGAAGTATTACTTCTAACGTGCGTACATAAGTACATGCACCGGTTTTTTTTACATAGAATGAAATTCAGTTTTAAACATTTAGCAAAATTATTAAAGTAAACTCGAAGAATAAATTATTTTAAGTTTTTAGACAACTCAAATTAAATAAATTAATAACTTGGAAAATTTTTAAAATATATTTAAGAACTTTAGAAATTTTTAATTATCAATTTTTTTTGTATAACACAAATTAAATAAAACAAAACTTTATTCGGTAAATTTAAAAGGAAATTTTGATGAAAAATTATTATGTATTTTCAGAAAACTCAAATAGAGTAAATACAGAATTTGTGGTTTTTCAAAAAACTTTGAAGATCATTAATTTACTCAAATAAAATTAATATTGGAGAAAACTCAATAAATAAATTATCTTAATTGTTCAGAAATATTAAATTTATAAAATTAAATACAGTCAAACCTCGATAGGTCGAAGTTGAAGAGAAACTAAAAATAATTCGCGTTATCAAAATTCGAGCTATCGATATAAAAATATTTTTTAGTTTATGTTTTTAAAATTTACTTATTGTTTCTTTTTCTTAATAATTTCCTAGTGATTTCTTGCTAAAACCTAAATCTTGTGTCTTGAACAAGTTGTAATTAGGCTTCATTTATGGAATAATTCAATTTTTAAATATAAAAAAATATTTATATGTTATATATTATATACATCAAAATTTTAGAATGACTTAGGTGGGGAATGTTAAAAAAAGATTGGTAAACACTGCTCTACATATTTCAAAATATTTTAAATCTATTAATTATTTATTTTATGTTATTTGTATATGCTCATAACAGTTCAGTTGAGCTAAATTAATAGTTTTTTTCGGACTCGTCAAATTCGTTTTTTTTTTGTATGTCAAGGGGTTAACCCTCCGCATACTAGGTGACTAAATATCAATATCCAATAATAAATAGGTTGAAGTAAAACACATACAATACTGTGAAGTAATTAAAAATTACAAATCCAGTTAGAAAAACGTTAATAAAAAAATAATTTAAAAATATAAAAAATATATTCTTATTATATATTAATGGGTTAACAATATTAAACATATTACACTCATAATTTTATTTAGTGTACCTACTACTTATTTAGTGTAATAAAAGTTTACTAAACAAGCATATTTGGCTCCCAATTTTTTTTTAAATTGTTGTAATGTTCATATTTGGCTCTTTGGCTAATAAGTTTGTCGACCACTGGTGTAGACGAATAATTCATTCAACATAGACAGTAAAACCTCCATTTACGGACACCTCTCTTAGAAGGACACCTCCATTCAGCGTACACTTTTTTGATGACGGAGAGAAGTGGCTCTGCTTTATATGCATTTTAGTTTTTTTTCTTTTAGACGAACACCTCTCTTATACGGACAAAAATTTCATGACCATTGGTGTCCGTCTATGGGAGGTTTTACTGTAAAAAACAAATTTTAATACTATAAACACACTTCATGTACTATTTTGCCGATTTAATTGTTCTAGGAAGCATTTTTAAACACTTATTTACAGTATTTATTTATTTAAGCATTACAATAGACTTTTATTAATAAAAATACCAAAACTTTACTTTTTCTTTAACTTATAAACTATCGGGTCTATTTTTAGTAATAAATTTCAATGGCACGTGTCACTTACGATACCGAATATTAAAAACTTAACAAGAATTTCATTTTTGTCTCCTTATTGAAATACAAATTAATTTCACCGCGATTTCTTAATGCTTCGCAATAATTTAGACCAATAAATTACACAAAAAATTAATTGAATAATTTTTATCGTTCCCTCTCCCTTGCATTGACAAGATTATCGTATCTTCTCGCTCCCTTCCACTCATTGCTATGGTAAATACGTTTTTCGGATATAAAATCCATATTTACTAAATTAAATTAAAATTTTTGATATGAAGAAGCGCGCGGTAAATTATACTAATGCCATAAACACGAGGATGTGCGCATTCGAGCGAAAAGTGGCACATTTCCGAGCGAGGGAGGCAAATGAAGCGCGACGCGGAGCGGCGCGCTTCATTTTCCCGAGATCGGAATGTGCCACTTTGAGCTCGAATGTGCGCACTCGGTTTTCAGCACGATTCGCAATAATTTAAGCCAATAAATTAGACAAAAATAGCATTGAATAATTTTAATCGGTCCCTCTCACTCGCACTGACATGATTTTCGTATCTTTTCGCTCCCTTCCACTCATTTGTTATGGTAAATACATTTTTCCAATTTAATATAGATATTTACTAAACTAAATTAAGATTATTGATTTGAAAGAGCGAAGGATAAATTAGATAAATGTAATAAACGCGAGGATGTGCGCATTCGAGCGAAAAGTGGCACATTTCCGAGCGAGGGAGGCAAATGAAGCGCGACGCGGAGCGGCGCGCTTCATTTTCCCGAGATCGGAATGTGCCACTTTGAGCTCGAATGCGCACACTCGGTTTTAAGCTCGATTACCAAACGTCCCGTTTTAACAAAAAAAATTGTTCACGTTAGTTATACCCCACCTAGGACACGGAAGATTAAAAAAAAATCAAAATATCTCGACCCATTAAAATATTTGCGAAAACCCAGTCATCAATTGCAATCCCTTTTTTTTAATCTTGAAAATTTTCAATCAAAAAACTATTTTTTTAAATCCTCAACAATATTGAACGTGATTCTTATTAGTACAAAACAAATAAAAGCAAAAATAAATCCGAAAGTTGGGTGTTTTAAAAATTAACACATTTCTCCCAAAAAAGAAATTAATTTCGTAAGATTTGATAATAATTATCGAGAAAAAAACAACTTGCACACCGAAAATAAGCAATTTAAATTTCGCAACTTGTCGCAAATGACTTGCAAATGCCACCGCCCGCTTTTTGTCGCGCCCGCGAAGTTTCCATTCATGGCTTCATTCCGCAAACTAGCTGGACATTTGCACCCAGGCGCGGTTCGTCGAAATTTTTCATCGGTCCTAATAATATGCATATTAAACCAAATATATTCCTCAGATAACTCAAATTATAATAGGTTAAAAATGTTAATTAGTGTAATTAAAGCTTCAAATTTGATGGATTTGATTATTTTCCAAAATTAACAACCGTTTAGTGGTGTAGTTTGAAGAAGAAAGTGCATATCTAATCCAATTAGAGCAAAACCGCAAGTAAGCTGTCATTTCACGGTCGAGATTAACGACTTCTATAAAAACTCGTTTTATCCAAGCGAAATGTGGAAGCTGCACGCCAATGACAGTGAAAGTAAATCTCGTATAATTTAAACTTTCTTTATTAAATACACACATAAAATCATAATCAACAACAAAAATATACAACAAAACAACAATAACAGATTGATGGAGATAACTTTCTAATGAATTAATGACATGGGCGAGATGAATGATGAAGAATACAGTCTAAGAATGCTAAATTAATTTAGTGCCAACCACCACCATGTTTAGGTACGTGGTGATATACGTGTTTGTAAACTGGAACATGGACTGGATATGGTTTATTTACGTAGACCGGGTGATGCTTCTCTATTTCGACCTTGTAGGGCTTCTCCACCGGGTAAGGTACCAGCTTTTCGACCGTGATGGGTATCTTCTTTTCGATTTCTTGCGGCACGAGCTTGTAGATGGGCACAGCAATCGGTTGTGGTACCGGGATGTGCACCGGGTACGGTTGAGGAACCGGCACCTTGATCACTTGTGGCACAGGAACTCCCACGGGATGAGGTACAGGAATACCGATCTTCTTGATGACTGGCACGTGATATGGCTTCGTTATTTCGATGGTCTTGGTGTCCACGTGTCCAGTGTGGTGCTCTTCGACCGCCCCACCACTGATCGCTCCGTGTCCCTCAAAGTCGCCACCACCACCTCCATCACCTCCGTGTCCAAAGTCGTAACTACCACCTCCATGTCCTCCAAGGTCGCCGCCGCCGTAACCCCCAGCGTCACTGCTGGCGTAGCCTGCGTATGCCGTGTAGGACAAGGCGAGAAGGATTGCTACCCTCTGCGAAAATTTTACAATTATTCATCTCATCGATAACACAATTTTCAAATGTTCATTTAAACCAGATTTCGTTTTTTTTTGACCATTAAAAAATTTTACCATCCAAAAATATCCAAAAATTTTGCTAATTTTTTTGCACGGTTTTGCACTATGTGTTTTAAGGGCGCGCCACTGTTTGGTTTGTCGATACTTACGAGATATTCCATGATAATACGTGTAGGCTTGTAATCACCACAAAGCAAATTGGAACTGCTGATGGTTAGACGGATTCCGCAGGCTTTTATATGATTGTTTAGGTGGGGCCTAGTGAAAGGTCTATATGTAGAGTATAAAATTAATAAAAAATGCGAATCTTTTAGTTAATGAGGGTTCATGCATCTCGCAATTAGATCACCTCGCGCCGATCCCAATTTTTCTGCCTGTTCACCGTTCCAACGAGCAGGATTTCCGCTGTTGCGAACAATCAAATTACGTGAACGTTAAGGCGAGCGAAGGTAAGAGTTGTACAAAGATTTGCGCCAATTAATGGTTTTTCTTTTGCGGAAGTGTGTGGTGCGTTTTGAAAAAACGTGCGACGAAAGGCCATGGTAAAAATGCATGGTAAAAATGCTTTTTTTAAATATTTTAATGATATGCTATGGATATGTAGATACTATAGAAATACAAAGATCCTAAAAAATTTAGACCTTAATCTATATCGGTCCCTTCAAAAAGTCTAAATAAGTAAAATTTGGAAAATATTTTTTTTCTTTGGATTGAGTTTAGGTAGAATTTGTTGAAAAAACCGATTTTTTGGTAATAAAAATAGTTTTTATTTTTTTTTAACTGTGGCGTACCATTAGGAAAATTTAAAAAAAATTCTGAGTGATTATAGGTCTTAGAAGAAATGTAAAAATAATGGATTCATAATTTTGGTATGAAAGTATCATAATAAAAATTGAAAAAGTAAGAGAAAATAATTTTTTTGATCATCAATTTATGAAGCTAACAATTAGTCCATGGTGTCCGTAAAAACTTTCTATCGCCTGCATAATATACTAAATTTTCAAAATAATTGATTCACTCAATCCAAAGAAAAAAAATATTTTCCAATTTTTACTTATTTAGACTTTTTCAAGACACCGATATAGATTAAGGTCTAAAATTTTTAGGATCTTTATATTTCTATAGTGTCTACAAAAGGGTGGAGCGAAAAAAAATTTTTTACTCAATGTCTTGGGGAGGCCCACTGATGTTTTAAATTAAATTCAAGTTAAAATACTTTTGAAACAAAAAAAAATTTTTTTTGGCTTGTATAATCTTCAAATTTATCTGTTCTAGAAGCTGCGAAGTGTCCTCTTTCTTGCCCATTAACAATTATTGACTTAAGAAATTTTTCTATGGCCATGCAGTTTTCAAAAAAATTCCGAAACAATAACGTAATTTTCTTAGACATTAAAGCGAATTTTGAGTTAGAAACCATCAAATTGGTTCATTTTTAGATAAATTTGAAGATTACAAGCCAACAAATTTTTATTTTGTTTCAAAAAAATTTTAACGTGAATTTAATTTAAAAAATCAGTGGGCCACCTCAAGATGTTGAGTAAAAAAATTGTTTTTTTTGCTTCACCCTAGTCTACATATCCATAGAATATCATTAAGATATTTACAAAAGGCATTTTTACCATGCTTATCCCCCTATGGCCTTTTCGCCCCTTTACTTTCTTTCGATAAAATTACGTGACGCTCGTGAACTGTATGTCATCTCCTAAGGACTTTCCGTTAGTCGGAGTCACTTTCATTGATGCACAGAGAAAGGAGCAACGTTTGGGTGCACTGAAACGGATCGAATTGAAATGAGAGGAATTAGTCTTTCTCTAATGGTGAAGGTCACATTCACTGCTATTGTAATTTATATTAATTATGTTTCTTCGCCGGGTTATTGACTTTAATCTTCTTATGATACAGGAAACATTTTTTCGGTTTGGCCAAGGTTAGTTCCACGTCTCAAAATGTCTTTATCTATTGAAATATTTCGTTTTACTTGTAATTTGACGTCTAATGTCCAGCTTAACAGATTGATGGTCGTAATTAAAAACTCGTATCCGACACCATAATAAAAAAACGGCCCATCTGTAATTTTCTTCAAATTTTTTTGGGTTTCTTATGTAATATATCGAATTATTTTGGCAGCTTAAGAACTTGAAAATCTATTATTTATTTGGTATCTTAGAAATGCAAAAAAGAGAAGTGTTTTAGGAAAGCGAACGATTGATGAAGTGCTTAATTGAATTTGGTAGCAATATTTTTTAAGTTTTAAGAATTAATTATAATATTTAATTTTAGATGTAGGTTGTAATTAAGCCGAAAAAGGAAAAAGAAAATCGTAGGGAAAAACCGCTCTTCGCGGGTCCGAAATCTGACTGCGTTTGTGTTGAATTCTTCGAGCTTTCGAAATATTTGCATAAGATAACCTTCGAATATTCCTTTCTAATATTTTCGGTATCTTTCCCTCGTAGGTGATCCATAAATGATCTATAAATATAACCATCGACTTCTTCTGCTTCAGTTGAACAAAGAGAGTGTAAAAGGCACGGTTAAAATGAGCTCAAAAATTGTAAAGTAGTTTACGAAAATTAAATTGCCTTTTTTATCAATCAAATTAATTGCAATTTTTTTAAATTGCATTTCACAAAATAATTAGTTTCGTTTCAATATTGGTTTTTTATTGTTTTGATTAAGCTTTTTTATTTAAAAACATTAATTTTGCGAACTACGCGAGTTTTTATAATAAAACGCTTAGAAGAACAACATTTAAATTAAAAAAGTAAAATGACAACGGTTTTAAATTTAAAAAAATGCGAATTGAATATGTTAAAATTTAAATAAGAAATTAATGTACCTTATCTAATTTTACATTAAGATTCTAAAAACATGTAATACTATACTTTGAATATCATTTATTTTTTGTAGGATTTTTCCACTTGTAAAAATTTAAAATAAAGTTTTCATTAACATTGTACGCTTCGCGACTGTATATTTTCACTTTATTAACGCCGAATAATTTATTTGTTGCTTGACAAGTAGATAAAGAAAACAACTTTTAGGTAAACGAGTAATTATAAAAAAATAATTTAAAAAATGTTATTAAATGAATATATTCCCCCCGATTTAACATACAAACAAAATGCAAAAATATCAACGTGTTTAATTGAAACCTTTCTGCGATTATTGTAATTTAACTAATGCAGTAAATTAGTACAGTCGAACCTCGATAACTCGAATTTTTGATAACTCGAATTATTTTTAGTTTTTCTTCGACTTCGACTTATCGAGGTTCGACTGTATGTATTTATTACTTCTCTGAAAGCAATTGCAAATATACAAATATTTGGGGCTGTTCATCTTGTTCGAGCTTTTCACTTCCGGGAATTTTATGAATAAAAAAATGTATAAATTAAATTACACTATTATAACTCTTAAATGGTATTTTTCTAAATGGATTTAAAAAAATGGTCCTAGTTATTTTAGTATCCAAATTTAAATTTGTACTAGTGTAAAACGTCCAGTCTGTGACCGCCTACCGATGAATGACCGTTACGAGAAATAATAATTAAAGAAAATAATTTATGTTTAAAATATGTTTATTTATGCAAACTTGTATGTTTCCTTTTTCATTTAAGTGAAGGAAATGAAAGTAATAAAAAGTATAGGTACGGCTAAAATAATTAAATTTATATTGCAGTTTCCAAAATTTAAATACAGTGTTAAAGCTTTGAAAGACGCAATTAAAAAGGTTAAATGTAACCTTCTGTGATTTACATAGACGAACGTGGTCATTCACTGCACTCTTCATTTTATACTTATTATATATAATTTTACAAAAATTATGACTAAATTGCGGTAATGTTTTTATTATTTCATAAAAAAGTATTATTTCTCATTTCAACTGCAAGGGTTGTTTTGGGTTTATTAATTTTCTTGTCATTTTTTCAATTAAAATAGCTCTCCATACAACAAATCGGTCATTCGCTGGACGTTTCACCCTATCTATTGTAATTATTTTAAGAAAATTAATGTTTTATGGGGCAAATAAAAATTTCTTAATTTTTTGGTAACATCATTTATAATTTTGTATAATTTCACTAACTATCAAGTTTTTGAAGGTTTTCTTTAACACGTACCTTCACAATATCTACAAAAGATTTGTAATTTTCAAAAATACAGTCGAACCTCTATAAGTCGAACCTCGATAAGCCGAATTTTTGATAACTCGAACCTGTTTCACTAGAACTTGCTTATTTCAACATTAATATTTTTATATCGATAACTCGAATTTTTGATAACTCGAATTACTTTTTGTTACCTTTCAATTTCGACTTATCGAGGTTCGACTGTACACAATTTTTAATAGAAAAGATTAAACGGTACAGTTTAAGGCGCACCTCGTATTCAACTACTTTATTTAAAATTTCAAGATATACGGACGGACAAACAGACAGATAGACAGACAGACAGACAAAAATTTTAAAAACGTGTGTTTGGGCTTTAGTAATAATCAAACAACCATATGAGCTTAAGAAAAAGTCTTTATTTTGAAATCACAGGCAGACCATTCAATTTTATTTATAAATTATCAATATTTGATCAACTTCTTTTTTAATACTTGTATTTCGTCAATTACATGGGGCGCGTAGTCGCCAACAATTCCTAGCCTACGTGCCTTCGACGAGTCAAGAATTTTTCGGACGATCGTTTCGTTTAAAAGTTCGCAAGATAAGGTCTTTTCGCTTAGCACGAAACGTACTACGAACGAAACTTGTGTATTACTAAAGTTATTTTTTGAAGAGATGTTTGAATACCTTATAAATGTTGATATCTTATCTGCAATCTAATTTTAATTAATCGTAAATGTCTCTTGGTCGCATAGCTAAACCGGGGACTGTTGGTTACACGAAGTTACAAGATCTCTCCCGACCGATAACGCCCCAGTTGGAATGCCAACCATCCGTGTTGATCTGCTCAACAAATACCAGCCGAACCATCTCAAACATGTCCCTCGTACTCAGACTTCTCGAATCCTCCCAGGAATTTCTGTTTGTTTTGATTATTCGTAAGCACGTAACTTTGTATACATCATTAGCTCTGCACCACGAGAATCTGACTAATCGCGTTCTAACAATGCCGGATCGGTGCTGGCTCGGGAAAATTACTTTTTGCGCGCAAAAAAGAATCGGGCACGTCCTCGCCAATTATCGAAATGCGAAAGAAGTGCAGCTAATTTCGCGACCCACTTTTACGTACGAAATTGGCGGCAATTAAAGCGAACACTGCACTCGACCGCCCCCGCTTTCCTTGCAAGAGATTATAATTATTGTGATAATGCAAGTAGCACGTTGTAAATACGAATTTATTAGGTTAGATTGACATACAGTGGAAACCCGGTTATGCGGACTACTTATTGTTACAGCTCATTCGGATAATCGAAAATTCGGTTAATTGAATATATAGAAAAAAGGAATTTTAGCACAGCTAACGAAAATACGACAGTTGAAGTCAGCCGTCTAAGAAAATAAGTTAATAATTGTGAATCTTGCTTAAAATCGAGTGTGCGCATTCGAGCTCAAAGTGGCACATTCCGATCTCGGGAAAATGAAGCGCGCCGCTCCGCGTCGCGCTTCATTTGCCTCCCTCGCTCGGAAATGTGCCACTTTTCGCTCGAATGCGCACATCTTCGTATTTATTAAATTAGTATAATTTATCCTACGCTAATTTAAATCAAAAATTATAATTTAATTTTGTATATTTTGATGTTATATTCGAAAAACGTATTTACCATAGCAATGAGGGGAAGAGAGCGAGAAGATAAGAAAATCTCGTGAATGTGAGCGAGAGGGAACAATTAAAGTTATTCAACTGAATTTTCGTTCAATTTATTTGCCTGAATAATTGTGAATCATGCTTAAAACCGAGTGTGCACATTCGAGCTCAAAGTGGCACATTTCGATCTCGGGAAAATGAAGCGCGCCGCTCCGCGTCGCGCTTCATTTGCCTCCCTCGCTCGGAAATGTGCCACTTTTCACTCGAATGCGCACATCTTCGTGTTTATTACATTTATCTAATTTATCTTTCGCTTTTTCAAATCAATAATTTTAATTTAGTTTAGTAAATATCGATATTATTTTGGTAAAATGTATTTACCATAGCAATGAGGGGAAGGGAGCGAGAAGATAAGAAAATCTCGTGAATGTGAGCGAGAGGGAACAATTAAAGTTATTCAACTGAATTTTCGTTCAATTTATTTGCCTGAATAATTGTGAATCATGCTTAAAACCGAGTGTGCACATTCGAGCTCAAAGTGGCACATTCCGATCTCGGGAAAATGAAGCGCGCCGCTCCGCGTCGCGCTTCATTTGCTTCCCTCGCTCGGAAATGTGCCACTTTTCGCTCGAATGCGCACATCTTCGTGTTTATTGGATTCGACTATATTAATAATAAATCCTTCAAATCCAGATTTTCTATTTGGAAAAAGTTTTCGCTTGAAAGTGCATATACTCCTTAATAATTGAATTTGCATATCTTATTCTTCTTTCTTACAAATAAGATTAATTTAATCAAAGTGCACTAATTGTACTACTTCTCGCTTTTCTTTTAATTAAAAATTACAGTACACGGAGAAAAAAACATAGGGATTTTTCCCATTTTTGCATAGGAAAAATTCCTATGTTGACAGGAATTTTTCCAATGTTAACATAGGAATTTTTCCAATATTAACATAGGCATTTTTAACATAGTAAAAATTGTTGGTAGTAAGATCCTCTTTATAACTTTCTTCTACTCTCATGGGACAAAATTCTTCATTATTTATAAGATTTAAATTATTTCTATGAGAGTAGCAAAATGTGGAGGGAAAATTTGCTTTAAAAGACTCAACAAATCCATTTATCCTGTGTACGCCTAAATTGTCACCCAAAACCGCAACAGTAAAATAAACTTTTTTTTTATTTTCATTAAAATTGACCCATACTCCCTCACTTCGTAAATCTCTCAATTCATCAATTACATCTTTTAAAATGGTTTCAAATCCTAACGACTTAACATCTAGACAATTAAATAAAGCTTTGTAAGATATATGTATTGTGCAATTTAGATTGCATAAACTCAGGTAAACATGAAATTCTGGCATAAACCGCGCAAATCTTTGTAATCCTGCGATGGCTACCTAAAGGATTATTTGGCTCATATTCATCGAATGAAATTTCTAACGGCAAAACAAACTTATTTTCAAATTTTGCAGATATTTTTCTCCACAAAGATCCTTGTACCAAATTCATCAAAATACCATGGCTCTCTGAAATTACGTTTTTAAAATCCCTTATGTGCTCTAATGAATTGAATTTTTCCATCGTTTTTGTCAAATTTAATGCCAAAGGAATCATTTCAATGGTAACAGAAATATTTTTTAGTTCTTGACGATTACCTTTGAATTTGAAATCTTCCCGCTGCCCAACCTCTAATGTTTTGGGTGGAATATAAGGCCCCATACGTGCAAAAGCTTCAATTTGCGTATATTCCGTCGGAAAAAGGTCAAATGTTAACATAGCAAAAATTCCTATGTTAACATTGGAAAAATTCCTATGCGACATTGGAATTTTTCCTATGCAATTTATTCGACTTTTAATTTTTTGAATTGATGAATAAAATAATAATATAGGCAAACCGATAAATACGAGGATGTGCGCATTCGAGCGAAAAGTGGCACATTTCCGAGCGAGGGAGGCAAATGAAGCGCAACGCGGAGCGGCGCGCTTCATTTTCCCGAGATCGGAATGTGCCACTTTGAGCTCGAATGTGCACACTCGGCTTTAAGCACAATTACAAAGCGTCTCGTTTTAACAGGAAAAAACTTGGTCATATTGTTAGGTATATGTTTACAAGAAACGCAACAAATATTAATCACTAAATAAAACAGTCGCGCATTATCTTAAAATTAATAAAGCAAAAAAAACACTGTTTAGTGCGACACACCAAATAAAATAATACATTTAGTAAGAAATACCGAGGTTAAATTTTCGCGATTGACAATCCGGATAATCGCGAATCCGTATAACTGAGGTCCGGATAATTGAGGTTTTATTGTACTTTTATAGTCGTGACTAATTTACTCACCGACCAAATATGATAAATGTAAATTCATTATTCGTCCGGCGATGGGCACCGTAGATCTAAGCCTTCGATCACCAACTTTGTTTATAAATAATCTAACGCGATTGACAAAACTAAAATTTAAAGCGTTCGTAAATTCGATAATAAAATAAATCTCGCGTCTTTTAAACATCAAATACTATTAACATATAAATAAAGACATGAATGAATTATTTTTAATTTAATTTCTTTTACAAAGGACATAAAGCGTTTTATTTTATTTTTTATTAAGTAAGGTTTCTAAAGTCTTTTAAATCAGCCTGAGGTGGTCTTCCACGTATTACACGGAGTTATTAAATACAAGTTCAAGTTTAATAGTATTAAGGTAGTGAAGCATGGCGAATTTTGCGTATTTAATAGACAAGGAACTAGTTTGCATTCTTTTTTAGCGTATTAACAATTTACTTTTAAATACTTTCACTTATGTGGCGATTTTATCTGTAACAATGTGGATAAATGGAATTTTCCATCTATGGATGCCTTTTACTTATTCGATTTAAAAAAAGAATCGAGGGGGGCACATTACATATACCCGCAAAAGGGCTTGCAACTGCGCCCCCAATCTAATAGACAAAATATGTCATTTGCGAATATTTAAAAAAAAAATTGGTCAACTGGCGAACGAATACGATCATTCGTCCCTTTGGACAAGGAGCTGTCGAAGAACTACAAAAAAATATTATAAATAAAACTATAAATGTAGTACCAAAAAATTGGGTACTTTGTATTTGGCCGATAAAACAGCAATATTAGTCAAGTGGCCTTATGCCTAATATTTTTGAATTATAGCATTGTAAACTTCAATTTAAAAATACGCATTAAATACCTTATTATTTAGAATACTTTGAAAATCTTTGTTTAAATCTGTTATAACGATTTTTTATAAAATTAAATATCAAATATATATAGAGAAGATAACCTTAGAAAAAACGTTTCAAAATTGAGATGTGAAATAAAGTTGCTTATTTTAATCGCTTCACGGGTAACATAAGATGTCTATAATAACACATCTCTGCACATTTATCTTAAAGCATGATAACTAAACGACAAAATAAATGGAGGGGACCCTGTTGTACTTGACCCTTTTTCGTTTGTATTTTTTTTTAAATTGTATATGTAACAATTTGTTGATAAAATAAATTGCATCGTATTGGGGCACTAATAAGGTTACACATCATAAAATATTTAATAGCATTAGCAATCGTTTATTCAAATTAGCATAAAATTTAAAAATTAATGAAACTATGGTCTAGGTGTGATGTAGTACCTATACTCACCTCATGTACCTTGGCTCTATTCATATTAAGCAAAAAAATGCATATTATTCTACGACAATTATATATTTATTATTTGTTTTTCTATCATAAGAACCACTAATGTTCTTCTATCAAATAACATTAAAATATTATAGTCAAATTAACATTTTTATTTTCTCTATTGTCTTTCATGTTATTTTAATTTTGTTATTATTATATTAATGGATTTTTTATTAAATAATCACTATGTATATATTGTTATTTTACGTCCCTTAGGGAACACTTGTTCTAGGGTCGCTGTTCCTTAAAAAATAAAAATAAAATAAAATTGTTTGAAAAACTAATAAAACATTTTACGTATATTTAAATTTCACATACTTAAAATTTGCCTTGGGTACACAAGGCCAAAGTACAACAATACAATACAACAAGTACAATAACAAAATCTTATTCGACGTTTATTCTGAGACATATTTCAATAATAAAATTAATTAGCAATAAAGCACGTACTAAATAACCACGCTCTCCTTTAAGAACATATATAGACCATACTATGTTGCCATTTACTAGAAAATTAAAATCTATTTTTCTCAAAATTCTTTAGATTTAGGCCGTATTGCATTCAAACCTCTATTATTTAGTTTCGTGTCGAGTACCACCCGATTAAGTTTCAGTATCTATTCGTCTGACACCCTGCACAACAACTCCTTTGTCAAAGAACGACCGATCGTATACATTCGCCATTTAGCGAATAAATAACGTATTTTGTCTATTCGATCGAAGGTGCAGTCGCACACTATTTCTGGTGTAATCACTGGGCAAGTTCAGGGAACGAATCCTCGGGACGTCGGTGGATGATTAAAAATCTCCAAAGTTATCATCGCAGAGCGCAAGAATGACGAGGGTGTCGGGAAATGGTAGTTGACGTGCCTTAATCTCTGTCGCTCAACTGATTGCACAGAAATAACACGGATTCCGCCGTTTCTATATTTGTGTCACATGTGTAAGCCTCTAAAACTGTCTCGGTAGTCACTTACAAATTAGTTCGCCTCTCATTTTTGTGTTTGTTTTGAATCTTTGCAGTTATCGGGGAAGTCTAAACAACATAGACGAGTCAATTAAATTTAAATATAAAAGACAAGGTTCTTCGGTCACTGATCTTGTTCGAAAAGCCTTAGTCATCGTGATTTCGTAAATTTAGCGTTAAATTTGAACCAATTTTTATCCATTATAGTACTACGATTTGATGCTTTAAAAACTATAGCGAACAATTTCGTGTAATGTGGTCGTAAAAAGGGATAACCGGCACATTTCTCTTTAATAATTGTAAACTATCATTGTTTATGTAAACAATAGTTCTTTTGGATTGAAGATTAAAATGATTTTATTGTCTTAAATTTAAAATATGTAAGAGAATTAACCGAAAATGAAACCCACTTATCCAATTTGGAATTGTTTGTTTATTTTAAAATAGCGTGTAGGGCAAAACGTCCAGTGAATGAGCGATTTGTTGCATGGAGAGCTATTTTGATATAAAAAAAAGTAAACATATTAATAAATCCAAAACAACCTTTGAATTGAAATCAGATATTATTTTTGTTTGTCAATTAATGAAAACATTATCTCAATTTGGTCGTAAACTTTGTAAAATGAACTATAAAGGGTATAAAATGATTAGTCCAGTAAATGTCGTCTAAATAATGAGTGAGGTATAGCCCAGTGAATGTAAAAACATACCTACTTTAATTAAAACCCAATAATTTTTAAGAGGAATTGTAATGTGGACCTTAATCGAGCTAGACCGTAATTAGGTCACATATTTTATTCAGAGTAATACTCTGTTCTTAAAAAACAGACCAAAATTTAAAATAATTAAGTAGGTACATTTACCAGCAAATATAATAAGAAAAAAATTTCTCCCTGATTTGATGGGTATCGAGGATTTTTTTAAGTATTTTTTTGGTGTATATTAATTGTTTATAAATAATTGGGAAGCGTCAAAACGGCTGTTTTCGTAAAATTCAAAAATTTGACTTTCTGCAGTACATTTACCAGCAAATATAATAAGAAAAAAATTTCTCCCTGCTTTGATGGGTATCGAATATTTTTTTAAGTATTTTTTTGATGTATATTAATTGTTTATAAATAATTATGGAGCGTCAAAACGGCTGACTTCGTAAATTTCAAAAATTTGACTTTCTGCAGTACATTTACCAGCAAATATAATAAGAAAAAAATTTCTCCCTGCTTTGATGGGTATCGAGGATTTTTTTAAGTATTTTTTCGGTGTATGTGAATTGTTCATAAACATTTATAAAGCGTCAACACAACTGTCTTCGTAAATTTCAAAAATTTGACTTTTAGCAGTACATTAACCTGCAAATATAATAAGAACAAAATTTCTCCCTGCTTTGACGGGTATCAAGGATTTTTTTAAGTATTTTTTTGGTGTATATTAAATATTTATAAACAATTATGAAGCGTCAAAACGACTGTCTTTGTGAATTCCAAAAATTTGACTTTAACCAGTACATTTACCAGCAAATGTAATAAGAAAAAAATTTCTCCCTGCTTTGATGGGTATCGAGGATTTTTTTAAGTATTTTTTCGGTGTATATTAATGGTTTATAAACAATTACAAAGCGTCAAAACAGCTGTTTTCGTAAATTTCAAAAATTTGACTTTTAGCATTACATTTACCAGCAAATATTATACGAAAAAAATTTCTCCCTGCTTTGATGGGTATCGAGGATTTTTTTAAGTATTTTTTTGGTGTATATTAATTGTTTATAAATAATTGGAAAGCGTCAAAACGGTTGTTTTCGTAAATTTCAAAAATTTGATTTTTAGCATTACATTTACCAGCATATACAATAAGAAAAAAATTTCTCCCTGTTGTGATGGGTATCCAGGATTTTTTAAAGTATTTTTTCAGTGTATATTAATTGTTTATAAACAATTATGAAGCGTCAAAACGGCTGTCTTCGTAAATTTAAAAAATTTGACTTTTACCAGTAGGTAATGTTAATTTCTAACATTTTCACATTTCCACGAAATCAAAAAAATAAACGGTTTACATATTTTTATTAAAGCTACTTTTCAATCTATAATGATATTTAAAAAATTACTTATAAGATTTTAATTTTAAATTAAATTAAATTAAATTATTTGGGCAAGTACTTTGAAATTTATTTTCTTTTTTACAAATTTCACCAGCATTATTATTCTCGATTTAATGTTCTAATTATAATTAATATTATAAAAATTAATATGTGCATTGCTAATTTAATTGGAATTATTAATCACTTCGCCGAACTAATTTCGTTACTGCACAACATTTTAATTAAAATCGTGCATAATAAATACTCGAAAAAAAGAATGCACTGCGTTAATTATTATTCCGTCCTACGTCAAAAATCTACAAAAAGAAACCGAGAATTTTATCGATCGTATTTTTTGGCAAATTAAAAATGGAGACTCTAGAATGTCGCATAGCCCATAACATTTGCATAGTGGAACTAAAGTTCTTTAAAATTCGACCATAAAAATAATATGATAATGGTTTACATTCCGTTCGAGCAAAAATATGCGATTTCGCTCGTCCCCCATGCTCGCTTGCTTTATTATTATTTTTTTTTAATCGCCCGTATAAATTATAACCCGAAAATAAGTCATAAATTGCGACCGACTTCGATACGCCGCGCTTGTTATTACTTTGTTACATTTTCGCCACAATCGAAGTGCTAATTTTCGCAATTACTTTTTTACACGCGGTACGTGTGAAATTGGTAATTTTACGTCAACAAAGAATGCCTTCCACTTTATTAACAATTAAACTAACTATCTACATCGTTTTTCTTGCGAAATGAGCGGCGAAACGGAATGACCGAAACCGAAGATGTTACGCTCGTTAAATTCTGTTAAATTGTTGCCATTTTTAAGGTTATTATATTAATTGCTCGCCGTTTTTCTTTAATTGCGATCGAAACGGGCCGCATCCATTCTTTTATGTCGTGATGAAAGCGGAATTAGTAGATTATTTTAATTTTCTTCGGCTTTCTAGAAAAAGTTACGTTTTTAAAGGCTCAAATTAGTAACATCCTAACGTAGAAAGCTTCCAAGCAAAAAAAATACAAAACTCATAATTATGAGACAAGCTCGGTTACAAAAAATTGCGAATTTTCGCATTAAAATTAATAGCGAGCGAACAACGTTAAAAACTTTGACAATTTGACTGGATTCCAGTTGTTTTAATGCGAATTTAACGGCAACGATCGTAATTTCATCTCGTGCAAAAATACTACTTCTATAATTAAGAAAAGTATAATAGGATCTAAAGCAGTGTTTCCCAACGTGGGTTCCACGCCCCACATGGGGGCAATTTAAAAGTTTAAAGGGGGCAATATCATTATTCAATTTGAAAATTTGATTTTTAGTTATCTACCTATGTGTTGAAAATTTAATCGGTCCCTCTCACTCGCACTGACTAGTTTTTCGTATCTTTTCGCTCCCTTCCACTCATTTGCTATGGTAAACACAT